>CM054149.1:45315313-45340313 GCA_028751875.1 Rapana venosa | reverse complement strand
TCTATGTGTGTGTGTCTGTCTGTCTGTCTGTCTATCTATCTATCTGTCTCTGTATCTCTCAGTTTGTCTGTCCGTCTTCATAATCTTTTTCTCTCTATATCAGCGCATGTCTGGATGTATTTGGCTGTGTTTGTGTGCGCGCATAATTACCTGCATGTTGCATGCGCCAATGCATTCATGAAGACGAGGAAGCGGGTGTCGACTCTACATTGCAAATTGCTGTGTGACATGTAGACTGACTGACTGACACGTGTTCTGATGTAGCTGACATCGTTAGTGTCTTTTTAGCGCAGACATCCAAAAAACGATACGTCGTCAGGACAAGTGATGTGTGTGTGTGTGTATTTGTGTGTGTGTGTGTGTATGTGTGCGTGTGTGTGTGTGGTTGTGTGTGTGTGTGTGTGGTGTTTGAGTGCGTGTATTTGTGTGTGTGTGTAGTGTGTGTGTGTGTGTGTGCGTGCGTGTGTGTGTGTGGTGTTTGAGTGCGTGTATTTGTGTGTGTGTGTGTGTAGTGTGTGTGTGCGTGCGTGTGTGTGTGTGTGTGTGTGTGTGTGTGTGTGCGCGTGTGTGTGTGTATGTGTGCGTAAGTGTGTTGGGGTGGGATGGGTGGTGGTAGGGTGGGGGTGATGTGTGTGTGTGTGCGCGCGCGAACATGTGTGTGTATAATAAGGGTTGGGTGTGTGCGCGCACGTATGTGTGTGTGAGGTGGAGGTGGTAGGGGTGGGTGCGGGGCGCACGAATATGAATATATATTATCTATATATACATATATATCTATATATATATCTCTCTCTCTCTATATATATGTGTGTGTGTGTGTGTTTGTCTGTGTGCGCGTTTTTGTGTGCCTGTGTCTGTGTGTGTGCGCGCGCGCGCGTGTGTGTGTGTCTGCAGGCGCGTTCGTGTGTGTGTATGTATGTGTGGGTGTGTGTGTGCGCGCGTGGGGTGGGGGGGGGGTGTTGCTAAATGTTATAGTGTAATTCTTCCACCTCTCTTTTTCATTCCTCTGTTCGAAGTCCCGAGTTCACCAGTGGTAGGATTTGTATGCGACCGTTTTTGACCAAAGAGAGCTGCATTCGACTTATATTTTGTCTTGAAAGTACTTCAAAAAAGTAGTTCTGAAACAACTCAAAACCCACCCCCATTCCAATAACCTTCTCCTCCCTTTTCAGTCTGCCTGTCGCTCCAACCACAGCACCGAAACCACCCTATATCACACCTCAAATACGCTTCTGCTCACATCTGATGCAGGAAGAATCTCCCTTCTTACAAATCTTGACTTGTCTGCAGCCTTTGACACTATTGACCACTCAATTTGTATCTCTTGCTTACAAATCACGTTTGGTATTGATGGAGCAATACTCAACTGGCTTAGTTCATACCTCCCAAAGCGCTGTCAAACAGTAATTGTGAGAAAAATCTAATCTAATCTTGCTAAACTTGTACGTGGCCTCTCGCAGGGATCAGTTGTGGGCCCTGTTCTCTTCTCTCTCTACAATTCTCTACTTTTACATATGATAAACCGCCATCAAATCAATAATCATTTCTATGTTGATAATAAGCAGCTTCACTGTAGTGATAATTTTGAAAGCCTGCCTTCCCTCTGTACAAATATGTCCCATTGCCTTAAAGACATTCAAAACCCGATGATTCAGAACAAATAACAAGTAAATGTGGAAAAAACCCCGAAGCCATGCATAAAGGGACCAAACATAAGATTGCTTCCCTCTCAACAATTCAATAGAACTTGGCAGCACGTCACTCCCTCTCTTCAGGTCGGTGAAATGTTTAGGTGTTGCAGTGCAGGGCCGCCGCCAAACGCCCACCCACAAAAATTGCGCACACAAACACGCACGAACGCACACACGTAAGCACGCTCATACACTCACCCAAACCCAAGCATAGGGCGCCTTTAGAGAAAATGTGACAAAAGACAGTTTTGAGCCTCGACCTCCTTCGACTTGTGCACAGTTACAGAGCCCACGGCAGCAAGGCAGCTGTGTACCATATGCACACACACACACATACACGCACATACACACACATACACACACACACACACACACACACACACACACACACACCACACACACACACACACACACACACACACACACACACACACACTTTTACCAACATCTTTGAAAGGGGTGGTGACGTTCTTGTTGTGACATCACAGCTCCCAATGGGGCACCTTATTGACAACACACTCTCTATGCAAAAATTCACCACCCATACCTGACAGTTCTGCCACTATCGATTACGGCGCACAAGTGCAATTCTCAAGTACCTGTCTACCTATGCAGCACCCAAGCTTGTCACATCTCTTATTCTCTCACGTTTGGACTACTGTAACTCTCTTCTGGCTGATCTACCAGCATCGTCCATCCACTCCTTTCAGCGCTTACAAAAGCTCTTCAGCTCGACTAGTCCTAAGAAAGAAAACAATCTGAGCACATCACTCCTCTCTAGCGAACTCTTCATTGGCTGCCTGTCTCACAAAGAAGTGAATTATAAGATTAGTACCCTCTGCTTCAAATATCTTCACAAATCTGCACCCTCTTATCTCTGTAACTGTCTTCACCTATACACTCCATCTCGTTTCCTTCGTTCAGCTGCGGATACTCTGTGCTTTCAAAATCCAGATTCAGGCAAAACCACTTTTGGCCGTCGCTCTTTTTCTAATTATTTTTGGGTGAGAGAAAGAAAAAGAGAGAGAAGAAAGAAAGAAGAAGAAAAAGAAAAAAAGAAAAGAAAACCACCCAACCCCAAAAAAACCCCAACCCCCACCAACCATCAAAAACCCAACCACCCACAAAAAAAACCTACCCCGAAAAAGGGAAAAGGGGGGTTTAAAGGGGTTTTTGGGGGGAAAGGGGAAGGGAAAAATTGTAAAAAGAAAAGGAAAGGGGGAAGGGGGGGAAAGGGGAGAAAAGAAAAAAGAAAAAAAAAAAAAAAAAAAAAGAAAGAGAGAAAGCAAGGGGCACAACCAGGGACGAAGAAAAGAAGAAAAAAAAAGGAAAAAGAAACAAAAATTTTAAAAAAAAAATTAAAAAAAAAATAAAAGAAAAGAAATTTGGAAAATTAAAGGAAGAAAGATTTTTCAAGAAAAAATAAAAGGGGAAACGGAGTTTTTTCAAAGAAAAAAAATTTAAAAGTTTAAAGGAAAATCAAAAAATTCAAAAAAAAGAAAAGAAAAAAAGAAAAAAGGCCCCCAAAACACCAACCCCCCCCCCCAAAAACCATAAAACCCCCCCCCCCAAAAGGGCAAACCCCCCAAACCCCCCACCCCCAAACAGGATAAAACCGGGGAAGTGTCAAGCCGGAACACGGCCCGTTAAATTTTTCCTTTTTCCAAGGGCCTTTGGGGGGAATGGTGCTTTAAAACTGAAAAAAAAAAAAATTTAAACGAATGAACCGGGTAGTTGCACCAAAGTTTACCCATAGTTTTTTTGCAAAAAAAATTAGAAGGTTTTTATTTTTATTAAAAAAATATAGAAAAAACCCGGGAAAAAGTTTTTTTTTTTGGGAAAAAATTATATAAGGCCAGAAGGTTTTTTTTTTTATAAAAAAAATATAGTAAGGCCAGACTTTTATCTTAATATAAAAAAATATAGTAATTTTGACATTTTTTTTTTTCTTTTTAAAGAAAAATAAAAAAGGGCCAAAGGGTTTTTTTTAATACCCCCCCTTTATTTGGAAAATTTTTCCGGCCCCCCCGGCAACGGCCCAAATTTTAAAAGAAAAAAATTTTTAACGGGCGGGAAATTTTTGTTTGGAAGGGGCTTTTTATATTTTCCCCAAAGGGGAAAGTTTTCCTTTAATTTAAAAGGGGAAAAACCCCCTTGAAGGGAAGAAGGGTTAAACCCCCTTTTAAATGGGAAAATTGTAAGGCCATGAAGGTTTTATTTATTTAAAAAATATAAAAAAACCAGGAACTTTTTTTTTAAAAAAATTATTGAGAAAAATTTTATAAAAGGCCCCGAAAGGGTTTTTTCTTTTTTTTAAAGAAAAAAATTTTTAGAAAACCCAAAAAAGGGTTTTATTTACTATTTTTGAAAATAAAAAATGAGGATTTTTATCTTTATATGAAAAAATTTTTTAAAGGGGGGGCTTTTTTTATCTTTTTATGGGGAAAAATTTTTCAGGGCCCCCCAAAAGGCTTACTTTTTTAAAAAAAAAAGGGAAAGATAACTTTTTGTTTAAATTTTTGGGAAAAAAACATAATAAATGGGCCCAAAAAAAACAAAGGAAAAATTTCGGCCAAAATTTTTTTTTATTAAAAAAATTTTAAAAGGGCCAAAAACGGGACAAAAAAAAAGTAAAAAAGGCTTTAATCTTTTTTTGTTGAAAGGCAAAAATTTTTTAAAGGGAGAAACTTTTACTTAAAAAAAAAAAAAAAACCCGAGCGCTTTTTTTTTTTTGTTTTAAAGAAATAAAACCTATTTTTTTTTAAATTTTTTTTTATTAAAAATTAAAAGATTTTTTTTTCATCTTCCCCAGGGGGTTTGGGTTTTGTCTCTGCCAGGACACAATCCCAAAAATTTCAAAAAAAAATTTTTTTTCAATGGGAAGAAAGCGGTAAAAAAACCAGAACCCAGGGTTGTTGGCAAAATTCAAAAAAACCACCCCGGGGGGAAACTTCCCAGGAAAAAAAAAAAAAAGGGTAAAGGGGGCGACAAGGGGCCGGCCCCTGTCCCCCGGGGGAAGGGGGAAAGAATTTTCCAAAAAAAAATTGCCAATTAAAAGTTTATGAAAAAAATTCTGAGGCTTTGATTTTTTGTTTTAAGTAGGTATTAAAATTATACTTTTTATTTAAATAAGAGTTCTCAGGGTTTCCACACGGGCCCCGTTTTAGTCCCCCGGGGTTTTGCCAGATTTTTTTGAAAACGGAAAAACGATTTAAATCACCCCCCCCTTTCCTTTGTTCGGCAAATTTTAAAAAACCCTCCCCCTTTCCCTCCAGAAAGAATAAATTTTAAACGGGCCCCCCGGAAAATCCTAATCAAAATAAATTCCCCATGTCTTACCATTTCACCTTTTTAATGACAAAATTTTCCCCCCTTTGCGATGAAAAAATTTGTTTTTGTGTGTGGTTTTTGTGTTTATCTTATTTTAAATACAGATAATTTGGTTTTTTCCCCCTTAAAATTTCTTTTTTTACTCAATCCTTTGTGTAGCCGGTTTTTTAAATTTTTCCCCCTCTTTCCCACGGCAAAAACCAAGGGCCCCCTTTCCCCCTTCGGGAAAAGCAACCCCCAAATTTTAAACCGAAAACCCCCAAAAAAAAAGGTTTTCCCCTTTTTTTTTCTTTTTTTTCCGCCCGCCCCCAATTGGGGGTGTTTGTGTGTGGTGTGGTGTGTGTGTGTGTGTTTTTTTATTTATTTTTTTATTTTTGGGAAAAAGGGAAAATAAGCAAATGGCTTTTTTTTTTTTCATGCCCCTTAGCTTTTTTAAATTTCTTTGCCCCACCCCAAAATATTTAAACAAAAACTTTTTTAAATAAATTTTCTTTTTTTTATTTTTTTTTTTTTTTTTTTTTTAAAAATTTTTTTATTTTTTATTTTAAAAATTATTTTTTTTCAATATGAAAAATTTAAACCCTTTTTTATTATTTTTTGATTAAAAAATTTTTATTTAAAATTATATTATATTTTTTAAAATTTTATTATTTATTATTATTATATTTTATTATTATTTTTTTAAATTATTATTATTTTTTTATTTTTTTAAAAAATTTTATTATGAGTGTGTATGTGGATGTGTGATGTGTGATGTGATTTTTAAATTATTATTATTTTCAATTTTATTTTTTTATATAAAATTTTAATTTTATTATTATTTTATTATTATTATAATTATGAAAATTTATTTTAAGGGGGGTTGTTGTAGTTGTATGTGGTATGTGTGTATGTGTACTGTATGTAAGTATTATTAAAATTTATTATGATGATGTATGTTTGTTGTATTTGTATTTTGTTTTTGTTTTGTTTTATGTATGTATGTATTTTGGTATGTTGTAGGGTATGTATGAAGTAATTATAATGTTTTTTGTATTTTTTGTTTTGTATTTTGTTGTGATTTGTTTGTGTATGGTAGGAGGTATGTATGTTTGTAGAATGTAGTAAAAGTATGTATTATTTGTTTGTTGTATGTATTTATGATTTATGTAAGTATGAAAATTAGTAAGCATGGCATGTGTGGTAGTAGTTATGTATTATTTTTGTTTTTTTATTAGGAAATGTAGTATTTAGTATGTTTTATGTATAAAATTTGATGCTGTGCTGGTGATGAATTATGTTGTTGATGTATGTTGTTGTATGAATGTATGTTGTATGAAATTTTTAGGGTTTTTTGAAAATGTTTGAAATGATTTTGTGTAATGAGTAATGAAATTTTTTTGTATGAAATTTTTAGTATGTATGTTTAAATATGTATTTTTTTAATGTATGAAAGTATGTAGTATGTATGATGATGAAAGTAGTATAAGTATGTATATGAGTATAGAATGTGTATGTAGTATGTTGTTTAGAAAATGGTTTATGGTGAGGGGTTTTGTATTTATGTTGAAAAGTAGTAAAAAGTATGTATGTTGAATGTTTTTGTATTTTTAAAAAGTATTGGATTGGCTAGAAAAAAACCCCCGCCAGAAAGCGAAAGTCCAATTTGATCCCGTTTGGGCCCCAAAAATTTTTCCCCCCCATCCATTAGACCATGGTTTTGTCTGGGTGTAGTCAAAATGAGCAAAAAACCAAAGCTCCGGTTTTACACATATTTAGCGCCGTTGAAAAACCCACAGAAACATGATTTTCCCCCTGGAAAAAATTCGAAAAAAACTCACTCTAATGGGAAAACAAATACATTTAACAGAAAAAGACAAAAAATGTTTAAATCATTATCCTCGAAAAAAAGAATTTGTCATTGTCCATTTTTCCCCCCTTTTTTCTCTTCTTCTTTCTCTCTCCCTTCTCTCTCTCTTCTCTCTCTCCTCCCCTCTCTTCTCTTCCTCTCCCAGTCTTTAAAAAAAAAAGTTATATGCTTACTAAGGGTTTTTTTTACATTTTGCTGTCTGATTTTTCCCCCTTTTTTCTTTAACAAAATAGTTTTATTTTTTGTTTTTTTGAGAGATTTTTTGTTTGTTTTTTGTTTGCGTGTTTTTTTTGCTTTTGCCCAGGGGCTGGTTGAAAAAAAGCGCGTTTGCTTTGCCTAACCCTCTTTCAATAAAATTCATTAAAATTAAATTCAATTCTCTTCTCTCAAAAAAAGGGTCAATGAATAAATTTTTCTCTTAATTTTAATATCGAGCAGTTAAGGGTTAGTCTTTTTTTGGAAATATACATACTAATACTTTCTACACGACACAGACACACACCAACACACACACAACATATAATTTTAATTTCTTATTATCTACTATCTATCTTTTCTGTGAATTGTGTTTGGGGTTTTTCATTTCACGTTCAATTAACGCAAGGCTGACGGAAATAATGTAAATAAAGCTTCTCTGTAACCTTAAAAAAAAAAAGCCCTTTCCCTTCCCCCTTTCCCTTCCTTCATTCATTATTTTATTCTTCATTCATTTTCATTTATTATTTTAATTATCCCCAAAAAAAAAAACCAAAAAATAAATGAAGATTTCACAAGCTATTTTCTCTTGCTTTTCTTTTCCCTCCCCCCCTATCTCTTCTTTCACAACACACACACACCGCGCGCGCGCACAACACCCCAAAAACCCACACACACTCACCACCACTCATCACTATCACTCACGCAACAAACACACCAAAACACACCAATCACTCCCCACGATGTATGTATGATGTATGTACACGTACTACTCGTACGTATACGTACGATGTAATATGTATGTTGTAGTAGTATGTAGTATGTAGTATTATGTTGTATGTATGATGTATGTATGTGTTATGTGTACCTGTATGAAAAGATATATTACGAAAAGTAATATGTTTGTTTGTGTTGGTGTGTGTGTGTGTTGTTTTGTGTGTATTATGTAGATATATATCAGTATGCATGAATTTGTACTAGAGTATGCACGTAATACTATGCTATTAGTACGTGTACTTTCTATTATGTAGTATGTATTTTGTAGTATGTATGTATGATTTTGTTTGAGTATGCTGTATGTATGTATGTTGATTTATGTTGAAGTTTTATGTATGATGTTAAGTATGATGTAGGTATGAAGTATTAGTTATTTAGGATGCTTTTGGGCGTGCGGCAGAAAAAGTGTGTTCGTTGAAATGTATGAAAGTAGTATGTATGTATTATTTACTATTATGTATTTTTTTTTTGTTATTATGGATGGTCGTGGTGCGTGCATCTACAGTGTGTTCGTATGATGAAAGGTTTATATGAAAATTTATAGTATGTATGTTGTTTTGTATGTATGTATTTTTAATATTTGTAATGTTGTAGTATGTATGTTATGAATATTAATTGTGTTGTATGTGTAATGTGTTATTTGTGTATTTAGTTGTATGTATATGTATGGAGGGATGGATGTATGTATTGGAGGGTGGTCTAGAAATAACGCACCTCCCATGAAAGCAAAAAAGTCCAAATTTGATCTCCTTTGGGCCAAAAACTTTCCCCCACCACTAGACAAGGGTTTGGTTGTCTGGGTGCTGTCATTAAAAAGAGACGATAAACCAAGCTCCCGTGTGTTACAATATTTAGCGCACGTTTGAAAAACCCCAAGGAAACAGAGTTTTTCCCCCGGCAAAAAAATTTTGTAAAAACTCACTCTTATGGGGAAAAAAAATACAGTAACAAAAAAACGAAAAAGTGCTTTAACTTACCTCGAAAGAAAAAAAATTTGTCATTGTATTGTCATTGTCATTTTCATTTTCTCTTCTCTCTTTCTCTCTCTCTTCCTCTCTCTCTCTCTCTCTCCTCTCTCCCTTCTCTCTCTCTCTCTCCAGTCAGTTTAAAAAAAATTATATGCTTTCAATAATTTGTATTTTACATTTTGCATGATCTTTTTTTCCCTTTTTTCTTTGAACAAAAATTGGTTATTTGTTGTTTTTTTTGAGAGATTTTTTTTGTTTTTTTGTTTGCGTGTTTTTTTTGCTTTTTCCCAGAGGGCTGGGGTTTTAAAAAAAAGCGCGTTTCTTATCCATAACCCTCTTTCAAAAAAATTTATTCAATTAAATTCAATTTTCTCTCTCTCTTCTCAAAAAAAGTAAAAGAATAAATTTTTTTCTTAAAAATTTAAAGATCGAGTCGGGAAAAAATTATGTCTTTTTTTTGAATTAAAAATACATACATCATACATAAACCAGACCCGACCACACCAACACCACACCACAATATTCTTTTCATTATATCATCAGTATCTTTTCTGTGAATTTTAGATTGGGGTTTTATTTCACAGTCTTAATTAACGCAGGGCTGACAGGAAATAATGTAAATAATGCTCTCTGTAACCAAAAAAAAAAAAGACCTTCCTTCCTTCCTTCCTTCCTTCCTTTATTCATTTATTTATTTTTTTTTATTCTTATTTATTGATTATTTATTATTTTATATTACCCCAAAAAAAAAAACCAACAAAATCAACGAATAGATCTTCACAGAGTATATCCTCTGGCTTTGTCCTCTTACCCCCTCTCTTTCCCCCCCTTCACTCCTCACACACACACACCCACGCATCACGCACGCACCACGTACACACACCCACCACACACACACACGCACGCACGCCGCACGCACCGCACGCCACACACACCACACACACACACACACCCACACACACACACACAAAAAAAAAGAATGAAGCAGACGTGCGCAAGTACAGTAAAAAGGGGAAACGGAAGGGCGTGACACGTGCATCTTGTAACAACAGGGGGAGTGTGTGTTTGGGGTGTGTGCGTCGTGGTGCGTGTGTGTTTTTGGTCTGTGTGCGTGTGCGTGGTGTGTGTGTGTGTCGTGCGTGTTTTTGTGGTTTGGTTTTTGGGGGTGTGTGTGAGTGATGGGGTGAGTGTGTATGTTTTTGTATGTAGTATGTTGTATGCTTTTAAAATATGATGTATGCATTTTTTAGATGTATTTTGTGTATGTATGTAGCATGCAGTATGCTAATGGTGTATGTTGTATGTTGCATGCATGTATGTATATTTTGTATGTAGTATGTTTGTAGTATGTATTTTGTATTTTGTAAGTAGGGTATGTGTATGTATTAAAGTAGTATGTTGTTGTATGTTTAGTTTGTTGAAAATGCAAAGTGCGTGCGTGTGTGTATTTTTGTTGTTTTGGGGCCAATTCACGATCGCTTCCCAAGTCGTGAGCGTGCGTGCTGCTGCGTGCGGCGTGTTTCTTTTTGCACGCGCGCGCGCGCGCGTGTGTGTGCATTGGGTGGGGTCAAGAGTTGCGGTGGCGTGCGTGCGCTCTATGGTGTGGTCTTCTGTCTTTTGTCTATCTACTATTGTCTCTGTATCTCTCAGTTTGTCGTCCCTTCAAAATCTTTTTCCTCTAAATTTTAGCGCAGTCGGTGTATTTTGGGTGTGTTTGTGTGCCGCATAATTTCCTGCAGTTGCAGCGCCAATGCATTCATGAAGAGAGGAAGGGGTGCGACTTACATTGCAAATTGCGTGTGCAGTAGATGACTGACTGACACGTGTTCTGATGTATGACATCGTTAGTGTCTTTTAGCCAGAAACCAAAAAAAAAATACTCGCCAGGACAAGTGTGTGTGTGTTGGGGTATTTTTTGTGTGTGTGTGTGTTTGTTGGTGTGTGTGTGGGTTTTGGGGTGTGGTGGGTGGTGTTGATGCGGATTTGTGTGTGTGTGTGTGTTTGTTGTGTGTGCGTGCGTGGTTGGTTTGGGTTTGAGTGCGTGTTTTGTGTGTGTGTGTGTGTAGTGTGTTTTGTGCGTGCGTGTGTGTGTGTGTGTGTGGGTGTGTGTGCGCTTGGTGTGAAGTGTGCGTAAGTGGTTGGGGGGGGATGGGGGGGAGGGGGGGGGTGATGTGGGTTTTGTGTGCGCGCCGAAAATGTGTTGTATAATAAGGGTTGGGTGGTTTTCGCGCACATTGTGTGTGGGGAGGGGGTTTGGGGGGGGGGGTGCGGGCGCACAATATGAAATAATATATCTATATATACATATATTTTTTTATAATCCCCTCCCTCTATATTTAAAGTGTGTGGGTGTGTTTTTCTGTGTGCGCGTTTTTTTGTTTTCCTGTGTCTGTTGTGTGCGCGCGGCGCGTGTGTGTGTGTCTGCAGGGCGCGTTTTGTGGGGTTGGGGTATGTATGTGTGGGTGTGTGGTGCGCGCGGGGGTGGGGGGGGGGGGGGTTGAAAAAGTTATGTTAATTTTCCACCCCTCTTTTCATTCCTTGTTTGAAGCCCCTTAAAACCCTTTTAAAATTTATCCCTTTTAAAAAATCCCTTTTTATTTTTTTTAAAACCAAAAAATATCTAAAAACCCCCAAAACCCCCCCCCCCAAACCCCAAAACCTTTCCCCCCTTTTCACCCCCCCTCCAACCAACACCCAAAACCCTATAAACACACCTCCCCAAAAACCTTCCCACAAAAAATTAAAAGCAAAAATCTCCTCTTACAAATCTTCTTTTCTCACCACACTATTACCACCAATTTACTTCTTAAAACCCTTTTTTTATACAATCTAACTTTCTAATACCTCCAAACGCTTCCCCAAAATAATAAAAAAATCTAACAATTTTAAACTTTACCCCTCCCATATTTCCTTTCCTCTCTCCACAATTAATTTTAAAAAAAAACCCCACAAATCAAAAAATTTCTATTTGATAATAACACTTCACTAAAATTTTTTTAAACCTGCCCCCTCACAAATTGTCCCATTCCCTTAAAAATTCAAAACCCAAAAACCCAAAAAATAAAAAGTGGAAAAAACCCCGAAGATGCATAAAAGGGACAAACAAAGATTCTTCCCTCTCAACAATTCCAATAAACTTGGCCCCCCCCCATCCCCCCCCACGGTGTTAAAAACAATCACCCCCCAAAACCCCCCCAAAAAATTGCCCCACCAAACACCCAACCCCACAAAACCTTCACTCCCCAAAACCCGGGGGCCCTTTAAGAAAATTCAAAAACTTTTTATGACCCCTTCGATTTTTCAAGTTTAAACCCACCACAACACTTTACCCCCCACCCAACACCCACATCCACCCCCCCCCCACACACCAACACACCCCCCACACACAACCCCCCCACCCAAACCCCAAAAACATTTCCAAATTTTTAAATTTCTTCTTTGGCATACCCCTCCCAATTGGGGGAAATTTCAACCCCCAATCAAAAATTACCACCCCACCTACACTCCACACAACCCACAATCAATTTCCCAATACCCACCTATGCACAAACCCAATTGTCACAATCTCCTTTTCCTCACGTTGGGAATGTAACTCCTTCCTTCACCACACGTCCTCCACTCCTTCGCCTTACCAAAAGGCTCTTCCCCCCGACTAGTCTAAAAAAACAACTGGCCAACCACCCTCTTACGAACTTTAGGTGCCTGTCCCGAGTTGAATTTTTATTACCCCTCCCAAAATCTCCCCCAAACTCACCCTCTTATTCAACGTTATTAACCCTCTGTTTTGTTCCCTGGGTTTGTGTTTCCTCCAAAATTCAGGCGCCCTTTTCCTCCCTTTTTTAATGTGGGGCCCATCCCGGGAATAAAACCCCCCACTATCCCCTTTGCCAAAACCCCCTCTATACGCAAAACCCCCCCCCCCATCCCCCCCTCAAATTTTTTTTCCCCTAATCCGCCTAAGGTTGTGTGTGTTCAGTTCGATTGATCGTTAAAATTTTTTGCCATTTGTTGTGCTTTTGCCAAAAAAACCTCCTAAATTATCAATTTTTGGAAAAATGATTTAAAATAAAACCAATTCCTTCGCCCCCTTTTTTTAAAAAAAATCCAAATTAGATATTGTTGAAATACAACTTTAACACAAAATTTAGTCACATTTTTTCGTCTTTTCCCCCTTTTGAAATAACAACTTTTTCCCAGTTATCATTAAAAAATGTTTAAAAATGAAATTCATCTTCAATTTTGTTCATGCCATTTTTTTTTTTTTTTGCCCCTAAATTTTGGTGTTCCCTTTTCTATCTTTTTCCTTTTTCAAAACAATTCTTCTTATATTTTGTTTTCAAGTTTATAAGTAGTTTTAATCTGTTTCTTTTTTAAAAACAAAAATTTTAGTTTTTAAATCTTCTTTGGGAGAAATTTTCCAAAAAATTTTTATACATGTCCCCAATTTTCTTCGGTTTTTTGGTGTTTTTTTGGTTTGTGAGTTGTGGGTTTTTTGTTTCCCCTTTGGTTTTGTTTTTTGGGTTTACCCCCCCAAGTTTTGGTTTCATCTTTTTTTGGGCAAATCTAAAAAAATTTGTTGAACCTTTTTTGGGTTTTTTTTTGTTTTTTCGTTCAGTTTTTAATGTTTTTGGGGTTTTGGGTGTGGTTATTTTTTGTTTGGGGTTTGTTTTTTTTGTTTTCTTTCCCCCCCTGTTCGTGGTGTGGTGTTTTTCCTTATTTCCCCCCCCCCCCCCCCAAAAAATATTCATCTATCTCTTATCATTATTCCGTGTGTAGATTTTGGAAAACCCCCTTTTTTTTGCCTTTCCCCCTCAGGGCGGCCCCTTTTTAGATGTAACCAAAGATTGGCGATCAAGAAAAAAATATTTTTTTTGGAAAAAAAGTTTTTTTGTCTAGCTTAACAAAAGAGAGAGATGAGAAGAAGAAAAAAAAAAAAAAAAAAACCCTTTCTAACCATGCTTTTGCGACCGCATTTTTTAACGGCCGGAGTGAGTGGGGAACCGGAGGAGAAACATGCACGGGGCACGCCACCTTTTTTTCCCTTTAACACCCAACCCATTTAATTTGGGGGCACGTAGACCAAAGAGGCGATAGAAAAAAAAAGGGGAAGAAAAGAGAAAATAACGTGACCTTGTTTTTTGACGGGTGACAAACAGGGGGTAGGAAAAGGGAAAAACCATCAATGAGGTTTGCCTGTATTCCTACAGCGACCCCGGATGGGGCAATTTCTAAGGAAATAGAGAGAAAAATGGGGGGTACAGTTTTTGCTGAAAAATAAAGAAATTAAAAACCAAAACCAAATTTTGTTAAAAACACATGTTTTGAGTCAGGGGCTAGTCTTTCCAAAAAGGGTTTTTTTTTTTGGGGATCCCTTTAGACGTGCGGTATAAAAATTAAGAGCCAAATAGAAAAACAAAAGGGAAAAAAGAGTGATTTTTTAAATACCGGTGTGCAGTTTCGCCCACTCTCCACTGCGTCGTTGAATACTGCATTTTTGACACGATCACTCTTGGTTGGATGAGTTTCCGCTCCGACTGGTGAAAAGTGAGGGGAGAGGGAAGAATCTGTTTTTTTGCAGGAGAGATGTGTGTCTTTAAATTGGAGGAGAAGGACAAAAAACACTTTGAGGAGGGGGAGGAGAAGAAGAAGAAGAAAAGAAGAAGAAGAAGAAGAAGAAGAAGAAGAAGAAAAGAAAAGAAGAAGAAGAAGAAGAAGAAGAAAAAGAAAAAATTTCAAAGAAGAAGAAGAAAAAAATTGCAAGAAGAAGAAGAAAAAAATTTGCCAAGAAAAGAAAGAAGAATTGCCAAGAAAAAAAGAAAAGAATTGCCAAGAAGAAGAAGAATGCAAGAAGAAGAAGAAAAAGAAGAAGAAGAAGAAAGAAGAAGAAGAAAAAAGAAAAGAAGAAGAAAAAAATTGCGAAGAAATTGCGAAGAAGAAGAAGAAAAAGAAGAAGAAAAGAAGAATTGCGAAGAAGAAGAAAATTGCGAAGAAGAAGAATTGCGAAGAAGAAGAAGAAGAATGCGAAGAAGAAGAAGAAGAAGAAAATTGCGAAGAAGAAGAAGAAGAAGAATTGCGAAGAAGAAGAAGAATTGCGAAGAAGAAGAAGAAAAAGAATTGCGAAGAAGAATTGCGAAGAAGAAGAAGAAGAATTGCGAAGAAGAATTGCGAAGAAGAATTGCGAAGAAGAAGAAGAAGAAGAAGAAAAGAAGAAGAAGAAGAAGAATTGCGAAGAAGAAGAAGAATTGCGAAGAAGAAGAAGAATTGCGAAAAGAAAAAGAATTGCGAAGAAGAAGAAGAAGAATTGCGAAGAATTGCGAAGAAGAAGAAGAAGAATTGCGAAAAAGAATTGCGAAGAAGAAGAAGAAGAAGAAGAATTGCGAAGAAGAAGAAGAATTGCGAAGAAGAAGAAAAATTTGCGAAGAAGAAGAAGAATTGCGAAGAAGAAGAAGAAGAATTGCGAAGAATTGCGAAAATTGCGAAGAAGAATGCGAAAAATTTTGCGAAGAAGAAGAAGAAGAATTGCGAAGAAGAAGAATTGCGAAGAAGAAGAATTGCGAAGAAGAAGAAGAAGAAGAAGAAAAAGAACAAGAAGAAGAAGAACAAGAACAAAACAAGAAGAAATAAGAGAAAAAGAAGAAGAATTGCGAAGAAGAAGAAGAAGAGAAGAAGAATTGCGAAAAAAGAAGAAGAAAAGAAGAAGAAGAAGAAGAAGAAGAAGAAGAAGAAGAAGAAGAAGAAGAATTGCGAAGAAGAAGAATTGCGAAGAAGAAGAAGAAGAAGAAGAAAGAAAAAGATTGCGAAAGAAGAAGAAGAAGAAGAAGAAAGAAGAAAGAAGAAGAAGAAGAAGAAGAATCTTGAATTGAATCTTTAATGGTAAAGAATTAGGCACAATAAAGGCCTTTTTTACAATTCTGCCCAAAAAGAAAAACAAACTTGAAGTAATTAAAAACAAAAGAAAGCAAAACCAAAAGAAAAACGTAAACAACAGACAAAATGGTGGAACTCTACCTTAAACAAATTAACAAATTGAGAAAGACTTGGGGGGAAAGCCCATAAACTGAATGAAACATTATTATAACATCCGCCAAGTTACACCACACAAAAACACACACACACACACACACACACACACACCACACAACACACACCCCACACACCACACACACACACACACACACAACACCACACACACACACACACACACACATGCCCCGCACGCACGCACGCACACACACTCATGCGCGGCATGTCATACACACTTACTCAGACACTCACCCCATCTCACTCTTCACCGCCTCCCCCCCCCCTGCCCCCCCCCCCCCCCCCCCCCCCATTCACGCAGTTATTCTTTCTTTCATTCAAGCACACACATAATGCCAAGATTCTCTCACAGTACAGCCAATGGTTACTCCCTGATCTACACACAGGCCATGCGCGTACATTATACATCTCCTTCCTCCTCCCCCTCACCCCCCCGCGCGCACACACACACACACACTCACACAAGTGTACACACGCGGGAACGGACGCCCCCTCCCCCCCCTCAAAACACACACACACACACACACAAACACCATTCTTCGACTCTACATACATAACCCAAAACGCACGCACGCATCCCCCCCCCCCCTTCCACACACACACACACACACAAAGAAGTGCACACTATATGTCTTTGATATAGTCAATATAGGCACCAATTATTTCATAACACATTGGAGTTCATTGTGTGTGTTGACGGGCGAGTAGTTATCACACGTATCAAACAACAGCTGTTTTATTTCTGTCTTAATGTAGAGTGCTCTGGTTTTCTACGAAACATCGGTGGAAGGGCATTCCATTCTCTGCTGCCATTGAAAGAAAAACTCGTTTTGAATAGATCTAAGTTTGGTTTGGGGACAATAGCTCTGTCTGATTCGTGATGATGTTGAAAGAGAACATTGCTTTTAGATAACCGGGGCAAGCATCATAAACTACCTTATGCATGAGAGCTAAAACATTAAAGCGGAGGCGCAAGCAAAGTGGTAATATCTAAAAGTTTTAAACAACTATTATTTGATGCATTTGCTAACTCATTATTATTTAGACTTTAATGGCTCGCTTTGAAGAGAGTTCAGAGTTTCAGGTTAGATGGAGCACACTTCCCCCAGACAACAGAGCAGAAAATCTAGGCGAGACTGAATAAAGCAAAATAGAAAATATTTTTGATTGTTTATCTAGAAAGTGTTTTTTTGTGAAAGCTGGAATACACTGGATGATATTTCTTTAGTAATATTGTGAACATGATCCTGCCAAAGGAGGCTTTCGTCAATGACTACCCCAATAATTTGTGCTTTTTAAACCTTGTTTTATGTTTTTGTTATTATACTTTATTTTGTAAATGAGTTTGCCTCAAGGTTTGCCTTTTCTGACGCGCCACAAACTAGCAAAAGCTTCTGTTTTGTCAGGGTGTACCAGCAAAAAGCATTAGTCCCCACACCAAATTTGACTGATTTCATACTAAGGTTTAAAAAATGATTGATTTCCTTAAATCATGACTAGCGTATTGTAGAGTTGTATCATTTTTAAATAAATCACAAACAACATTTTGAATGGTAAAGGAAGATCATTAATGTAAAGAGAGAATAAGAGTGACCTAATACTGAACCTTGTGGTACACCACATGCAACAATTTTTTTGGATGAGGTAACTCCATTAGCTAAACAGACTGAGTTGGGTTTTGACAAATAGGTTTTAAAAATAGTAAGGGGCATTTTCATCTAAACCATATAACCGAAGCTTATGTAATAAGATATTATGATTAATCAAATCAAAGGCCTTTCTTAAATCACAAAAAATAACACCGACTGCCTTTCTGTTATTAATTTCACGCAGCCATGAATCAGTAATCCTGCATAGTGCTGTTCACGGGAGTGTGCTTTCTAAACCCCGACTGATGGGTATGCAAAAGGCCTTTGCATTCAATAAAAGATGATAAATGATGGTGGACATGCTGTTCAAGAGGTTTAGATATACTAGATAGAAGTGAAAGGGTCTATAATTATTTACGTCTTCTATGTTCCCCTTTTTGTGCAAAGGGATTACTTTAGCGTATTTAAATGCTTTGGGATAGCACTGTTTAGATAAGCAAAGGTTATAAAGATAAGTGAGAGAGTCTGCAATGTAAAATGCAGATAGTTTCAGTATTTTAGGGCTAATACTATCAAAGCCACATGAATTTTTTTTTTAAAGACTTTAAATAGGACAAAACTTCATGAACAGAAAATTTTGTTATGTATCCTTTTCCTACGCAAAAGGCTTTTAAAATATTTGAATCAAAAGTTCTGGTGTTGTTATCAATGAGTTTACTTCCAACACTAGCAAAGTGATTATTGAGAACATCTTCTGGAATACAACATTCGTCACGTGAAGTACCAGGTTTAGAGAGCTGGCGAATAGCAGACCAGATTAATCTTCCATTGCTTTTATTTGAATTAAATTCTGGAAGAAACAACGTTTTGATTTTCTAATCATATACTTAACGTGTTACGTTTTTTCTTGTATTCCTCATGAAGCCCCGCGTTTCCTTTAAGTCGTCTCTGTGGTTGATTTTCTACAAAATTTCTTGGTGAGCCCGCCAGGTAAAATTTTTGACTTTACACTCTTGAATTAAAGGAATATGCTTGTTGACAATGCTTAAGAAAACTGATGTCCAAAAGGAAAGGGCATCGTCTGCATCATGTAACTAAAAAAAATTTGAAAAGGGTGCAGAAGCGAGGTCAGAGGAAAATGCATGCAAATCGAAATTTTTAAATGAGCGAAATGCAATTTTTCAGGATGCTTTTATTTTAGGCACTCTGAAGCCAGCTTTGCTCCAGGTGACACCAACGCATTATGATCACTAATTCCGACAGTGGGTACACAAATTTCTTTAAGAGATGTGACGTCAGAAGAATAAACATGAATCTAAAAGAGTACTAGATTTTGACGTCACTCTGGTGGGGCATGGATACATTGCAAAAGGTTAAAGACGGAAGATACTGTGCCACTGCTGTGGGATTGAGATAGATCGATATTGAAATCACCTAGTAATAATTTTCTTTCCTAAAAGCCAAACATTGTCCATCATTTCACAAAAGTCATCAAACCAGCTGGGGGTGCTCTTTAGGAATGTCTGTAAATGAAACCCACAAGAACTGAAGTAATCGATTTTTAGAAGAACAAACTTCTATCCATACTGATTCCAAAGTTGAAATGACACAAATCTTCACAAGTTTTATAGGAGATATTATTTTTGGGTATACACGACAATACCAGTTTGCTGGGGTCTTTTAGGGTCTCTCCAATGATATGTACCCTGGAATAGAAATTGAACTATCTGTTTATACGACTGTTTGTCCATGTTTTTTGAAACACCAAAAAAAATGGAATGGTTTTTTTTTTCATTGTTTATAATCTTTGACAGGTCAGATATTTTATTCATAATGACAAATATTAAGGTGACCTACTCGCAGTCCATCATTACAAGGCCAGTTTGGAACGTTGTTACGAATAGCCATTAACTAATTTAAAGAGATAATTTCTACCTGGAATTAAGTACACAATATAACTAAGTAGATCTAAAAGCTAGGAGGCATTTACATGATATTTTCAAACCTTTACAACAAAAGATACTTTACGATGGAAGGAATGTTATGGTTTTCCTATCAGAAAAATAAACAACGTTTCCAAAAAAATACCAAATAATCAAAAGAAAAGGGGTTTGTTTACAAGTGAGTTTAAAGGGGACGAGGTTTAAGAGGGGGAAACTGTCTGTTGATAAAGGAGGAGGGCGTGTGTGAAAAAACGCTGGGTTTTCTTGTGAACAGATTTGCATTGATATTTTGATAATTTTCTTTTGCATATCTGTGATGGTGATGTGGGTGGGGGTAATGTGGGAAGCTAGTAAAATGACTTTCCATTCCTCTGTTTGGTGAGTAAAGGGGGGCTGCCAATGTTTGGGGTGGGTGAAACAGGGATGTAGGATGGAAAATGATGAGTTTCTGTGGGAAAGATACATGCTGTCCCTGTGGTTAGCGAAGTTAGGGAAGACAGAGGCTGAAGGAAGGTAGGGATATGCGTGTTGACGAGAACGTTTGGCAAAATCAAATCTGTGGCTGTAGATATTCCTATGATGCTGAAAGTGGTCATGATTTAGATGGCCAGACAGATCAAAGTGTTCCGACGCTTGTAATGAAAATTAACTTTTGGTTTTTAAACTTATTTTCTCTTTGGGGGTAAACAAGGGTTTTTCCTTATGCTGCTTTAATGCCCCCAGACGTCTTCAAGTTGGTAGCCAGCTGAGTGGTCCCCCCCTTTGTTCAATGGGTGTGGTCTGTTACAGACTCCATCCAAATCCGGGACACAAAAGGATGCCTCGTGGCTGATGAAGTCGAACTTTCAGGCGGGAGGAGGCTGCAGACAGACTAAGAAGAAGAAAAGAAGAAGAGAAGAAGAAGAAGAAGAAGAAGAAGAAGAAGAAGAAGAAGAAGAAGAAGAAGAAGAATGCGAAAAAGAAGAAGAAGAATTGCGAAAAAGAAGAAAAGAAGAAGAAAAGAAGAAGAAGGAGAAGAAGAAGAAGAAGAAGAAGAAGAGAAGAAGAAGAAGAAGAAGAAGAGAAGAAGAAGAAGAAGAAGAAGAAGAAGAAGAAGAGGAAGAGAGAAAACAAGAAGAAGAAAAAGAAGAAAAAGAAGAAGAAGAAGAATTGCGAAGAAGAAGAATTGCGAAAAGAAGGGGAGAGGAGGAGAGAGAGAAGAGAGAGTGAGAGAGAGAGAGAGAGAGAGGAGAGAGAGAAGAGAGAGAGAGAAGAGAGAGAGAGAGAGAGGAGAGAGAGAGAAGAGAGAGAAGAGAGAGAAATTGATTGATTAATTGATAATCTTATTTCCCAAGGGTTTCAGATAGTATTGATTTTACTTTTCTTTTTCAATCAGCCCCCTTGCCCTGAGTAGGGATCACCCTAGTTATCTCAATATAGTTTCAAGGAACGTAAAAAAAGAAATCGAGTGAAGAGACAAAGAAGCAGCCAAACACAAACACACACTTTTTGCTTACTCAAACAAAACACATTTATTCTACAGTCTCGTAGACCGTCGAGGCACCATTGAATATATTGCAACCAGCTTCCTCCACTCCTCACGGTTCGGAATTTTCAGTAGTGTGGTGTTCCACTCCAGGCCAGTCCACTCTCTGATGTTGTCTTTCCATCATTTTCTCTGTCTGCCTCTTCGTCTCCCTCCTTGTACTGTTCCCTGTAGAAACAGTCTTGGCCAGTCTAGATGTTTGTGTGACGGGTCCGAAGCATTTGAGCTTGTGTTTTATTTATTTATTTTTTACTGGTCCGCAGCTGAACACTAAGAAAACCTAAAAGAAAACTTAGAAGGATTCTTTGAGAAAAAACCAACAACAAGAGCAACAACAACAACAACTACAACCACAACAACAAGAGCAACAACAACATCAACAATAACAGCAACCTACCAATGGAAAGGGACAGTCCACTTATCTGTTTTCTTCCAACAAAGGGTTAACACCATTGACATAAAAAAAAATCCAGATGGTTCAGTATTGGCTTAAAGCAAAATTGCAGTCAGCAAAAATCATACAACGCCACATAATTATACAAAAGAGAATCAACACGCTAAAAGCTTACAGCATGCACAGTCAGAGTGTTGTAGATTTAGTGCTTTGAGGATTCAAGTCTCAAAGGTAATTACGATAATTAGAGTGTGAGTTTTTATGTCCTCCCAGATCAGTTTTAACAGTCAACCTGCCAAGCCATCACTTTAGTTCACATATGGCCACAGGGGAAAGAATCAAACTGTACATGACCAATGGATTAATTAACGAGTGCATGCTGTATAAAGGGCAAAACGACAACGGGGAAGTTGATGGCAAAAAAGTATCAGATACGAACATACATGCGTAAACACGCAAAGAAACGCAGTATTCTTACCAGTACGCATGCACGCGCGCGCACACGCACGCACACAGACAAGAACGCAGGCACAAATAAACAAACAAGCAAACAAACAAACTCACCCAACGCACAGAAACAGACACACACATATATACGCATGCACGCACGCGCGTGCATACTTACGTGCACAAACACGCATGCACATAGTATGTATGCAAACACACATACACACTCATGCTTGCTACACGCACGCATATATTATGTACTTAATGCAAAACTAAACCAGCCAAATGAGCAGTCATGGCTTCCTAACCATTGGCTAGAAACACAGTATTTTCGTGATTTCCAAATCATATGTATGTTGAATCAATTATTTTTTTTTCTCAAATCCTTGGACGATACATTCCACACAATAATAACAATATTACGGAACACTCACTGACCACAGAATTTTGTTTTGATACTTCGTGGGCTGGGAAATTTAACTAAGAGACTCATCTGACAACCGAAAAACAAAAAAAGTGATAACAACAACAACAAACAAAATAATGTTCCTGTATTTTTATGCCAAAAATGGTAGTTGTTTTGTAGAAACACCAAGACTGTCCTACAGGGAACAGTACAAGGGGGGAGACGAAGACGCATAGAGAGAAAAAGATGAACAGACAACATCAGACAGTGGACCAGCATTGACTGGAACGTCTTACTACAGAAAGCTGAAAATCGCAAGGAGTGGAGGAACCTGGCTGCAAAACTTTCAGTGCTGCCCCCACGGTCTACAAGACTACGGGATAGGTGAAAGTTGAAGACACATCAGCATGCCCAGCATGCTTCCAAAGCTCCCCTAGCACACGTTATTGCTGTTGTTGAAGCATTTGTTGAGTAGTAGATGTGACCTAGCCTTTTATAACATTGTTTGGAAAACGTAAAAACATTCTATGCAAAATTGAAAGCTGAAAACTGACGGGAGCCATAGCTGAGTGGTTAAGTCCGATCAACTTCGATCCTATGGGTCCATGAAGTCGTGGGTTCCAATCTCGGCGGCGTCTGGTGAAACCATGGTGGGGAATTTTTATTATTTCCCAGGTTAACTTAAAGTGTAGACCTACCAGTGCCTTCTTCGTGTATATAATACATATGCAGAAAATAAAACATGCACGTTGAAGATCCTGTAATTCATTTCAACGTTCTCTGGGCTACAGAAACACGAACATACTCAGCATATTATTCCCAAATTAGAAATGCGGTCACCTTCACAATAGTAAAAAAACAACCCAAAACCAGCCACAAAAGCAAAATCTCCACCTTTGGCGGAACACCAAAGCTCTTGTCGAGGACCAGCAAAAAAAAACAACATAAAAAACAAAAGCAAAACAAAACCAAAGACCAAAAACAAAAAAAGCTGAACACGGAAAATCACTTACCCATTCTCCCCCTACCCCCCCACCCACCCCACCCTCATCCCCTTTAGCAGTCTTGTACGCTGGAGCTTGTACAGCTTTTCCGTTCCACACCAAAGCCATCGTCATCTGTGGATGGCATCTTTTAGTGCGTGTGAGACAGCAGGGTAGCGAATGGAAATGGCAGGAGGCAACAACGCCCTGACGTGACCCTCAGCTGTCTCTCCACTCTTCTTCTTCTCTCTCCGGTTCCACGGCGTCCTTGTCATTCTCTTGAAGCTAGCCTAGCACCGAGGTTCCTCAGGATCGGAGTTATCGGTTGTTGACGAGAGTGCTTCGCGCGATCGGTATGGTTGACAGTAGGGGGAACGTGAAGGAAAAAACACACAAAACGGTTAAAGTTGTGATTGATGCAGATGAGTGGTATGCAAGTCTTATATTGTGGGTCATGCCGACAGAGAGAGAGAGAGAGAGAGAGAGAGAGAGAGAGAGAGAGAGAGAGAGACGAGAGAGATGAGAGAGAGAGAGAAAAGAGTGGGAGAGAGGAAGATGGAGAGAGAGAGAAGAAGAGAGAGGGAGAGAGAGAGAGAGAGAGATAGAGAGAGTGGGAGAGAGAGAGAGTGTGTGGGAGAGAGTGGGAGAGAGAGAGTGAAGGAGAGAGAGAGAGATGGAGAGAAGAGAGTGGGAGAGAGAGAGATAGAGTAGAGAGAGTGGGAGGGAGAGAGAGAGTGAGAGAGAGAGTGGGAGAGAGAGAGAGAGAGGAGAGAGAGAGAGAGGAGAGAGAGAGAGAGGAGGAGAGAGAGGAGAGTGGGATTTTTTTTTTCGGATTCGGATTCGGATGTTTAATCATTAGGCCATAGCCCATAATGAAGGGGAAAGTGAACAAAAAACCAAATCATCAGAAACATTAAAAACAAACATACAATCAACAATATGATAATCATAATAATGAACTATGATGTTGCAATTTCTCTCAGCTTGAAGGCTTTGTGAAGGAAGTGAGACAAGTTCCAAATATCATGTCTTGCAGAGGACATCAGCAAAGTTAATTTGAACGTGCAAGGCTGTCGAAAATATTTAGGTGAAATAAACTTATCTCTGAGCTCCTTAAGAAATGGACAGCACAGAACTAAATGTAACTCATCAGCTTTACCACTTTTACAGAGAGGACATATCAAATCAATGTCATTACAATCTCTATATCGAAAGTGATGAGTGGCTAAACTTGAAATACCCAACCTAAACCTTGTGGTCACTATTTTCAAATATCTGTCCATATCTGAAATCAAATACAGCTTCATCTCATGTGAGCTACAAAATAATCTATAAAAATCAAACCTCGTGCTATTTTGAACATGTTCACTCCACTTCTGCCATCTGCAGTCAACTAAACGTTGACGAAAAATTCTTAGAAATGCCTTTACACTTCCCACACCTTGATTCATCCCACATCACCAAGCCATATTCATGCAAACAAATACGTACATCAGTCACCCAATTCTTCTTGCCCTTACTATCTAACTCAAATAACATTTTATACGCTTTGAGGGTAATCTTGATTCCCCCATTTCCAAAATT
This sequence comes from Rapana venosa, assembly GCA_028751875.1. Classification (NCBI taxonomy): domain Eukaryota; kingdom Metazoa; phylum Mollusca; class Gastropoda; order Neogastropoda; family Muricidae; genus Rapana; species Rapana venosa. The sequence continues at coordinate 45,315,591 of CM054149.1, read as the reverse complement.
TTGAGCCAATAGCGATACATTGAAAAAGCTGAGTTAATGTATATTGGGAATCTATTGGTTTCACCATATATAAGGGCGTTAGGTGTGCGCATGTCAACACCCAGAAACTTTTTCAGACAAATAAATGTACAGATTCACAGGAGATTGCAGCTTTATTCAACCCCCACAACTCGGAACCGTACTGTGCAACAGGCCCGTATTTGAGAGTCAAATACCTTCAGAAACAGTTTTATGGACGAGTTGTTTAGTGTGGACGTCTTTTCATTACACAAAAAAAA
>CM054149.1:45283513-45311013 GCA_028751875.1 Rapana venosa | reverse complement strand
GTTCATCCTTGTTATTACTTTGTGTTCATTTTGAAACTGAGTTTACGTCACAGCTTAAGTCGTATCCGTTCATAAGAGCTCATTTTTGGTTTTTTGGTTTTCGTTACGTTAAATGCATCATGTGATTTTTCTTGTATTTATTTGTATTTACAAAAGAAAGTCGTGTTATAACCCCCTTGTCAATAGGCCACTTTGGGCAATGACAATAAATTGGTCAAAGCGTCAAAGCGTCAAAGCGTCTCTCTCTCTCTCTCTACATAGATACACACACACACACACATCTCTCTCTCTCTCTCTCTTTCTCTCTTCTCTCTCTCTCACTCTCTCCCCTTTCATTGTTTTGCTTATAGTTACAGTTGTGTATCCTGATGAAGGACGTATTCATAATTTATTTTTTTAATATTATATTGGGCTTGTTGACTGTACTTGAGTTCTTGTGAATGTCCTATTTCAATATAAAATGTTACGTGTAACAACTATGTGTACCATTTTACAATGTGAAGATGTTCATTTTTATGGCTTTATAAGTTTGTGTTTTTTGGTTTTTCTCTTTTTTTTTTTTCATATTTTTGTTTGTTGTTTTTCTTTTTTGTCCTTGATTTTTGTGTGGTGGTTTTGTTGTTGTTTGTTTTTTCTTTTGTTAATTTGCTTGTTTGATTATGTTTATTTATAAATCCCCCCCCCCCCTTGTTTCTACTGTGTGAGAGTATGAGTATTGGGTTTATTATTAAGACGTATCCCTAAGAGCGGGGACTGGATGTAAAAAAGCACATAAGTGCTTATTCATTATCCTCGAAATAAAAGAATTTGTCATTGTCATTGTCATTCTCTCTCTCTCTCTCTCTCTCTCTCTCTCTCTCTCTCTCTCTCTCTCTATATATATATATATATACATTTTCTTTTAGATCCTGGCTTAGAGCTTCAAGATTCACCGATGGTGATATTCTGCACATGCAGTCGTTTTTTGCCTACCATTAAGGTAGCCATATTCCACCTTTGGGAAAGAGATCAACACACAACACCTCTGTGCATGCGCTCCCTGAAACTGTTGTCTTTGGTTGCTGCAGCCACACAAGAACACACTCTTTCCAAAGGCAGAACGGATTAAACAACAATGTTTTTATTCTTCTATTTCGAGGGTAATGAAATAAGCGCTCGATCTCGCGCTCACATGTTGTTTTTACATTCGTTCCCCGTGTGTATGCAGTTTTGTAAATTTGGTCATCCGCTCCCAACGACACACAATGGCTTACTCTTCCGAAACGTGTGCCTAAGATGTTCTGCGTGCGTTCGTACACTGGCCCTCGGTTTATAGTCTCAACCGAAGGATTTTGGGGGAGTGAAGTCGCTACTGGTGTTATTCCCCTTTGGAGGAGATGCCGGGGCATCTTTCAGTAAAAATAGCAGGTAGGGTGCAGTTTGCCTATAGAACAATGAGACTATAGGAAGCGATGAATCAATTTCACAGTAACATTTGTTTTGAAAGAAGCATTTCATATAGAAAGCACTGAGTATCATTCCCGGTGTCGGGATGGATAGCCTAGTGGTTAGAGCGTTGCGCTCGTGATCTGACGGCCCGGGTTCGAGCCCCCACCAAAACGCCCGTTCAAGGGGATTTTTTCTTCTTCTGGAGTTAACACCAGTTTCTTCTTCTTCTTCAGCCGACAGATTCCGACTGCATGGCAGCGCATTAAGAAGTTCGTATTTAAAATATGCAGATTTGCTTGAAAACCCCCCCCAGGAGATTAGGCTGTTTAGGTAGAAAAGAAGCAAGAGATTTTATATTATTTTTTTTTACTCGTTGGGAAGTACATGATAGAGAATTCTTTGTAGCGACTCCTGCTGCTCTGCTGCCGTCTAAAAAGTCAGCCCCACCCCCCCAATATTCTGTGTTCGTGACCTGACTGTGCCTCACACAACACACATCACACACACACACACAATCACACGACAGCACACGCACACAGCACACACACACACTCACACAACCAACACCACTCACACAACACACATTTATCTGTTTTTGTCTCGCTTTGTTTATTGCTTTTCTTAGATAGTAGCTTGATGAGAAAAGAAAAGCAAATGCAGACGCTTATTCAATGTGCCATCTGAGATAAAAGTTTGACTTTGGACTTGACTTTGACACTACACACACATCCACTACATACGCGCATCGACCAAAAACAACAAAGAGTTATAGCGATGTGTTTTGTGTGTTACAGTCTTATCTGTGCATGTTTCCATTTTGTGTCTCATGATAAACGCAGGTTGTACCTCGTGATAAAAGATATCTAAATACGTAACTAACCACAACAACACAACAGCAACGAGCAACATACAAACGAACAAGGAGCGCAGAAAGAAATAAAGAACCCCTTAACGCCAGTAACAATCAGAGTAATGAGGGGTTGAAGATGATGATTGGCTCGATGTAAATTATCCGTCCATTTTTATTACATATCCAACTCTCATAATTAACTCATCTTGTAACAATAAATTTTCCACTTTCAATTGATTGTTCTTTCATATTAAATTTCTCGTGATCAAATATGTCAACTTTGTTAAACATGTCCCAATTCCCCCTATATAAAAAGAAACCTTATACTTACCCAATTTATTTGTATCCACTTAATATTTATTCCTCTATCATCCTTTTTATATCTTTTTCTCCTTTAATGACATCCTTTATTTCTGTCCAATCCCATCCACCACCCCCCCAAACCCCCCCCCCCCTCTCCGCATCTGCTCAAGCACATAACTCTGGTGCCGGGGTTATATACATAAAATGTAAGGTAAATGTTTCCCTAACCTTATCAAACCCTTATACATATCAATGGCGTCGCAGAGACCTCACTTCTTAGGGCAGCTTATTGATTGCGGACGACCATCTCCTCTCCCTCGCTGCTTTATCCTTCCTCTACCTTAAAGTAGGTCAGGTACATTTTACAGCTGGGCTGTATGGAGCCTCTCTTCCTAACAGCATGCCCCCGTGCGCGGCCAAAATGGTCACCTCAGCCGCAATTGGTAACCCACACTCGACGCTGCTTAACTTGACTGGAGTGCAAAGCGAGAGTCGCTCTGATCAAAAAATGTAAATAGGTTTACACTTGAGCTAGCTCTGTGAGGCAGTGAATAGAAAAACAGATAAAATCAATCCGTATTTGTTCGATTGTGTCATTCAGGTTCTGAGTTTGCAAGGATTAAGAATGTAGCAGGGGATAATTAGGCTGGAAAAAGTTATACGTCAGCCGAAAAAGTATAACTTGTCATGGAAGAGATAAATCATGCAAGTGAATGGAGTTAGGCACTGGGAGAATGTATAATTCGGCATAGGGAAGTTACTTGTGACACAGGAAAGATAATGAAGAAGAATCAGGATACTCGAACAGAGACGATAATTGCAGGGACCCCCCCCATTACCACCAAGACGGCCGAAAGTAATAAGTACAGGGGGAAGGTAATAAGACAGGTGAAAGATAATCAGATAGGGAGGAACTTCGGCAGGAGTGCCTCAATGCTTGTCCGTCACGCTATGTATGTCTATAGAAAGCATAAAACACTCTTTAATAATGACGGTTTTGCTCGCTATGATTGCAGCCTCTGCGGTAAGAGTATTGTCGTAGGTTTTCTTGCATGAGAACATCCTATGATTTGCTTATGCTCACTGTGTTTTGTTATATGACTCCGTGAGAATTCATGCATAGCTTGGTATAAAAACAAATACGAAACCATGAAGCAAAATAACAACACAATAAATTCTGTGATTTGAGTAGCCGCTTTATCTCCTTTTACGTGCCCCGCCTCACTCCCTCCGCCGAATTAGTAACCCGTTCACTTCTAGCAAAAACCGTCGAGTAAATAAAGCTAAAACGAGACCAATAGGAATCCAGATCAACTAGCCAACCAACTCGACTAACCTCAAAACCTAGCATCAGTCTTAAAGTCAGAAATTCACTTTATCACCCAGTCAATCCAGGCCGGAATACCAATCCACCAACTAACTGACCCACCTTTATCGCATCTAACTGTTCGATTAAAACCTAAGAAGTGAGACGGAAATATGGGTACACCTCTATAAACAAACACACCCATAGCATAGCAGGTCCAAGCAAGCAAGCAACCCCTGTCACCCCCTCCACCAAGACAAGCATCCTTACAGTCAACCAATCATCACAATCAATCAAACCTAGACAACATACCAAGCGCAACCACATACAACCAACTAGGAACAGCAGAACCAGCACTCTTCGCCAACCCCCTTTCCTCCCAGAAGAAAAAAAAAAATCGGCCCATAATAAAACACGCATCCCCCCGCCTCACCACAACACACAGAACTATAAAAATGCACAGAAAACCCATTTACCTATCCAGCAGGTTGCCACCCGTTCCGCTACATCCCGAAAGATGCTCCCTCCTCGCTTCGGAACTTCACTGTCCACATCATCGCTCTAGCTTGTCCCCGGAAAATCTGTAGAGTTTATTTTCTGTGACGTACAACCTGCTGAGGTTTCAGCTCTCGATTTTTGTTCGTCTATTTCTGGATATATCTTAATTTTTTTTCTCTCTCTTTCTCTCCTAAAAGCTACGGTCGACCGAGTTGTATAGCCTCAATGGCTTGTGAGGGCCATGGATAAACCATCCACACATTGCAATGAAGATCAAAGCAGGATGGGCTTTTGTCTGTCAGCTGTCCTGTTCACGTTCTTCATCACTTACTGCACTCACATAGTTGGAGATGGGGGGAGGCTGAAGGGAGGGGTTAGGGTGTGGCGGGGCGTGGGGGGGTTGTCCGAGGGAGAAAAGATGCTGTGGGATGGGGTGACTTGGGAGTGGAGGGAGGAGGGGAGGTGGGGGAATAGGGACACTTTTAAAACAGATACGGTTTTATGAGAGGATGAAAAAGCGGGTTAGTTTAGTTCTTTGAGTTATGTTGTGTGTGTGTGTAGTGTGTTTCACTTTTACGTATATCTAACACACGACGTTATCGCAGTGTCTGGTGGCGCCCCCCCCCCTCCGCTCAGGCGCATCGTGGCGCGCGACACACCCACATATACATCACACACACCACCATACACATCATCGCATACATGCCCCCGTGCCCCCGTGACGTTCCTTTCGCACACGTTAAGTCCTGTTGGCTCTTTTCGTAAGAGGTAGGCCATTGTGGCCGTGTGGAACAGATAGACAGAATAATGACAAAAATCATGCATACACACTGGGACTGGATGTAAACAGCACACGCGTGCTTATTCATTATCCTGATTATAATAACATAAAAACAGAGATAAGAGCAAAAACCGCGCACACTTTGCAGACGTAAACTCGATAGCAGCTTAGGCCTAGCATACACACACAACAGCACAACCCCCCATACCCTCCCATACCAACACACACACCTCACACACACACACACATACACACACACACACACACACACTACACACATCACGCACGCATCACTCACATACACACACACACACACACACACACACGCCACACACGGCAACTGACACACGCACACACACAACCATAACACATACACACCACTACACCGGACACACCTATCACACACCACACACGCACACACACACAGAACACACTTACAGCGTATCTGTTCCTTGAGTAGCTCTAATTTTGCTCGGGCGCAGTTCTGGTTGTTGTGCGTAGAGTCTTTACGCGCCACGACTATGCGTGTTGTATACCGACTGGGTTTTATGTTTCATCTCTAATCTCCCATAACACTCCCCCTTCCAAGGTCCCAGGTGCGATAGTGGGTTGGTATGGGGTGGGGCATAGTGGATTGGGGGGAGAGTTTCGGTATGAACTGGAGTCAAGAACTAACGCGCACTTCTTCTCACTTTCTAGGCTGATCTCCGTTACTGCCTGGCCCCCATATCACTCGAGACAGAGATGATAGCAGCCAAACAACTATTTTATGATGAAGATTTCAGGGCCCCCCCTGCATCTTTCATCTTTCGCTTGTGAAATATACACATGTTAAAAGAAGCAATCTAGTAAAACATTTTTAAAAGCCCGCAGAACTAAGTAATAACTACTCGAATACTATAACAAGTCATATATCAGTAACTCTCGTAGAACATTAGTACTTAAGTCTATTCTTTAAAAAAGAACACAAATTTAAACTCAGAGATATATATTAAATAAAATCGAGACTAGACAGTTACTGAGAGATAGATCGCTGATAGATAGATAGATGGAGAGAGAGAGAGAGAGATAGAGATTGAGATGAAATGAGAGATGGTGAGAGAGAGTGATTCCCCAAATTCATGCAGCTGAGTAGAGAGTGAGATGGTTGTTTGATTGTGATGAGAGATGAGAGAGAGGAGACTGACAATGACTAAATTGGATTGTTCATGACAATGACAAATTCTTTTATTCGAGGTAATGAATAGCGACTCGAGTGTGCTTTCTTTACCATCGTCTTGTTCCGCTCCGTAGGGTACATGCTTAATAATACCCAACACTTATACCGTCTCACGAAAACAAGGGGAAATAACCCTTTACAAACAGAGCCCCCCCACCCCAACCAATACCCCCACCACCGTGACAAAGCAACCCACATCCTCCCCCCCCCATCAACACACCTCCACTCCCCCAGCGACCCCCCCACACCACCCCCACATCCTATCCACCCACCCCCCAAAGATAGTAACTCGAACTCTCATGAGATTTATATGAGGTAATGTGGATAAGCCAGATTCTTCTTTTGACCTGACGTGTCTTGTTTAATCCCCCCTTCCCCACCCTTGCCCTGACCCACCCTAATGCTCAACAAAAACAAGCTAAGTGGTCAAGCAAATAAATGAAGACTCAAATGCCCATTCAAGTTATTGTCTGAAATCATGATAGATCGATGAATAGACCACAGAATGTAACCCAATCGTAATAATAGAACAAAACAATTAACACTGAAAAACTCCCATCCTTGACACCGCTCCCCTAAACAGCCAACTACCTTCTTTGCCCCAAAACTCTATGCCACAGCACACACACCACACACACGCACGCTCTACGCACAAAACACACACACATACACACACTACGTCGGTAACTATAATCAGACATCGCAACTACCCATTCTCTTTGCACATCACACAATCGTCCAGGTAGGACAGAACCCTAGGCACATGTACCTTTCCTCATCTATATCATAGACGCCTATGTCTAATCATCAAGAATCCTCATATGTCCACATTACACCGTCAATGCAGAACCAACCAGATGACATTATTTTAAGTCACGAAAAAAACCCCACCTCAACCCTCCCCCCTCTCTCAAAAGAGATAGGAGAGAGAGATAGGATGAAGACTTGATGAGTTTGACGAGAGATAGATTAAGTGGAGGGAGTATGAGATTTTGCTCCGAGAGATGAGAGAGAGAGGAGAGGATGAACTTGAGAGAGAGAGAGAGAGAGAATATATATATATAATCAGTATAGGAGTTATATAGCTCGCTGACGATCTTGGTAATAGCAAGAGCAAATCAGAAGGAGTATATAAAATGCGAGTCAGTTTTATTTCATACCACTTTAAGCTCATGCAGTGTCTCTCCGTAGATATTCTGGGTCCATTCTCCGGTGCTGATGTGAGATTAGGCGTCGCCACTTGAGCGCTGCGCCAACCTTTCACTCCTTTTTTTTTTTCTTTTTTTTTTTGCCGGCTGTCCGGAGTTGGGGTTCCTATCAGTAGTGGCTTTTTGTAGCATTTTGCTCGACAACTCTCTGTTGCCGTGGGTTTGGATGATTGTGACGCGCTAAAATGACATTAAGTGTAATAACATCGGGGAACCTCGGTTTATCGTCTCATCCGAAAGACTATGAGACTCCAGACACCATCTATGTCTAATGATGTTTGGATAAAAAAAAGAATTTCCGAGTCCAAACGGGTCGGTACGAACCGCCGCCGACACTTCAGACCGGATCTTTCTCGACTTTCTGGCGCGTTAGCCTTAGACCAACCGAGGTCACCAAGTGAGAGATGAGCAGAGGATGGAGTAGAGAGGATGAGAGGGAGAAGGGATTACCTGAGTGTCCTAGAGAGAAGAGATGATGGTAGAGATGATGAGATGAGAGGAGAGAGGAGTAGGAGATGAAGGGGTCCCCTCAGAGAGAGTATGTAGAGAGAGCTTAGAGGAGAGAGAGATGCGGTAGATGATTGTTGCGAGATGAGATAGAGAGCAGGCCAATGACAATGACAAATTCTTTTATTTTCGAAAGGATAATGAATAAGCACACATGTGCTTTGTTTACATCAAGATCCCCGCTCGCGATACATCTTATAATAATAACGCATTTACTTATACAGTCTGACAATAATCAAACAAGGGGATTTACACCTTTGTCAAAACAGCTCTCCCTCGCCAATACCCTCCCCCCCCCTAACAACCATCCCCCCCCCTCGCAGAGCAAGGCAATTAAAGGAAAATCCTAAAAATACCCCACCCTACCCCCAGACCCCAAAAACTTATCCAAAACCTAACAAACACACAAGAGAAGGAAGAAAGAACTCAAACAACAAAAGATGATGGAAGAGAAAAACAGTACAACACAACAACAAGAATCCCAAGAACAACGACGAAGTATGCCAAGTAGAAAAATAATCACACCAGAGCTTAATAGTCATAAAGATAAACATCTAATCATTGTCGAGATGGTCACATACTTTGTTGTACTAATTCATACGAGTATTGAACTATGGCACTCATTTAAAAGCTTTAGTACAGATGGCTATAGTCCAATAAAGTATTGGGAAAATTACAAATCTGGATCATTCATCAGGATATACTATGACATATAAGCAGGACGATTAGAAGTTGCCGGAGGAGAGATTAGAGACTAGAGACAGACAGACAGAGGTGTGTGTGTGTTGTATTCAGGTAGATAATATCTCAATATATAAATCCTCAAAACAGTATGTCATACCCAACAACACTCATTTTAGAATAGTATACTCTAGTTTTTGCAGATTATATGGTCATGATTTATAAATAAATTCTAATAACCCATACATCCACCACAATAGAATAAACAAGAAACAAACCGAAAGAAATTTAAAACTGAATCCAGTCAGTGAGGGGAGAGAATATGAGTGGGGTGATGTGGGTGAACTAGAGGGGTGTGTGTCTTGTCGTTGGTATTGTTGTTGTTGTGTGTGTGTTCGTGTGTGTGTGGTGGTGCTGTGTGTGTGTGTTTTTGTTTGTTTGAACGTGTGTGTCCGGGGGTCTGTGGGGGTGGTTAGCGTGGGTGTGTGTGCAAGGGATATACTAAATAGTGTAATACTCGCATAGCACACGATGTTCAAGACACAAACAGACGTTTAGAGTGATTATGCTCCTGAAATTGATATGTAATGGTAATTAAAATAAGTGCATAGGACCCATTACACTCCATATAAGAGGGAAAGCCAATAAAGTCATAGAAGCATCGTACACATTGTATAGTAATAGAAACAAAATATTTTCCAGGATGTTGAATAAGTATTCTGGTGTGCTTTTTTACATCCTGTGCCACCGCCCATGGGGTCACATATAAAATGCACTCAAGTCCTCAATACTTCTTGGCAGAAGAGAAGCAAAGGAAGTTAAAGAAATTTTTTTTAAAGGAGATCGAGTAGAACGAGAAAAAGCAACCACCATACAACATACACAAACACCCCAGACGAGCAAAAGAGACAAAAAACATACCCCAGAACCCCCCTCGCCCCCCTTCCGCGAAGCCACTGACACACCTACAAAAAAGACAACGAATCAAGACAACCAAAAGCAGACTAAATAACAACCTTCCAAATATACAAATCAAAAAACAGTGAAAACAACAATAAACAAATCAAACAAATGAAAAAAACACATTAAGACTCCAAAAAACAAACAACAAACAATAAAAAACAATTTAAACAAAAAAAAAAAAAAAGTAACATAGCAGAGAGAGAGAGAGTAAATGTGTGTGTGTGTGTGTTGTGTGTTGTGTGTGTGTTTTCCTTCCAACCCCCCCCACCTATATATATATAATTTCTCAACATGGCACGATGTAACCGTCAACCCGATATTTTGTTTATTATGCTCATGCTGGTTATATGTCAATGATAATGAAATAATCATCCGTGTACTCTACGCAATGAAAAAGCAGAAGGGGGAAGAAGAGAGAAAGTGGGTTAGTAAAAAACAAATCGATAAGGTCGTGAGATGAGAGAGAGAGAGATTGATCGAGACTCGTCAAGGGATGTAAGACGAGAGGCAGAGAGATGGGAATGATAGATCGAAGAGGAGAGAGCGTACGAGAGAGAGAGAGAGAGAGAGAGTGTGTGTGTGATGTGTGTGTGTAGTTGTGGTGTGTGTGTGTGTGTTGGCTGTGTGTGTTTGTGGGTGTGTGTGTGATTGTGTGTGTGTGTTGGTTTGTGTGTGGTGTGTGTGTGTGTTTGTTCTCGCGCACTCGCACTCTAATACTAAATATATAAGTTCTGCATAGACGCAAGGATGCACCATCAAAATTGTTTTCGAAGTATACTCGTACAAAAATGAATGTCATGAAAAAGAAATCAAGCCCTGTAATACCGGGAAAATCGTGTAACTGCAGCTACGCAATAATGGAGAAAAAAATCCCTTAGTCATAAATGAACCATGGCTTATACATTGTAAGTAAGAGAGAGATCGAGATAGGGGGCGAGAAGAAGACCCTCTCAGAAGTGTGGAGAGGGAGGGAGGATGGAGTGTTCACCCCCCATGTGTGGTGGTTGTTTGTGTGTGTGAGTGTGTTGTGTGTTGTGCGTGTGTGTGTGTTGCTAAGTGGTGTGCGTTAGGTCGTGTAGGCATTGTGCGTGTGGTCGTGTGCGTGCGGTGTCAAGTGTGTGTTGGTGTGTTGAAGATAATGCTTTTGTTTTGTGAGAAAATCAAACAAACTGGAAGATACGACATTAGCAAAAAAAATACTGAATATGATTCTGTCACTGCACTCATCTATCTGTCACACTCTTTTTCATTAGTACTCGGAACAGATATAACACATATTATTGGTTATGATAAGATATATTTCTTATAACTATAGTGTAATAAGAAAATTAAAATAAGAAAGAAGAAAGAAAGAAAAGAAAGAAAAAAAAGAAGAAAACGTTTGCGCTTGTTAAACTCAATTATTCAAAACATGATGATTTTGAAAAGGGTGAGAAGGAGAGAGAGATGCAGGGGAGAGACTTTTAGATAGATGGATTGTGTACTCTGTGTAAGTATCTATGCCTGTCGTCTCCCCCCGGATGTGAGAGAGAGATGGGTTACGTGGGTTGGGTGGGTGGTAGACAGGTCTGACAGACAGGACAGGTGACGGGAAAGGGCCAGGGCAGAGATAGGTAAGATGGTAAGGGCAGTTAGGGTACAAGGAGGACTATGCAACTTTGTTTTTAATGGCTATGTGACTGTGTTTGTTATGATACCGTTGTATCAAGTGAGTGAGTGAATTGAGTTTGTATATTGTTATTGAATGACTGTTGTTTAAACTGAATGTCAGGCAAGAGTTCCACAGATTAGGGTCCTGAGTAAAGTAGACGTAGATTGTATAGAAAGTCGGTTGGAATTGGTGACGACTAGAGCTATATAGTATGGTTTGGATTGTTTAGTGCACCCCCAAGGAATGTGTCTATTAGAGTGTATGATGTGGAACTAGTTCCTGTCATGATCTTGAACATCATGAACTCCTTTGTAATATTTGTAACGTTGGAGAGAGAGATGAGAGAGATCTCTAGCAGAGACCAGACGTAGATGGACGATGATGAGGAATCGAAGTAGATTGGAGAAGATAGAGCGATGAGACGACGATTGAGATAGATGATCGATATGAAGAGATGAGATGCGAGCTCCCCCCCCCACCCCGCCGAGATATTATTTGTTCAATAACCTCCATTTCAGCAGCAAGGTCAGCATTCATAGTTCTACATGTTTTTTGTTTACACATCACGAACTCAATGTCACTCTTCCACACCCCTAGCACAATGCCAGATCTGTGCTCTAGATTGCATAATAACCACATAATTAAAAGTATTCTAGAAGCATTAAACTTGCCACAGTGCAATTTACACCTTGTGTACCAGCGTCAACTTGAGTGAGAGAAATGAAAGATACACTTGTTTCACAAAAGTATATGTCTGTTTCCTCAAAACTAAAACAAAAAACTAGGACATTAGCATTTTCATTGTACTTGAGAAAAAATATGTTTTAAAGTCTCACCAAAAAATAGACTACACACAAACGCAGATACAGGTACTACCTACAGATGTTCATATATAAAAGCACACACTAGTTGCCCACCAAATGAACACACGCACGCCAAAACACACACACACAACAAACAACATACACACTTACCACACACACACATTATATATATTATATATATTTATTTATATATATATATATTATATATATATATATATATATATATATATAAGATAATATCATCACTTACAAACACACACTTACACTTACACACACTCGCTCACTCACTAATTCACTCACTCATACTACACTCACTCACTCACTCACTCAAATGCAAACACACACACATTGACACCACACACCACACAAACACACACACACACACACCACACACACACACACACACATGATGCATACTATATCGCGTTTTGAACCGAAATTTCAATTTCATTTCATTCTATACCAACTTTCAGTCACACGGCAGATTTCTCTGCCGCCACAAGAGCATGTGCCACCCCATTACTTTTTTCTTTTTTGTCCTGTAACTTTATTAGTTTCCTATTCGAGTGGCTTTTTTCTACAATTTAGCAAGGGTGCAAACTCTTTTGTTGCCGTGGGTTTCTTTTCCGTGCGCTAAATATTACGTGTAACACAAGTGACCTCGGTTTATCGTCTTATCCGGAATACGCTGTAGCACCCAGAGAAACCACTCCAAGGTCTAAAGGATAGTCGGGGAGGGGGGTTTGGGCTCAAACTGGGGATCAAAACCACCGCTCACTTCCGACCCGGACTTTCGTTTTTCTAGGCAGGTGGCGTTGCCTTAGACCACCCATCCGTAGTATAGAAGAGGAAATATTATTAACAAGGACACTGAATTCTAGACGGGCACCGCAAATTTCATTTCTGGATCTAAAGCAATTGAAAAATTATACAGCACATTTATGAAGAAACTGACATCGTGATATATCAACACATTCCATTGTGACGATTGTTCACAGATTACCTCCTTTCCCTATTTGCATTAAACCCATAATTCTTGCTACCTCTTCACTACCTACCCCCGTGTGTGTCATCTCAACCTCACCCCCTAATAAAAACCAAAAGTCACTTAGAATAGATAATTATGGTAATCACTTAAAAGTGTTTTTTACTGACGTGTGATCTGTCTAGTAAACAGGCACAATTGGGGTGCATCAGTTATTTGTACTTTAAAGTTCAAAATCTTTCATTTGGACAACATTTTTATTTTTACTTCTGGAATTATTTGCAGGATTCTATATGGCTTTTTGAATTTTTGTCTGTACTGCTATTGATGTTTGCCACTTCTGTTTGCGTTGACCCCCCCCACCCTGACAGTGTTTAATGGCATTAAAGGCATGGCATGGTAAAATAAGGATGCGTACTGTATTTGAGGAAAATTCCTGTGTACTATTCATTGCAAGCAGAGGCTATCAGCATAATTTTGGTGGATCCTCTCTCATTGTGGAGGGAATTTATGAATGAGTTTGGATTGATCCCTTTGGCAAGAACCGCAAGGTGCCTCAGAATACAGTGATCTGAATAATAGTGTTTGATTCTAATCTGCATGTCAGTCGTTATGAAATTCATTCTAGAGTTAATGAAATGCATACATTCACACGATTATGAGGAAAACATTTATCAGCAGTTTCCTTGCCCAACGTGAAATGAATTTCTAATACTAACTGCCACGTAATTAAATGCATGGAATACTAAATATCAAAAAATTTAACATGTTGTTTGTTCTTATTGCCACTTCAGTCATGTCATTTGTGATGATTGCCAATTCTTATTGACATGTAACCCTCACGTTTTGAGATATTCATATAGAAATATTCACTTAGGCAATACGTTTTATATGACTCTCAGCAGAATTAATAGTGGTCAGTGCTGAAGTCATATATTCTTCACTGTAAAACCTTTACTGTAATTAACATATCTATTCTAAAATATATAACTTATCAATATATATTAATCTATATGTATTATACCTATTATATAAAATATTATTATAATATCTATATATTATTTTTATATTATGAATCATATTGTCTTATACTACTTTTTGTGTTGTGATCGTGTGTGCTTTGATTTAGGGGAGAGATATTAGTTATATATCATCATTGTCTGAGTGTAGATGATGAATTATGAGGAGAGAGAGAGAGTAGATCATCTTCACCTCACAATGCACACACGGTAACTTTGGTATGACGCGGGTGTGTCTAAATCCCCGCATGTAGTGAATAGATATTAACAACCAATATCTCAATAACAAAACAAAAACGAAACACATACACCAGCGACGACAGACTTCTTTCAGTTTCTTCTACTTGTTAGTTCTCTCATATATTTTATTCTTTTTCTCCTTGTTTGTTTATTGTTTTCTATAGTTAACCTGAAGATATCACTAGACAAAAACCACCTCACACATCACAAGGAGACCATTGCCCGCGCGTCCAGTACGTACAATTACGCACTCACTCACCTTTCTCTCCTTCTCCTTCTCTCTTTCTCTGTCTCTATGTCTTGTCTCTCTCTCTTGGTGCTCTCTGTCTCTCTCCCCCCCCCTCCTGCTCTCCTCAAAGAATAAAGTTGCTCGACTGTGAGTCGAGAGTTCGTGTATCTCTACTTCCCTCAGATCTCTCTCTCTTCTCTCTCTGTTGTCTCTGTCTGTCTCTGTCTGTCTCTCTGCTGTCATACATACACATCCACACACAGACTACACTCTCTACACACACACAGCCATCTACCCCCACTCATCACACGCACGAACGCACGCACGCAGACGCAAGCGCTAGCAATGCGAACACACAAACACATTCCTACGCGTTTATATTAAACAACTCATACGCACTCACTCAGCTAAAGCTCTCTCTGTTCTGTCTGGTGTCTGTCTGTCTGTCTGTCTGTCTGTCTGTGTTTACTCACTACACACACATGTTCTCCTGCACTCCATGTACATACTCAACATACGGCACTCATCACTAAAGCTGCCACCCCATCACCCGTGTCACCCTCTGTATGTCTGTCTGTCTGTGTGTCTGTGTTTTACACACACACACACACACACTCACCACACACTAATTTCCTGCACATCCATACATACAAAATACGCACTCACTCACTAAAGCTCTCCCATGTCTGTCTGTCGTGATCTGTGTTTTACATGAGCACCTCACACACACACACGACTGACACACGACGACGACACACACACTACACAACAGCACACACACACACACACAACACTACAACACACATACACAACACACACGAGAGCACAACGACACACTCAGAGGCAGACAGACACATAAACACACAACACACCACTCAGCTCACCACTCATCACACACTCCGCTCCGATGCCTCTTCTCTCCTCTCTCTCTTTGATGTATAGGAAAAGTATGCGTTTTATGCTTTCCACATAACAGTCATCATGAATTTCCTCGAAAGTAAACAAATGACGATACTCTCTGGCACGCACAGTAGAAGTTTAAATCCATATAACTTACACTTTGCGTAAAAAAAACAACTGACATAATCAACTGGAGAGGCGGTGGTCTAAAGTAAAAAGCGCCTGCTCAGAAAGCTAAAAGTTCTGTTGTCGAGAAGGTGTGGTGGTTCGATCCTCGTGTGTACCAAACCTGTTCTCCCCCCACCACCTTGACGTGATGGTGCGTCCTGAGTGCGTAGTCTTTCAGATGCGAAGACTAACAAGACGTTCCTGCGTGTATATCAGTTTAGCGCAGTTAAAGAACTCACATGCACAGAGAGATGTAGTCTCTACATCAATTCTGTGAGAATAAATGTCACTCTGGACAGGGAAACAAATACACATATAGAAAACAAAGATTTGTGCGCTGGCTCTTGTGGCGCGCGGGTCTTTCCATGAGTATGAGGCTCGTCGTAACTTCACAGTAGAGGACTCTACTGTGATCTAAAAGGGGTGTAATGGCAATACCAATACAAAAATCATCAAATGATAGTGTACTCACTCCCCAAAACTTGTCTCGACGCCAATCTTGTTCGGAAAACACCCTTTGTTGCTTACTTCGAGATAAAAAGCAACTGGTAGAAAATCAATAAACGCGAAATTGCGAAATCTCCACGATAACAAAAGTACCAAGTCTAATACTTGAAAAGGGATTCTGTGTTTTGTCTTTTCCAAAACGTTTTTCAATATTGTTTTTCTTTCACCTATCCTTTAAGGAACTTTCTCAGCTTCTTCTCCCTTTCTGTTGTTGTCGTCGTGCGTTGTTTGTATGAAGACAATATTCAGAAATAAGCGAGATCCAGACCCAAGCTGACAACAACAAAAAGACGAGGGCGGATACGATCTGACTAAAGTGTTTTGCCAGCTTTTCGACTGGTGAATCCTGGTTTGACCTCCCACTTCCTAGCTCTGTGGTGTGGCTCCTCGCTCGCTCATCCTTTCCTCCAAAACTGTGAAAGTTGATGTAAGTTAGTCTGAGACGAGTGGCTACCGTCAGAGTGTGAAGACTGGTGCGGGTCTGTGTATGTGATCTTCCTGCTGGTTGTTGTGTTGTTTTAGATCTCTCATCTGTGCTGTGCTATGTCTGTCTTTCTCTTTCCTGTGTTTGTGTGTGTGTGTGTGTGTGTGTGTGTATGGTAGAGCAGATGACGAGATGTGAGATGAGAGAGAGAGAGAGAAGGGATGGGAGTTGCGGCGAGAGAGAGAGATGAGAAAGAGAGAGATTGAGAGAGAATGAGAATTAGAATAAGAGAAATGAATATTGTATATGTGAGTGAGAGAGAAGAGAGTGTTACTAGTAGATGAGATGGAAGAGATGGAGAGAGCGATGGCAGATCGGCAGACAGACACTGAAGGTTGAGAGATGACGAGAGACAGCAGACAGACTCCCACCCTTCGATATGGACAAACTAACATAGCATAACATACTTCGTTAGGTACATACATACACGATACTGATACTGGTACACATCCATCCATCCATCCATCCATAATACATAGTATACTATACATACTACATACATACAGAGAAACTCCATCCATCCATCTCATCCATCATCCACTCCTATCCAGCCATCTATCCATCATCTCAGTCCATCCATAATCTTTCCATAATACATACATAGTCATACATACAGACTGGGCAGAGTACGACAGACTAGACAGACTGACAGACATTATATTTAGTAGATCAGACAGACGGATCAGAGTAGAGAGAGATAGAGGAGACGAGATTAGAGTTAGAGATAGATGAGAGAGCAGTGAGAATGAGGATGAGAGAAGGATGAGATGCGCACGATGCTATTATGCCATTGACTGGTGATGGCAGACGAGAGTTGATGAGAGAGAGTGGGTAGAGAGGAGGTGTGTCCTGAGACCCCCTACACGCCCCGAGACAGACGTAGAGAGAGAGATGAGAGAGAGGGATGAAGGGAGATGAGAGAGAGAGATGAGTGATTCTTAGAGAGTAGGATGAGAAATGTTTGAGAGATTGATGGTGGAGAGAGGAGAAGATGAGAAGACGTGACGAAGAGATTGAGAGTTAAGAGATTGAGAGGAGATGATGTGTTGTGAGAGGCATCGAGAGAGAGATGAGAGAGTGGAGCGGCGGCCATGACGGAACGAACTCCAAACGGACTACGGACGACGGACAGACAGTACTCAACGTATCACCCTTTTTTCCACGATGTCGCACAGCTGAAAAGTGAGTTGGCTCGCGTAGTCAGCAGATCCCATTCCTGCCTCCGCTCTCTTTTGTCCGAGCTTCCTCAGTGGTCGCCCAAGTCTTTTTCTGCTATGATCCCGATTCCTTTCTTACTCAGTGTCTACTGTTCTCTCTGTGCTGTGTGTGTGTCTCTCTGTCTGGTCTTAGTCGGTCTGTCTGTTTCTGTGTCTGTGCAGTCTGTCTGTCTTGTCTATCTGTCTTTCTGTCTCCTCTAGTTTGGTAGAGAACTCGTTGGGAAGTACATGATAGAGAATTCTTTGTAGCGACTCCTGCTGCTCTGCTGCCGTCTAAAAAGTCAGCCCCACCCCCCCAATATTCTGTGTTCGTGACCTGACTGTGCCTCACACAACACACATCACACACACACACACAATCACACGACAGCACACGCACACAGCACACACACACACTCACACAACCAACACCACTCACACAACACACATTTATCTGTTTTTGTCTCGCTTTGTTTATTGCTTTTCTTAGATAGTAGCTTGATGAGAAAAGAAAAGCAAATGCAGACGCTTATTCAATGTGCCATCTGAGATAAAAGTTTGACTTTGGACTTGACTTTGACACTACACACACATCCACTACATACGCGCATCGACCAAAAACAACAAAGAGTTATAGCGATGTGTTTTGTGTGTTACAGTCTTATCTGTGCATGTTTCCATTTTGTGTCTCATGATAAACGCAGGTTGTACCTCGTGATAAAAGATATCTAAATACGTAACTAACCACAACAACACAACAGCAACGAGCAACATACAAACGAACAAGGAGCGCAGAAAGAAATAAAGAACCCCTTAACGCCAGTAACAATCAGAGTAATGAGGGGTTGAAGATGATGATTGGCTCGATGTAAATTATCCGTCCATTTTTATTACATATCCAACTCTCATAATTAACTCATCTTGTAACAATAAATTTTCCACTTTCAATTGATTGTTCTTTCATATTAAATTTCTCGTGATCAAATATGTCAACTTTGTTAAACATGTCCCAATTCCCCCTATATAAAAAGAAACCTTATACTTACCCAATTTATTTGTATCCACTTAATATTTATTCCTCTATCATCCTTTTTATATCTTTTTCTCCTTTAATGACATCCTTTATTTCTGTCCAATCCCATCCACCACCCCCCCAAACCCCCCCCCCCCTCTCCGCATCTGCTCAAGCACATAACTCTGGTGCCGGGGTTATATACATAAAATGTAAGGTAAATGTTTCCCTAACCTTATCAAACCCTTATACATATCAATGGCGTCGCAGAGACCTCACTTCTTAGGGCAGCTTATTGATTGCGGACGACCATCTCCTCTCCCTCGCTGCTTTATCCTTCCTCTACCTTAAAGTAGGTCAGGTACATTTTACAGCTGGGCTGTATGGAGCCTCTCTTCCTAACAGCATGCCCCCGTGCGCGGCCAAAATGGTCACCTCAGCCGCAATTGGTAACCCACACTCGACGCTGCTTAACTTGACTGGAGTGCAAAGCGAGAGTCGCTCTGATCAAAAAATGTAAATAGGTTTACACTTGAGCTAGCTCTGTGAGGCAGTGAATAGAAAAACAGATAAAATCAATCCGTATTTGTTCGATTGTGTCATTCAGGTTCTGAGTTTGCAAGGATTAAGAATGTAGCAGGGGATAATTAGGCTGGAAAAAGTTATACGTCAGCCGAAAAAGTATAACTTGTCATGGAAGAGATAAATCATGCAAGTGAATGGAGTTAGGCACTGGGAGAATGTATAATTCGGCATAGGGAAGTTACTTGTGACACAGGAAAGATAATGAAGAAGAATCAGGATACTCGAACAGAGACGATAATTGCAGGGACCCCCCCCATTACCACCAAGACGGCCGAAAGTAATAAGTACAGGGGGAAGGTAATAAGACAGGTGAAAGATAATCAGATAGGGAGGAACTTCGGCAGGAGTGCCTCAATGCTTGTCCGTCACGCTATGTATGTCTATAGAAAGCATAAAACACTCTTTAATAATGACGGTTTTGCTCGCTATGATTGCAGCCTCTGCGGTAAGAGTATTGTCGTAGGTTTTCTTGCATGAGAACATCCTATGATTTGCTTATGCTCACTGTGTTTTGTTATATGACTCCGTGAGAATTCATGCATAGCTTGGTATAAAAACAAATACGAAACCATGAAGCAAAATAACAACACAATAAATTCTGTGATTTGAGTAGCCGCTTTATCTCCTTTTACGTGCCCCGCCTCACTCCCTCCGCCGAATTAGTAACCCGTTCACTTCTAGCAAAAACCGTCGAGTAAATAAAGCTAAAACGAGACCAATAGGAATCCAGATCAACTAGCCAACCAACTCGACTAACCTCAAAACCTAGCATCAGTCTTAAAGTCAGAAATTCACTTTATCACCCAGTCAATCCAGGCCGGAATACCAATCCACCAACTAACTGACCCACCTTTATCGCATCTAACTGTTCGATTAAAACCTAAGAAGTGAGACGGAAATATGGGTACACCTCTATAAACAAACACACCCATAGCATAGCAGGTCCAAGCAAGCAAGCAACCCCTGTCACCCCCTCCACCAAGACAAGCATCCTTACAGTCAACCAATCATCACAATCAATCAAACCTAGACAACATACCAAGCGCAACCACATACAACCAACTAGGAACAGCAGAACCAGCACTCTTCGCCAACCCCCTTTCCTCCCAGAAGAAAAAAAAAAATCGGCCCATAATAAAACACGCATCCCCCCGCCTCACCACAACACACAGAACTATAAAAATGCACAGAAAACCCATTTACCTATCCAGCAGGTTGCCACCCGTTCCGCTACATCCCGAAAGATGCTCCCTCCTCGCTTCGGAACTTCACTGTCCACATCATCGCTCTAGCTTGTCCCCGGAAAATCTGTAGAGTTTATTTTCTGTGACGTACAACCTGCTGAGGTTTCAGCTCTCGATTTTTGTTCGTCTATTTCTGGATATATCTTAATTTTTTTTCTCTCTCTTTCTCTCCTAAAAGCTACGGTCGACCGAGTTGTATAGCCTCAATGGCTTGTGAGGGCCATGGATAAACCATCCACACATTGCAATGAAGATCAAAGCAGGATGGGCTTTTGTCTGTCAGCTGTCCTGTTCACGTTCTTCATCACTTACTGCACTCACATAGTTGGAGATGGGGGGAGGCTGAAGGGAGGGGTTAGGGTGTGGCGGGGCGTGGGGGGGTTGTCCGAGGGAGAAAAGATGCTGTGGGATGGGGTGACTTGGGAGTGGAGGGAGGAGGGGAGGTGGGGGAATAGGGACACTTTTAAAACAGATACGGTTTTATGAGAGGATGAAAAAGCGGGTTAGTTTAGTTCTTTGAGTTATGTTGTGTGTGTGTGTAGTGTGTTTCACTTTTACGTATATCTAACACACGACGTTATCGCAGTGTCTGGTGGCGCCCCCCCCCCTCCGCTCAGGCGCATCGTGGCGCGCGACACACCCACATATACATCACACACACCACCATACACATCATCGCATACATGCCCCCGTGCCCCCGTGACGTTCCTTTCGCACACGTTAAGTCCTGTTGGCTCTTTTCGTAAGAGGTAGGCCATTGTGGCCGTGTGGAACAGATAGACAGAATAATGACAAAAATCATGCATACACACTGGGACTGGATGTAAACAGCACACGCGTGCTTATTCATTATCCTGATTATAATAACATAAAAACAGAGATAAGAGCAAAAACCGCGCACACTTTGCAGACGTAAACTCGATAGCAGCTTAGGCCTAGCATACACACACAACAGCACAACCCCCCATACCCTCCCATACCAACACACACACCTCACACACACACACACATACACACACACACACACACACACTACACACATCACGCACGCATCACTCACATACACACACACACACACACACACACACGCCACACACGGCAACTGACACACGCACACACACAACCATAACACATACACACCACTACACCGGACACACCTATCACACACCACACACGCACACACACACAGAACACACTTACAGCGTATCTGTTCCTTGAGTAGCTCTAATTTTGCTCGGGCGCAGTTCTGGTTGTTGTGCGTAGAGTCTTTACGCGCCACGACTATGCGTGTTGTATACCGACTGGGTTTTATGTTTCATCTCTAATCTCCCATAACACTCCCCCTTCCAAGGTCCCAGGTGCGATAGTGGGTTGGTATGGGGTGGGGCATAGTGGATTGGGGGGAGAGTTTCGGTATGAACTGGAGTCAAGAACTAACGCGCACTTCTTCTCACTTTCTAGGCTGATCTCCGTTACTGCCTGGCCCCCATATCACTCGAGACAGAGATGATAGCAGCCAAACAACTATTTTATGATGAAGATTTCAGGGCCCCCCCTGCATCTTTCATCTTTCGCTTGTGAAATATACACATGTTAAAAGAAGCAATCTAGTAAAACATTTTTAAAAGCCCGCAGAACTAAGTAATAACTACTCGAATACTATAACAAGTCATATATCAGTAACTCTCGTAGAACATTAGTACTTAAGTCTATTCTTTAAAAAAGAACACAAATTTAAACTCAGAGATATATATTAAATAAAATCGAGACTAGACAGTTACTGAGAGATAGATCGCTGATAGATAGATAGATGGAGAGAGAGAGAGAGAGATAGAGATTGAGATGAAATGAGAGATGGTGAGAGAGAGTGATTCCCCAAATTCATGCAGCTGAGTAGAGAGTGAGATGGTTGTTTGATTGTGATGAGAGATGAGAGAGAGGAGACTGACAATGACTAAATTGGATTGTTCATGACAATGACAAATTCTTTTATTCGAGGTAATGAATAGCGACTCGAGTGTGCTTTCTTTACCATCGTCTTGTTCCGCTCCGTAGGGTACATGCTTAATAATACCCAACACTTATACCGTCTCACGAAAACAAGGGGAAATAACCCTTTACAAACAGAGCCCCCCCACCCCAACCAATACCCCCACCACCGTGACAAAGCAACCCACATCCTCCCCCCCCCATCAACACACCTCCACTCCCCCAGCGACCCCCCCACACCACCCCCACATCCTATCCACCCACCCCCCAAAGATAGTAACTCGAACTCTCATGAGATTTATATGAGGTAATGTGGATAAGCCAGATTCTTCTTTTGACCTGACGTGTCTTGTTTAATCCCCCCTTCCCCACCCTTGCCCTGACCCACCCTAATGCTCAACAAAAACAAGCTAAGTGGTCAAGCAAATAAATGAAGACTCAAATGCCCATTCAAGTTATTGTCTGAAATCATGATAGATCGATGAATAGACCACAGAATGTAACCCAATCGTAATAATAGAACAAAACAATTAACACTGAAAAACTCCCATCCTTGACACCGCTCCCCTAAACAGCCAACTACCTTCTTTGCCCCAAAACTCTATGCCACAGCACACACACCACACACACGCACGCTCTACGCACAAAACACACACACATACACACACTACGTCGGTAACTATAATCAGACATCGCAACTACCCATTCTCTTTGCACATCACACAATCGTCCAGGTAGGACAGAACCCTAGGCACATGTACCTTTCCTCATCTATATCATAGACGCCTATGTCTAATCATCAAGAATCCTCATATGTCCACATTACACCGTCAATGCAGAACCAACCAGATGACATTATTTTAAGTCACGAAAAAAACCCCACCTCAACCCTCCCCCCTCTCTCAAAAGAGATAGGAGAGAGAGATAGGATGAAGACTTGATGAGTTTGACGAGAGATAGATTAAGTGGAGGGAGTATGAGATTTTGCTCCGAGAGATGAGAGAGAGAGGAGAGGATGAACTTGAGAGAGAGAGAGAGAGAGAATATATATATATAATCAGTATAGGAGTTATATAGCTCGCTGACGATCTTGGTAATAGCAAGAGCAAATCAGAAGGAGTATATAAAATGCGAGTCAGTTTTATTTCATACCACTTTAAGCTCATGCAGTGTCTCTCCGTAGATATTCTGGGTCCATTCTCCGGTGCTGATGTGAGATTAGGCGTCGCCACTTGAGCGCTGCGCCAACCTTTCACTCCTTTTTTTTTTTCTTTTTTTTTTTGCCGGCTGTCCGGAGTTGGGGTTCCTATCAGTAGTGGCTTTTTGTAGCATTTTGCTCGACAACTCTCTGTTGCCGTGGGTTTGGATGATTGTGACGCGCTAAAATGACATTAAGTGTAATAACATCGGGGAACCTCGGTTTATCGTCTCATCCGAAAGACTATGAGACTCCAGACACCATCTATGTCTAATGATGTTTGGATAAAAAAAAGAATTTCCGAGTCCAAACGGGTCGGTACGAACCGCCGCCGACACTTCAGACCGGATCTTTCTCGACTTTCTGGCGCGTTAGCCTTAGACCAACCGAGGTCACCAAGTGAGAGATGAGCAGAGGATGGAGTAGAGAGGATGAGAGGGAGAAGGGATTACCTGAGTGTCCTAGAGAGAAGAGATGATGGTAGAGATGATGAGATGAGAGGAGAGAGGAGTAGGAGATGAAGGGGTCCCCTCAGAGAGAGTATGTAGAGAGAGCTTAGAGGAGAGAGAGATGCGGTAGATGATTGTTGCGAGATGAGATAGAGAGCAGGCCAATGACAATGACAAATTCTTTTATTTTCGAAAGGATAATGAATAAGCACACATGTGCTTTGTTTACATCAAGATCCCCGCTCGCGATACATCTTATAATAATAACGCATTTACTTATACAGTCTGACAATAATCAAACAAGGGGATTTACACCTTTGTCAAAACAGCTCTCCCTCGCCAATACCCTCCCCCCCCCTAACAACCATCCCCCCCCCTCGCAGAGCAAGGCAATTAAAGGAAAATCCTAAAAATACCCCACCCTACCCCCAGACCCCAAAAACTTATCCAAAACCTAACAAACACACAAGAGAAGGAAGAAAGAACTCAAACAACAAAAGATGATGGAAGAGAAAAACAGTACAACACAACAACAAGAATCCCAAGAACAACGACGAAGTATGCCAAGTAGAAAAATAATCACACCAGAGCTTAATAGTCATAAAGATAAACATCTAATCATTGTCGAGATGGTCACATACTTTGTTGTACTAATTCATACGAGTATTGAACTATGGCACTCATTTAAAAGCTTTAGTACAGATGGCTATAGTCCAATAAAGTATTGGGAAAATTACAAATCTGGATCATTCATCAGGATATACTATGACATATAAGCAGGACGATTAGAAGTTGCCGGAGGAGAGATTAGAGACTAGAGACAGACAGACAGAGGTGTGTGTGTGTTGTATTCAGGTAGATAATATCTCAATATATAAATCCTCAAAACAGTATGTCATACCCAACAACACTCATTTTAGAATAGTATACTCTAGTTTTTGCAGATTATATGGTCATGATTTATAAATAAATTCTAATAACCCATACATCCACCACAATAGAATAAACAAGAAACAAACCGAAAGAAATTTAAAACTGAATCCAGTCAGTGAGGGGAGAGAATATGAGTGGGGTGATGTGGGTGAACTAGAGGGGTGTGTGTCTTGTCGTTGGTATTGTTGTTGTTGTGTGTGTGTTCGTGTGTGTGTGGTGGTGCTGTGTGTGTGTGTTTTTGTTTGTTTGAACGTGTGTGTCCGGGGGTCTGTGGGGGTGGTTAGCGTGGGTGTGTGTGCAAGGGATATACTAAATAGTGTAATACTCGCATAGCACACGATGTTCAAGACACAAACAGACGTTTAGAGTGATTATGCTCCTGAAATTGATATGTAATGGTAATTAAAATAAGTGCATAGGACCCATTACACTCCATATAAGAGGGAAAGCCAATAAAGTCATAGAAGCATCGTACACATTGTATAGTAATAGAAACAAAATATTTTCCAGGATGTTGAATAAGTATTCTGGTGTGCTTTTTTACATCCTGTGCCACCGCCCATGGGGTCACATATAAAATGCACTCAAGTCCTCAATACTTCTTGGCAGAAGAGAAGCAAAGGAAGTTAAAGAAATTTTTTTTAAAGGAGATCGAGTAGAACGAGAAAAAGCAACCACCATACAACATACACAAACACCCCAGACGAGCAAAAGAGACAAAAAACATACCCCAGAACCCCCCTCGCCCCCCTTCCGCGAAGCCACTGACACACCTACAAAAAAGACAACGAATCAAGACAACCAAAAGCAGACTAAATAACAACCTTCCAAATATACAAATCAAAAAACAGTGAAAACAACAATAAACAAATCAAACAAATGAAAAAAACACATTAAGACTCCAAAAAACAAACAACAAACAATAAAAAACAATTTAAACAAAAAAAAAAAAAAAGTAACATAGCAGAGAGAGAGAGAGTAAATGTGTGTGTGTGTGTGTTGTGTGTTGTGTGTGTGTTTTCCTTCCAACCCCCCCCACCTATATATATATAATTTCTCAACATGGCACGATGTAACCGTCAACCCGATATTTTGTTTATTATGCTCATGCTGGTTATATGTCAATGATAATGAAATAATCATCCGTGTACTCTACGCAATGAAAAAGCAGAAGGGGGAAGAAGAGAGAAAGTGGGTTAGTAAAAAACAAATCGATAAGGTCGTGAGATGAGAGAGAGAGAGATTGATCGAGACTCGTCAAGGGATGTAAGACGAGAGGCAGAGAGATGGGAATGATAGATCGAAGAGGAGAGAGCGTACGAGAGAGAGAGAGAGAGAGAGAGTGTGTGTGTGATGTGTGTGTGTAGTTGTGGTGTGTGTGTGTGTGTTGGCTGTGTGTGTTTGTGGGTGTGTGTGTGATTGTGTGTGTGTGTTGGTTTGTGTGTGGTGTGTGTGTGTGTTTGTTCTCGCGCACTCGCACTCTAATACTAAATATATAAGTTCTGCATAGACGCAAGGATGCACCATCAAAATTGTTTTCGAAGTATACTCGTACAAAAATGAATGTCATGAAAAAGAAATCAAGCCCTGTAATACCGGGAAAATCGTGTAACTGCAGCTACGCAATAATGGAGAAAAAAATCCCTTAGTCATAAATGAACCATGGCTTATACATTGTAAGTAAGAGAGAGATCGAGATAGGGGGCGAGAAGAAGACCCTCTCAGAAGTGTGGAGAGGGAGGGAGGATGGAGTGTTCACCCCCCATGTGTGGTGGTTGTTTGTGTGTGTGAGTGTGTTGTGTGTTGTGCGTGTGTGTGTGTTGCTAAGTGGTGTGCGTTAGGTCGTGTAGGCATTGTGCGTGTGGTCGTGTGCGTGCGGTGTCAAGTGTGTGTTGGTGTGTTGAAGATAATGCTTTTGTTTTGTGAGAAAATCAAACAAACTGGAAGATACGACATTAGCAAAAAAAATACTGAATATGATTCTGTCACTGCACTCATCTATCTGTCACACTCTTTTTCATTAGTACTCGGAACAGATATAACACATATTATTGGTTATGATAAGATATATTTCTTATAACTATAGTGTAATAAGAAAATTAAAATAAGAAAGAAGAAAGAAAGAAAAGAAAGAAAAAAAAGA
>CM054149.1:45248513-45281013 GCA_028751875.1 Rapana venosa | reverse complement strand
CGCACGCACACACATACAACACACACACACACCACACACAAAACCACACACACACACACACACACACACACACACAACACACACCACACACACACCCCACGGAAAAAACACTTAGACGGTGAAAGATGCTTTTGAAAATTGGGGGACAGATATGGGGGGGGGAAAGTCTCAGGTAGGAAATAAGTGTGTTTTGAGGCTGGATTTGAAGGAATCAAGTGAAGGCTTTTGACGAAGTGAAAGAGGGAGGTCATTCCAGGTGGATGGACCAGAAACAGAGAAGGAGCGCGGCCAACAGTGGTTTGTTTGAATCTGGGTGTTCGAAAGCACAAAGTATCTGCGGCTGAACGAAGGGAACGGGATGGAGTGTACAGGTGAAGACAGTACAGAGATAAGAGGGTGCAGATTTGTGGAGACATTTGAAACAGAGGGTATTGATTTTATACTGCAGTCTTTGTGGACAGGCAACCCGTGAAGAGATCGCGAAGAGGGTGATGTGTTCAGA
This sequence comes from Rapana venosa, assembly GCA_028751875.1. Lineage (NCBI taxonomy): Eukaryota > Metazoa > Mollusca > Gastropoda > Neogastropoda > Muricidae > Rapana > Rapana venosa. The sequence continues at coordinate 45,280,511 of CM054149.1, read as the reverse complement.
TTTTTTCTTTTTAGGACCAGTCGAGCTGCAGAGTTTTGTATGCGTTGAAGAGAGTGGATAGATGATGCTGGTAGGCCAGCCAAAAGAGAATTACGTAGTCTAAACGTGAAAGAATAAGAGATGTGACAAGCTTGGAAGTTGCATCAGTGGACAGATACTTGCGAAAACGCGCTTACGCGCCGTATTGATAGTAGCAAGACTGGCAGGTCTGGGTGATGAATTTTTTCATAGAGAGTGTGTTGTCAAGAACTACCTTTCCCAAATACTTACAGAGTTGGACAAAGGAACTGACGTATTGCCCAATTCTATTGAAGTTTTTTTGATAGAGGAAAGTTTTGTTGGGTCCCTATGAGCATGGCTCGGTTTTATCGGCATTAAATTGTAACTTGTTCTGAGTCATCCCGTTTTGAATGTCTGAAGGCAGTAGGAATATTTGTCAAGAGGGGGAAGGAATTTTTTTCAACAGTATCGTTTTGCACTAAAGTTGAGTTTCATGGGCCCTTTAAAAAATGATGTTAAATTTAGGGTGGTTTTTTTATTTTTATGTGAGGGGGCAGTGTTAGAGAAAAGAGAACGGGGCCCCGGGAAATGACCCCTGCGGGACTCCCCCAATTCCTTTTTTGACAGGTTTTGTTTAAAATTTTTTTTTTACAAAAAATTTTTGGGAAACCCGGGGTCTGTGAGTTTGGGAAGTAAACCGGGTTTGGGGGTTTGTCCCCTTTAAATTTCCCAAAAACGTTTTTTGGGGGCCCGGGGAAAGAAAAATTTGAGTGATTTTTGGTTTAAGGCTGCAGATAAGTCAAGAAGAGTGAGGAGGGAGATTTTTCTGTTAGAAGCAAGTAAAAAGGTGTATCAAAAAGTAGGGGACTAGGGTGGTTTCGGTGCTGTGGTTGGGGCGATAGGCAGATGAAAAGGGGGAAAGAAGATCATTGGAATGAAGGGGATGTTGAGCTGTTTGAAAAAACTTTTTCTAGTACTTTGAGAAAAAGGGTAGTTTGAGAGAGGCCTTAATTCTTAAAATTTTGGGGGATCGGGGTCGTTGCTTTTTCATTTGAGGTGTGATATTGCTTTTTTAAAGAGCTGATGGAAAATTTCCTGCTGAAGAGTGAGTTTACAAATTTTAGGATAATAGGCACAAGTTGGGGAAGGCATTGAAAGGGAAAAACGGGAAAGCGGTATGGGTTAAAACGGTCCCCATGATTTTATAGTTTTTTCCCTTCAAAATTTGTCTGTTTTTTTTTTACTTTTGGGATGGAAGGAAAAGAGAGGGTGCCTTTAACGGGGGGTCAGGAGGCGAGGGGGGGAATTGAGTTTGATAAGTCTGGAAAGGTATGTTTCGAACTTTTTCTGAAAAAAAAGGGCAGAAAAAATGGTTTGGAATTTCGGGAAACAGGCTGTGGGTGTTAGGCGAGGAGTTGTTTTTGCAGACCCAAGGAGTTTTGGGTGAGGGAAAAAAAAGGATTTTTTGGGTGTTGCACAGGGAATTTTTGGGAAGAGTAGTAGTCTGTCTTTGCTGAATGGATTAAAAGTTTGGGCTTTGTTTATTTGTTTTTGGAAAAAAATGTTTTTTGATTTCGGTTTTTGACCCTTTCCCCCACTGCCGTTTAGTTGCCGGCGTTTGCGTTTTTTCCCTTCCTTTAAGATTTTCTTGGGGATACCCCTGGGGCACGGGTCTGTTTAGGGGGGATGATCCGTAGGAGGTGCTTTTCTCATCAAACAGTTGGCGGAGAATAGTGTTATAGTGATCAGAGAGGTCGTGTGGTCAAGGTTTTTGGAAAAAATTGGGAAGGGTTGGGAAGAGAAGGTATGAATGTTAAAGGGCCTTTAAAATTTACGAGAAATAACATTTTTTTTCTTTTGACAGGTTTTGTGATGTTGAGATTGGGGAAAAAAAGGCGGAATGATCAGGGAAAAGTTCGTCGGTGACAGGAAAAAAGATGTGACAAGATTTAAAAGAAGCATTGTAATCAGCCCGTCTAAAATATGGGCCAGATCTGTGCGTTGCTTCGTTTACCCGTTTTAGAGAGAGAAAGGTTTTGGGCAGAAGGGAAAAAGAAAAACGTTTTTGGGAAAATCGGAGAAGACTGGTTGTAAATGGAAGTTGGAAATCACCAAGAATTATAAGTTTTGGTGGGGGAGAAAAGGGCTGGGGAGTTTTTGGGGGAGGGGGTGACTGGAATTTTTGGGGAAAAAAAAGACGTTTTTGGGGGGTTTTTCGGCTGGGGGTGGACGGTTTTAAAAGGGAGCAGAAAAGTAAAAGAGTGGCCAGGTAGGTGAGATTGATTTTTGCAAAAATTCAAAAGATTCATCATCATCTCATCATCATCTCTTTATCATAAACATCTTAAACTTCTTTTCATCCCTCATCATCATCAAACATCATAAACATCATTTATCAAACGTCCCTTTGTCCGTGTCGTCGTCATCTTTATCATCATGTCGTCGTCGTCGTCATCCGGGCGTCGTCATCGTCGTCGTCATCGTCGTCGTTTGTCCCTCGTCGTCCGTCATCATCATCATCAATTTTCATTTATATTATTTTTTTTTTATTATTTTTTTTATTTTAAATTTTTTATTTTTATTATTATTATTATTATTTTTTTTGGAATTGCGGCTGCCTTACTGATGGGTTAAAAAAAAACCCAAAACGGTTTGTATACGCCTACATTTTTTTTCCATTGGTTTTAACATTCGGAAAATGTAACAGGGGGAACCCAAAAAAGGGAAAAGCCCGTGCCCGTATTCCAAACGGTCCTCCATTACGAAAATTAAGCTTTGGGGCCGGGGAAAAATCCTTTTGGGGGCGGGTTTGGGGCTCATGAAGAGAATGGGGTCTCGCGGGGAGTTTTTCCTCTTTCTTGGCCCCAAATTCTGCCGGGTCTGTTTTGTATGTTTTGTCCGTCGTTTTCCCACGTGACCTTTCCAAAAAAAGCGAGGGGGGGCAGCTGCTGTTTTGGAAATGGAGGAGAGGGGAGAGGAGAGAGGAGAGAGAGAGGAGAAGAGGAGAGAGAGTGAGAGAGAGAGAGAGAGAGTGATGAGAGAGAGAGATGATGGAGAGGAGAGAGAGGAGAGAGAGAGAGAGAGAGAGAAGCAGGGACAGAAGATCAAAGAAGAAGAATAAGAACGAGAAGAATGCGAAGAATTGCTAAGAAAAATTGCAAAGAAGAAAGAAGAAGAAGAAACCACCACCACCACCACCACCACCCCCACCACACCATCTCAAGAACAAACCATCAATCACACACCACTACAAAAACAAACCACACACCACCACCACACCACCACCACCACCACCACACCACCACCACCACCACCACACCACCACCACCACCACCACCACAAGAACAAACCACCACCACCACCACACAAGAACAAACACCACCACCACACCATCACCACCACCACAAGAACAAAACCACCACCACCACCACCACCACCACCACCACACCACCACCCCCACCACCACCACCACCATTTTATTTTTTTAAAATTTTATTTTACACCACTTTAAGTTACGAGATTTCTCTGCGTGAAATTCGGGCTGCTCTCCCCGGGGAGAGCGCGTCGCCACAAGAGCAGCGCCACCCTTTTTTTCTTCTTTGGTCTGCAACTGTATTTGTTTCCCTATCAGAGTGGCTTTTTTTCAAAGAAATATATTTTGCCAGGGACAACTCTCTTGTTGCCGTGGGTTCTTTTACGTGCGCTGAAAATTTTGTGTAACACACGGGACCTCGGTTTATCGTCTCATCCGAAAGACTAGCGCCCAGACCACCACTCATGGTCTAATGGATGGGGGAAAAATTTCGGGCCCAAACGGGATACGAACCACGCACACACCCGACCCGGACTTTTCGCATTCTAAACAGGCGCGTTACCTCTAGACCACCGATCCATCACAAGAACAAACCATCATCACCATCACCACCACAAGACCAAACCATCATCACCACCACCACCACCTCCACAAGAACAAACCACCACCACCACCACCACCACACCACCACCACCACCACCACCACACCACCACCACCAGAACAAACCATCATCACCACCACCACCACCACCCCCACTACCACCACCACCACCACCACCACACCACCACCACCACCACCACCACACCACCACAAGAACAAACCACCACCACCACCACCACCACCACCACCACCACCACCCACCACAAAAACAAACCACCACCACCACCACCACCACACCACCACAAACCACCACCACCCCACACCACCACCACCACACCCCACCACCCACCACCACCACCACCACCACGCCAACAGCGACAAGAACGTAGAACCGTGACAAGCATAGTATTCACCACACAATGGTACCCCTGTTGTAATTTTTATCGATAGAAAAAATTATAGTAAGACCACAAAAACGGTTTATCTTTATTATAGAAAAAAATATAGAAAGGCCTAAGAATAGTTTATTTTTATTATGGGAAAAATATATATTAGGGCCACGAAACGGTTTATCTTTATTATAGAAAAATATAATAAGGCCATGGAACTATTTATCTTTATTATAGTAAAAAAATATAGTATTTATTTATTTATTTATTTATTTTTAATTTCATTCTTTTATATCGAGGATAATGGTATAAGGACTTATGTGCTTTTTTACATCCAGTCCCCGTCTGTTTGCGGTTTTGTAAATTTGTCATCTGTTCCCACCGGCACACAATTGCCTACTCTTACGAACAGCAGAACAGGATTTAACGTGTGCGCAAGATGTTCTGCGTGCTTTGGCACACGGGGCCTTGGTTTATAGTCTCATCCGAAGGACTTTTGGGGAAAGTGGAGTTTGCACTGATGTTAACTCCAGGGGAAAATATCCCCCTTGAACGGGAATCGAACACGGGTGGTCAGATTGCGAGCGCAATGTTCTGACCACTAGGCTATCCCGTCCCCCGAAAGGTCATGGAATGCTTTATCTTTATTGTAGAAACATATAGTAAAGCCTAGGAACGTGTTTTTAAAAATAAAATTATTGTAGAAAACATATAGTAAGGCCATGAAACGGTTTATCTTTATTATAGAAAAAATATATAGTAAGGCCATGAAACGGTTTATCTTTATTATAGAAAAAAATATATAGTAAGGCCATGAAACGGTTTATCTTTATTATAGAAAAAAATATATAGTAAGGCCATGAAACGGTTTATCTCTATTATGGAAAAAAATATAGTCATGCCACGGAATGGTTTATCTTTATTGTAGAAAAAATATAGTAATGCCAAAAAACTGTTTATCTTTATTATATAAAAAAATATAGTAAGGCCAGGGAACTGTTTATCTTTATTATAGAAAAAAAAGTAAAGCCTAGGAACGTTTTGCTATTATTGTAGAAAGCATAATATAGTAAGACCAAAGAACAGTTTGTCTTTAATTTAGCAAAAAGTATAGTCAGGCCAAAGAATGGTTTATCTTTATTATAGACAAAAATATAGTAAAACCATGAAACGGTTTATCTTTATTATAAAAAAAGAAATCCTAGGAACGTTTTATCTTTATCGTAGGAAAATACAGTAAGGTCTAGGAATAGTTTATCTATCTTTATTAGACGAAAACTATATAAGGGTCCGGAAACGTTTTATCTTTATTATAGAAAAAATATAGTAAGACCACAAAAACGGTTTATCTTTATTATAGAAAAAAATATAGAAAGGCCTCAGAATAGTTTATTTTTATTATGGGAAAAATATATATTAGGGCCACGAAAACGGTTTTTCTTTATTATAGAAAATATATAAGGGCACGAACTATTTATCTTTATTATAGTAAAAAATATAGAATTTATTTTATTTATTTATTTACTGTCATTCTTTTGATACCGAGGATAATGGTATAAGCACTTATGTGTCTTTTTTACATCCATTCCCGTCTGTTTGCGGTTTTGTAAATTTGCTCATCTGTTCCCACCGGACACATTTGCCTACTCTACGAACAGCAGAACAAGGATTAACGTAGTGGCAAGATGTTCTGGCGTGCTTTTGAGACACACGGGGCCTTGGTTTATAGTTCATCCGGATAGGACTTTTGGGGAGGATAAGTGGAGTTTGCACTGTTGTTAACTCCAGGGGAAAATATCCCCTTGAACGTGATCGAACACGGGTGGTCAGATTGCGAAGCGCCAATGTTTGCCACTAGGCCCTCCCGTCCCCCGGAAAGGTCATGGAATGCTTTATCTTTATTTGTAGAAACATTTAGTAAAGCTAGAACGTGTTTTAAAAATAAAATTATTGTAGAAAAACATATAGTAAGGCTTGAAACGGTTTATCTTTATTATAGGAAAATATATATGTAAGGCCATGAAACGGCTTCTTATCTTTATTTATAGAAAAAAAATATTGTAAGGCCTGAAACGGTTTATCTCTATTATAGAAATAATAATAGTGCAATGCCACGGACTGGTTTATCTTTATTGTAGAAAAAAATATGTAATGCCAAAAAACTGGTTTATCTTTATCTATATAAAAAAATAATAGTAAGGGCCGGGAATGTTTATCTATTATTATAGAAAAAAGTAAAAGTATAGGTAACGTTTGCTATCATTGTAAGAAAACTATTATAGTAAAGACAAAGAACAGTTTGTCTTTAATTTAGCAAAAAGTATAGTCAGGCCAAAGAATGGTTTATCTTTATTATAGACAAAAATATAGTAAAACCATGAAACGGTTTATCTTTATTATAAAAAAAGAAATCCTAGGAACGTTTTATCTTTATCGTAGGAAAATACAGTAAGGTCTAGGAATAGTTTATCTATCTTTATTAGACGAAAACTATATAAGGGTCCGGAAACGTTTTATCTTTATTATAGAAAAAATATAGTAAGACCACGGAGCGGTTTATCTTTTATTTTTTTGTTTTGTTTTCAGCAGACAACTGAACACCTACGATTTTTATTTATTTATTTATTCTTTTATATCGAGGATAATGGAATAAGCACTCATGTGCTTTTTTACATCCAGTCCCAATGTGTATGTGGTTTTGGGGGGAATTTTGCTAATCTAGTTTACCGGCACACATGGCTACTCTTTCGAAAGGAACCGGATTTTAACGTGTGCGCAAGATGTTCTGCATGCGTTCGCACACGGGGCCTCGGTTATAGTCTCATTCGAGGACTTTGACATTCTATTTCGATTTTTTTTTTGTCAAAACTGGGAAGAAGGGCGAGGCTGGGAATCGACCCAGAACCTCACGGTTTACTTGTTGGCAGGCAAACGTCTTAGCCATACCTTGCCACATTCCCTCTCCTGATAAGACATGATAAGAGGAGGCTGGACACACCCCGGGTAACCTGTCCTGAAGTCATGAATTAAATCTCCATGGATTGTCATTACATTTCACCTTCAGTTATGAGATCACAGGAGTGCCCGCCCTTGCGTATGAATGATTGTATGTATGTAGTAGTTACATGTGTGTTGTGTGTATGTGTGTGTATGTGTGTATGTGTGTGTGTGTATGTATGTATGTATGTATGTATGTATGTATGTATGTATGTGTATGTATGTGAGTATGTGTGTATGTATGTAGTGTTGTATGTATGTATGTGTGTGTATGTGTATGTATGTATGTTTGTTTGTATGTTTGTATGTTAGTATGTATGTATGTTGTATGTATGTTAGTGTGTGTGTGTGTGTGTGTGTGTGTTGTGGTGTGTGTGGTGTGTGGATGTGTTGTGTGCGGAATCTTCATTGTTTTGTGCAATGTGATAGTTTGGTTGATTCGTTTTGTGTATGCTGTCTGTTTTTGTGTTTATGTTGTCTGTGTTTTGTGTGTCGTTCTGTATGCTATTGTGTAAGTATTGATTTCTTACCTGTTGTTTGTTTGATCTTTAGTGTTTTGATTTTTTGTGCTTAATGTCCTTTTGGTATGTGTAAGTAACTTTGTGTGTTTTTTGGAGGTGATATGAAATTTATGATCTAACTTTTTAATGTGTTATATGTGATTCGTGTTTGGGTATCCTGTGTACGTGTTCATTTGTGATGTTGTTCATTCGTGTGCGGGTGTGAGCGCGTTGTAGAGTAATTATGTGTGAAGAGTGTTGTCTTTGGTTGTGCTGTTGTATAGCTTTGGTGGGTTTGGTTATTTTGTTATTTGCTTTCTTGTTTTTGATTTTTATTGTAGTTTATTTTGTTTTATGTAGGTGTTACGGTTCTAGTGGGGTAATAGTGCTGTGTGTTGTTGTGCATTTAGTGTGTGGATCTGGTTTGTTATGTTTGGAATGATATGTGTATATTGAAATGAATGGGTTATGATTATTAATTCTGGTCTTGGATTGCTGTTGTTGTAGATTTGTGATGTTATTTGGTTGTTAGTGTGTGGTTGGCACGGTGGATGTTTCTTGTTTTGTATTTTGTAGTTTTGTTTGTGGGTTGAACGGGGGGGTGTTTTTTTTGTTTCGAGTTCTGGTATGTGTCCATTTCTTTGTTTTGTCTAAATTTGTGTGTATGTTTAGTCTTCTAGTTTATGTTTTTTATTTCTTTGTATGATGGTTTAATAATTTGATTAGACTTGTTGTGTTTGCTATGTTTCTGGATCGCGGGATTTATTGTGATCATTAAATCTTAGTGTCAGTGAATCGATATGATGGTGTTGGTCTAGTATGATTCTGTTGTGTGCGGGTTGTGTGTTGTACATGAATGTATGTATGTATGTATGAACGTTTTCGCAGTATGTAGTGTATGTATGTATGTATGTATGTATGTATGTATGTATGTATGTATGTATGTATGTATGTATGTATGTATGTGAATGCGTGAGTGCGTGTAAGTATATATGTATGTATGTATGTGTATATGTATGTATTTATGTATGTGTGTGTATATGTATGTATGTATTTATGTATGTATGTATGTATGTTTGTATGTATGTTTGCATGCATGATGCATGATGTATGTATGTATGTTTGTATGCGATGCATGCATGCATGTTATGTATGTATGTATGTTTGTCTGTATGTATGTATGTATGTATGTATGATATGTATGTATGTATGTATGTATGTATGTATTATGTGAATGCGTTGAGTGCGTGTATGTATATAAGTATGTATGTATGTGTATATGTATGGAGTATGTATGTGTATTGTATGTATGTATGTATGTATGTATGTATGTATGTATGTTTTGATTGTATGTATGTATGTATGGCATTGCATGCATGTATGTATGTATGTATGTATGCATGTATGCATGTATGTATGTATGTATGTAGTATGTACTGTATGATGTCTATATGTATGTATGTATGTTTGTATGTCTATATGTATGTATGTACTGTATGTATGTTATATGTATGATATGTATGTATTGTATGTATGTATGTTATGTATGCATGCATGGGCTGTTTGTTGTATGTATGCATGCATGCATGCTTGTTATGGATGTTTGTATGAATGTATGTTGTATGTATGTATGTATGTATGCATTGCATGTATGTATGTTGTATGTATGTATGTATGTATGTATGTGGATAGGTGATTTAGAGATAACGCACCTGCAGAAAGCGAAAAGTCGGAGTTTGAATGTGCCGGCGGTAGTTTGATCTCCGTTTTGGGCCAGAAATTTCCCCCCCCCCCCCCCCCCATTCCATTAGACCATGGTTGGTTGTCTGGGTGATAGTATTTCAATGAGACAATAAAAAAAACAAGCTCCAGTGTGTTACACCATTTCTAGCGCAGTAAAAGTGCCCACGGCAACATGAGTTGTCCATGGCAAATATTCTGATAGATTGTTCAACTCTCTATTGTGGAAATCAATACAGGAAAAGACAAGAAAAAATAATAGGTGCGTGCTCGATGAGTGACGGGATAGGTAGTGGTTAGAACATTGGCTCGCTTCTGACGACACGGGTTTGATTCCTGTTCATGGGATATTTTCCCCTGGACGTTAAACATCTGTGCAAACTCCACTCTCCCCAAAAGTCATTGCATGAGTCTTTAAATCCCAGGGCCCGTGTTGCGAACGCCACGCAGAACATTTGCGTCACGAAAATAATCCTGATCGCTTTCGTCAAGTGTAGGCCAGTGTATTGCCAGTGGGAAAGATGACATTAAATTTACAAAACCGCATACACACGGGACTGGATGTAAAAAAAGCACAGAAGTGCTTATTCCTTTATCTTCGATATAAAAGGAATAAAATAAAATAATTCCATAACATCTCTCTCTCTCTCTATCCTCTCTCTCTCTCTCTCCTCTCCCTCCAGGCAGGTTTTTAACGTTGTTTACTTACCAGTAATAGTGTTTTTGTATTTTGGATGATTTTATTTTCCCTCTTTTTCCTTGAGCAAAGTTGTGTTCTTTGTTGTTTGGTTGAGATATTTAAAAAAAAATGTTTATTTTTGCCCAGAGGGCTGGTTGTTAAAAAAGCAAGTTTGCTTATGCCTTAACCATTCTTTAAAAATAATACATAATTCAATTCAAATCCATTTCAATTCTTTCTCTCTCTCTAAAGAAATCAATCAATAATTTTTCTCTTGTTATTTAATGATCGAGTCAGTTATGGATTTTGTTTTTGTTGAATACACACACACACTAATACACACATATATATCTATCTATCTATCTTTCTATCTTATCTATCTATCTAATTATCATAGCTCTTCTATCTATAGATCTATCTATCTATCTATCTATCTATCTATTATCTATTATCTATTCTATCTATCTATCTATATATCTATCATCTATTCTGTGAATTGTAGATTGGTTTCATTTCACAGGTCTCTAATTAATCGCTAAAGGGCTGACAGGAAAATAAGTAAAAGAACCGTCCTCTGTAACCTTAAAAAATAAATCCATTCCTTCCTTCCTTCATTTATTTATTAATTCATTTATTCATTCATTTATTCATTTATATTATCCCGAAAGAAAAAACCCAACAAATCAACGAATAGATCTTCACAGAGCTATATCTCTGTGCTTTGCTCTCTTACCACCCTCTTTTTTCCCCCCCTCTCACTCTCTCTCCACACACACCCCACGCATGCACGCACGCACGCACGTACCACACACTCACACTCACACACACACTCAGTCACTCACTCAACACACACACACACACACACACACACACAGAGAAGAAAATGAATGAAGCAGACGTGCGCAAGTGACAGTAACGGGGAAAAATGGAAGGGCGTGAACACTGTGACATCTTGTAACAACAGGGTGGTGTGTGTGTGTGTGTCGTGCGTGCGTGCTTTGTGTGTGTGTGTGTCTGTGTGCGTGTGCGTGCGTGTGTGTGTGTGCGTGCGTGTGTGTGTGTGTGTTTGTGTGTGTGTGTGTGTGTGTGAGTGAGTGTGTGAGTGTGTATGTATGTATGTATGTATGTATGTATGTATGTATTGTATGTATGTATGCATGTATGTATGTATGTATGCATTTTGTATGTATGTATGTGTGTGTATGTATGTATGCATGCATGTATGCATTATTGTGTTGTATGTTTGTATGTATGTATGTATGTATGTTGGTATGTATTTTGTGTGTGATGCATGTATGTATGTATGTATGTATGTATGTATGTTGTATGGAAGAGTGCGTGCGTGCGTGTGTTTGTGTGTGTGTGTGCCAATTCACGTACGTTTTTCCCGGGAAAAGTCGTGATGCGTGCGTGCGTGGTGTTAGCTTGCGTGCACGGGGCGCGCGGCGCGCGTGTGGGGTGCATGTGTGTGTGTGTCTAAGAGTTTGCGTGTGTGCGTGCGTGGTCTCTATGTGTGTGTGTTGTTCTGTCGGGTCTGTCTATCTATCTATCGTCTCTGTATCTCTCAGTTTGTCTGTCCGTCTTTCATAATCTTTTTCTCTCCATATCAGTGAAATGTCTGGATGTGTCTGGCTGTGTTTGTGTGCGCGCAAAATTACCTGCATGTCGCATGCGCCAATGCATTCCTGAAGACGAGGAAGCGGGTGTCGACTCTACATTGCAAATTTCTGTGGGGACATGTAGAGTAGACTGACTGACACGTGTTCTGTGTAGCTGACATCGTTAGTGTCTTTTTAGCGCGACAATCCAAAAACGATACGTCGTCAGGACAAGTGATGTGTGTGTGTGTGTGTATTTGTGTGTGTGTGTGTGTATGTGTGCGTGTGTGTGTGTGCGTGTGGTGTGTATGTGTGCGTGTGTGTAGTGTGTGTGTGCGTGCGTGTGTGTGTGTGGTGTTTGAGTGCGTGTATTTGTGTGTGTTGTGTGGTGTATGTGGGGTGTGCGTGCGTGTGTGTGTGTTTTGTTTTGTGTGTGGTGTGTGTGGTGGGTGTGTGTGGGTATGTGTGCGTAAGTGTTTTGGGGGGTGGGATGGGTGGTGGTAGGGTGGGGGGATGTGTGTGTGTGTGCGCGCGCGAACATTTTGTGTGTATAATAAGGGTTGGGTGTGTGCGGGGCCACGTATGTGTGTGTGAGGTGGAGGTGGTAGGGGTGGGTGCGGGCGCACAAATTTTGGGAATATATATTATCTATATAACATATTATCTATATATATCTCTCTCTCTATATATATGTTGTGTGTGTGTGTGTTTGTCGGGTGTGCGCGTTTTTGTGTGCCTGTGTCTGTGTGTGTGCGCGCGCGCGCGCGTGTGTTTTGTCTGCAGGCGCGTTCGTGTGTGTGTATGTATGTGTGGGTGGGGTGTGTGCGCGCGTGGGGGGGGGGGGGTGTTGCTAAATGTTATAGTGTAATTCTTCCACCTCTCTTTTTCATTCCTCTGTTCGAAAGTCCCGAGTTCACCAGTGGTAGGATTTGTTTTGCGACCGTTTTTGACCAAAGAGAGCTGCATTCGACTTATATTTTGTCTTGAAAGTATTTGAACAAGTAATTCTGAAACAACTCAAAACCCACCCCCCATTCCAATAACCTTCTCCTCCCTTTTCAGTCTGCCTGTCGCTCCAACCACAGCACCGAAACCACCCAATCATACCTTAAATACGCTTCTACTCACATCTGATGCAGGAAGAATCTCCCTGCTTACACATCTTGACTTGTCTGCAGCCTTTGACAGTATTGACCACTCAATTCCTATCTCTCGCTTTCAAATTACGTTTGGTATTGATGGAGCAATACTCAACTGGCTTAGTTCATACTTCACAAAGCGGTGTCAAACAGTAATTGTGAGCAAACTATAATCTAATCTTGCTAAACTTGTACGTGGCGTCTTGCAGGGATCAGTTCTGGGCCCTGTTCTCTTCTCTCTCTACAATGCTCTACTTTCACATATGATAAACCGCTTTCAAATCAATAATCATTTCTATGTTGATAATATTCAGCTTCAATGTAGTGATAATTTTGAAAGCCTGCCTTCCCTATCTACAAATATGTCCCATTGCCCTAAAGACATTCAAAACCCGATGATTCAGAACAAATTACAACTAAATGTGGAAAAAACCGAAGCCATGGATAAAGGGACCAAACATAAAATTGCTTTCCTCTCAACAATTTCAATAGTTTGGCAGCACGTCAGTCCCTCTCTTCAGGTCTGTGAAATGTTTAGGTGTTGGATGCAGGGCCGCCGCCGAACGCCCATCCACAAAAATCGCGCACACAAACACGCACACACATACGCACGCACGGACATACACACACCCAAGCATAGCGCGCCTTTGGAGATGTGACAAAAGACAGTTTTGAACCCCGTCTTCCTCCGACTTGTGCACAGTTACAGAGACCACGGCAGCAAGGCAGCCGTGTACCATATACACACACACTTTACCGACATCCTTGATAGGTGTGGCGACGTTCTTGTTGTGACATCACAGCTCCCATTTGGGCATCCTATTGACAGCACACTCTCTATGCAAAAATTCACCACCCATACCTGACAGTTCTGCCACTATCGATTACGGTGCACAAGTGCAATTCTCAAGTACCTGTCCACCTATGCAGCATCCAAGCTTGTCACATCTCCTATTCTCTCACGTTTGGACTACTATAACTCTCTTCTGGCTGGTCTACCAGCATTGTCCATCCACTCCCTTCAGCGCTTACAAAACCTCTTCAGCTCGACTGGTCCTAAGAAAGAAAACATCTGAACACATCACTCCTCTCTTGCGATCTCTTCATTGGCTGCCTGTCTCACAAAGAAGTGATTATAAAATAAGTACCCTCTGCTTCAAATATCTTCACAAATCTGCACCCTCTTATCTCTGTAACTGTCTTCACCTATACACTCCATCTCGTTTCCTTCGTTCAGCTGCGGATACTCTGTGCTTTCAAACATCCAGACTCAGGCAAGCCACTTTTGGCCGTCGCTCTTTCTCTATATTATGTAGTCCAGCATCCTGGAATGACCTCCCTCCCTTCCTTCGCCAACAGCCTATATCTGCTACTTGCAAATCCAGCCTCAAAACATAGTTATTTTTCAACCTAATATCTCCCCCTCAAAATCTATCCATACTCTTCATCACCCTGCCTAAGCGTGCCGTGGTGTGTGTGTGTGTGTGTGTGTGTGTGTGTGTGTTGTGTGTGTGTGTGTGTGTGTTGTGTGTGTGTGTGTGTGTGTGTGTGTGTGTGTGTGCGCGCCGCGCGCGCGCGTCGATTTCATAGTTGTGTTTATCTTAATTTTGGGCAATAACATGGGGCGTAGATGACTAGAATGTAAGCGCTTTGATTTATTGCTTTAAAAGATTCAGCACTATATAAATTGTATACATGATGAGGACGATGATTATGGTGATGATGATAATGATGATGATTATTGTTGTTGCTATATCATCATCATATCATCATCATCATCAAACATCATCATCATCATCATCATCATCATCATCATCATCATATCATCTCATCACCCCCACCATCATCACCACCACCACCACACCACCACCACCACCACGACCACCACCACCACCCCCACCACCACCACCACCACCACCACCACCACCACCATCATCATCATCATCATCATCATCATCATCATCATCATCATCATCGTCGTCGTCGTCGAATCCGACTTCAGGGAGGTCCTGCATTTAAATCTTGGCCTTGGTCCCAGGTCACGGTACGAGCCTTCTCAGTTACGGATGTAACCAATGTACTTCAGGCGCTCAACGGCAGCCTAACACATAATTTTTTCCCTCGTATGACACATAACAATAGTTACTGTCTGAGCGTTAGACGACAACGACGACGACGACTGAGAAGAAGAAGAAGAAGAAGAAGAAGAAGAAGAAGATACCCTGTTCTGAGAGCCATTGTCTTTTGCTGACCGCAGTGTTGCGTGCCACGGACCGAGGGATGAGTGGAACCGGCAGGAGAAACACTGACAGCGTGGCAGCTGCCAGCTTCTCTGCTTGCTTCATTCACGTTTATACAGGCCGCACACCGGTATTAATTTGGGGGTCACGTAGTATCTTCTATAGAGTGCGAGTAGAAAAAAAAATGTTGGTGATTTTCACAGATTTTTTAAAGCATGAAAAAATGGACTGTGCACTTGTTTTTTGGATCGAGGACATAGAGCAATACCAGGTAGTCACGAGAAAGTTGGAAATAGCCATCAAATGAGGTTTGCCTGTATTCCTACAGCGTTGACCCCGCGCATGCATATTGCGGTAAGGAAGCTAGCAGACGCCTTTGGACTGAGGGGGTACAGTGTTTGCTGAAAAATTAAAGAAATTCAAACCTACCCAATTTGTTCAAAATCACATGAGTTTTGAGTCAGGGGTTAGTCTTTCGCAAAAACTGGTTTTTATTTCTGTGGATGCCTTAGTACGTGCGGTATGAATATAAGAGCCACATAGAAAAACAGAAGGAAAAGAGTGATTTTTTAATACCGGTGTGCAGCCTTACAGGCCCACTCTTCACTGCTGTACGTTGAAGTACTGCATGTTTTGACACGATCCCTCTTGTGTTGGATGAGATTCCGTCACCCGACATGGTGACAAGTGAGGGGAGTTGGGGAAGAGTACTCTGTTTTGTTTGCAGGAGAGATGTGTGTCGTTAATTGGAGGAGAAGGACAAGAAAACTACTTATAGAGGAGAAGAAGAAGAGAAGAGAGAAGAATTGAGAAGAAGAAGAAGAATTGCGAAGAAGAAAGAAGAAGAAGAATTGCGAAGAAGAAGAAGAAGAAGAATTGCGAAGAATTGCGAAGAAAGAAGAAGAAGAAGAAGAAGAAGAAGAAGAAGAAGAAGAAGAGAAGAAGAAAGAAGAAGAAGAAAAGAAGAAGAAGAAGAAAGAAGAAGAAAGAAGAATTGCGAAGAAGAAGAAGAAGAAGAATTGAGAAGAAGGAAGAAGAAGAAGAAGAAGAAAAAGAAGAAGAATTGTGAAGAAGAAGAAGAAGAAGAAGAGAGAAGAAGAAGAAGAAGAAGAAGAAGAAGAGAAGAAGAAGAAGAAGAAGAAGAAGAAGAAGAATGAGAAGAAGAAGAAGAAGAAGAGAAGAAAGAAGAAGAAGAAGAATTGTGAAGAAGAAGAAGAAGAAGAAGAAGAAGAAGAAGAAGAAGAAGAAGAGAAGAAGAAGAAGAAGAAGAAAGAAGAAGAAGAAGAAGAGAAGAAGAATTGCGAAGAAGAAGAATTGCGAAGAAGAAGAAATGCGAAGAAGAAGAAGAATTGCGAAGAAGAAATGCGAAGAAGAATTGCGAAGAAGAAGAGAAAGAAGAAGAAGAAGAAGAAGAATGAAGAAGAAGAAGAAGAAGAAGAAGAAGAAGAAGAAGAAGAAGAAGAAGAAGAAGAAGAAGAAGAGGAAGAATTGCCAAGAAGAAGAAGAAGAAGAAGAAATTGCGAAGAAGAAGAAGAAGAATTGCGAAGAATTGCGAAGAAGAAGAAGAATGCGAAGAAGAAGAAGAAGAAAGAAGAAGAAGAAGAAGAAGAAGAAGAAAGAAGAAAGAAGAAAAGAAGAAGAAGAAGAATTGCGAAGAAGAAAGAATTGCGAAGAAGAAGAATTGCGAAGAAGAAGAATTGCGAAGAAGAGAAGAATTGCGAAGAAGAAGAAGAATGCGAAGAATTGCGAAGAATTGCGAAGAAGAAGAAGAATTGCGAAGAAGAAGAAGAAGAAGAAGAAGGAAGAAGAAGAAGAAGAAGAAGAAGAAAAGAAGAAGAAGAAGAAGAAAAAGAAGAATTGCGAGAGAAGAAAAGAGATTGCGAAGAAGAAGAAAATGCGAAAATTTGCGAAGAATTGCGAAAAGAAAGAAGAAGAAGAAGAAGAAGAAAGGAAGAAGAGAAGAAGAAGAAGAAGAAGAAGAAGTAGGAAGAAGAAGAAAGAAGGAAGAATTAAAAAGAAGAAGAAGAAGAAAGAAGAAGAAGAAGAAGAAGAAGAAGAATTGCGAAGAATTGCGAAGAAGAAGAGAGAAGAATTGCGAAGAAGAATTGCGAAGAATTGCGAAGAGAATTGCGAGAATTGCGAGAAGAAGAAGAAGAAGAAGAATGCGAAGAAGAGAAGAAGAAGAAGAATTGCGAAGAAGAAGAAGAAGAAGAAGAATTGCGAAGAAGAAGAAGAGAAGAAGAAGAAGAAGAAGAAGAAGAAGAAGAAGAAGAAGAAGAAGAAGAAGAAGAGAAGAAGAAGAAGGAAGAAGAAGAAGAAGAGAAAAGAAGAAGAATGAAGAAGAAGAAGAAGAATTGCGAAGAAGCAAGAAGAAGATGAAGAGGGGAGAGGAAGGTGAGAGAAGAGAGAGAGAGAGAGAGAAAGAGAAGAGAGAGGAGAGAGAATGATTGATGACAATCTTTTACCCAAGTGTATAGATAAGTATTGATATACTTTCTCTTTCAATGAGCCCTTGCCTGAAGAGAGATTATCCTTAGTTATCACAGATAATAGTTTAAAGGGTAAACGTAAAAAAAATTGTTGTGAGAGAGAGGAGACACAGAGAGAGAGGGGAGAGCACAGAGAGAGACAGAGAGAGACAGAGAGAGAGAGGAGAGAGAGGAGGAGAGAGAGAGAGAGACGAGAGAGAGAGAGAGAGAGGGGAGAGAGAAGAGAGAGGGGAGAGGGAGGGGGAGAGGGGAGAGAAAAGAGAGAGAGCAGCCAAACACAAACACACATTTTTCCTTACTCAAACATAAGACATTTATTCTACAGTCTAGTAGACCGTCGAGGCACCACTGAATATTTTCCAACCAGCTTCCTCCACTCCTCACGGTTCGCAACTTTCGGTAGTGTGGTGTTCCACTCCAGGCCAGTCCACTCTCTGATGTTGTCTTCCCATCGTTTTGTCTGTCTGCCTCTTGGTCTTGCTCCTTGTACTGTTCCCCGTAGGACAGTCTTGGCCAGTCAAAGTGTTTGTGTGACGTACCGGATCCACTTCATATTCAAATTCAAAAACTTTATTATCTCAGAGACAGAGAAATTCCGGTAGTCACGAGCCAACCATAAAAAACAATAAACATGTAAACATAATATCACAAAAAGCCCACCACACACTATCCGAACAGCAGCACGCACCCATCATAAGATAAAAAGCACCCACGAACCAGCAATTACCTCTGCCAGTCATAAACTCACCAAGTAAAAGCACTAATATCATGTGGCGTACAGTAAACGCATGCATCCGCACACTTACACAACTTCGCACACACACACACACACACACACACACACACAGCACGCACATACGCACGCACACATACACACACACACACACACAACCACACACACACACACAAAACACACACACACACACCACACACCACACACACACACACACACACACATCATCATCTTTTATCATAAACGCTCAGAAATAACTTTCTGTTGGATTCCATCGCACGTGGTTTTTACTTACAATGAAAAAGTGACATTCTTGCAAAAAAAGGAGCGAAGGGTTTATCAGAAGTGACACAATTAGTACTCCCTTTTCATTGCAAGAGTGTTATCATATTGTAATACAATCACAACAAAAGTTATTTCAGTGTGAGGAAGGAGACTTGGTTGTCTAGACCACACAAGAAGTACGTAAATTTGAGTCTTTCGTCAAAATACGAGACATGATGTATACTGTTCAAAGCAGATTGTTTCCTTAGCATGTAGATGGAAACTGAATTGCTTCAAGACAAAATATGCTGGAAATGCCTTTTGCATATGCGGTAATAATATAACAGCAGATCATATATTAACATGTTGGCAGTTATTAAAAGGCACATTCCGTTTTGATGGCATCCTCTCCACAGCAATATTTAGCAGTCTTCACTTATGTACGACTTTTTTAGATCGCTTATGCATAGTCCAGTTGGTTTGTATTATGATTGCTTTGGACTTTAAAGACCTCTAGTCCAGAAATTATTTTTCGAGCTTGTTAGATTTAAAAAAAAAATCATTATCACAGTTGTTGCATTCCTATTGTTTTATTTTGTTTTGTCTAGGAGGGGGTAGAGATATTGTGGTGTATTGGTTTTGGCTGTTGTTGGGTGTTTCTGGCTTCTTGTTTTAAGGGTTGAGCTTCTTTCTTCCAGGGGTGGGGTGGGTGAGGGGGGGGGGGGGGGGGGTTGCTTCTTGGTTTCTTTTGAGGGCAGGGGAGGGGGTTACACACATTAAGATAGGTTGTGTTTTTTCATGTAAAATTCAGTAGTTGAAATTTTATGTAATTTTTCATTGGAATTACTGATTTTGTTAGAAATTGTTAGAATTGCATTTTCCTGTTGTTTATTGTAGTTCAATAGGTTAGTAATGTAACGGTGTTGTTTTTGTTTTTTTCTATAATTTGGTTGTTGTTTTTCTATATATATATATATCTTTTTGGTAATTTTGTTTATCATTCGCATGCATTGATCCCCTAAAATTCCTTCTCCTGTACAGTACCAACTACAACCCTCCTCTCCCTTGACATCATAAACCCTCCACCTCCCCTGCTGCCCCCCCCCCTCCCCCGCCCCCGTCTAATATCACAACTGTGAAAAGACGTTAAATGAATTTGAACACACACACACACACACACGCACACAACATACACACACATACACACACACACACACACACACACACACGCACACACACACAACACATACACACACAACACACACACACACACACACACACGCACATACACACACACACACATGGGAAACATTCGCACGCATGCACACGCATTTTTATGACATAAGCCAAAATTGGTATAACATGTTGTATAAGACAAATATCAATTGAATTAATACTCTGTTCTATTAAGTCATTGAACACAGTCTAAAATAATAACACGCACACGAATTTTTATGACATAAATTAAATTGGTATAACATGTATAATAAGAGAGATATAAATGAAATTCATACTCTGTTCTATTAAAATACTGAACACTGACTTAAATTGATAAGTATGCGTAAGTACTTGAGTATGCGTGTTTTTTAAAATATTTTTTACTGGTCTGGATCTGCACACTAAAAAAACCTAAAAGAAACTTAGAAGGGTTCTTTGAGAAAACAACAACAGCAACAACAACAACAATAACTACGACAACAATAATAGAATCATCATCAACAACAAAAACAAAAACAACAACAAAAACTTACCAATGGAAAGGGACAGTCCATTTATCTGTTTTCTTCCAACAAAGGGTTAACACCATTGACATAAAAAAAAAATCCAGATGGTTCACTATTGGCTTAAAGCAAAATTGCAGTCAGCAAAAATCATACAACGCCACATAATTATACAAAAGAACATGAACACGCTAAAAGCTTACAGCATGCAATATCAGTGTTGTAGATTTAGTACTTTGTGGATTCAAGTCTCAAAGGTACTTAAGATAATTAGAGTGTGAGTTTTTATGACCTCCCAGATCAGTTTAAAAAGTCAACCTGTCAGCCCAATCACTTTTTTTCACATATGGCCACGGGCGGTAGATCAAACTGTACATGATCAATGGGTTAATTAACGTGTGCATGATGTATAAAGGGCAAAAAGATAACGAGAAAATTAATGGCAAAACAATATCAGATACGAACATACATGCGTAAACACGCAAAGAAACACAGTATTCCTACCAGCACGCATGCACGCGCGCGCACACGCACGCACACAGGCAAGAACGCAGGCACAAATAAACAAACAAGCAAACAAACAAACTCACCCAACGCACAGAAACAGACACACACATATATACGCACGCACGCACGCGCGTGCATACTTACGTGCACAAACACGCATGCACATATGTATGTATGCAAACACACATACACACTCATGCTTGCTACACGCACGCATATATTATGTACTTAATGCAAAACTAAACCAGCCAAATGAGCAGTCATGGCTTCCTAACCATTGGCTAGAAACACAGCTTTTTCGTGATTTCCAAATCATATGTATGTTGAATCAATTAATTTTTTTTCTCAAATCCTTGGACGATACATTCCACACAATAATAACAATATTACGGAACACTCACTGACCACAGAATTTTGTTTTGATACTTCGTGGGCTGGGAACAATAACTAAGAGACTCATCTGACAACCGAAAAACACAAGAAAGGTGATAACAACAACAACAACAACAATAATGTTCCTGTATTTGTATGCCAAAAATGGTAGTTGTAAGTAGAAACACCAAGACTGTCCTACAGGGAACAGTACAAGGAGGGAGACGAAGACGCATAGAGAGAAAAAGATGAACAGACAACATCAGACAGTGGACCAGCATTGACTGGAACGACTTACTACAGAAAGCTGAAAATCACAAGGAGTGGAGGAACCTAGCTGCAAAACTTTCAGTGCTGCCCCCACGGTCTCTACAAGACTACGAGATAGGTGAAAGGTGAAGAAACATCAGCATGCCTAGCATGCTTCTCAAGCTCCCTTAGCACACGTTATTGCTGTTTTGAAGCATTTGTCGAGTAGCAGTTATGGCCTAGCTTTTATAATATTGTTCGGAAAACGTAAAATATTCTATGCAAAATTGAAAGCTGAAAACTGACGGGAGCCATAGCTGAGCGGTTAAGTCCGATCAACTTCGATCCTATGGGTCCATGAAGTCGTGGGTTCCAATCTCGGCGGCGTCTGGTAAAACCAGGGTGGGGAATTTTTATTATTTCCCAGGTTAACTTTAAGTGTAGACCTACCAGTGCCTTCTTCGTGTATATAATACATATGCAGAAGGTAAAACATGCACGTTCTCTGGGTTACAGAAACACGAACATACTCAGCATATTATTCCCAAATTAGAAATGCGGTCACCTTCACAATAGTAAAAAAACAACCCCAAACCAGCCACATACGCAAAATCTCACCACCTTTGGCGGAACACCAAAGCTCTTGTCGAGGACCAGCAAAAAAACAACAACATAAAACAAAAGCAAAACAAAACCAAAGACCAAAAACAAAAAAAGCTGAACACGGAAAATCACTTACCCATTTCCCCCCTACCCCCCCACCCACCCCACCCCCATCCCCTTTAGCAGTCTTGTACGCTGGAGCTTGTACAGCTTTTCCGTTCCACACCAAAGCCATCGTCATCTGTGGATGGCATCTTTTAGTGCGTGTGAGACAGCAAGGTAGCGAATGGAAATGGCAGGAGGCAACAACGCCCTGACGTGACCCTCAGCTGTCTCTCCACTCTTCTTCTTCTCTCTCCGGTTCCACGGCGTCCTTGTCATTTTCTTGAAGCTAGCCTAGCACCGAGGTTCCTCAGGATCGGAGTTATCGGTTGTTGACGAGAGTGCTTCGCGCGATCGTATGGTTGACAGTAGGGGGAACGTGGAGGGAAAAAACACACAAAACGGTTTAGAGTTGTGATTGATGCAGATGAGTGTATGCAGTCTTATATTGTGGTCATGCCGACAGAGAGAGAGAGAGGAGAGGTGAGAGAGAGAGAGAGAGAGAGAGAGAGAGGAGAAGAGAAGAGAGAGACAGAGAGAGTGGGAGAGAGAGAGAGAGAGAGAGAGTGGGAGAGAGAGAGTGGGAGAGAGAGAGAGAGTGAGTGGGAGAGAGAGGAGAGAGAGAGAGAGAGAGAGAGAGAGAGAGAGAGAGAGAGAGAGGAGAGAGTGAGAGAGAGAGAGAGAGAGGAGAGAGAGAGAGGAGAGGAGAGAGAGAGAGAGAGATAGAGAGAGAGAGAGAGAGTGGGTGAGAGAGAGAGAGTGGGATTTTTTTTTTCGGATTCGGATTCGGATGTTTATTCATTAGGCCATAGCCCATAATGAAGGGGAAAGTGAACAAAAAACCAAATCATCAGAAACATTAAAAACAAACATATAATCAACAATATGATAATCATAATAATGAACTATGATGTTGCAATTTCTCTCAGCTTGAAGGCTTTGTGAAGGAAGTGAGACAAGTTCCAAATATCATTATGTCTTGCAGAGGACATCAGCAAAGTTAATTTGAACGTGCAAGGCTGTCGAAAATATTTAGGTGAAATAAACTTATCTCTGAGCTCCTTAAGAAATGGACAGCACAGAACTAAATGTAACTCATCATCTTTACCACTTTTACAGAGAGGACATATCAAATCAATGTCATTACAATCTCTATATCGAAAGTGATGAGTGGTCTAAACTTGAAATACCCAACCTAAACCTTGTGGTCACTATTTCAAATGTCTGTCCATATCTGAAATCAAATACAGCTTCATCTCATGTGAGCTACAAAATAATCTATAAAATCAAAACCTCGTGCTATTTTGAACATGTTCACTCCCACTTCTGCCATCTGCAGTCAACTAAACGTTGACGAAAAAATTCTTAGAAATGCCTTTACACTTCCCACCCTTGATTCATCCACACATCACCAAAGCCATATTCATGCAAACAAATACGTACATCAGTCACCCAATTCTTCTTGCCCTTACTATCTAACTCAAATAACATTTTTATACGCTTTGAAGGGTAATCTTGATTCCCCCATTTCCAAAATTTTGAGCCAATAGCGTATACATTGAACAGCTGAGTTAATTATATTGGGAATCTATTGGTTTCACCATATATAAGGTCGTTAGGTGTGCGCATGTCAACACCCAGAAACTTTTTTCAGAGCAAATAAATGTACAGATTCACAGGAGATTGCAGCTTTATTCAACCCCACAACTCGGAACCGTACTGTGCAACAGGCTGTATTTGAGAGTCAAATACCTTCAGAAACAGTTTTATGGACGAGTTGTTCAGTGTGGACAGTACTTTTCATTACACAAAATAAAGCATTTTTTGCTCTGCTAGCCAGATCCTTACACGCTGAGACAAAACTAAGGCGAGTTGTAAAAAATACTCCCAAATACTTGTACGCATTAACCACAGGCATTACATTACCATCATAAACCACCTCTCCCTAGCACTCAAAAAACAGCCTTTCCTGAACACAATGATGTTGCTTTTCTTCTAAGTTAACCTTCAACTGGAGCGAGGCAGCAGCACAGCTGTAAATTATTCAACTGAACCTGCAAACCTATAGCAGTCTCTGACAATAAAATAATGTCATCTGCAAGTAACAGAATAAACAGTTCAAATGCACTGCAAGGAATAGTGGCACCGTGTCTTCCTTTATCAATTATTTCTATTGCCAGTTTCGTTTATAAAAAGAGAAAACACCAAAGCCAGAATCTCTGAGAGAGAGAGGAGAGAGAGAGAGAGAGAGAGGAGAGAGAGTGAGAGGAGAGGAGAGAGAGAGAGTGGGAGAGAGAGGGAGAGATAGAGAGAGTGGGAGAGAGAGGAGAGATATGAGAGAGTGGGAGAATGAGAGAGGAAGAGAGAGAGAGAGAGAGAGAGAGAGAGAGAGAGAGAGAGGAGAGGAGAGAGAGAGAGAGAGAGGATTGGGAGAGAGAAAGAGAGTGGGGAGAGAGAGATAGAGAGAGTGGGAGAGAGAGAGAGAGAGGAGAGAGGAGAAGAGAGAGAGAGAGAGAGAGAGAGGAGGAGAGAGAGGAGAGAGAGAGAGAGTGGGAGATAGAGAGAGAGAGAGGAGAGAGAGAGAGAGAGTGGGAGAGAGAGAGAGAGAGTGGGAGAGAGAGATAGAGAGAGAGGTGGCCAGCAATGTTCAGATACATAGAAAAATGTTTGAAACAAGGCATACAGATACATTGAAATATATTTCATGCAATGCACAGATACATTGAAATATATTTCATGCAATGCACAGATACATGGAAATATATTTCATGCAATGCACAGATACATGGAAATATATTTCACGCAATGCACAGATACATCGAAATATATTTCATGCAATGCACAGATACATTGAAATATATTTCATGCAATGCACAGATACATTGAAATATATTTCATGCAATGCACAGATACATTGAAATATATTTCATGCAATGCACAGATACATTGAAATATATTTCATGCAATGCACAGATACATTGAAATATATTTCATGCAATGCACAGATACATTGACATACATTTAATGCAATCACAGATACATTGAAATATATTTTCATGCAATGCACAGATACATGGAAATATATTTCATGCAAATGCACAGATACTTTGAAATAAATTTCATGCAATGCACAGATACATTGAAATATATTTCTTTGCAATCCCACAGATACATTAAAAATATATTTCATGCAATGCACAGATACATGGAAATATATTAATGCAATGCACAGATACATTGGAATATATTTCATGCAATGCACAGGTACACTGAAATATATTTCATGCAATGCATAGATACATCAAAATATATTTCATGCAATGCACAGATACATTAAAATATATTTCACGGAATGCACAGATACATTAAAATATATTTCATGCAATGCACAGATACATTGAAATATATTTCATGCAATGCACAGATACATGGAAATATATTTCATGCAATGCACAGATACATTGAAATATATTTCATGCAAGGCACAGATACATTGAAATATATTTCATGCAATGTACGGATACATTGAAATAGACTGCATGCAATGTACAGATACATTAAAATAGATTTCATGCAATGCACAGATACATTAAAATAGACTTCATGCAATGCACTGATACATTGAAACATATTTTATGCAATGTACAGATATATTGAAACATATTTCATGCAATGGTCAGATACATCGAAAAATATTCCATGCAATGGTTAGATACATTAAAAATTGTTCTAGTTGTTTGTCAAATATGATGATATGCATGCTTCATTGTCCACAGGGTGTTCTTTCTGCCCCCTCCGCCCCCCCCCCCCCCCCGCCCCCCCCCCCCTTTTTGTGGGGGGTGGGGGGGGCTGGGGGTTGGGTGGGGAGGGGGCCACGAATGGTATGTCAACATGTAGATGGTTCTTTCGCTTGCGAGGGATCCTGGGAGAGAGGGGGAGGGAAGTGATTTTCCCAGTAAACTAGTTAGTGTGAATACCCTTTGTACACTTAAATGATGGGTTGTTTGATTCGTTAATTGATTGATTATAATTGATTGAGTGATTGTTTAATTCATTCTCTTAATAAGCATGCTGTGCTTTTTCCAAACCAATTCCATGGCATTAAATTCCTGATTTGGGGGGGTATACTGTTTTTACTGTTCAACAGTGTTTTGAAAACCTTTATGGTAGTGGCAGATTGCATGCACGGAGTGTTGGTGTCCTTCATGCTGCAGGCACAGTTGGGTCATTCTGCTACAGTGAGTGGATGGATCTTTAACGCGGGTGCCAGTTTGTTGGTGGTCTGATCTGATCCAAGGAATGTTAGGCGGAGGGAGGCAGAACCAATGTTGCCTCACACTGCGGCTGCAGGGACAGCCGCAAGATGTGGTGCTAATTAGCGCGGTGTTTTTTTTTGTTATCTTTAACTGAAGCTGTGTCACAAAATTATCTTTGTTGTCTCTTTAATTGGGAAGTCCAATGCTGTTTGGACGGGGAATCACAAACATTAGAAAATGCTGTGATAAAACCACACAAGACATAATTTCTGGGGAGATATAGTATTTACGGGCGCTTTTTTCTGTGTACGAACATGCGATGTTGTTTATTGTTTTTTTGTTGGAGCCAAATGAAAATAATGACTTGCCTCTGAACGTTATTATTTAATTGTGGGGAATCAACAGCAAGAGAAATCGACTTTTGGAGATTTTATGCATTGTACTTTTTCTGGTATCTTCTATTTCCGCCATTACCCTTTTACTGGGGTCCTTTGGACATCACGGCATAGTTTGTTTTTGTGTTTTTGTAAACCGTGAAACTGCATTGTATTGAATAATCTACATGAATAATCTTACATTGTGTCTTATTGTAGCCTTTTTGGGCCCTTGGCGGATTCCACAGAGTTGAGAGTTGCAGAGGGTGTGGCAAGACTGGGGCAGTTCTGTTTTGTTTTGAGTGCGCGCGCGCGCGCGCGAATTTTGTGTGGTTTTGTGCGCGGTGCGGGGGTCGGGGGGAGGGGATACCTTTCATGGATGTGGTGGTTCCAATGGTTTTCTGGAGTTTTGTGAATCCTTTTTACTTTTTCATGGTGGAAGTTTGGGGTGACTGGTTTGGAGGAATGGCCGGCAAGCCCCGGGGGGATGCCGGAGGCGCTTTCAGGATAACTGGAAACTGTTGGAATCTTTCCCTTTTCTATCTATCCTATTTACTCTGTTCTGGCCTTCTCCTTACTCTCTGCATCTTTTGCTTGTTCTCTGCTTCCAGTTCTATCCCCTGTCTATTGTAGGCATGTTTTATAAGTTTTCTTTTTGGTGGAACACCTAGCCTGTATTTTTTTGGTTGGCGACCAGGTTGTGATGTTGGCTACACGGGAGGGGTTTAGAGAATGACCGCTTTAGTACTCTTCGCATTTTTTTAGGATTTTTAAGAAACTTCTCCTATGAGGTTGTATGTGTTTTTTCATTGTATACATTGAGTTTTTTGTATTTTTTTTTGCTTTTTTGTGGCTGGGATGATGGTTGTTCCCCCCCCCCCCCCCCCCAGCATGGCTTGGTTTGAATGGCCTTGTGGAGGGAAGTGATTTGGGTACTATGCCATTGGGTGGCCTTTTTTCAGCTTGGCAGTGGCCAGAAGTTTGAGGAGTGTGGAACTGGTTTAGAGCTTGATATTGGAATACTGGATTGAATGGGAGGGCGGGCGTGATATGGCCTTCATGGTTGGTGAGGGGAAAGAGAAAAGAAAGACTAGCGACCCTGAGGCCACCCAATTTTTTTGCTTTTTTTGGGGGATGGAAGGGTTGAGGGGAGTGCTTCTCCGCTAGGAAGGGTGGTTGTTTTTTTATTTGTTTTTGCTTTCTGGGGCTTGTTGGTGGGTGGGGGTCGGGGGTGGGTTGTGGGATGATCCCTACAGGGGATACTGAAAACATGACTAAAAAGTGAGTGTGCTTGTGTGTGTGTGTGTGTGTGTGTGTGTGTGTGGGGTGTACCTGTTGGTGTTGTGTGCGCGCGGCGTGCGCGCGCGCGCGGGGGGTGGGGGGGGGGGGGAAGAGAGAGAGAGGACGTGGGTGCGCAGTTGCAATGAACTTTTCCCTCATTCGAGAAGAGTTCATTGCAACTGCGCACCCACGTCTCTCCTCTCTCTCTCTCCCCTCTCTCTCCTCTCTCTCCCCTCTCCCTCCCCTCTCTCTCTCCCCCCTCCTCTCTCTCTCTCTCTCTCTGCAACGGCCACCTAAGGGGGGGGGTAGGGGGGGTACACACACGGGTGTATTGGGAAGGTTGTCTGTCAGTTTTTAAAAACTCTGGGTTCGGCGCCTCTGCCCTCCGTGGCCCGCGGTCACTCCTGTCTACTGAGTGCGCTACGGCGGATCACTGGGCCCTTTCGACCAAGACCTGATGGTCTCCTTGTTTTTCTTTGGGGGTTTAATGATTAGAACCGCGGGTTGGGCTGGTATATGCTACTGTTTGGGGTCTTAGTATTTGATGTTAAAGTGGTTGTAGATACACTATTTATTTTTCTTTGTCCCGTGTAACACATGCCTTTGCTTGCGGGACGATAGTCGAGCAAATTGTGGTTGTTGGTTTTTTCAAATTTTTTGTTGGTTTTTTTTTTGTTGCTGTAATTTGAGTATGTGTGTGTTAGGGTATGAATGTCTAGTATTTTATGTGGGTTTGATTTGGTTTACACAAAAGGGTATTTTTCCTTTTTGTAAAAAATGGGTGCACTACTGAAAAACTGTGACAGGCACAGAATTGTATATATAACTTAAACCAATATGAATAGAATAACAATACATCATTGAATTGTCAAGGCTTGGGTAATTAAAAAGGAGAAAGGATGTCTTCCAGTTTCTGAGACAGAAACAATATTCCATCTATTTGTTACAAGAACTCATTTCACAAACAAATTGACAGATTAATTAGATCAGAATGGGATATGAATGTGTTTTTGCATCCAAGAATTCTTTAAATCCAGAGGTGTGGCTATCCTTTTAACAATAACTTTGAATTTAGGATTAAAAAAACCATTTAAAGACAGCCCAAGGAACTATTTTTTTTTGAACATAGATATAATGGGAAAAGATTTTGTATTAGTGAATATTTTGGACCTTAATAAGGATGAACCATATTTTTTTGAGAGTATTTAATCAAAAATTAAAGAACTGAATATTCCTAATATACTGATAGCAGGGGACTGGAACTTAGTTTTAACCCAAATCTTGATTACCTAACTATAAACGTGTAAACAATGTTAAAGCACAGGGAGGCAGTTAGTGAAATGATGGCTCAACTAGGGGCTAGTAGATTTTATGGCGAGAATTAAACCAAGAAGTAACCCGTTACACCTGGAGAAGAACTACACCATTCCAGCAAAGTAGATTAGATTTCTTCTTAGTGTCAGATACTTTGATAACAGAGTAAAGACACAGGGCTTTTTTTATGGATATAGAAGTGACCACTCTTTGATTTTGATAGATTTTGATTTCAAAAAGCAAGAAAAAAACAAAGGGTTTTGGAAATTTAACTCTGCATTACTTAAAGATAAAAAAATTTTGTACAGTTAGTTAATGATACAATCAAAAAAGTAAAAAGACAGTATTGCATTATTACCGTACAACAGTGAATTGATTGATGAGATACCAAATGACCAAATTCAGTTTTTTAATATCGAACCAATTATTTCTAGATACGTTGATAATGGAAGTAAGAAGGGAAAAAAATTACTCATAGTATTAGAAAAAAACAAAGAGAGAAATTTACACGAAAAAGAACTTGAAAAAGACATACAAACCCATTAGAGCAAAACTCTTTTTTTTGTGAAGCGAAGCTAAACTTTTGAACGAGAAAAAGGAGGAACTGATCAGAATCAGACAAACAAAAATGGAAGGGGGTTTTCTAAGATCGAGAGCAAAATGGGCTTTACAAGGGGAGAAAATAAACAAATACTTTGCTCTTTAGAGAAACGGAATTTGTTGTAAGCAAATGTTAAAAACTGACCACAGACAAGGGAGTTACTTTGACAAGAAAAAGAAGATATGTTAAGAGAAACAAAAGGCATTTTAAAAAAAACTATATACTAGAAAAAACACGATAAATTTTGAATCAGACCACTTCTTAGATGCCATACCAAAATTAAAATAAAACAGAATCAGACCAGCTGGAAGGATTAATCACCCTAGAAGAAGCCTCAAAATCTGAAAAAATATGAAAAACGACAAAAGCCCTGGAAAGACGGACTCACTGTAAATTTTCTTTAAATTTTTTGGAGGCAAATAGGGATCTTTGTGATTCGCTCACTAAATGAAGGCTTTGTGAATGGGGAAATGTCTATCTCACAAAAAGAAGGATAATTTAAATTTTTCTACCAAAAGAGGATAAAACCCCGAGAGTATTTAAAGAATTGGAGGCCAATTTCACTCCTAAATGTGACATATAAAATAGGCTCTGCATGTATTGCAAACAGAATTAAAAAGTTTTTACCAGGGCTAATTAATGAAGACCAAACTGGATTTTACCAGGGAGATATATAGGAGACACTATACGAACAATATATGACTTTAATACACTACTTAGAGGAAAAACAATTGCCTGGCTTACTGGTGTCAATAGACTTTGAGAAGGCATTTGATTCTGTAGACTGGGGATTTATGCAAAATGTTTTAAAACACTTTGGTTTTGGGGAAAGGGGTTGCAAAAATGGGTGTCTGCTTTTTATAAAAACATTAATTCGTTTGTAACTGTGAAAAATTTAAAGGGATCTTCAGATTCTATATGGAAAGGGGATGCCGTCAAGGTGACCCAATCTCTCCCTATCTCTTTATTTTATGCGCAAAAAAATACTTGCTTGCATGATAAGGAAACAGGGCGGATATTAAAGGCATAAAAATTGCAAAAAACTGAACTAAAGATATGTCAGTTTGCTGATGATACATCAAATTTATTCTAGAGGGAGACCAGCATTCGTATGAAGTGCTTTTTTAAAACCTTGAAACCTTT
This sequence comes from Rapana venosa, assembly GCA_028751875.1. Lineage (NCBI taxonomy): Eukaryota > Metazoa > Mollusca > Gastropoda > Neogastropoda > Muricidae > Rapana > Rapana venosa. The sequence continues at coordinate 45,249,306 of CM054149.1, read as the reverse complement.
GAGGATATGTCAGGGGTTAAAGTTAAAACTTTGATTTAAAAACCCAAAAAAGTTTGGCTAGGCAGCAAAAAGAAGTCGCTACTAACCTAACTTACCACACAAAAAAATGGAAGTGGAATCCAAAGAATATAAAATCCTTGGAATCTGGTTCACGGACAGTTCCCCCAGTATGACGGAAGTAAATATAAATGATAAACATATGAAGTTAAAAAACTATTTAAGATATGGTCAAAAAGATTAATAACACCTTTGGGTAGAGTGAGTGCTTTAAATCACTAGTACTATCAAAGTTGGTATACTTATGGATTTTTTGCCAAATCCCCCGGATGCTCAAGTTGCCCAATTGCAAAAACTGTGTTATGAATTTGTATGGGACAAGAAAACAGATAAAATAAAAAGGGCATATTCGGTACAAAGCATAACAAAAGGCGGTATAGGTATACCAAAAATCAGAGTGTATATACAATCCCCTGAAAACTTGCATGGATTTAAAAAAAGTTTATACACAGAAACAAAAATGGAGATTAATATTGCATTCACTGTGCCCTGATATAGATTTAAATTTAGATAGGATAGGCCCCAAACTGTTTTCAAAATTTAAAACAAATGTATTTTGGAAAGATGTGTTTCCTCATATAAAACATTTTTTCAGACAAGTGGGTCCAAAGGATCAGCAAAGTTATTGCAGAACCAATTTTTTCACAATGAAAAATTCAAAGTAGGGAGACCAATGCAAATATCATGAAAAGTGGGCAAAAAACAAATTATTTTTGGTTAAACACTTGCTTTCAAG
>CM054149.1:45228513-45243513 GCA_028751875.1 Rapana venosa | reverse complement strand
GACAATACTCGAAAATTTCATGCAATGCACAGAACATTAAAAAAAATTTTTCATGCAATGCACAGATATTTTTAAAAATATTTCATGCAATGCACAGATACATTGAAATATTTTTCATGCAATGCCAGTACATTGAAATATTTCAGCAATGCACAAAAACATTGAAATATATTTCATGCAATCACAATACATTAATACATTTAATGAAATCCCCGATAATTAAAAATTATTTCAGCAATGCAAGATACAGGGAAAATATTTTCAGAAAAGCCAGAAAATTTGAAATAAATTTCGAAAAGCACAGATCTTGAAAATATTTATGAAAACCCAAGATACTTTGAAATTTTTTCATGCAATAAAGTACATGGAAATTTTTAAGCAAATACAATACTTTGGGAAATATATTTCATGAAAGAACAGGTACACTAAAATTTTAAATTTCATGCAATGCAAGTACATCAAAATTATTTCATGCAATGCACAGAAATTTAAAAATATTTTTCCCGGAAGCCAGATACTTAAAAAAATTTATTTTTTTGCAAGCACAGATACATTAAAAAATATTTCAGCAATGCCAGATACTGGAAATATATTTCATGCAATCACGATACATTAAATATTTCTGCAAGGCACAGATACATTAAATTATTTCATGCAATGACGGAACTTTGAAATAGATGCAGCATGTACGATAAAAAAAAGATTCGCAAAGCACAGATACATTAAATAGACTTCATGCAATGCATGATACTTGAAAAAATTTTTTATGCATTGTACAGATTATTGAAATTTTCATCAATGGTCAGATACATCGAAAAAAACCCCCGAAGGTTAGAACATTAAAAATTGTTCTGTTGTTTGTCAAATATGGATATGCATGCTTCATTGTCCAAGGGTTTCTTTCTGCCCCCTCCCCTCCCCCCCCCCCCCCCCCCCCCCCCCCCCTTTTTTGTGGGGGGTGGGGGGGGGTGGGGGTTTGGGTTTTGGGAGGGGGCCAAAAAGGAGTCAACAGTAGAGGGTTCTTTCGTTTTGCGAGGGACCCCGGGGGAGGAGGGGGGGGGAAGTAAAATTTCCCAGTAAACTAGTTAGTGTAAAACCCCTTTGTACATTTTTAAAAATGAGGGGGTTGTTTGATTCTTAAGATTGATTAAAATTTGATTGATGTTTTTTAATTCATTCTTTTAAAAGCATCGGCTTCTAAAACCAATTCCAGGGGCTTAAACCCTGATTTGGGGTGTATAGTTTATGTTCAACAGGTTTTGAAAACCTTTATGGTAGGGCGATTGCATGCACGGAGTGTTGTGCCCCTTCTGCCGGGGCACAGTTAGTCATTCGTACGTGAGGGGTGGATCTTAAACGCGGTGCCAGATTTGGTGGTTGACTGATCCAAGGAATGTTAGGGGGAGGGAGGCAAAACCCAAATGTTGCTCACATCGGCTGCGGGGGAAGCCGAAAGATGGGGTGCAAAATTAGCGCGGTTTTTTTTTTGTACTTTAATGAAGCGTTTTACAAAATTATTTTTGTTGTCTCTTTAATTGGAAGTCCAATCTTTTTGGGGACGGGGAATCACAAACATTAGAAAATGCTGTGAAAACACACAAGACATTTTTTGGGGAGATAATTATTTACGGGGCTTTTCTGTGTACGAAAGCGGTTGTTTTTTGTTTTTTTTTTGGACCCAAATAAAATAATGACTTTGCCTCTGAACTTTTATTATTTAATGGGGGGAATCAACAGCAAGAAAAATGATTTTTGGATTTTTTAGTTTTGTTACTTTTTCGGGTTCTTCTACCCGCCTTACCCTTTTACTGGGGCCCTTTGGACTCACGGCATAGTTTGTTTTTGGGGGTTTTTGTAAACCGGACTGATTGTATTAAATAATTTTACATAAAATCAAAAATTGTTGTCTAATTTACCATTTTGGCGGGCGGTTCCCCAATGGGTTGCAGAGGGTGTGCAGACTGGGGTTCTGTTTTTTTTTGAGTCGCGCGCCGCCCGGAAGTGTGGGTTTGTGCGCGGGGGGGGGGTTGGGGGGGGGAGGGGTCCCTTTCAGGGTGGGGTGGTTCCAAGGTTTTAGGGGTTTTTTGTGAAAATTTTTTTTCGTTTCATGGTGGAAGTTGGGGACGGGTTTGGGAAAAAGGCCGGAAAACCCCGGGGATCCCGGAGGGCTTTCAGGAAACGGAAACTGTTGGAATCTTTCCTTTTCATCTACATTTACTCTGTTCGGGCCCTTCCCCTTACCTTCTGCATCTTTTGCTTGTTCTCTGCTTCCATTTCTACCCCGTTATTGTAGGAGTCTATAAGTTTTTGTTTGGGAACACCTACCTGATTTTTTTGGGGTCTGGGCGCCCCGGTTGTGATGTTGGCTCCCGGGGGAGGGAAAGAAAGCCCGCTTTTAGACTTTTCGCTTTTTTTTTGGGAGTTTAAGCACTTCTCCTTGGGTGAGTGTTTTTTCTTTGTACTTTGAGTTTTTTGTTTTTTTTTGTGCTTTTTTTGGCTGGATGATGGTTGTTCCCCCCCCCCCCCCCCCCGCAGGGCTTGGTTTGAATGGCCTTGTGGAGGGAAGTGTTTTGGGGTACTTGCCATTGGGTGGCCTTTTTTCGTTTGGCATGGCCAGGGTTTGAGGAGTGGGAAGGGTTTAGAGTTGTATTGGAATACGGGATTGAATGGGAGGGCGGGCGTGATAGGGCCCTTCTTTTGGTTTGGTGGAGGAGAGAAAAGAAAGATAGCGACCCTGAGGCCACCCAATTTTTTTGCTTTCTTTGGGGGAGGAGGGTTGGGGGGGGAGTGCTTCTCCCAGGAATGGGTTGTTTTTTATTTTTTTTGCTTTCTGGGGTTGTTTGGGGGGGGGGGTCGGGGGGTTGGGGAGATGCTAAGGGGATACTGAAAACTGACAAAAGGGGTGTGCTTGTGTGTGTGGTGTGGTTTTGTGTGGTGTGGGTGTACCTGTTGGGGTGTGTGGGGCGTGCGCGCGCGCGCGGGGGGGGGGGGGGGGGGGGAAAGAAGAGAGGACGTGGGTGCGCATTTTGCAATGAACTTTTTTCCATTGGGAAAAAGAGTTCATTGCAAGCGCACCACGCTCTCCTCTCTCTCTCTCCTCTCTCTCCTCCTCTCTCTTCCCTCCCCTCTCTCTTCGCCCTCTCCTCTCTCTCCTCTCTTGCAAGGGCCCACCTAAGGGGGGGGGTAGGGGGGGTACACAAGGGGTTTGGGGAAAGGTTTGTTGTGTGTTAAAAAACTCTGGGTTCGGGCGCCTCTCCCTCCGGGGCCCGCGGCCCCTCCGTTACGAGTCGCTAGGGCGGACCCGGGGCCCCTTCGCCCAAGACCTGTGGCCCTTTTTTTATGGGGGTTTAAAAGTTTAAACCGCGGTTGGGCTGGTATAGCTCTGTTGGGGGTCTTAGTATTTGAGAAAAAGTGGTTGTAATACCATTTTTTTTTTTTGTCCTTTGAAAACACATGCCTTTTGCTTGGACGATGTCGAGAAAAGGGGTTTGTTGGTTTGTAAAAATTTTTGTTGGTTTTTTTTTTGTTGCTGAAATTTGAGTAGGGTTGTGTTAGGGAAATGTCTAGTATTTTATGGGGTTAGTTTTGGGTTAAAACAAAAAAGGGTTTTTTTCCTTTTTGAAAAAAAATGGGCCTACTGAAAAACTGTGACAGGCCAAAATTTGCAAATATAACAAAAACCCAATATGAAAAAAATAAAAATACATCATTGAATTGTAAGGTTTGGGGGGAAATTTAAAAAAAAGAGAAAGGATGTTTTCCGTTTCGAACGAAACAATATTCCATCTATTTGTTACAAGAACTCATTTCACAAAAAAAAGACAATTAATTAGTCAGAATGGGGGTATGAATGTGTTTTTGCACCAAAAAATTTCTAATCCAAGGGTTGGCTTCCCTTTTTAACAATAACTTTAAAATTTGGGTTAAAAAAACCATTAAAGAAGCAAGGAACTATTTTATTTAACATAGATATAATGGGAAAAGATTTTGTTTTAGTGAATTTTAGGACCTAAAAAGATAACCATTTTTTTTGGAGTTCAATAAAAAAATTAAAGAACTAAATATTCCTAAAAAATTACTTGCAGGGACGGAACTTATTCTTAACCAAATCGATTACCAAAACTTAAAAAGTGAAAACAATGTTAAACCCAAAGGGGCGTTAGTGAAATATGGTAAACTGAGCTAGTAGATATATGGCGAGAATTAAACAAGAAGAACCCGTTACACCTGGAGAAGAACTACCCATTCCCCAAAGTAATTAGTTTCTTCTTAGTGTCAGATACTTGATAACGAGTAAAAAGACACAGGTTCTTTAATGGATATAAAGGGTGACCACTCTTGATTTTAAAAGATTTTGATTTAAAAAAAGAAAGAAAAAAAAAAAGGGTTTTGGGAAAATTTTAAATTGCATTATTAAAGTAAAAATTAGTACGTTATTTTTAATGATACAATAAAAAGAGTAAAAAGACAGTATGCATTATTACCGACAACGGGAAATTGATTGATGAGTTCCCAAGACAAATTCAGTTTTTCAATATCAAACCCAATTATTTCTAAAAATTTTGATAATGGAAGTAAGAAGGGAAAAATTATCAAGATTAGAAAAAACAAAGAGAAAAAAATTTACACGAAAAAGAATTTAAAAAAGAAAACCTATTAGAGAAAAAACTCTTTTTATTAAAGCGAAGCTAATTTTAAAAGGGAAAAAAAAGGGGGGGAACTGATCAAATCAGACAAACAAAAAAATGGAAGGGATTTTCAAGATCGAGAGCAAAAGGGGCTTTAAAAGGGGAGAAATAAAAAATACTTTTGCTTTTAGAAAAAACGGAATTTTTTTTAAAAGAAAAATTTTAAAAATGACCAAGACAAGGGATTAAATTTGACAAAACGAAGATTTTTTAAGAGAAAAAAAAGCATCTAAAAAAAATATACTAAAAAAAAACACGATAATTTTGAATAAACCCACTTCTTTAGATGCCATAAAAAATTTTAAACAAAAACAGAATCAGACCACTGGAAGGGATTAATCCCCCTAAAAAGAAGCCCAAAAGTCTGAAAAATATGAAAACGAAAAAAAGCCGGGAAAAACCCGGACTCACTGTAAATTTCTTTAAATTTTTTGGAGGCAAATAGGGACTTTTGATTCGCTCACAAAAAGAAGGCTTTGGGGAAGGGGAAATGTTATCTCCAAAAAAAAGGAAAATAATTTGTCTACCAAAAGAGGTAACCCAAAGTATTTAAAAAATTGGGGGCCAATTTCACCCCTAAATGTGACATAAAAAATAGGCTCTGCTGTTTTTGCAAACGAATTAAAAAGTTTTACCAGGGAAATTAAAATGAAGACAAAGGTTTTTTACCAGGGAGATAATAGAGACCTATTAAAAATTTTAAAACTTAATACACTACTTAGGGAAAAACAATTCCCGGGGCTTACGGTGTCAAAGACTTGGAAGGTTTTGTTTCGTAACGGGGATTTATGCAAAATTTTTTAAAAAACATTTTTGGTTTTTTGGGAAGGGGTTGCAAAAATGGGTGTCTGCTTTTTAAAAAAAACTTAATTCTTTGAAAACTGTGAAAATAAGGTTTTTGGGGATTTATATGGAAGGGGACCCGTCAAGGTGACCCATCTCTCCATATCTCTTTTTTTTTATGCGCAGAAATACTGCTTGCATGATAAGGAAACAGAGGATAAAAAGGCATAAAAATTGCAAATATGAATAAAGATATGCAGTTTGGATGATACACATTCATTCTAGAGGGAAACCCAGCATGTATGAATGCTTTTCAAGCCTTAAAACCCTTTAGGATATTCAGGGTTAAAGTTAAAATTTTTATAAAACCAAAAATGTTTGGATGGGCAGAAAAAGAAGTCGCACAACCCAACTTACCACACAAAAAAAGGGGGTGGAACCAAAAGAATATAAAACCCTTGGAATTTGGTTCACGGACATTCCCCAGTATGCAAGAAAAAAAATAAACTATAAAGTTAAAAAACTTTTTAAAGATAGGGTCAAAAAGATTTAAAACCCCTTTTGGGTAGAGAGCAGTGTTAAATCACTAGTACTATCAAAGTTGGGGTTTATACTTAGGGGATTTTTTGCCAAATCCCCGGATGCTCAAGTTGCCAATTTGCAAAAACTGTGTTATAATTTGTAGGGAAAAGGGAAAACAGTAAGATAAAAGGGCTTTTTTCGGTACAAAGATAACAAAAGGCGGTATAGGTATACCAAATACAAGTGTATATACAAATCATGAAACTTGCATGGTTTAAAAAAAGTTTTACACAGAAACAAAAATGGAGATTAATATTGCATTAAATGTGCCCTGAAAGATAATTTAGAAGGATAGGCCCAAACTTTTTTAAAATTTTTAAAAACAAATGTATTTTTGGAAAGATGTTTTCTCTAAAAAAACTTTTTTGCGACAAGGGGATCCAAGGATCACAAAGTTATTACAGAACCAATTTTTTTCACAATGAAAAATTAAAAGTAGGAGCCCAATGCAAATACATGAAAAGGGGCAAAAAAAAAAATTTTTTTTGGTTAAACACTTGCTAAAAATAATGGTGATTTTATAACTCAGGAATTTATCAAAGAAATTAGGTTAACATTAACTTTTGCTTTATATTAGCTGTGTGCGACGACCCAAAATAGCAGAATGAAAAAATATAAAAGGGATACAACTTTATAAGGAAAGGGACCAATGCCTGGGTTATATCAAAAAGTGGTAAAGAACCGTATTATTATAGAAATGATTGGCAAAATAGAAATTCTCGCATTAAATCTTTCATGAATTTGGGGGAAAGGGACCTTGACTTTCCCAATAACTGGCACAGAGTATTAAAACTGACAAATAAAATTAAAGAAATTAAATTGAAAGGGTTTCAAATAAAGATTTGTTAAAAAATATTAGTCACAAACAAAATTTTAAAGAAAATGAAAGTTAAAGATAATGAAAACTGCAATTTTTGGGGAAAGGAAAAGGACAAAATAAACCTTTATTTAGGGGGTGTCAGTATGTACAAAATTTTCTGGAAAGAACTGAAGTGACAATAAAACAAGGTTCTCTTTGCGGAGACGGCCTTAATGGGGAAAATATTTTTTTTTGGCCTGAGCAATTACAGAACTGACGAAGTGTTAGATTTAAAATAAATGTTAGCAAAGTTCTATGTTTAAATGTGGATTGAAAACAAAACCAAATGTTGGTAATTTACTAATGAACAAAAAAATAAATATGAAAAGAAAATGGAGATAGAAAAAAACCCCATTTACTAATTTTCAAAAAAAAATGGTTCCATTTACTCAACTTAGTAAAAAATTAAAATACCATTTCAAAAAAAAAAAAATTTTGTAAAAACAAAAATTTGATTGACAACGAAAATGTGATTGTTTTTCTTTTTTTATTTTGTGTAGCTATAGTCTTGACCCGAAAAAAATGGAATGATGTTATTTGTTTGACGAAAAATTATTTTGTTTGTTTTAAATGTTTGTGGCCAATCAAAAAGAAAAAAAAAAAAAAAAAAAAAAAGTTTGCGGGAAATTACAAAAGGTTGACTACAAAAACAACAAAAAAAAAAAAAAAAAAAAATGTTCATTTAAGGGTCAGATGCATTAAAAATTGTTCTATTTAAAGGGTCAATCTTAAAAAAAACCAAAAATTGCTTGATACTTGAAAATTAATATTCGCTACTTGACCATTAAAATTTTCCCCAAGCAGTATGGAAACTGCCAAACGTCTAGTTTTTCAAAATAATTTTTTGTCGATTAAAAAAAAATTCGGGTTAAATCGGTAACAATTAAAAAGCAACAAAGATAAAACCTTCCCCATCCTCCCAAAAACCCAAAACAACCACACACCACCCCCACAACACAACCACACACACCACCACACACAACCCAACACACACACACCCCCCACCAAACACCAACAAAACACAAAACACTGACACACCCCCGCACCGCGCGGCAGCACACCACACACACCCACACCCCACACACACACACACACACACCACACACACCACACACACACACACACACACACTGAAAAAAAGAAAACAAGGCTATCATCTTAAAACTCTTTTCTTGCGCAGAAAAATTTTTTTCCACTTGATGTGTAATCTAATTAAAAAGCAACAAAAAAGTTTCTCTTAACTTATTTTATAAGCTTTAGTTGCTAAGATTTTTCCCCTTCTTTTTCTTTTTTTCATTTCAGCTTTCGTTCTTTTTCTTTTGTCTTGATTTTTCTGTTTTCTTTTCTTTCTACCTCTATTTTTTTTTTCTTGTACATAGATCTAAAAACAAAATCTCCTGAAGTCCCCCTTGAATGTCACCGAAAAATTAATTTACTGTGGGGAAATTCAGAAAGTGTTACTTTCTCCAGAATGCTCTTTTTTCCATTATTTTAATTGTTTTTCCAGTTTCGACAAACACCAATCTGTTCCATTTTGAAAAGCCTCCATCTTTTCTAAAATTTTTTTTTTTTAAGGAAGGGATTCCTAGGGGAAGCTTGAAAGGTTAAAAACAATGAGCGATGACGCGCTCGCGGGCGCGCCAAACACAGAATCACAAACACACCAAACATACAGCACACCCATCCTTTCCCCCCTCCCCCCCCCCCCCTTACATAAAACCAAAAAACATTTTTGCCAAAAACACCCCACAAACCCCCCCACAACACCCCCCTCTAACACCCACACTAACATCACATCAACCCCAACAAAATCCACACTAATACCCCCATGTAAACCCAATCAACACCCCAATTTAAAACACCACACAAACCCCCCCAACCCCCCCACAAAACCCATTTAAAAAACCCACAACTTTAAAATCAGAGGAAATGTAGTACTCTATTCTCGGCGTTAAATTTAATTTTTAGAAAATTTTTGGAAATTTTTCATGAAAAAAAACAATTTTAACTTTAATTGCTTTTACAAAGTTATAGGCTATAAAGCTTAATGATGATGGATGTGAGGATGATATGGATGTGATGATGTGATGAAGTGATGATGCATCCTCCCCCTCCCTTCCTCCTCCTCCTCCTCTCCCCTCCTTCCTCTACCCCACACCACCACCACCACCACCACCACACCCCCACCACCATCTCACACCCCACCACCACCACCCATCACCACCACCCCCACCCACCCCCACATATCATCACCCCCACCACCACCCACCACCACCACCACACCACCCCCCACCCACCACCACCACCACCATCATCACATCACCATCCATATCACATCTCACTCATCGTCGTCGTCGTCGTCGTGTCGTGTCCCTCCCTCCTCCCTTTCCTCCCCCTCCTCCCTTTTCTCCCATCCCCCCCCTCTCCTCCTCCTCTTCTCCTCCTCCCCCTCCTCATCATACCAGCTTCGAAACCTGAATCCCTTTTCACCCGAATGTACTTTCTTTCGCTTCCCCCTCTTCATCACCAGAACCCAATCCACCTGCCCAGAGGGTATACTCTCTTCCTTCCTCGTCGCGTCGTGTTGTTTTATCACCGCATCTCGCTATCTGGCTGAACTTCGCTTTCCTGGGCAAAATGGGTCACCGGGGCCCGCTGCTTCAAAAACTGTTGAATGTTTGTTTAGCTTGAGCTTTAAACCCCCCCGAATCATTCCCGGTTTTTCTTTTTTAATTTTGGTAAAGCCTTTCATGGTTTATCGTAAGCTTTTGTTTTTTTTTTTGTTTTTCGTTGTGCGTGTTTTTGCTTCATGAAGGGGTTGGGGGGGGGGGGGGGGGGTGGGGGGGGGGGGTGGTAGAGATTACCTTTTGTTTTTGGGGGGGGATTGGAGGTAGGGGAAACGGGGTTTTTTGTTAGTTTGGGTAGACTGTTTTTTGTTGTTGATATTGGCACGCGCGCGCGCGGTGTCTTTATATTGAAAAAAAATTTATTTATATGCATTATCGTATTAAATTCGCATTTATTTCAGTTTTTGCTTTACATAAAACCCCACAAAACTAACACATAAACACAACACACACACACTAACGCATAAAACCCCACACACTAACCTAACACACACGGATAACCCAAAAACCCCACTAAACCTCACCCGTTTACTAAAACAAAATGCACCCAAAACCTTCGGCTTCTCAAAATTTCGAGGGGGCCAAAAAGGGATACATTTGTGCTGTACCGAGAGCTTTGTCCCAAAAAAAATCCCCTAGACACATTTCTGGGGACAAGGGGGGCACACGTCTTTGTCCAGTGTATGAACCCTTTTTTCCCTGGCTTAAGGCCTGTTTGGGTTACTTTCCCCTGCGTAATAGGGGCCCGCTCTTTTAGGGGGTCAAGGAAGGTAACAGGAGGGAGAAGAGATGGGTATCGCCCCCAATATGCTGGGCCCCCGAGAAGTGAAGGGCTGGACATCTTTCTCCCCCCGCGACGCATAGGTTATGGGAAAACCTTAAAATTCAAAGCCATTTAGGCCCTGTATTTTGGGTTTTTTTTGAAAATGGTCCCCCCAAACCAACAAAAGAGTGTTCCATTTCTTTGGGGTTTTGAATAAGCGAAGGGGGTTGGGCAGTATTGAAACCACAGAAAAAAATCGATGCTTTACAGTTTCGTCCAGGGGACCCAAACCCCCCCCCCCCCAAACCAAAACCCACCACAATTGACCCCCCCAAAACACCAAAAAACCCCCCCCCCAAATTTTTTAAAAAACCCCACCCCAAAACAAAAAAAAACCAACACCAACATCCAAGCCACACAACAAAGTTCGGGGGCTCTTTAAAACAAAAGGAAAAAGGAAAAAAGTTAGGGCCCCGGTATTTTGGGGGGCCCTGAGGCTTAGAAAAGGGGTTAGGGGGCTAAAAATTCCCCTTTATATTTTTTATTTTTTTAAATTTTAAAAAAAGGAACCGACAAACCCCCCCCCAAAAGGAAAAGTGAGGGCCAAAAGGAAAAGGGTTAGGAAAACAAGACAACCCCAAACCTAGCAAGGGGAACATGAGGGGAAAGGGGGGAGGAGGCGAAAAAAAAGGAGAAAATCAGAAGGACGGGAAGATTGTTTAAAACCCTTTTAAATGGTGGGAAAGTTTTCCCTTTAGGCCCCCGTGGAGGGGGGAGGGAAAATGGAAATTTAGTGTTCTTTGGGAAACCGTAGTTTTTTGAAAAAGCCATTTTTAGGGGGGGTTAATTTTTTGCTTTGAAAAAATTTACCCAAAAAAAAATCCCAAACCCCCAAACCAAACCCCAACAAATAAAACAAAAACAACTCGCCTTACTGGAATTAGAAAAGGTTAATTTACAAAAGGATTAAAAGGTCCCCAAAGGGACCGTTTTTGGAAAAGGGGGCGTGCAAAGGGGAAGGCCCCGGGGGGCCCGCCGAAGGGGAAGAAAATGGGCAGAAACATAAACTGATGGGGCGGGGGCTCTCCAAACCTTTTTAACCGCCCCGACCCACAAGCGCCCAATTTTGGGGAAACTTTTTTAAAAGTTGTCTTTCCCGGCTCCTTACGGGCCCCCAGGGGGGTTAGGGCTTTTAAGTGGAGAGGGGGCCCGGAAACTCATGTAATTTTGGTATTTTTTTGTGGGGAGTTGGAAGTGCTTTGTAAATGGGGAGTGCCCCCCAATAAACACACAACCCCCAATAAAAAACAACAAACACCACACAAAAAAAAAAAATCAACACAAACCCAAAACAACCAAAACCCCCCTCACAAAATAAAAACCTCCAACCCACCCCAAAAAAAACTAAAACAATAACCCCTCCACAAACACCCCCAACAAACCCAAATGCCACACCACAAAAAACAACCGCAAACCAATACCCCCCCCCACCATCTCCCCCCACCTAAAAAAAACCCCAAACCACCCAAAAAAAAAAAACCCACCCCCCACACCAAACCCCAAACCACACAATAAAACCCAAAACACACCAATCCCCCAAATTTAACAACCCCAAATAACAACCCCAAACAACACACACACACACAACAAACACAAAACACCACAAAAAACACACACAAAAAAACCACAACAACACCACCACATACCACACACAAAACACACACACAACACACACACCCAAAAACAACACACATACACACACACCAAAAACACACACACAAACCACAAAAAACATACACACACACAAACACAACACCACACACACCAACACACACCACACACACAAACAACACCCACAACACACACACAACACAACAACCCAACACCCCAACTAAAACCACACCCAAAAAACCCCCACAAAAAACCAAACAAAAACCCCCCAAAACAAAATCCCCCCCCAACTAAACCCCCAAAAAACCCCTTTTCCCTAAAAAAAACAACACTTTCAAAACCATAAACCTATGAAAAAAACACATAAATGTTATTCCCCTATCCCCAAGAATAAAAAATAAAAAAAAATAAAAAAAATAAATAAAAAAAAAAAAACTCAGGGTAAACAAAAGTAAAGTCTGGGGGGTAAAAAAATCCATGTTCTTTTTTGGTGTGGAAATTGTGTTCAGATTTTTCCACATGTTCCGTAAAAAAATTCCCTTATCCAGATCAGCGCTATATAAAATTTCCCAACATTTTATTATTATATTATTAATTTTTAATTTTTATTTAATTCGGGTGTCGAAAGCAGAATCTCCCCCCACCAATACGTCCCTTTTTGAATGTTTTTTTCTCTCTCTTTTTTTTATGTTTTATTTGATTATACAAAGTTATCACACTTTGAATGACTTTTTAATTCATTTTTTATTTTCTATTTAGTTATTTTTTTTTTTGTTTCTGGAAAAAAAGCTCCGAGTACTAAAAGGCGAGATTATGATATCGACAAGTTAACCCCCCTTAAGGTAGCGCATTCCCAAATTTCCCTGCACATTTAAAAACCGACACCCGTAGCTGCGCTTTTTTAAAAAGTATTTTTAAATAGCATCTTTCCTACCGTAAAAAAATGGGGGGACTTTCCAAAAGGGGAGTGGGCTTTTAACGGCACCAAGAGTTTCGGGAGTTCGAACGGGGCCCTTTGTTTATAGTCTCACCCAAGGAGAGACAACCCCCAACAACTTACGGTTTCCCATGACTTGACCTATGGGCGGAAGTAACACAGAGCTGCAAGATCTTTCGACCAATGGAACAGACTGGGAAATGGGGGTGGGGGTGGCTCGGGAAAAGTAAGTATTTTGAACAGCACGAGAACGCTTACTGCAAAATTTTCAAACGGGCCCAAAAATGGAGGTGGGAGCGCTTTTTAAAAACCTTGGCGCACACCACAAAGGACGGGCGATCGACGACAGAAATCAAAATCAGACTGCCATCAACATCTTTCCCTGACAAAACCCCCCCATATGGAAAAAGTAAAGAGATAAATTTTTTTAAAAACTAAAGTTACAAAACCCCAATTCAGACGATCCTGCGTACGGAAATGAAACTGGACTTGGGGCTGAAAAAGCAAAAACGAACCGTCTTCGAAACAAAATGCCAAGAAAAACATGGGATATCCTGGAAGAAGAAGCCCAAAGAATTGTCAAGATCAAAAACCGGTGGGGAGGTCCACAGGGCCCCTTCTCCCCCATCGTCAAGAGAAAAAGCTACTGGGTTTGGGCCCCTCCCCCACAACACTTGCCCCCCAAAAAGTACTCAGGGGAAAACCCAAAATGCAGAAAGAGGGGGGGGACAGAACAATCATGGATGGAAAAATCAGAGAAAGGACAGGAGAATGACTCGGCAAACGCGCAGAGCCCAGGGCCGAGAGGATGGAGGAGGGTTACCCCCGGCATCGTCTTTCTTGTCTCCCCCCCCGACCGCCCAAGGCACGGGTTGGGTGGAGAGAGAAGGCTTTTGGGGGAGTGGTTCAGCATAAAGAGCGCCGGGGGGTTTTCAAGTTCTTGATTAAACCTTGACGGGGGGCAACAGAAAGGAAGCTGTATGACCAGTGGCTTTCTTTCCCACCATGGAATTCCCCTTTACAGTTAGTCTTTAGTGATCGACTATGTTTTCGACAGGAGGTTGATCGCACGTCCTTAGTGCGCCCCCGGGGGCTGTTGGCCCTTTGGGAACATTCCCAAAGCTGACTGTCCCCATATTGGCGAGAGAGTGGGGAGTTAGGGGGGCAAGGCATCTCCACTATAATCCAATTTTTTGCCCAATTTTCCCAAAAGCACGTGCCTCCTTGTGTTTTGGAAGTCCTTTGTCGAAACGACGGACAAAATACAATTTTGTACAAACACTAAAACGGGCGCCCCCGTGGGGGTCGATCCCGGGGCGTCGATGCCCCCGGGGAAGCTTAACCCCTAGGCTGTCCCGCCTCAGTATTCTTTTTTATCAAAGCTAGTAAATTCGGGCAATATTCAAATAAAACCCCTTTTTAAGAATTTTAAAGGTTTAGCATTTTTTTGCAGAGGTACAAAACCCTTTTTGAATCCTGCTAAAACTGGGGCTGTACTTCACATAGTTTTGTTTCATCTTGGGTTTTGTGGTCGTAAAAAAAAAAAAAAAAAAACTACCCAGCAAAACTTCGAACCTCGAATTTTATGAAAATTTTTTATGTAATTTTGTCTTGAAAATTTTTTGGAATATTTCCGCATCCCAGACATACACCAATCACTTTAAAAAAAAAAAAAAAAACCAATCTCAAATAATTTTTTTAATTTTTTTCCCTTTTCTTTACCAAAGCGAAAAAAGGGTTTTATTTGCGAAAAAAAAAAATTTTTAATTAGCTCCCGGTTTTTTTTTTATACTTCAATTCTGACTTTTTGTTTTTTTTTTATATCGTATAATTCTTAAATTGTACATCCTTCACTTTTCCCCCCTCTGCTGCAATACCTTGTCCCCAATACCAGATTCAACTTACTCCGTTTTCCGCTGCCTTTCTTATTTTGGGTCCCTCGACCTGGAAGGTCCTTTTTCCCCTCTTCCTAGAAGCCTAGCTGTGACTTAATTAATCAGCCCAAGTACATTTCAAACCTAACATTTCCCCCCTCCCGTTTCATATCAGAACATCCCCCCTTTTACAACCCATTTTCCCATCACCCTGCA
>CM054149.1:45218513-45223513 GCA_028751875.1 Rapana venosa | reverse complement strand
TTCTGTATGTCTGAAGATATGACTGGAAGGGGGGCAGTATAGACAGAAGAGAGAAGATTGGGGTACTGTAGGGCTGGCTGACAGAGTAACCACAGCAACAACAACCAAGCCCAACCAACCAGCCAACCAACCAGCCAGCCAACCAACCAACCAACCAACCAACCAACCAACCAACCAGCCAACCAACCAACCAACCATCCAACCAACCAACCAACCAACCAACCAAACAATGGTGGACAATTGGCTGGAAGAATGTTTGAATGGAAATTTGGGAGTCTAGGACCGAGACAGATGACTAGGGTCAACATCATTGGGGAGAAGTGAGGCAGATGACTAGGGTTAGCATCATTTGGGAGAAGCAAGTGTATGATCCGACACGTCAGCTGGTTAGCTTTCGTGAGATCCAGTCTTCCTTCTGATCCTTTCAGGTGTTGACAACTTCTAATCTTTCTCTGTGGCTGTGGATTTTGTCTGGCCTTTCTCTCTCTCTATCTTTGGGCGTGCACTCTAAGTCTTGTGTGTCGATCTGTTTGGCTCTTTCTCTCCTTTGTTGATCTGTAAGTGTGTGTGTGTGTGTGTGTGTGTGTGTGTGTGTGTGTGTGTATGTGTGTGGTGTGTGTGTTGTGTTGTGTGTGTGTGTATGGGTGTGTGTGTGTGTGTGTGGGGGGGTGTGTTGGGGAAGTTGGGGGTGTTGTGTGTATGTGTGTGTGTGTGTGCGTGTGTGACAAATCTTTGACTCAATCATCTTGGCTAAATAGGATACAAAATATTTTAGTACAAAGCGGATCTGACTTTGTGTGGGAGAGACAGTTTTGTTCAAGTATTGATTCAACAAGTTCACATATCAAAGCCTTCTTACTAGAAAATGTTAATGAATGGACAACCGAGCTATGGAATACTAGTAGATACCTTTATCATAAAGACGATAAGATCAATTGGCAAAAAAATACTTTGTCTACTAGATGTACATTTTTACGCTCTTATGAAGTTTCGTTGTAGCTGTCACAAGCTTCCTACTGAGATTAGACGTTTCCATAATATACCAAGGGAAGAAAGAATATGTTCAAAATGCAGTATGTCTGTTTTAGGGGATGAATTTCATTTTATCATGGAATATCATCACTTCAAACTTTTACAAGAGTTTATTCCCCGACATTTTCTTCAACCCATGTCCAGTTTTAATTTTTGTAGGCTGATGAAATGCAAATCTCGAAAAGTTATCCTGTCGCTCTCAAAGCTCATAAGATTTGCAGGTATTTCTTGAAATTTCACTTGTCTTTCATAAGTGTAGATTAAGTCTTTTAAAGAAATTTGTATACTTTAAAAAAAAGTCTTTAGTCTTCTTTAGTGTTTGCTTATCTCTTGCTTTTCAGTTCTGCCTGTTAGTATTGATATTATTTTTGGGTGTATTGCTGTTAGGTTTGTTCTCCTGTTGAATTCGTTTGTAATCCTCCATAGCCCAAAAGGGGTGAAAGGAATTAAATATTGAATTTTGAATTTTGAATCTTGAATTTTGTGTGTGTGTGTGTGTGTGTGTGTGTGTGTGTGTGTGTGTGTGTGTGTGTGTGTGTGTGTGTGTGTGTGTGTGTGTGTGTATCGTTCGTTTTCGTATTTAAAGTCTGTTCACTATAAGTGATATTAGACGGAAAATAATAATAATAATAATAATAACAACAACAACAACAACAACAACAACAAGAATAATAATAATAAATAATAATAATATATAATAATAATAATAATAATAATAATAATAATAATAATAATAATAATAATAATAATGTATGGAATTTATACAGCGCTGAATCTTTTGAAGAAACAAATCAAAGCGCTCAGATGACATGATTTAAATAAAAAAAAAATCATTTTATATCGAGGATAATGGAATAAGCACTCATGTGTTTTTTATATCCAGTCCCC
This sequence comes from Rapana venosa, assembly GCA_028751875.1. Taxonomy (NCBI): domain Eukaryota; kingdom Metazoa; phylum Mollusca; class Gastropoda; order Neogastropoda; family Muricidae; genus Rapana; species Rapana venosa. Next base: position 45,221,593 of record CM054149.1, on the reverse strand, counting down.
GTGTGTATGCGACTTTGTAAATTTTGTCATCTGTTCCCACCGGCACACAATGGCCTACTCTTTCGAAAAGCGGAACAGGATTGAAGGTGTGCGCAAGATGTTCTGCATGCATTCGCACACGGGGCCTCGGTTTATAGTCTCATCCGAAGGACTTTGACATTCAGTTCGATTTTTTTGTCAAACTGGGAAGAAAGGGCGAGGCTGGGAATCGAACCCACAACCTCAAGGTTTACTTGTTGGCAGGCAAACGTCTTAACCATTCTGCCACCTTCCTTCCTAATAAAGACATATAGCACCCCCCCCCCCCTCACACCTAAACAAGAACAAACAAACAAGAACCCAAAAACAATAACAGACAGAGGGAAAGAGAGTCATGTGACAGATTTGTATTCAAACATCAATGTAACGCCTAAAAATGCAAACAGGGAAAACAATATCAAAGAACTTTAAAGAAACGCGAAAACTGGGCTATGTACAAGAGACTTCGAAATAGCAAAAAAAGAAGAAGTTTATATCCGACAGAATTACGTCTACATTTTCTTCAGAAGCATTTTTGTTTAGAAAGTTTTGGAGTAAGAAACCACGAAGCTTCTGACAAAACAATAAGCAGTGTTCCAGAGAAAATTGTTCTCCACAAATGCACTTAACATTTTTACAAAACTTTTTTCTGACAGCATTAAGTCGTATTCTGTAAGAAATGGTCGCAATCAGTCTCGTATAGAATATTGAAGAATACGATGTTTTTTTAGTCTGAAAATAGGATTTAAAGATGCTATACTTTTCTGTGATACAAGTTTCACATTTGTACGATCGTGAAGTCGCTTTAAAGAAATTTTCTCTCACAAAAGGAAGGATTCCTAGATTGAAGGACTTACAAAAACTTCAGAATACTGTTCTAAACTTTGTGCGCCTTTTTTCGCTGCTTTATCAACTTTTTCGTTACCATAGAGACCAACATGAAAGGGTACGCAACAAAAACTGACATCTGTACCTTTGATTTTCAGGCAGTGTATCAAATACTTTATATCAATAATCAAATCGGGTCTTGTTTCTACATTAAAAGATTCTAAGGCTTGTAAAATAAATTTTGAATCAAGTGTATGTGTGTATGCATGTCTGTGTGTGCGTGCATGCGTGCGTGCATGCGTGTGTTGTGTGAGTGTATGTGTGTGTGTGTGTGTGTGTGTGTGTTGTGTGTGTGTGTGCGTGCGCGCGTGCGTGTGTGTGTGCGCGTGTGTGTGTCTGTCTCTCGGTCTGTCTCTCTGTCTGTCTGCCTCCATATCTCTCTCTCTCTCTCTCTCTCTCAATCTTGTGGTTTTAGAAACAGCTGTTTAAATTCAAAATTGTAGTCAGAATACTGGGCAACTGTCGTACGTCTTCTTTTGCAACAACACAGCTTCGCTGCGTTGGAAATAGGTCAAAATCTTAGACAGGTAAGATAGTTTGATACTTACTTATTTGTTTTGAAGGAGGAGAGGGGTTCGTAATGCAATAACTATGAAACATATTTCAAAAAGGCTTTCGGTTATCTTCTATGCATTTTTTGTGTAGAGACCTTGAAATAAGACAAGAATAAATGTCTGACATGTGTAAAAGTAAAGGTAAAGGTACAGGTGTCCCATAACCTATGTGGTCGTAGGGGAGCGAGGCATCAGAGACCTCAATTTCTTTACAGGCCAGCATATTGAGGGCGGCGCCCATCTCCTCTCTCTCGCTGCTTTACCTTCCCTGACCCTAAAGAGACAGGAATCCATTTACAGCTGCGTAAACTGGAGGGGACTGTACTGAAGCCAAGGCGCGCAAACGGTCACCCATCCAAGTGGTAACCACGCTCGATGCTGCTTAACCTTAGCTGGGGGAAAGCGAGTGCTCTGACCACCGAGCTGCTATCCCGTTTGTAGCCAACTAGAATCTGAAGTTGTAGGCTAAGAGTGGGCAGTCCAACTGAATTTCAGGTTACACGAATACACCCGTTAATTGTAGTGCATGCCCTCAGAACTCAACTCAAGTGTCTCCGTCGCCGCTGTCGTTGATACAGGAGCTGCAGGTAGTGCCCCCAGTTTTGGCCATCTCCCTCTGTCTGTGCTGAGTTCTGCGATACTCCTGTAACCCTTCTAGACCACTGACCTGAGAGATGACACTGGTCGTCGTCGTCGTCGTCGTTGTCGTTGTCGTCGTCATCATCATCATTTAATGATAACAACAACACTACTACTACTACTACTACTACTACTACTACTACTACTACTACTACTACTACTACTACTACTACTACTACTACTACTACTACTACTACTAAAAATAATAATAATAATAATACATGGAATTCATATAGCGCTTTATCTTGCAACAAAACACATCAAAGCGCTTTCATTCATCCTACTCATTCACATGCAGCCAATTTCAATTAATAGTTCTTTTTTTACAAGTTCAAATGTAAACACACACGCTCCCACGCACGCACGCACACACACGCACAAACACATAAAGGTTTACTCTCCGGCAGGGTGATGGGGTTTTGGCTGTTGAGGGCAGAGCAAAAATGAAATGGAACAAGAGGGGATAATCTTAGCTTTGACATAAATGTGTCTTGAGGCCGGATTTAAAAGCGTCAGATCAATGAACCAGAAACAGAGAAAGAGCAATGGCCAACGGTGGACTGGTTGAATCTAGGTATTCTTAAGCACAAGGTATCTGCAGCAGCGCGGAGGGAACGAGAAGGAGTGTACATGTGAAGACATTCACAGAGGTAGGAAGGTGCTGTTTTATGGAGACATTTGTAACAGAGGGTACTGATTTTACAGTTTACTCTGTGGCACAGGCAACCGGTGGAGAGATCGCAAGAGCGGAGTAATGTGCTCAGATTTTTTCTTTCTGAGGACTAGGCGAGCTGCAGAGTTTTGTATATGTTGAAGGGAGTGGATAGATGATGCTGGCAGACCAGCCAGAAGAGAATTGCAATAATCCAGACGTGAAAGAATGAGAGACGTGACTAGTTTGGATGCCGCATCAGTGGACAGATACTTTCGAACTGCACTGATGCGCCGCAATTGATAGTAGCACGACTGGCAGGTCTGGGT
>CM054149.1:45193513-45216013 GCA_028751875.1 Rapana venosa | reverse complement strand
CTATCTATCTATCTATCTATCTATCTATCTATCTATTTATCTATCTATCCATCCATCCATCTATCTATCTATCTATCTATCTATCTATCTATCTATCTATCTATCTATCTATCTATCTATCTATCTACCCATCTAAACCGGTACTCATGTTTATCTGAACAGACCGTAGATCCTATAAACATGTACCTAAAAAACAACAACCAATCAGTGCTTTCTCCCACAGCCTCTGCATCAAACTCGAACGCACGAAATCGTGCACACGCGTTAACAGATGTATCCGTCTTTCTTCTGGGGAAAAGTACACTTGTCCTACAGATGCCACAGTATGGCTTATCAAGAATACTCCGGCCTCATTCTACTCTTCTCAATCGCCTTATGTTTCTTGTTGGTAAAGCATCAGATGACTGGCTGACGTGATCAACATGTATGGATATTTTATTCTTGTTGTTTTTTCTTCTTCCCCCAGCCTTCAGTTTATTCTGTCACGTCGTTTGTGATCTCCGCCGACCAGAGAGGCCACATCAGGGATGTCAGCTCGAAAAACTTTTAAATCTGAGATGAAAACTGTGCAAATGTACAGATAGGAATAGGATTTAAAACAAGCTCCACTGTCATTTGTCGCATCAACGGCCTGGCCATCTTTAAGGAGGGGGGGGGGGGGGGGGGGGGGGGGTTAACTTGGGACAGTCACCGTGTTGAGGAAAGAAAAAAACAAACAGACAAACAAAACATAAAATGAGATAAAACCGATATTAATATGTTTCCTCAAAACCAATCTTGTTTGTTGTAAATAGTCTTGATATTGTAATTCCTGTCAGACGAAACAAGACCTGGTTCTATCAAGAAGTTAAAATCGTTGTTCTGGTGGAATTTCGTGGAAAAGGATCTGCCATGGCTTAAAAAAATTGTACACAAAAAAACAAAACACAAGGAAAACTACACTAAACGGCAAACAAATGCGAAAAAACTCCATCAGAAACTGTAAACAAGTTAATCTTGGGTTTAATTTTTCCACAAACGTTTGCTTTACCACAGAGCATTGACCTGTTTTTTTTTCTCCTTTTTTCTTCTCTCTCTCTCTCTCACTCTCTCCCTCTCTCTCTCACTCTCTCCTCCTCCTCTCTCTCTCTCTCTCTCTCTCTCTCCCCCTCTCTCTCTCTCACTCTCTCTCTTTTCTTTCGTATCTTTTCTGGATTGTGTATTGTCGTCTTGTTTGTTATCTGTTACCTTGTGACAAATTGGACGGGATAGCTCAGTGGTCAGAGCACTCGCTTTCCCCCAGCCAAGGTTAAGCAGTATCGAGCGCGGTTATTAAGTGAGTGGGCGACAGTTTGCGCGTCATGGCTTCAGTACAGTCCCCCAGTTCACCCAGCTAAAAATGGCTACCTGCACTCTTTAGGATCAGGGAAGGTAAAACAGCGAAGGTGAGGAGATAGGCGCCGCTGCCCTCAATATTCTGGCCCCTGGAAAAAAGTGAGGTCTCTGATGCCTCGCTCCGCTACGACCACATAGGTTACGGGATATCTGTACTTTTACTTTAATACAGGGCTTTTAGCGCTACCCAGGTTTGTTTTTCGTTAATCTTATTTTTTTAAGCATTTTTTTTTCGTTCTTTGGTTAGAGCTACGAGGTCCATCAAATAGTGAGGCATTGCGTAACTAGGAACTCTGGTAGGATAAACGATACACATGAAGAGGTGAAGGTGTTCTCATCATCTAGGCGGTGGTTGGGGAGCGAGATGCTAGAGAGATGTTAGCTTCTCTTGTGGACAGCATATTGAGGGGGGCGCTCCTCTCCCTCGCTGCTTTTTTTCATTTATCTATTCATTTCTTTCTTTTCTTTTCTTTTCTCTCTATCTCTCTTTCTTTTCTTTTCTTTCTTTCTTTTCTTTTCTTTCTTTCTTTTCTTTTCTTTCTTTTCTTTACTTTTTTTTTGTTTGTTTGTTTCTTTTCTTTTCTTTTCTTTCTTTCTTTCTATCATTTTAAGTCACGGCAGATTTCTCTGCATAAAATTTGGACTGCTCTCCCTTGGACAGCCTATCGCTACAAGAGCAGCGCCACCCATTATTTTTCCCTTTTCCTGTCAGCAACTGTTTTTGTTTTCCTACCAGAGTGGCTTTTTGCGCTAAATAATTATGTGTAACCGCACGGGACCTCGGCTTATCGTCTCATCCGAAAGACTATCACACAGACGTGGTATAATGGACAGGAGAAAAGTTTCATGGAAGGGGGAAAAGTTTCGGGCCCAAACAGGGATCAAACCACCGCACACTTCTGACAGGGAGTTTTCGCTTTCTAAGGCAGGTAGGTGTGTTGCCTCGAGACAACCGATCCAGTCCCTTATCCCTGACAGAACCCCACCCCTATCCAGGTTCAGACTACAATATCTTTAAAATACTGGCTCTCCCAGAGCTGAGGTTCGACTAGAGTTGAGCGGAGTTGAGCGGAGTCGCCGTGTGGATGGGTGACCGTTTGCAGCGCCTTGGCTTCGGCACAGTCGCACAGTTTCACCCAGCTGTAAATGGATGATACCTGCCCTGTTTAGGGTCATGGAAGGTAAAGCAGCCAGGGAGAGGAGATGAGCGTCGCTCTCAATGTGCTGGGTCCTGGAGAAGCTGAGGTCTCTGACGTTTCACTCCTCAATGTCTGAATAGGTTATGAGAACGCTTGTGCCTCTATCTATCTATCTATCTATCTATCTATCTATCTATCTATCTATCTATCTATCTATCTATCTATCTATCTATCTATCTATCTATCTATCTATCTGTCTCTCTGTCTGCCTATCTATCTATCTATCTAATCCGTCTATCCGTCTATCCGTCTATCTATCTATCTATCTATCTATCTATCTATCTATCTATCTATCTATCTTCTCTCTCTCTTTTCTTTCTACTATCTATCTATCTATTATCTATCTTCATTCTATCTATCTATCTATCTATCTATCTATCTATCTATCTATCTATCTATCTATCTATCTATCTATCTATCTATCTATCTATCTATCTATCTATCTATCTATCTATCTATCTATCTATCTATTATCTATTATCATATCCATCTATCTACCTACTCTATCTATCTATCTATCTATCCTATCTATCTATCTATATATATACAGATAATTATATATATCTTGAATCTATAAATATTTTACTATTAAATTATAAGCAGCAACTCTTTTATTTTGTTACTCAACTGACATAATTATCATTACGGTTGGAATTAGATAGCAAGACTATTTTACTTGACACTTTGAAAGTGAGTGTAGTTTAGCAGTGTGAGAATGCGCTGCAACAATTTATTAATTTGGAATTGTAATAAGTATTGTCTTAACTGATATTTGGAGATATAATGTCTCGGTATCTATAAGCTAAGGGAGCTGTAATCATTTTGGAATGATAATGTTACTCATTGGTGACGTGAGTTTATATATATTATATAATTTTTATATATATATATATATATATATTATATATTACATAATATATATTTATATATATATATATTTTATATTATATATATTATAAAACTTTTCAGAGGTTTATTCAACTCTAATTTTTTAGTAGTTTTATATGCTACAGCACCACGAATTTTTGCACTGTCTCTCTGTCTATCTATCTGTCTATCTGTCTCTTCATCATCTTCCCCACTCCTTCTGCTCTTCTTTCTCCTCCTTCTTGTTCTTCTTGTTCTTGTTCTTCTTGTTCTTGTTCTTCTTTTTTTTGTTCTTGTTTTCTTGTTCTTTTTGTTCTTCTTGTTCATGTTCTTTTGTTCTTGTTGTTCTTGTTCTTGTTCTTGTTGTTCTTGTTCTTGTTCTTCTTATTCTTGTTCTTCTTCTCTTCTTCTTGTTCTTGTTCTTTTCTTCTTCTTCTTCTTCTTTTCTTCTTCTTTTTTTTCCTTCTTGTTCTTGTTCTTGTTCTTGTTCTTCTTTCTTCTTTTCTATATTCTCTCTCTCTCTCTCTCTCTCCTTCTCACTTCTCTCTTCTCTCTCGCTCTCTCTCTTCTCTCTTCTCTCTTCTCTCTCTCTCTTAAAGCTTGTGAGAAGCTGTGTTTCATTTTTAGTCCTCTTTCAATTCTCATCCCTTTTACGCTGAAACCATTTTAGAAGTCAGGATTCCGTCTTTAAACTTAAGTTACTTTGTTCTCTTATTCCGCGTGTGGTTCAACTGTTCTGAATTGCAGTTTCGGCCTCTTTATTTGGGTAATTACGAAAGCATTGATTATCAATGTTCCCTGGTTTGAGGAGAAGTTTGCAAGGACAGCTTCAACCTTGGTACCAAACGGGTGAACGGAACTGATGCTGGCATTATAGGCAAGTAGAAATAAAATGGATGTCTTTGATGCTTTTATAATTACCCGTCTTTCCTTTTTAATGAGGCAATAGCGGTAAAGGAGACAAAGTGCAGGCAACCGCCTAGGTGTTTTTCCTGCTGAGATGGTTTTAAAAAAAATCATTCATGCTCTAAGATTTTTAAGGGGTAGTTCCCGCTTTAGATTAAATTTTCCTATGTGTCTCTGTCTCTCTCTCTCTGTGTCTCCTTGTCTCTCTTTGGCTCTGTCTGTCTGCCTGCCTGTCTGTCTCTGTCTGTCTGTCTGTTTGTCTGTCTCTGTCTCTGTCTGTCTGTCTCTCTCTCCCAGCTCTCCCTCCCTCTCTTTTTTCTTTCTGTCTATGTGATTTTTCGAGTAGTTTGCCCCCCACTTTAAAAAAAAAGTGTTTCTTACAAATGTTGAGGTTAATGCGCGGTTTGCTTTGGAAGAAGCACCGCGAAGGAGAAGAAGAAGAATTGCAAAGAAATGCAAAGTAGCAGAAATGTGAAGAAGAAGAAAAATTTCGAGGAAGAATTTCAAAGAGGAATTGCGAAGAAGAAGAATGCGAAGAATTGCAAAGAAGAATTGTGAAGACAAACACTTCAGAAGAAGAAGAAAAATGCAAAGAAGAATTGAGAGAAGGACGAAAGAAAGAAACGAAGACGGAAGACGAAGAAAGAACAAGAAGAAGAAGAAGAAAGAACAAGAAGAAAAAGACGAAAGAAGAGAAAACGAAGAAAAATGCAAAGAAAAAGAAGAAGACGAAGGAAAAAACGAAGAAAAATGCAAAGAAGAAGAAGAAGAAGAGAAGAACATGAACAAGAAGAAGAAGAAGGAGGAGGTCTAACCTTACTTTTAGGGGTCTGGAAACAACAGATGAAGAGCATTTCAACTAAAACATAAGTTTGGGAAGAAGCTGAACATATCGCTGAACTTGCTATCCAAGATGACAGACGTAGTCAATCACAGATTTGAAAACTTGAGATACTTTTCTGATAGTTTGTAATGAAATATCACGTCTGGGTGACGCTGGGTCAGATCTATCTATCTATCTATCTATCTATCTATCTATCTATCTATCTATCTATCTATCTATCTATCTATCTATCTATCTATCTATCTATCTATCTATCTATCTATCTATCTCTGTCTGTCTGTCTGTCTATCTCTCTCTCTATACAGATATCTCTATACAGATATCTCTATACAGTTCTCTATACATATATATTATATATATATATATATATATATATATTGATATCTCTATACAGATATCTCTATACAGATATATATATATATATATTACTATCTTTAAAAATAATACCAGCAACTCTTTTATTTTGTTACTCAACTGACATAATTATCATTACGGTTGGAATTAGATAGCAAGACTATTTTACTTGACACTTTGAAAGTGTAGTTTAGCAGTGTGAGAATGCACTGCACCAATTTATTAATTTGGAATTGTAATAAGTATTGTCTTAACTAATATTTGGAGATAGAATGTCTCGGTATCTATAAGGTAAGGGAGCTGTAATCATTTTGGAATGATAATGTTACTCAGTTGGTGACGTAAGTGTTATATACAATTATAGTACTTTTTCAGAGTTTTTTTCAGGTCTAATTATTAAGTAGTTTAAACGCTACAGTGCCACGATTTTTTGCACTGTCTATCTGTCTATCTATCTGTTTGTCTGTCTTTCTCTTCATCATCTTCCCCTCCTCCTTCTGCTCCTTTTTTTCCTTCTTCTTGTTCTTCTTGTTCTTGTTCTTCTTGTTCTTTTGTTTTTCTTGTTCTTGCTGTTCTTGTTCTTGTTCTTCTTCTTGTTCTTGGTGTTCTTGTTGTTGTTCTTGTTCTTCTTTTTGTTGTTGTTGTTGTTGTTTTTGTTGTTGTTGTTGTTGTTCTTCTTCTTCTTTTTCTTCTTCTTTTCTTTTTCTTCTTCTTTTCTTCTCTTCTTCTTTCCTTCTTCTTCTTCTTCTTTTTTTTCTTCTTTTTCTTCTTCTTCTTCTCTCTCTCTTCTCTCTCTTCTCTCTTCTTCTCTCTTTCCTCTCTCTCTCTCTCTCTCTCTCTCTCTCTCTCTCTCTCTCTTCAAAATTTTTTGAGAAGCTGTGTTTATTTTTAGCCCTCTTTCAATTCTCATCCTTTTACCTAAAACGTTTTGAAGTCAGGCCCGTTTTTAAAAATTAAGTTATTTGTTTCTTTTTTCCCGGTGTGGTTTAATGTTCTGAATTGCGTTTGGCCTCTTTTTTTGGGAAATTACAAAACATTGATTATCAAGCCCCCTGGTTTGAGGAGAAGTTTGCAAGGACCTTAAACTTGGTACCAAAGGGTGAACGGAACTGATGTGGCTTTTATGGCAAGTAAAAATAAAATGGTTCTTTGTATTTTAAAATTACCGTCTTTCCCTTTTTAAATGAGGCAATGCGGTAAAAGGAGAAAAATGCAGGAAACCCGCTTAGGTGTTTTTCTTCTGAGGGGGTTTAAAAAAAAAATTCATACGTAAGTTTTTTAAGGGGCAGCCCCGCTTTAGTTAAAAATTTTTCCCTATTTGTCTCTGTTTCTTTCCGTCTTGTCGTTTTCCCCTTGTCTTTGTTCTTTGTCTCTGTCTGTCTGTCTGCCTGTCTTGTTGTTGTCTGTCTGTTGTTGTATCTCTCTCTATCTCTCTCTCCCCAGTTTCCCCCTCCTCTCTTTTTTCTTTCTTCTCTGGATTTTTCGGTGTTTCCCCCCCACTTTAAAAATAAAAAGTGTTTTTAAAAAAGTTGAGGTTAATGGGGGTTTTGTTTGGGAACCCCCGCGAAGGAGAAGAAAGAAGAATTGCAAAAAAATGAAAAAGAAGCGGGAAATGTAAAGAAGAAGAAAAATTTGAGGGAGAATTTAAAAGGGGAAAATTGAAAGAAGAAGAAGGGAAAGAATTGCAAAGAAAAATTGTGAAGAAATTTTAAAAATATTAATAATTTATGGAATTTAATGCGCTGAATCTTGTAAAAAACAAAAAAATCGAAAGCGCTTGACTCAATCATTTCGGCTGCAAAATTTCCCCTTTAAACAAAATGAACAACAGTTTTCAAAACTATGGCGCGCAGTATCCCGCATGCACGCAACACAGCACCGCACCACACACACTCACACACACACCCACACACACAACCACCAACACAAAACCCACACCCACACTCTTTTTTTAGGGTTTAATTTAACGGTAAATGATGCAAAAATTAGTTCTTGTATAATCATTACAAAAAATTTGTTTTAGTAGATGGCTTGATGAAAAAAAGCAAATGCATGTTATTCAATGTACCCTTGGAAATAAAAATTTTGACTTTACTTGAATTGCACTGGAAAAAAAATTAGAAGGGGAAAAAATGCTGTTGAAAAATTTGGGGATATTTTGGGGGGAAAAATCTAGGTAGGAAAAAAAGTGGTTTTTTAGGCTAGTTTGAAGGATCAATGAAGGCTTTTGTCGAAATGAAAGAGGGGGGGGTCATTCCCCGGGGGTGGACCAGAAACAGAGAAGGAGCGACGGCCCGTGGGTTTTTTTGAATCTGGGTGTTTGAAAACACAAAGTGCTGCGGCTGAAACGAAAGGAAGGGGGTGGGGTTAAGATGAAAACAGTTACAGGATAAGGGGGTGAGATTTGTGGAGAATTTGAAACGAGGGTATTGATTTTATACTCCCCGTCTTTGTGAGAAGGAAACCCGTGAAGGAACGAAGGGGAGTATGTGTTCAGATTTTTTCTTTCTTAGGACCAGTCGAGCTGCAGAGTTTTGTATGCGTTGAAGAGAGTGGATAGATGATGCTGGTAGGCCAGCCAAAAGAGAATTACAGTAGTCTAAACGTGAAAGAATGAGAGATGTGACAAGCTTGGAAGTTGCATCAGTGGACAGATACTTGCGAATCGCGCTTATGCGCCGTAAATGATAGTAGCAAGACTGGCAGGTCTGGGTGATGAATTTTTTCATAGAGAGTGTGTTGTCAAGAGCTACTCCTAATTACTTCACAGAGTTGGACAAAGGAACTGACGTATTGCCGAATTCTATTGAAGTTTTTGCGATAGAGGAAAGTTTATGTTGAGTCCCTATGAGCATGGCTTCGGTTTTATCGGCATTAAGTTGTAACTTGTTCTGAGTCATCCAGTTTTGAATGTCTTGAAGGCAGTAGGACATATTTGTCAGGAGGGAAGGCAAGTTTTCAACAGTATCACTGCACTGAAGCTGAGTATCATCGGCATAGAAATGATGATCAATATGGTGGTTGTTTATTATATGTGAGAGTGGAGCAGTGTAGAGAGTAAAGAGAACAGGGCCCAGGACTGATCCCTGCGGGACTCCACATTCCATTTTGACAGGTTATGATTGAATTTTGTTTACAATAACTTTCTGGAACCGGTCTGTGAGGTATGAAGTAAACCAGGTGAGGGCTGTGCCGTTAATACCAAACGTATTTTGGAGGCGAGAGAGAAGAATTGAGTGATCTATGGTATCAAAGGCTGCAGATAAGTCAAGAAGAGTGAGGAGGGAGATTTTTCATGCGTCAGAAGCAAGTAGAAGTGTATCTAAAGTGTGGACTAGGGTGGTTTCAGTGCTGTGGTTGGGGCGATAGGCAGATTGAAAAGTGGTAAGGAGATTATTGGAATGAAGGTGACTGTTGAGCTGTTTGAAAACGACTTTTTCTAGTACTTTAGAGACAAAGGGTAAGTTTGAGACAGGCCTATAATTCTTCAGAATTGAAGACAAACAATTCAGAAGAAGAAGAAGAAAAATGCAAAGAAGAAGAAGAAGAAGACGAAGAAGACGACGACGAAGACGAAGAAGAAAAAGAGAAGACGAAGAAGAAGAAGAAGAAGAAGAAGAAGAAGAAGAAGAAGAAGAAGAAGAAGAAGAAGAAGAAGAAGAAGAAGAAGAAGAAGAAGAGAAAAGAAGAAGAAGAAGAAGAAGAAGAAGAAGAAGAAGAAGAAGAAGAAGAAGAAGAAGAAGAAGAAGAAGAAGAAGAAGAAGAAGAAGAAGAAAGAAGAAGAAGAAGAATTGCGAAGAAGAAGAAGAAGGAAGAAGAAGAAGAAGAAGAAAAGAAGAAGAGAAAAGAAGAATGGAAGAAGAAGAAGAAGAAGAAGAGAAAAAGAAGAACGAAGAAAAGAAGAAGAAGAAGAAGAAGAAGAAGAAGAAGAAGAGAAGAAGAAGAAGAAGAAGAAGAAGAAGAAGAAGAAGAAGAAGAAGAAGAAGAAGAAGAAGAAGAAGAAGAAGAAGAAGAAGAAGAAGAAGAGAAAACGAAGAAAAAGAAAGAAGAAGAAGAGAAGAAGAAGAAGAAGAAGAAGAAGAAGAAAGCGAAAGAAGAAGAAGAAGAGAAGAAGAAGAAGAAGAAGAAGAAGAAGAAGAAGAAGAAGAAGAAGAAGAAGAAGAAGAAGAAGAAGAAGAAGAATTGCGAAGAAGGAGAAGAAGAAGAAGAAGAAGAAGAAGACGAAGAAGAAGAAGAAGAAGAAAGAATTGCGAGAAGAAGAAGAAGAAGAAGAAGAAGAGAAGAAGAAGAAGAAGAGAAGAAGAAGAAGAAGAGAAGAAGAAGAAGAGAAGAAGAAGAAGAAGAAGAATTGCGAAGAAGAAGAAGAAGAATTGCGAAGAAGAAGAAGAATTGCGAAGAAGAAGAAGAAAGAAGAGAAGAAGAAGAAGAAGAAGAAGAAGAAGAAGAAGAAAGAAGAAGAACAAGAAGAACAAGAAGAACAAGAAGACAAAGAAGAACAGAAGAAGACGAAGAAGAAGAAGAAGAAAAAGACGAGAAGAAGAAGACGAAGGAGAAAACTCAGAAAAATGCAAAGAAGAAGAGAAGAAGAAGAAGAAGAAGAAGAAGAGAAGAAGAGAAGAAGAAGAAGAATTGCGAAAGAAGAAGAAGAAGAAGAAGAAGAAGAAGAAGAAGAAGAAGAAGAAGAAGAAGAAGAAGAAGAAGAAGAAGAAGAAGAAGAACATGAACAAGAAGAAGAAGGAGGAGGAGGTCTAACCTTACTTTTTAGGGGTCTGGAAACAAAGATGGACGGCATTTCAACTAAAGCATAAGTTTGGGAAGAAGCTGAACATATCGCTGAACTTGCTATCCAAGATGGCAGACGTACTCAATCACAGATTTGAAAACTTGAGATACTTTTCTGATGGTTTGTAATGAAATATCACGTCTGGGTGCCGCTGGGTCAGATCTATCTATCTATCTATCTATCTATCTATCTATCTATCTATCTATCTATCTATCTATCTATCTATCTATCTATCTATCTATCTATCTATCTATCTATCTATCTGTCTGTCTATCTATCTATCTATCTATCTATCTATCTATCTATCGATCGATCGATCGATCGATCGATCTATCTGTCTGTCTGTCTGTCTATCTATGTCTGTCTGTCTGTATGTCTGTCTATCTATCTATCTATCTATCTATTATCTATCTGTCTCTCTGTCTATCCATCCATCCATCCATCCATCGATCCATCGATCCATCCATCGATCCATCCATCATCCATCCATCAATATATATATAATTATATTATATATATATATATATATATATATATATATATGTATAAGTATACACACACACACATACAGATATATATATAATATATAAATATATGTATATTATATATGTATAAGTATACACACACACACATACAGATATATATATATATATTTCATTCACCGCAGCAAAACTTTCTGAACGGCAAAAAGAACAGAGTACTAAGACTTGCAATATAACGCTTGTATTTTGAGCGCAAAACGTGTAGTCAATCGCAGTGCATGGGAGGCGATTGCTTTTTACAGGAAGAGCAGGTATGATCTCAATGCTAGAAGCAGACTTCGCGAAAATCGAAGAAAAGCATCCATTTCCTTTTGTAAGCCCCCAAGGGCGAGTGGAGCCAAGTAGAAAGTAGGGCTGGGGTTGACGGATGGGGGGGGGGGGGGGGGGGGGGGGGGGTGGAGGGGGGGAGGAGGGGCATAAGGGTAGATGGATGTGACACGGAAGAGTGCATCGTTTATTTGTCTTCATGGTGATCAGTTTCTCAATATTACGTGTGAATGTGTGTTTATCTCTCTCTCTCTCTCTCTCTCTCTCTCTCTCTCTCTCTCCCATCATCATCATCGTCATCCGTCGTCGTCGTCATCATCATCATCATCATCGTCCTCATCATCACCATCATCCTCATCATCATCATCATCTATCTCTGTTTGTGTGTGCGTTTGTATAATATGTGCGTGTGTTTGTGTGTCTGTGTGTCTTTGTGGTGTGTGCATTACATGTTTCTTTAAATATATATATATATATATATATATATATATATATATATATATATATTATATATATATATATATATATATATATTTCGCGAAAGATATATATGTATATCTTTATATCTAAAGATACTTAGATATTTGTATGTATGTATGCGTGTATGCGTGTACGTACGTACGTATGTATGTATGTATGTATGTATGTATGTATGTATGTATGTATGTATGTATGTATGTATGTATGTATGTATGTATGTATGTATGTATGTATCTATGCACATGTGTAAGCTTATATGCAAAAAAGTTTCTTTGCGTCAATGTTTGTGGATATAAAATTAAATTCATAAATAAGTAAATCGATTTTTCACATGCACTTTATCTCTATCCCTCACTCTGTGTCTCTCTGTCCCTCTCTTTTTCTTTCTTTCTTTCTTTCTTTCTTTCTTTCTTTCTTTCTTTCTTCTTTGTTTGTTTGTTTGTTTGTTTGTTTCTTTCCTTCCTTCCTTCCTTCTTTCTTTCTTTTCTCTTCTTTTTCTTTCTTTTCTTTCCTTTTTTCTTTCTTTCTTTCTTTTTTCTTTCTTTCTTTCTTTCTTTCTTTCTTTCTCTCTCTCTCTCACCGTCTATCTCTCTCTACATCTCTCTCTCTCTTTCTCTCTCTCTCTCTCACACACACACAACACACACGCACGCGCACACACACACACACACACACACACACACACACACACACACACACACACACACACACACACACACACACACACACACACATACACTCACCATTTCACAATCGATTCAAATGATAACGAATTACACAATTTTTCAAACAAACAGGGAGACAGATATCGCAGCATTTGCTGTCTGCAAATTCAACGTAAAACTTCAACAGCAGAACTCCCCACATTATCAGTGAACTATCCTAGAAGTGTTTGACAATGTTAAACAGAGCTGATTTGAAACAACAGGTTGAAGATTTGTCTGAAGGCTGGCTGTGAATGAATGTATGCATTATTCGTAGAACACAGACAACTCTTTCACAACCATAGGTCTGGTTGTATCTGTAAGGAGAAAAAACGAAAATGAAATGGGAAATTTTTTCCTGTTCCAATGCTGGAGTTCCAAGGTTAGACTTTGCGTATGCGACCGTTTTTTGAAGGTAGCTGCATTCTGACTTCGGGGATAAAACATGGGAAATGTGATCTTCCATCTGATTTCACAGAGACCAAGCATATTCCACGCGGATCTGTTCATCTTATTGACATGTTCTTCCCGTCTGTGTAAATGGTCTTTCGTTCTATGGAGCGACTGTGATGGTATTTCTAGTGTGTCTGCTGGTAGATATTACCCTAGCAGCCCAACAAGCCGTGTCTGTCCTGGCAGGAGTTGGCAAATACCGCAGTCATTGTTGACCTGGGCTACCATTTATCTGGCATAGTTTATTTTTTCTCTCTGCTTCATGTGGTGCAAAGTCAGAGGTATACCTATAAATCTCAACATTAGAAATCTCAAACGCTAATCTGGCCTGTATTGCAGTATGAGTCAGAAGCCCGGCCTCACTACCCAAAGCAAGAAAGAGACAAAATAAACTCACCCGAAATGTTGTTCTACAAGCGACTTAATAATAATAATAATAATAATGTATGGAATTTATATAGCGCTGAATCTTGTAAAGCAACAAATCAAAGCGCTCAGATTTTATTTCATACCACTTTAAGTCACGGCAGATTTCTCTCCGTGAAATTCGGGCTGCTCTCCCCGGGGAGAGCGGGAGAACGCGTCGCCACTTAGCGCTGCGCCACCCTTTCACCCTTTTTTTTTTTTTTCTGCAGCTGTATTTGTTTTCCTATCAGAGTGGCTTTTTTCTAAGAATTTTGCCAGGGACAACTCTCTTGTTGCCGTGGGTTTTTTTACGTGCGCTAAATAATTACGTGTAACACACGGGACCTCGGTTTATCGTCTCATCCGAAAGACTAGCGCCCAGACCACCACTCATGGTCTAATGGATGGGGGAAAAATTTCCGGTCCAAACGGGGTACGAACCGCCGCACACTTCAGACCCGGAGTTCTAAGAATCAAATCAGACAGAAGAACAAGTGAAAGCATTTTTGATGAACTCTCAGTGCAAAGACATTAATGTTGGCTGACATTGATATTACGCGTAGACTGAGATACGTTGATCACGCAAACAGAGACACACAGACAAATCTGATGACGACAGTTCTGCAAGGTAAGGTTGAAGGCAGAAGGAAAAGAGGCAGACCATCAACATCCTCCATGGCCAACATCGCTGAGGTCAGTGGTCTGGGAGGAGGGCTACAGGAGATCGTTAAACTCCTCAGAGACAGAAAGAGATGGTGTATCCTGGTGGCCTTGCGTGGCGCTCCTACCGAAGACAATGGTGATGGAGACAGCTGACCTGACCTGACCTGACCTCATGTGGTGTGTCCTGGAGCAAGCAGAACAAGGCAGAGCCGATCTCTTTCAGTCTGGATTGTTCTGGTCGGGGCTGGTTCTCACGTGGGGCTGGTGGGATTAGGTTAACATGGTTACCAAGTTACAGAGGAGGTGTTTGACATGATCTTACTATAGTCTGCCAATCTGAAAGGAAAAGTGTTTGCGAAAAAAGGAAGTAACTGCCAACATGAACGACTTGGTGATGTTAGAGCAAGAAAGTATACAACTTGTAACAGTTCAAGCCTCCCCCATCCCAAGAAAAGTCTAAATGTCACAACTTAACTTGTTGAGATGGTATGTGGTCCTCAAATTTTTCGTTTACCATTTGTTTAAAAAAGTATACGCTCTTATGACATTTTGTTGGAAAGCTATCGAGCTACTAATACTGATACTGATTACAAGATTGGGAAACTTCAAACTGAAGAAGGGCGTGTCTTTCATTACTATGAAAACGACAAACGTGATCATGAAATGAGGATTTTAGTATAACACGTACTTACACTTTTATACCGGAATGCTGTCCTTTTTCAAAATCGGATAAAAACTATCCGCCTAATTTAAGCTGTTGGGCGTTTCTCAGCCTAAAACCTTGGCGGTCAGCCAGGAAATGAACTCTTATGTTTAAACTCATCCCCCACCCCCCCTGAGCCTCACCGTGAGACTGTAAGCGCACACTAGATGAGAAGATTGCGTGTGTGGCTTTTCCAGAACACCACGCTACTAATAGCTATAATCCGACATCAGAGGATTTTTTCCCTTTAAATGGCGGCATAGCCTGTTACGCTAGAACTTGTTATGGCTACAGACAATCTCTATATACATTTTCAAACATAACAACGTTTTATTAAAAGCTTTGGCACCTATTTGGCATTAATAACTGACAAAGCCTTTGGCTTATGCCGCATACAAGCTAGAGAGACATTAAATATAATATGTACAAACAAATGCTCCCAATCAGATTGTGGCAGTGAGTAGACTAAATACCTTTTGCACACAGCTTCAGGCGATTAGTCATAATCAAAGGTGGCGAGATAGACGTCCTCGTATTGAACTGGGGGAATCAACTGCGAAAAGTACCATACATTCTGCAGAAGACTGGAGCAACTTCTGTGGTCTCTACTCCCACTAGAAGACCAATGACAGAAGACAGTTCTGCTAGAATTGACCAATATCAATGGCTTGGGTCTTGCTCCACACTTTAAGCAAACACAAAAGCTTCCTAATAATGGTCCAAGCACAAGCCAAATGAGCAGTATCCTAGCCAAAAAAGATCACATTCCTTGTAGAAAAGCGGCAGAGTCTGGCACTGATAGAGCTAAAACACGGACATATCCCGAAGCTGATACTGGTAGTGATGGTGTTCTCAGCATCATAAATTTTAAAGGATAGCCAAGAAAAGAAAGGAAAGAGCCTCGCAAATTCAATCTCACAAAACAGTAAGGTCATACGATTGCTGAACATTTTGAAACAATAATAGTAGAAAAGGCAGTAAAGCTAATCTTGTAACCAAAATCATGTTCAGAAGTTTGCTGCAATGCTAAATCTCACATTCTCTGTGTACTACTTTGACGGAACAGATTACAAGGTTACACGTTTACGAGATGTTATTACTTCAAAAAACCCAGTGCGTTACATGAAGGCACTAGTAATGATCTAAAGACCTCGTCACACACTTGCACATACGCACGCTTCCCGTTCATCTATTTACCAGTACCGTCTTCTCGTTCCTCGGCTAGAGCTCCAACATTCACCAATAGTGAGATTTTGCCTATGCCACCGTTTATACCCACCATGAAGGTAGCCGCATTCCGATTTCGGGGATAATTTCTATATTGATTTTATTTAATTATTTTTATTTTATTCTTTTATATCGAGGATAATGGAATAAGCATTTATGTGCTTTTTTACATCCAGTCCCCGTGTGTACGCGGTTTTGTAAATTCTGTCTTCTGTTCCCACCGGTACACAATGGCCTACTCTTACAAAAAGCGGAACAGGATTTAACGTGTGCGCAAGATGTTCTGCGTGCGTTCGCGCACGGGGCCTCGGTTTATAGTCTCATCCGAAGGACTTTTGGGGAGAGTGGAGTCGGCACTGATGTTAACTCCAGGGGAAATTATCCCCTTGAACGGGAATCGAACACGGGTCGTCAGATTGCCAGCGCACTGTTCTGACCACTAGGCTATCCCGTCCCCTTGATGTGCCTACAAAGATGTGCAGGAATTCTGGAGAGCGTTAAAAATACTCAGAATGACTTTCGTAATCTGAGCTAATTCAGCGAGTGTGTGATTGTTTTTAATGTTGAATAATGTATGCAGCTTTCTCACAATTAGCTTTTATTGTATTCTTTTCCACCCGTGGGCATGCCGGGGGTCTGTTAGTATGAATTGCATCCCCACTTTCCTGCAAATGATGTGCTGGACATTTCCTCTTTTCTATCCTTCTCTTGGTGTCTGCCTTGTTCGTTTTCTTCCTGTCACCTCCTTCTTGTCTATTTTTTGCCTTCTGGGTCCATTCTCCTGCACTTCTTTTTTCTAGAAAGACTGAAAAGATAGCAATTCTCTCTTATGCCGAAGTCGGATGCGCTGGGCCTGACTTGTTAGGCGATTATCGGCAGCGTGACGCATTTTCGCTCATATAACAGACACCAATAGGTGCTGTCTGAGCTTTCGACTAAGAAGAAAGAATATACTCTTGGCAATAATGCAGATATATTTTCAATGGATAACCCGTATTCAAAATCAATATTACTGCAAAAAAAAATATCTGCATGAAAAGGAGCAAAACAAGGTTTTGGAAATAGTACCTGTAGGAAACATAACTTAAAAGAACCGACCAACCAATGAACAAACTGAAAAAAAACCTAACAGAGAATGAGAGAGACGGAAGACAGAGAGAGGCAGAGAGAGAGAGGAGAGAGAAAGAGAGAAGAGAGAGAAGAGAGAGAGAGAGAAGAGAGAGAGAGAGAGAGAGAGAGAGAGAGAGAGAGAGAGAGAGAGAGAGAGAGAAGAGAGAGAGAGAGAGAGAGAGAGAGAGAGAAGAGAGAGAGAGAGAGAGAGAGAGAGAGAGAGAAGAGAGAGAGAAAGAGAGAGAGGAAAGAGAGAGAGAGAGAGAGAGAGAGAGAGAGAGAGAGAGAGAGAGAGAGAGAGAAAGAGAAGAGAGAGAGAGAGAAGAGATAGAAAGAGAGAGAGAGAAAGAGAGAGAGAAAGAGAAAGAAGAGAGAGAGAGAAAAGGAAGAGAGAAGAAAGAGAAGAGAGAGAGAGAAGCGAGAGAGAGAGAGAGAGAGAGAGAGAGGAGAGAGAGAGAGAGGAGCGAGAGAGAGCGAGCGAGAGAGAGAGAGAGAGAGAGAGAGAGAGAGAGAGAGAGAGAGAGAGAGAGAGAGAGAGAGAGAGAGAGAGAGAGCGAGAGAGAGAGAGAGAGAGAGAGCGAGAGAGAGAGCTGGCAAATAACAAAATAATAAAACCCGAAAAGCCAATTTTCCTCTCAGTTATTCTTCGCCTCCCCACATACAAAGGAAGAAACCCGAACCCGTATGCAATTATTCAAGTCCGCAAGCAAGTAAGCAAGAAAGCAAGAAAGCAAACGAGCAAGCTGGCGAGCAACCAGCCAATTAACCACACAATCAGCCAAACAGCCACCCATCCAGCTACCCACCCGGCCATCCACGAAACCAGCCAGCCAACCAACCAACCAGCCCACCAACCAGCCAGCCAACCCAACCCAATCAACCAACACACAAACAAACCAACCAACACCCTCCTACACCAATCAGCCAGCCAACCACCAACACAACCAACCAACCAACACCCTCCTAAACCAACCTGCCAGCCAGCCAGCCAACCAGCCAGCCAAGCAAACAACCAACCAGCCAGCCAGCGATGAATAAGATGAAAACTAGAACAAAACAAAGCAGCCCCCCAAGTACTCACTAAGCAGTCACCCAGACGACAACAACACGAAGAAAAGCAGCAAAGAAAGAAAGAAATAAAGGAGAGAGAGAGAGAGAGAGAGAGAGAGAGAGGAGAAGGAGGGAGAGAGAGAGAGAGAGAGATAGAGAGAGAGAGAAGAGAGGAGAGAGAGAAGAGAGAGAGAAAGAGAAAGAGAGAGAAGAGTGAGAGAAAGAGAGAAAGAGTGAGAGAAAGAGAGAGAGAAAGAGAAAGAGAGAAAGAGAGAAAGAGAGAGAGAGAGAAATAGAGAAAGAAAGAAAGAAAGAAAGAAAGAAAGAGAGAGAGAGAGAGAGAGAGGAGAGAGAGGAGAGAGAGAGAGAGAGAGAGGAGAGAGAGAGAGAGAGGAGAGAGAGAGAGCTGGCAAATAAAATAATAAAACCCGAAAAGCCAATTTTCCTCTCAGCTATTCTTCGCCTCACCCTATAAAGAGAAGAAACCCGAACCCGTATGCAATTATTCAAGTCAGCAAGCAAATAAGTAAGCAAGAAAACAAACGAGTACGCATGCGAGCAACCATCCAACCAATCAGCCAACCAGCCACCCATCCAGCTACCCACCCGCCCACCCACGAATCCAGCCAGCCTACCAGCCAACCAGCCACCAACCAGCCAACCAACCAGCCAACCAACCAACCAACTACCAAACCAACCAGCCAACCAACAACAGCCAACCAGCAACCAACCAGCCAACCAACCAACCAACTAACCAACCACCCAACCAACCAACCAACCAGCCAACCAACCAACCAGCAACCAACTAACCAGCGATGAATAAGATGAAACCTAGGACAAAACAAAGCAGCCCCCCAAATACTCACTAAACAGTCACCCAGACGACAACAACACGAAAAAAAGCAGCAAAGAAAGAAAGAAAGAAAGAAATAAAGAGAGGGAGAGAGGGGAGAGAGAGAGAGAGAGAGAGAGTAAGGGGGAGAGAGAGAGAGAGAGAGAGAAAGAAAGATGAGAGAAAAAAAGAAAAGAGAGAGAGGAGAGAGATGAGAGAGAGGGGAGAGAGAGAGAGAGAGAGAGACAGAGATAGAAAGGAAAGACGGAGAGAAAAGAGAGAGAAAAAGAAAGAAGAAAGAGAGAGAAGAAAGGAAAGAGAGAGAGAAAGAGAGAGAGAGAGAAGAAAAGGAGAGAGAGAGAAAGAGAAGAGAGAGAGAGAGAGAAAAGAGATGTGAGGAAAGAGGAGAGGAGAGAGTGAGAAAGAGAGAGAGAGGGAGAGAAAGTGAGAGAGACAGAGAGAGAGAGGGGGAGAGGGAAAAAGAGAAAGTGAGAGAGAAAGAAAGAGAAGAGAAAGTGGAGGAGAGAGAGAGGGAGAGAAAGAGAGAAAGTGAGAGAGAGAGAGAAAGAGAGAGAGAGAGGAGAGAGGAGGAGAGAAAAGAGAGGGAGAGAAAGAGAGAAAGTGAGAGGAGAGAGATACAGAGAGAGAAAGGAGAGAGAGAAAGAAAAAGAAAAAGGGAAAGAGAGAGAGAAAGAAAAAGAGAGATGAAAGAAGAGAGAGAAAGGGAGGAGGGGGGAGATAAAGAGAGAGGAAAGAGAAAGTGAGAGAGAGAGAGAAAGAGAGAAAATTGGAGAGGAAAAAAAGAAAAAAGAAAGAGGAGAGAAAGGGGGAAAAAAGAGAGAGAAAGAGGAAAAGGAGAAAAAGAGGGGAGAGAGAGAGAGAAAAAGAGAGGAGAGAGAGAGAAAAAGAGAGAGAGAAAGAGAGAGAGGAGGGAGAGAAAGGAGAGGAAAAGAGAGAAAGGAGAGGGAGAGAAAAATTTTACAGGGGGAAAAAGGGAGAGAGAAAAAAAAAAAGGGGAAAGGGGGAGAGAAAGGGGAAAGGAGAGGGGGAAAAAAGGGAGAGAGGGGGAAAAAAAGAGAGAGAGAGGGGGAGAGAGAAAAGTTTGAGGGAAGAGGGAAAGACGAGAGGAAAAAAGAGAGAGGGAAAAGGGTGAAAGAGAGGAGAGTGAGAAAGAGAGAGGAAAAAGAGGGGAAAAAGAGAGAAAGAGAGAGAGAAAGAGAGAGAGAGTGGAAAAATAAAAAAATAATTTAAAAAAAAACGAAACCCAAATTTTTCCTGTTATTTTTCGTGGGCCTCAAAAAAAAGAAGAAAACAAAAACCCGAAAGAAATCATTCAAGCCAGCAAGCAAGCAAGCAAGCAAGAAAGCAAGAAGAAAACCGGGGCAAACTTGCGAGAAACCACCCAAACCAAACCCACCCACCCAGCTACCCACCCGGGCCCTTAGCCCCCCGCCCACCCACAACCCAGCCAGTCCCACCCAAACCCCCAACCCAACCCAAACCCAAAACCGAAAAAACAAAAAAACCCAAACACCCCCCTATTTCTTAAAACAGCTAGCTAGTAAACCCAAAACCAATAAAACCAATAAACCCAAACCCAAACCCAAAACCCAAAACTACCCACCCACCCCAGCCGCGAGAATAGATGAAAACTAGAAAAAAACCCAAAGCACCCCCCCCCCAGTACTACTAAGCAGTCACCCAGACGAAAAAACACAAAGAAAAGAAAAGAAAAAAGCCCAAAAGAAAAAAGAAAGAAAGAAAGAGAGGAAAAGAGAAAAGAGGAGAGAGAGATGAGAGAGAGGGGGAAAAGGTAAAGGGGAGAGACAGAGGGGGACAGGAGAGAGAAAAGGAGCTTTGCCCAATTTATCTCTCTCCTCTCAATTATCAATTTATCAATCTCTCTTTCTCTCTCTCTCTCTCTCTCACTATTTTAAAAGTGAGAGAGGAGAGAGAGAGGAGAAAAGGAGTAAAGGAGGGGAGGGAGAGAGGGGAGAGAGAGGAGAGGAGAGAGAGAAGGAGAGAGAGAGGAGGGGGAGTTTGGAGAGAGAAAAGGGAGAGAAAAGGGGAACAAAAAAGAAAAAAAAAATTTTAAAAAAAAAAGGAAAAAAAAAAGAAAACAAACAAAACGAAACAAGTCTGCCCTATCCTCACCCTTCAAACTATCGGAAAAAGGGGTCAAAAAACTACAAAATTTTCACGAAAAATTTTAAAACAGGCACTTTGTTTTGGGGTTAAAAGCCTAAAAGTTTTTTTTCCGGTCTGTTGTAGTTTTGATATCAGAGGGGCGGGGGGATGGATGGGGTTGGTTGGGGAGTGGGGGGGGGGGGTGGGGGGTGGAGGGTGGGGGGGGGGTTGTGGGGGGGGGTGTGAATGGTGGGTACTTTTTTTGTTGTCATTAGTTTTTTCCTCTTACTCTGTTTTTTGACTGGACTTTATTTTGTCCCCTTTGGGCCTTTTCTTTTTCTGTCTGTCTATTTTTTGGGATTGTGTGTCTTTCACCCACCCCCAAAACACACACAACACACCACAAACACAACACACACACCAACCACACCCCCACACACAAACACACACACACTCACCAAAAACACCAAAAACACCACACACACACACACACACACCACACTCCTTCTTTTCTCTCTCTCTCCTCCTTCATCCTTTCCCCCATCCCTCCACCCTCCCTCCATCCATCCCTCCCTCCATTATCTATCTATCATTTTCTATTTTCGTCTGTCTGTCTGTCTTTTTTTGTCTGTTGTTTTGGGCTGTTTTGTCTATCTATTATCTATTCTATTTTCATCTATCTATTTTCATTTTATCTATCTACTATTTATCTATCTATCTTTCTATCTATCATCTATTTCTATCTATCTTTTTCTATCTATCTATCGATCGGTCTATCTTTTTATCTCTCTATCTTCTTCTCTCCAATCGTAAAATTGCACTTGAAATTGAGTTATTTTTCAACATTTTTTGCTTTATTTTAAATAAAATTAAAAACGACTTGAAAAAATAAAAAAGCCCCCTTTTTTAAATTTCTTTAGGGCTGTGCCCGCGTTTTTCCCTTTCCAAAAAAATAAAAAAACACACCACCTAATGATTAAAAAAGGGGTTTAAAACTTTTTTCTCTAAGGTTTTTTTGTTATTTGTTTTGACAAATCGGGCTAGTTCTTTTTTGGGATTTATGTTTAGTGTACCCCTTTTTATTTTATTTTTATTATTATTATTTTCCTCATTATAATTTTTTTAAAAAAATTTTTTATTATTAATAATTAAAATTTCCCCCAAATTTTGGGTGGTACAAACCCCTGAGATGATCTATTCTGTATTTCGCTGATATATTTTTTTTTTCGAAGAAAAAGGGGGGGTTCTGTGCGCAATTCAGTTTGTTTTTTTTTTTTTTAAACGTCAACACTCAGCTGTGGTTTGTACCACCCTTTTCGTGTAGTTTGTGCAGATCCTTTTTATACATTTTTAGGGCTTAAATACCCCAATATTTTTTATTTTATCTGCCTTTTAACTTTGTCCCCCCATTTCAATTGGTCCATCGAGGAGAATATTTAAATTTAAAAATGAGGGTTTTTGTGCGAACCCCACGCAAAACATTTTACGCCCCATGTTCAAACCCGTTCCGCCTTCGGAAGGTTTTTTAGATCTTTTTGAGTCGGTTTGAAAAAAAAAAACAACGCAAAAATTTTATAAAAAGCATCAACAACAACAACAAATTCCATTAT
>CM054149.1:45181013-45186013 GCA_028751875.1 Rapana venosa | reverse complement strand
GGACTGGGTGAAAAAAGCAGATGAGTGCTTATTCCATCATCCTGGCAATAAAAGAATAAAAGAAAGATAAAAATAGCAAAAACACCCCCCCTCTCTCTCTCTTAAACACACACACAAACACCCCCCCCCCCCCGACAAACATCACACATCACTAACCCCCCTCCACACCACACACACACACAACCCCTCCCCCCCCCCCCCCCACACACACACTGCCTTGCACTATAACTATTCATGCATACAGCGGGCTTTTTCCAATCAATCAATGAGCTTTTTCTAATCAGTCAGATCAATGCATGGATCATCACCCTAGAAGTATGTGTGAGGATTTTGTTGGACAAAGGTTTTCAAAGTGGCAGAATCTTTACAACTGATAGTTTTTGTTCCCCAAGAGTGTCTGTCCCAAGTTAATAATCTCTGTACAATTTGACATCGATTCTTTCGCAGTTTTGTAATTAGTTTTGGAGGGGAAGGGTGGGGTGGTGTGGGGGTGGGGGGTCAAGAAGGGGTGTTGGGGCCGGGGGAAGTGGGGGGTGGGGGGGTGGAGGGCTGAACGGGAGGGAGTGTGGGTGTTAGGGTGTGGGATGTGGCATATACTGATTTTAGGATCGTTCCAAATGTAGAGGCAGTCCATGCATTTGTGTTTCTTCTTTTTTACAAGATAAGATAACCGCAATGTTTCTTAGCAGATGCCAGTGGTTGTCGTTTAAACCCCCCCCCCCCCCCAACAAATTGCTGCTATATCATCATCATCATCAGCATCAGCAGCACACCCCCCAAAACCCCCAAACACCACCCCCAACCCCCACCCCCACCCCCACCCCCCCCCACCCCCCACAACCCACCACACCCCCCCCCCAACCCCCCAAACCCCCAAACAAACCCCCCACCAAAACCCCCACCAAACCCCCACAAAAACCCCCCAAAACCACCCCCCCAAAAAACAAACACCACCACCAAAAAAAAAAAAAAAAAAAAAAACCAAAAACCCCCACCCCCCCCCCCCAAAACCCCCACACCCCCACCAACCCCCACCCCCCCCCCCACCAAACCCCCATCCCCCACCCCCGAACCCCCCCCCACCCCCCCACACACCAACCCCCAACCCCCCCCCCCCCCCCCACCCCCCACCCCCACACCCCCCACCAAACCCCCACACCAACAACCCCAAACCCCACAACCACCACCAAACCAAAACCCCCAAAAAAAACCCCCAAACCAACCCAACAAACAACCCCAAACCCCAAACCACAAC
This sequence comes from Rapana venosa, assembly GCA_028751875.1. Classification (NCBI taxonomy): domain Eukaryota; kingdom Metazoa; phylum Mollusca; class Gastropoda; order Neogastropoda; family Muricidae; genus Rapana; species Rapana venosa. The sequence goes on along the minus strand of CM054149.1, from coordinate 45,184,758 downwards.
CCCCACCCCCAAAAAAAAAAACCACCAACCAACCCCAAAACCAAACCAACCCCCAAAACACCAAACCCCCAACCCCCAAACCCCCAAAAAAACCCACCACCACACCCCCCCCCCCCCCCCCCAACAAACCACCCACCCCACCACCACCACCACCACCACCCACCACCACCACCACAAACCCCCCACCAAACCACCACCACACCCCCCCCCCACACACCACACAACCCCCCCCCCCCACCACCACCACCACCAAAAACCCCCAAAACCAACCTCACCACCACCACCACCACACCACCACCCCACCACCACCCCACCACCCCCCACCACCACCCCACCCCACCACCACCACCCCCAAAGAACAGTAAGGGGTTTAAAGCATCGCGTTTTGGTTCTGAAATATCTGAAGATACGATCGATCTCTGAAAAACTGTCTGTTTCAAGGGGTTTCCATCCAACCCCCCCTCCCCCCCCCTTCCCTCACCCCCATCTTTCAGCTTTCCCTTCTTCCCCGATTGGTTTGGATCCCACGCTGCTAAGCCTGAAGCCCTAAAACCCCCTGGATGAAGCAATCAAACCAAAGTCCTGTAAAATATGGGGATTACATCTTTCTCAAACCGACAAAAAAACAAGCAACAAAAATTATTTTTAGAATGCACCCCTGACTAGGGGTCACTTCCATCCCTAAAATGCAATCGGTGAAGGAAAAAAAAGGGGACTTCCCCGGCTTGCGCGAAAGTTTTAAGCCCATTTTTCCCAGAAGTCATCACGAAAAAAGTTTGTTTTTTTATTATTGAAAAAAAAGTTTGTTTTTAGATTGAGGATTACCAAAAATGTGCGTGCATGTGCCGTACCCCTGTGTTTTTTGCCCACTTGCGTGACTTAAGCGTGCTAAATTTGTGTGTTTGGTGGCCGGCGCGTGATGTTTGGGTGCGAAAAGGCATTTGGGTTTATGTTTGTGTGTTGCCTGTATGCCTATATGATTTATGCTGACTCTGATTGTGATATTGTGTAAGGCATTCGAAAACCAGACGGGGACAGGGGCAGGCCGACGCATCCCCATGGGGGGCTTCCCTCTCCCGTGTTTCCCCTCACCTCTGCGTCATTCTGTTCCCCCTGACAACGTTTTTCCCCAGTGCCGTCCCCCCCGCCCCTTCAGCTGTTCACTGTTCTTTTGGTTTGTGACTTGTAATGTATTTTGGTTCTATGATGGTTTTGATTTGTTTTCGTTTTCCGCCCCTGTTTCCCTTTTTCCATTTTAGGGGGGGGGGGGGGGGGGGAGGGTGTTTTTTGGGGGGGGGAAAACTCCCAATCGTCAACCTCTCCACCTCCTTCAATCTCCTTCGTTTGTTTTAAATGTGCAGTCTGTCTGCCCAAAGGGGAAAACGCACATTCTGATTTCATCTCTGAAAAAAACATTGTTAAACCTTTCCCTCCGAAATTGGCTTAAACCAAGGCCAAAACCAAAATAAAAAGTGACCCCTCCTGGTATAAAACTATTTTTTCCCCCGACTTCTGGGGGGTGGGTTGCCATCATTCTCAAAAACACATTTTGGGAACCCTTCTTTCTTCAGTCACAACCTTCAATTCTTCATGAAACTTTTTAAGTTTGCGAAATCGTCTCAACCTACGGCCCCCCTATACTTTCTGCGCCTTTTTCCCTCCACCTCCCCCGTAAACACAAAATCTTTCTTTTTCACCAAAATTTCCAGTCACTCCTCGACCCCTACAGCCTCCTCCCTTTAAATTAAAATTCTTGGTGACTTAACTTCCATTTCGACAACAGTCTTCTCCAGATGTCAAACGCTTTCTTTTCTCTGTCCACCCTTCTCTCCTCAATGGTAAAGAAAGCAACGCCGATTGGTCTTTTAGACTGTTGATTTTTAATGCTTCATTTTAAACTTGTCAATCTGTTTCTGTCACCGCGAAAGTTCTGATCATTCGCCTTCTTTTCCCTCTTAACATCACAAAACCGTCAGAAGGAAAAAAAATTTTACCGTCGCAATCTTAAGCCCTTTGACATTTTCCTTTTCTTTCCGCTTTCCCAAGTTTTTCACAAACCCTGACCCACTGACCCCTCTGATCATATAACATTTCTCCGCCAATGCTTGATGAGCATGCCCTTATGACCATTTTCCCCGACAGACCCCGTGCGCCATGGGATACCCCAAAGGGAAAACTTGAAGCGAAGCGCAAACGGGCCCCAACTAGAACGGCAGTGGCGAACAAAAACCGAAATCAACAAAAAAACTTTTCGAAAAAAAATAAACAAAATCAAACGCTTAATCCATCAGCAAGACAGATACTACTCTTTCCAAGTTCTCTTGTACATCCCTAAAACCCCTTTTTTCCCCCACCTAAATCTCCCTTTGGTCGCAAAAAAAACTCCCTGCTAAACTCACAGCCTGTTGAATTTTCCCTCCATTTTTCTGCCTTTTTCAACAAAGTTCGAAACTACGCTCCAGAGGATCAGACCCAAATTTAAACCGCGCCTCCTGACCCCCGTTCACTGGCCACTCCTTCTTTTCCCTTCATCCCAAAGTGAAAAAGAAAAATGACAATTCGAGGAAATGACTATAAAATCAGCGACCCTTGATCCCATACCTGCTCCTGTTTTTTTCACAATGCTTTCCCAATTGTACTATTATCACAAAATAGTAAACCCTCTCTTGTTTCGGAAAATTTTTCCATCGCCTTAAAACAGCAAAAGTCACACTTACTGAAAAAAAACACGACCTCGACCCTTCTGAAGAATTTTGGCTGGGCTAAAACTTACCCCTTTTTTTTCTAAAGTACTAAAAAAGTTGTTCCAAACAAAATCAAAAATCATTTCATTCCAATATTTTCTTCCCCTTTTCAGTTGCCTATCGCCCCAACCCCAGCACCGAAACCACCTATCCATATTTTGTACATTTTCTTGCTTCTGAGCAGGAAAAATTTCCCCCCTCCCTTTTTTGACTTAACTGCAGCCTTTGATACCATAGATCACTCAATTCTTTCTTTCCCCGCCTCCCAAAAAACGTTTTGGGATTAACGGCACGCCCTCCCCCCGGTTACTTCTACCTCACAGACAGGTTTCCCGAAAGTTTTTGTAAAAAAAATTCAATCAAAAAAGTCAAAGGGAAAAGGAGTCCCCAGGGCGGGCCCCGGGGCCCCGTTCTCTTTACTTTTCACTGCTCCCTCTCACTATAATAAAAAAACACCTTTGATCACATTTCTTGCCCGGGTATCACTTTTAGTGAGTGTACTGTTTAAAAAATTGCCTTCCCCCCGACAAATATGTTTCCACTGCCCTTTAAAGGGCATTCAAAACTGGTGACTCAGAACAAGTTAAACTTCCTTTTTTTTTCCCAAATGTCCGGGTTTGGGCCTGCAGACATGACGATCTGGCCTCCATTTTCCCTGTTTCGGGCCCCCCCCATGAGCTCTTTTGGTGCCCCCTTTATTCGTTGCGAATTTGTTTAAGCTGTTGTGAATTTTTACGTTGTCTTCCCCGCCTTGTTTCCCCAGATTTTGCCCCTCCAAAAACAGTTTTTCTAGTCCGTCACCCGATTAATGGCCCAAAAATTTGAGCGTCTTTTTTTTTGATGGGGTTGAAAGGGATCCTTGTACCCAGCCATTTTTTTACTTTTGATTTGTTTTTTTTTTGCCATAAGACTTTTTGATTCTCCCGGGTGAACCAATTTCCACTGCTTCTAGTCGTGTTTTGTGTCCTTTTGGTAGGGCCCGCCTCACATCCACAGAAAAG
>CM054149.1:45178879-45180513 GCA_028751875.1 Rapana venosa | reverse complement strand
AATGAAGGGCACCCAACTTCGGGCACCATCCCTGACATAACACCTGCGCGGACCACAAAGCCGCACCACGAACTGCAGCCGATTTGGCCCAAAATGGAAGAAAATTTGTTTCCTCATGCAGCTTCAATGGTGATTTACTTGCTGCCCGCCACAAAACTAGCCCATATTATATATCAAAATAAACTACAAAACACAAGCATTGAAGTGCACTATGCGTTTTGTACAACATTCATCTTGCTACAAACTAATGGCGATTAAAGCCTCTTCCCATGCACACTTTTAACAGACTCATGTTAGTTTTGATAATAACACATGAAACGTCCAACACAGGAAAAGTACTTAGTAACAAAAAGAGGAACATTATACACATTCTTCATACATTCACATATCATTTACCAAAAAGATGTCTTATTAAAATAAAGATATAATTAATTAAACAGCGTATCAAAAACACAGTTTTGATCTGCTCCGCATTCATTCTGTTTGCAATACCGTTAGTTTGATCAAATTAAGAAAGATCTATAATAACATGAATTATGTATACAAGCATCTTTGAATCTTATACTCATTCAAATCGAAAGTTAAAATATGCCATACATTTGTACTGTTGTGTCTGCGTTTTGTTTGTTTCAGTTTCACTGATTCAAACGAGAATGGTGTAGGGTTATCGCCATATTTCAAACGATGTCATAAGCCTTACGATCTATTACCACTTGATATGAGCGATGTTTATTTACCTAAATAAAGTTTATTCCAGCTGCTATACCTTCACACAATACGGTTCCGTGACATAGGAATTAGAACTGCTTTTCTAGTCGTGAGATCAAGGTAGCTATGCCGACATGACGCAGAGGCGAAAAAATATTAATTAGAACAAAAACTAGAGAGCTTTCACTGTAGTTGAGAGAATCGAGTCAAGATCAGTCTTTCAACAATCATGTTCACGATATGAGCAAACCGTATGAGTTACTTAAGTTGCTATTATTGATTTTCTGTCCCAGACAAGACCAGCACTCCCATTGCAAGGGCAATAAATTGAAAATGTATTACTGAATTACTAAAACCATTATTTTGAGATAGTTCATGTATCAACAACACAAAATCAACATAAACAAAGTACAAACTAACTAGTTACATAAGAATATCGGAAAACGAACGTGTTTAGTCTATAAACTAAATATAAAAATACAAATATATAGTATGCCATAAGGACAACAATAGTTTACAGAGGCCACTGGAAAGTCCTCTATCTAAACCAGTCGCAGGGACTATCTTTCCAGATGCCGTACCCTCACTCACAGTGCTCCATATCTAAATATTATTCACAACCGCTTTATCGTTATTACTGTTTTTTAAAGATAGTTTGATGAAAAAAAAATGCAAGTCCACCACTTATTCACCGTAGCATTGTGAATATAAAATTTTGACTTGACGTACACACACACACACAGGAGTCTAGCACACACATGAGACGAGTCTAATGACATTCCAAGCTCGGAATCCCAGAGCTCTAATCTTACACATACTATCAGTTCTGTGCCGATAAAATTGGCTCCCTATCCCTTCCGTCCTTCCTTCCTCTCCTTCCTTTCCTGTCTGCTTAGTTATTCCTCTGTCATTCTTCAACTGTCGGT
>CM054149.1:45163879-45171379 GCA_028751875.1 Rapana venosa | reverse complement strand
AAAAATGAAAAAAAAAAAAAATTTTAAAAAAAATTTTTTTTAAAAAAAAAATTTTCCCCCCCCTTTTTTTTTAAAAAAAAAAAAGGAAAAATTTTTTTTTTTAAACCCCCAAAATTACAAAAAAACCCTTTTTAATCCCAAAAAAACCCCCCCTTCCCCAAAAAAAAAAAAAAAATTAAAATTTTTGGGGGAAAAAAACCCCCCCCGGGGGTTTTTTAAAAAACCCCCTTTAAAAAAAAAGGAAAAAAAACCCCCTTTTTTAAAAAAACCCCCCTTTTAAAAAAAGGGGGGGAAGGGAAAAAAAAATTTAAAAAAAAAAAAAACCCCCCCCCCCCCAAAAAAAAACCCAAAAAAAAAAAAAAAACCCCCCAAAAAAACAAAAACAAAAAAAAAACCCCCCGAAAAGGGGAAAAAGTAAAAAAAAAAAAAAAAAACCCCCCCCCCCCCCCGCAGCAGCAGCAGCAGCAGCAACAAAAAAAAAAAAAGGGAAAAAAAAAATTTTTTAAATTTTGGGGTTTTTTTTTTGGGGGGTTTTTAAAAAAATTTTTTTTTTTTTTGTATGTATGTATGTATTTTTAAAGTATGTATGTAAGTTTTTATGTATGTATGGTTTTTGGTTTTTAAAAAAAGGGGGGGGGGGGGGGTTTTTTGTATAAAAAACCCGGGAAAATTTTAAAAAAAAAAAAAAGGGTTTGGGTTTTTTCCCCCCCCCCCCCCCTTTTTTTTTTTTTTTCTTGGTTTTTTAAAAAAAAAAAAATAAAAAAAAAAAATATATTTAAAAAATATATATATATATATAATTAAAATAATATATTTTTTTTTGGGGGGGGTGTGTGTGTTTTTGTGTGGGTGGGTGTGGGGTTTGGGGGTTTTTTAAAAAAAAAAAAAGGTTTTTTTTTTTTTTCTTTTTTTCCCCCCTTTTTTTTTCCCCCCCCCTTGGTTTTCCTTTCTTAAAAAAAAACCCAAAAAAAAAAAAAAAAAAAAAAAAAAAAATTTTTTCCAAAAAAAAAATTTTTTTTAAAAAAAATTTTTTAAAATTTTTTTTTGGTTTCCTTTTTTTGGAACCTTTTTTTTTTTTTTTTTTTTTAAAAAGGTTAAAAAATTTTTTTTTTACCCCCCTTTTTTTTTTTTTTTAAAACCCCTTTTAAAAAACCCCCCCCCAAAAAAAAAAAAATTTTAAAAGGGGGGTTTTTTTGGTTTTTTTGGGGGGGGGTTTTTCCCCCCCCCCCCTTTTTTTAAAAAAAATTTTTTGGGGGGGGGAAAAATTAAAAAACCCCCCGGGGAAAAAACCCCCCAAAAAGGGGGAAATTTAAACCCCAAATTTTTCCCCCCCCCCCCAAAAAATTTTTTTTTTTTTTTGGGGCCCCCCCGCCCCAAACCCCCCCCCTTTTCCCCCCCAAAAAACCCCCCCCCCCCAAAAAAAAAAAAAAAAAGGGAAAAAAAAACCCCCAAAAAAAACCCCCCCCCCAAAAAAAAATTTTTTAAAAAAAAAAAAAAAAAATAAAAAAAAAAAAAACCCCCCCCAAAAAACCCCCCCCCTTTAAAACCCCTTAAATTTTCCCCCCCAAAGGGGTTTTTTTCCCCCCAAAAAACCCCTTTTTTCCCCCCCCAAAAACCCCCCAAAAAAAACCCCCCCCCCCCCCCCCCCCAAAAAAAAAATTTTTCCCCCCCCCCCCAAAAAAACCCCCCCAAACCCCCCCCCCACCCCCCCCCGCCCCCCCCCCCCAACCCCCCCCCTTTTTAAAAAAACCCAGGCCCCCAACCCCCGCCCCCCCCCCCCCAAAAAACCCCCCCCCCAAACCCCCCCCCCCCAAAAACCCCAACCCCCCCCCAAAAAAAAAAAAAAAACCCCCCCCCCAAACCCCCCCCCAAACCCCCCCCAAACCCCCAAAAAAAAAAAAAAATTTTTTTTTTTTGGGGGGGGTTTTTTTTCCCCCCCCCCCCTTTTTTTTTTTTTTTTTTGGGGGGGGCCCCCAAAAAAAAACCCCCCCCCCCCCCCCAAAAAAAAAAACCCCCCCCAAAAAGGCCCACCCAACCCCCCCCCCAAAAAAAAACCCCTTTTTTTAAAAAAAAAAACCCCCCCCCCCCCCCCCCCCCCCCTTTTTCCCCACCCCCCTTTTTAAAAAAGGGTTTTTTTTAAAAAAAACCCTTTTTTTAAAAAAAAAAAAAAAAAAAAACCCCCCCCCCCCCCCCCCCTTTCCCCCCCAAAAAAACCCCCCCCCCCCCCCCCCCCCCCGGAAAACCCTTTACCCCCCAAAAACCCCCCCCCCGGGCCCCCCCCCAACCCCCCCCCAAAAAAACCCCCCCCCCCCCCCCCCCCCCCCAAAAAGGGGGCCCCCCCCCCCCCCCCCCCCCAAACCCCCCCCAAAGGGAAACCCCCCCCAAACCCCCCAAAAAAAAAGCACCGGGGGCCCCCTTTCCCCCCAAACCCCCCCCCCCCCGGGTTTTCCCCCCCTTTTTTTAAAACCCCCCCCAAAACCCCCAAAAAAAAAAACCCCCCCCAAAAAAACCCCCCCCAAAAAAAAAAACCCCCCCCAAAAAAAAACCCCCCGGGGAAAAAAACCCCCAAAAGCAAAAAAAAACGCACCAAAACCCCCCCCCCCCCCAAACCCCAAAAAAACCCCCCCCCCCCCCTTTTCCCCCCCCCCTAACCCAACCCCCTCCCTTTTCCCCCCCCAACCCCCCCCCCCCCCAAAAAAAAAAAAACCTTCCCCAAAAAGGGCCCCCCCCCCCCCTTTTTTTCCCAACCCCCCAAAAAAAAAAAAAAAAAAAAAACCCCCCCCCCACCCCCAAAAAAAACCCCCCCAAAACCCCCCAAAACCCCCGGGCCCCCCCCCCGGCCCCCCCCCCCCCCCGGGCCCCAAAACCCCAAACCAAAACCCTCCCCCCTTTTTTCCCCCCCCCCCCCAAAAAAACCCCCCCCCCCAAAAAAACCCCCCCAAAACCCCCCAAAAAAAACCCCCCCAAAAAAAAAAAAAAAAAAAAACCCCCCCCCCCCCCCCCCCCCTTTTTTTCCCCCCCCCACCCCCAAAAGGCCCCCCCCCCCAAACCCCCCCCCCCCTTTTTTTTTCCCCCCCACCCCAAAAAACCCCCCCCCCCAAAAAAAAACCCCCAAACCCCCCCATTTTTTTAAAAAAAAAAAAAACCCCCCCCCCCCCCCCCCCCCCCAAAAATTTCCCCCCCCAAAACCCCCCGGGGACCAAAACCCCCCCCTTTTTTTCCCCCCCCAAAAAAAAAAAAACCCCAAAACCCCCAAAAACCCCAAACCCCCCCCTTTTTAAAAAAAACCCCCCCCCCCCCAAAACCCCCCCCAAAAAACCCCCCAAAAAACCCCCCAAAAAAAAACCCCCCCCCGCCCAAAAAAAGGGGGGAAAACCCCGGGGGGCCCCCCACCCCCCCCAAAAAAAAAACCCGGGCCCCCCCCCGGAAAACCCCCCCCCCCCGGGGGGGCCCCCAAAACCCCAAAAAAACCCCAAAAAAACCCCCCCCCCCGGGGGGGGTTTTTTTGGGGGGGGGGGGGTTTTTTTGGGGGGGCCCCCCCCCCCGCCCAACCAAAAAAACCCCCCAAAAGGGGGCCCCCCCCCCAAAAAAAAACCCCCCCCCCAAAAAAACCCCCCCCCAAAAAAAAAAAAAAAAAAGGGAAAAAAAGGGGGGCCCCCCCCCCCAAACCCCCAAAAAAACCCCCAAAAACCCCCCCGGGCCCCCGGGAAAAAAACCCCCCCCCCCCCAAAAAAAAACCCCCCCCAAAAAAAAAACCCCCCCCAAAAAGCCCAAAAAAAACCCCCCCCCCAAAGGGGAAAAAAACCCCAAAAACCCAAAAAAAAAAAAACCCTTTTCCCCCCCCCCAAAAACCCCAAAAAAACCCCCAAAAAAAAAAACCCCCCCCGGAAAACCCCCCCTTTTTTTAAAAAAAAAAACCCCAACCCCCCCCCCCAATTAAAAAAAAAACCAATTTTCCCCCCCCCAAAACCCCCCCCCCCCGGGAAAAAAAAGCCCCCCCCCCCCCCGGGTTCCCCCCCTTCCCCCCTCCAAAAAACCCCCCCGGGGGCCCCCCCCCCCCCAAAAAAAAAAACCCCCCCCCCAACCAAAAACCCCCCAAAAAAAAAAAACCCCCAAAAAGGGGGTTTTTTTAAAAAAAAAACCCCCCCAAAACCCCCCCCCCCCAAACCCCCCCCCCCCCCCCACCAAAAACCCCAAAAAAACCCCCCCCCCAAACCCCCCACCCACCCCCAAAAACCCCCCCCCCAAAAAACCCCCCCCCACCCGGGGGAAAAAACCCCGGGCCAAAAAACCCCAAAAAAAAAAAAAAACCCCCCCCCAAACCCCCCCCCATTAAAAACAACCCCCCCCCAAAAAACCCCCCCCCCCCCCCTTTTTTTTTTTTTAAAACCCCAAAAAAACCAAACCCCCCAAAAAAACCCCCCAAAACCCCCAAAAAACCCCCCCCCCCAAAACCCCCCCCCAAAACCCCCCTTTTCCCCCCCCCCCCCCCAAAAAAAACCCCGGGAAAAAAACCCCCCAAAAAGACCCCCCCCCCCCCCCCTTTTAAAAAAACCCCCCCCCCGGGGGCCCCCCCTGAAAACCAAAAAAAAAATTTTTTTTTAAAAAAACCCCCCCCAAAACCCCCCCCCCTTAAAAACCCCCCTTTGGGGAAAAAAGGGGCCCCCAAAAAATTTTTTTCCCCCCCCCCCCAAAAAAAAAAAACCCCCCCCCCCCCCCAAAAACCCCCCCCCCCCAAAAACCCCCCAAAAACCCCCCCCCCAAAAAACCCCCCCCCCCCCCCCAATTTTTAAAACCCCCCCCCCACCCCAAAAAAAAACCCCACCCAAACCCCCCACCCCCCCCCCCCAAAAACCCCCCCCCCCCCCCCCAAAACCCACCCAAAAACCCCCCCCCCCCCAAAACCCAAAAAAACCCCCCCCCCAAAAAAAAAAAAAAAAAAAGGGGGGGAAAAAAAAAAAAAAAAAAAAAAAAAAAAAAAAAAAACCCCCCCGGCCCGGAAAAAAAACCCAAAAAAAACCCCCCAAAAAAAAACCCAAAAAACCCCCCAAAAAATTTAAAAAAAGAAGGCCCCCCCCCCCCAAAAAAAAAAAAAAAAACCCCCCCCAAAAAAACCCCGGCCCAAAAAAACCCCCCAAAAACCCCCCCCCAAACCCCAAAACCCAAAAAACCCCCCCCCCCCCGGGGGGGGAAAAAAACCCCCACCCAAAAAAAACCCCCCCCCCCCCCCCCCCAAAAAAAACCCCCAAACCCCCCCTCCCCCCAAAAAAAAAACCCCCCCCCCCGTTCCCCAAAAAAAAAAAACCCCCCCCCGGGGGGAAAAAAAAAAAAGGGGGGGAAAAAAAAAAGGAAAAAAAAAAAAAGGGGTTTTTTTTCCCCTTTTTTTCCTTTGTTGTTTTAAAAAAAACCCCAAAAAAAAAAAAAAAAACTTTTTTTTTTTTTTTTGGGGTTTTAAAAAAATTTTTCCCAAAAAAAAAAAATTTTTCCCCGGCAAAAACCCCCAAACCCCCCGGGGGGGGGCCCCCCCCCCCCTAAAAAAGGCCCAAAAAAGATCAATTTATTAAAAAATTTTTTTCCCCTTTCCCCCCCTTTTTAAAAATTTTTTCCCAAAAATCCTTTTCCCAAAAAAAAGGGGGGGGGCCCCTTTTCTTAAAACCCCCCTTTTTTTTTTCCAAGGAAGGTGCCCGGGCCCGTTCCCCGGGGGCCCCCGGGGGGAAGGAAAAAAAAAGGGGGAAAAATTTTAAAAACCCCCCCCCTTTTTTTTTTCCCCCCCCTTCCAAAAAGGGGGGTTTAAAAATTTTTAAAAAAAGGTTTTTTTTCCCCCCCTTTTGGTTTTTTTTTTGGGGGAAAAAAATTTTTTTTTTTTTTTTTTTGGGGGGGAAACAAAACAGAAGACAGAGACAAAAGACACAGAGACAGCATATGTTCTGTGCAAACAAACCAACATAGATTATTTATTTGACACAGAAAACTGAGTGAACAGAGAAAAAAAAACTAGCCCAGCCAAACAACGTAATCATGCCATGGCGAAATAAACGGACTGAAGAAGAAACAAAGCAGAAACAAAATCAATGCTGAAAAGAGGAAAAGTTGAAACAGCAATCACGATCGTCCAACCGACAAAGAAAGAACGAAAGAAACCTGACAGTTTTGAAAGAAGGTCAACTGACAATAATTTATCATTGAGGGGGCAAGAAAGAAAAAAGGAAAAGAAATAAACCAAAAGTAGAGTGCGTAAACTCCTCTTTCTCCGTGTCTGTCTGTCTGTCTGTCTCTCTCTGTGTCTCTCTCTCTCGCATTTCACTACCTCTACCTGTCTCTGTCTGAGTGACTTTTTCTTTTATCTTTTCCCACCCCTGTCTGTCTGGTTTGCGGATGACATCGACGGACTGGCAGGAAACGAACAGGAACTAGCCAACCTAGTGTGCCACCTGGACAAAACATCCTCCAAATACGGCACGGAGATCAGTGCCGAGAAGACAAAACTCATGACAAACAGTGCCCAGCCAATCACTACCAAGACCACAGTCAGTGGAAACGAACTTGAGGATGTAAATCACTTCAAGTACCTTGGAGCTATTATTACTGAAGAAGGTTTAAAGTCCGAAATCCTCACAAGAGCTGCACAAACAGTAGCAGCAACGGCGAAGCTCAAGATAATCTGGAAAAAACCTAAACCACTCTCTCAGGACCAAGGTCAAGCTGCTGCATGCATTGATCATGTCCACATATATGTATGCATGCGAATCCTGGACATTGAATGCAGATCTACAGAGGAGGATCCAGGCGTTGGAGATGAGATGCCTAAGATGACTCCTTGGCATTTCATACACGGACCTCATTACCAACGAAGAAGTCCGACTAACCATCACCTACCAAGTAAAGCACTATGAAGACCTGCTGACCACAGTCAAGAAAAGAAAGCTCAGATGATATGGGCAAGTGACAAGATCAGATGGGCTCTCCAAGACCATACTGCAAGGAACAGTGCAGGGGAAGAGAAGGCGAGGCAGGCCGAACAAAAAAAGAGCAGACAGCATCACTGAATGGACCGGGAAAAGCTTCTCCACAACCCAGGCACTTGCCCACAACCGCCGCTAATGGAGCCAACTGGTGCAACGTTCGTCACTGCAGTGCCCCTACGACCCCAGATGGGGTTAAGGGAGCCGGTGAGATGAGCTGATGTCTGTCTGTGTGTACCTACATTATTGTCCTAGAACGACATGAAACAAGAATAATGCCAAGCCATGCTAGAACGCCAGTCACTCCGCTTCCTTTATTACCCACAGGTTACCCCCCCCCAAAAAAAAAGTGGAAAAAAGATAACAAACACTTCACAGTACGAAAACATACAAAAAAAATACCAAATGGGCAACCAGTACTGTAGAATACCAAGTTTTATCGTGTGTGCAAGGTGTTGCGTCTTTCACACACGTAAAAACCCGTTCTGTATTTTGGAAGAGCAAGCCATTTCTTCCGGAAAGAATGGATAACAAAAAA
>CM054149.1:45153879-45158879 GCA_028751875.1 Rapana venosa | reverse complement strand
TGTGTGTGTGTGTGTGTTAGTTAGTTCTTCAGTTTAACGTCCTTCCACCAAAAAGTGATATCAGACGATTTTGTGTGTGTGTGTGTGTGTATGTGTGTGTGTGTGTGTGTGTGTGTGTGTGTGTGTGTGTGAGTGTGTGTTTGTGTGTGTGTGTGTGTGTGTGTGTGTGTGTGTGTGTGTGTGTGTGCGTGCATGTGTGAGTGTGTGTATGAGAGTGTGTATACGTCCGTGTATGTATGTGTGTGCATGTACGAGTGTGTGCGTGTGTGTATGTGCGTGCGTGCATGCGTGTGTGTATGTGGTTTGTGTGTGTAAGTGTGTGTGTGTGTGTGTGTAAGTGTGTGTGAGTGAATGAGTGTGAATATATGAGTGAAATTGTTGGCGTGTGTGAGTGTGTGTGTGTGTGTGTGTGTGTGCGTGCGCGTGTGTACGTGTAAGTAAATATATCACAGAAATTGAGTTATGTATGTGTGTTCCTGTAGGTGTGTGTGAGTGTGTGTGTGCGCGCGCTTGCTTGTTTGCGTGTGAACATGCAAGTATGTGTGAGGGTCTTGCGTGTGTGTGTGTGTGTGTGTGTGTGTGTGTGTGTGTGTGTGTGTGTGTGTGCCAGTAAATAGCCTAATCAACAAACAGTTATACAAAACTTAGGGCCTTGCTAAAAAAAACCAAGTACCCCCCAAAAAAACAAACAAACAAAAAACAAAAAACAACAACAAAAAACAAAAAAAAAACCCTTTAGGGGAATAAGCAAGAACATGTTTCAAATCTTCAACCAGTCTGGATAACAAATAGAACAAGAAAAACTCTGAAAACTAACAATAGGTACTATAACTAGCCAAAAAGTTTGGACTTTGGGAACGTAGATATTAGCACAAAGTATGGGGTAAAAAACACAGGGCATTAAGAGAGGTTTACAGAACATTCATTTAAATGATAAGCTTTAAAAACAAGATGATCAATCACAGGAAGATACCGACTGGGCTGTGTAGCAAATATTCAGAAATTTGCAAAGAAGTATATCATTGTTTAGGATGCTTGTAAGCGTTACAGATGATTCTAAAAGTAAGGGATCTTTCAATGTTATAGAAACGATTTCTTTAATTCTATAGGACAACCAGTAAGTAGATGCCTGGCGCTAATTTGATTTCCACACATGCATATTATGTTCTTGCAGTATTTTGTGCGAAGAGCATTTAAACGAAATCTATAAGCCAAGCTTGATATATTTCTGGAAGCAGACATAGGTGACTTTGCACAGAAACGATTAGTGTTTTGTACATCCGTCATATTTAGGCAATTTTGAGTGTAGTAACAATTAGAATTTAGCAATTTTTTAATGGCCTTATTATAGGAAGTATGCTTTAAAAGTTCATACCCTCTCGCAAGTCTAACGAAATATTGACATATAAGTGATCCTTCAACATTGCGTGCTCCTCGTCGCGCAGCTCTATCGACCCATTCATTAGCAATAATCCCACAGTGGGAAGGAACCCAGCAAAAAGTAACACTGATGCCTTTCAACGACAATAAATGAACAGCATGTTTGATTTTAGTGATCATTTCTACTCTAATATTTTGATTAAAGGAATTTAATGCGCACAATACAGATTTAGAATCAACTCATAGTACAATATTCAAATCTTTGTGAGGAAGTGGACCAAAATAGTTGAGAGCCATCAATATTGCGAAGAGCTCTGCAGTAAAGATAGAAACGCCACTAGTTATATGATATATTTTCTCAATGTTATGGGCTGGTATAACGAAGGCTGCACCTACCTGTTTGTTATCAAGTTTTGATCCATCTGTGTATATTTTTAAGTGGTCTGAATAGCGAGTGTCAATATGCGAATTCACTAAGCTTGCAAGAATGTTAGGTGAATCGTTTTTTGATAGATTTGTATGACACATGTCAAATATTGGCTTATTCATTTCCCATTCAGGGATAGCTGAAAAAGACGGTCTAACAGCAAGACCGTTTTCATCAATTTTAGAATCTTTGAAGATATCCGAGGTGTACGTCTTTATAGATGTTAGCGATTCAATTGACCTAGCTCGTTTAACAAAATGTATGTCCGAACATAAGCTAACTTCTTTTTGTGAATAATTTTCGTTTGAATAACATCTCAAAATATACTTTGCAGCACAGAATTCTCTATGTTCGTCAAGAGTAGCACACCTGTTTCCTTGTAAGAGCCTAAAATAGATGCATGAAAAGGAACTCCAAGAGATAACTTGAGTGCTTTACTATCTATGCTTTGCAATTTATTTAACAAGTATCGTGGCGCACTGAAAACACCTCTTGTCCATAATGTAAGTCTTGAGCGCACTAAAGAAGTACTAAAGAAATAAGTGATTTTGTATCTTGCCCCCAAGGTTGTTTACACACAATTTTTAGAAAATTTAAACTTTTCTCTTGCTTTATTCAGTATATAGCTGATATGATTATACAAGACAATTTAGGAGTCAGAATAACGCCCAGAAATTTAACATGTTGGGTATATAATATTTCATCATCATCTATAGAAAAAGAAGGAAGCTTCCCAGGGTCATAACCTGAATTAAAAAGCATCATATTTGTTTTTTCCATCGACAAGCTAAGCCCATTTTCTGTCATAAATGAGCTGATTTTATTCAGTTCAGACTGATAAAGTTTCTCTATATACTTTACAGTTTGAAGTGGAGTCTTTCGTTTTAATGTCACCTTCATCCACAAGCAAATGTCATCCGCATACTGAACTAAAACTGAATCTTTTGACAACATTTTGGGTAAATCAGCTATTAGTATATTAAATAATATAGGAGCAATTACAGAACCTTGTGGTAAACCCATATCCAAAGTTCTTGTATTTGAATACGTACCTCCTATTCTGGCCTGAATAGATCTATCTGACAGAAAATGTTTGATGAAATTAAACATACAACCCGAAATTCCAACAGATTTTAATTTATGTAAAAGTCGACTGTGCCATACTTGCTCATATGCTTTTTTTACGTCAAAAAAAGTTGCAAGAATGCTTTTACGTCTGGCAAACTGTTGTTTGACTTGTGTTGTGAGTTTTACTAGATGTTCAATAGCCGATCGACCGATCGTGAATCAGCTTGATTCACAGAATGATTTTATGCTTTTCACAAAGATGAATAAGCCGTCTTAAAATAATTCTTTCCATGAGTTGCATGTATGAGATGTAAGAGCAATAGGTCTGTAACTGTTTTTATCGGTTCTAGGCTTTCCTTGTTTATTAACTGGTACAATGATAGACTGTTTCCAAATGAGTGGGAGCTGACCTTCATTCCAGCACTTTTGGAAAAAGAGATATAAAAAGTTGACCCAATTAGGTGTGTGTGCGAGTGCGTGCGCGCGTGCGTGTGTGTGTGTTCGCGTGTGTGTTCGTTTCTTTCAGAATCCTCCTCAACTAACACCTCGTCGAGTTTCTTCTCGCCCTGTAATTCCTTTGGGTATTGCGATTTTTATGTGTGCTTTTAAGATGGTAGATTTTTCCCCATTTAGGTTAAGTAGGAGCAACAGCGGACTTGAAAAAAAAATCATCGTTGCATTCACATCTGTGTCACAAAGAAAAAACACCCAAAATACAAGCACAATGAGCTCAGTGGAGAAGAGGGGAAAAAGGGAAAGAAAAGAGAGAAACGATAAAAGAAGTTAAAGAGAAAGAGAGGGAGGGAGAGGAGAGAGAGAGAAAGAGAAAGAGAGAGATAGACAGAGAAAGAGAGGTAGAAATAGAGTGAAAAGAAAAAATATATATATTGAACGACAGGCAGAAAGCTAGACAAACAGACAGACAGACAGATAGACAGACATACATACATACAGACAGATAGATAAACAATAGACAGATAGATATATAGATAGATAGGTTGATAGATAGATGGGTAGATAGGTAGGAAGGTAGATAGATAGATAGATAGATAGATAGATAGATAGAAAAGAAGGAAAGAAAGAAATACAGGTAACAAAAACCATGCCCAGACTCGCAAACAATGAACTTCCGAACTGTAAATCCATACGCAAGAATGGAACATTCTTCTTTTACTACATTGAAAACAACAAACACAAGTTTTATTTACATCACAGTTTTGTACACAAGAAACCGTTTCTTACATTTTATCTTTAAAAAAAACAGCTGAAACACAACAGTTTACTTTTTTTCATCTGAAATTATGGGTAACACGCAAAAAATAAAAATAAAAATAATGGCTTGATCACCGTGTAAACCCTTTTTTCATATAGAAACATCCAGCCCACTAAGAAATAAAACAATCACTGGATTCACTCTTTTCTTTTAAACTTTGATTTTTTTCTATGAAACCTTTGGTTGAGAGTACATACTTCTTTTTAGTAAGGTTAAGCAGCATTGAGAGTGCTTACCAAGTGGGTGGGTGACCGTTTGCGTGCCTTGGCTTCAGTACAGTCCCACCCATTTCACCCAGCTGTTAATGAGTAACCGCCCTCTTTGGGGTCAGGGGAGGTAGAGCAGCGAGGGAGAGGAAATGGGCGCCGCCCTCAATATGCTGGCCCCTTGGAGAAGCTGAGGTCACTGACATCTCGCTCTCCAATTACGGTATAGGTTATGGGAACACCTTTACCTAGTTTACCTTCCAGGCACCGATGCACAACCATCTCACACAAAAGAAGTGAGCAGGTGTTTCCGCCCATGCAGCCTCCCTACAACCAATCTAGGTTAAAGGGACTAGCACATGCATAGTGCAGTGTATTACTGTGAAGACAGTCATTAGAATTGAATAATATCTTGTAAGAGTTACCGCAAGAGGGTATACACCGAAATGAAACCTCTTTTAATCTTCCCATTAGCGTTATATATGTTGACGGTGGATAGAGCCAAATCATTCACTGATAAACATGGAATCGACAACCACCCGGGATAGCTCAGTGGTCGGAGCACTCGCTTTCCCCAAGCCAAGTTAAGCACGTCGAGCGTGGGTTCCATTGGATGGGTGACCGTTAGGCGCCTTGGCTTTCCCTT
>CM054149.1:45150212-45153379 GCA_028751875.1 Rapana venosa | reverse complement strand
ACGTTTCTGACTTTTTGTCATTCTTCGGCTAGAGCTCCGAGGTTCACCAATGGTGAAATTTTGCGTATGCAACTGTTTTCACCCGCAATTAAGTTAGCCTTACTCTGCGTGGGGGAGATATCCGAAATAAAGACAACAGCTTTCTGGAAACAGTAACAAGACAGTTCTTCTTAAAAAAACAAAACGTTCTATCTAGCCACACACATGATTGTCAAAGCTCAGATTCTCAATGCACAGATGTTTTAGAACGAAACAAATGTAAATCTCTCCAGGATAGCCCAGATCACGGTTGCAATGACCACACTGAAATTCCCCTGGAAAGACAGGAACATCGCCATCAGCTTCAAGATCAGACTGATGCGTTCCCTGATCATGTCCATATTTGTGTACGCATAAGAAACGTGGAACACAACAGCAGACATTGAAAGAAGGATACAGGCAATGGAAATGAGGTGTTTTCGCAAACTCCTTGGTATCTCATACACAGGTCACATCACCGATGAGGAAGTGAAGACCAGAATTTAAAAAAAAACACGCCATGGGATCTTTATGGAGAGCTCCTGGCTTCAGTGAAAAGACGCAAACTAAAGTGATACAGGCACGTCATACGTGGACTGGCCAAGACTGTCCTACAGGGAACAGTACAAGGAGAGAGATGAAGAGGCGGACAGAGAAAACGATGGGAAGACAACATCAGAGAGTGGACTGGCCTTGAGTGGAACAAATTGCCACGGAAAGCAGAGGACCGTGGGGAGTGGAGGAAGCTGGTTGCAAAATCTTCATCAGCGCACCCAGGGTCCAAGGGACTACGGGATAGGTGAAGGTGAGGTGAGAGGTACAGCCCGATCTTAGTCGATGTGGATCACTCAGTCAGGAAGTTTCCTAAGATGCAGTTGACCTGTAAAATGACAAGCATGCCTGGTATCTATTTCCAATGCATTAGCCACTCATCTAGTTCGCAAGTCGTTTACTAATTGGGAACACTTATATGTAGAAGCATGATTTAACACATGGAGTTTAAAGTAATCGAAAGAGAAAAATTCTGTGCGTGCATGCGTTGTTGTTGTTGTTGTCTTCAATTCAACGTCTATTCACTCTTAGTGATATTAGACGAGCGTGCGTGCGTGCGTATGTGTGTGTGTGTGTGTGTGTGTGTGTGTGTTTTTGTGCGCGCGTGTGTGTACGCCACGTATGTTAACTAATGTTAAATGCATGCACATGTTAAATCCTGTTCCGTTTTTTGAAAGAGTAGGTCATAGTGTGCAGGTGGGAAGAGATGACAGAATTTACATAACCACATACACACGGGGACTAGATGTAAAAAATCACTTGAGTGCTTACTCCATTATTCTCGATATAAGAGAATGAATAATAAATAAATAGAAATACATGCCAGTACATGCGTATGTATGCGTCGTGTAAGCGCGCGCGGGTGTGTTTGTGTGTGTGCGCGCGTGCGCGCATGCATGTGTATGCAAACACCCCGTCACTTTTTTCTTTTTCTTCCTGTTTTTTGGGGGGCTCTATCTGACACTTAAAATTTGTTTTATTTGCACTTAATTTTCTTTACTCTTCGTCCTAAATTTTATTTGTTGTACGTTTTTCTTGTTGGGTTCCTTGCTTCTTTCCTTCTTTATTTTTATTTTTCTTTCTTTCAAGAAATAGTTTTTACAAGATTTAAGCGTAATTTTTGTTTTATAGTTGCAGTCTTGTTGCGTTCAAATTTTACTTTTTGATTGTTCTAAATGCATTCATTCATTCATTCATTCATTCATTCATTCATTCATTCATTCATTCATCATTCATTCATTCATTCATTCTTTCGTTCGTTCGTTCTTTTGTTCGTTCATTCATTCATTCATTCATTCATTCATTCATTCGTTCATTCGTTCGTTTATTCATTCATTCATTCATTCATTCATTCGTCGATTCATTTTTCTTTCCTCCATTTATTTCCTTGTCTTCTTTCCTTCCTCGCGCGCGAACGCGCGCGCACACACACACACACACACACACACACACACACACACACACACACACACACACACACACACACACACCACACACACACACACACACACACACACACACACACACACTTGCACGCATCACACACACACACACACACACACACACACACACACACACACACACACACACACACACACACACACACACACACACACACACACACACACACACACACTGTTCTGTTGATCAGAAAAGTGGAGAATGCCGCTGTTATACATACCCCCCCCCCCTCCCCCCCTCCCAAACTAGTGCGGTATTGAAATAAGGTGCTTCTTTCACAAGTTCTAGTTTGTCTGTTCTCTCTTGCCGTTTGAATAGCATCTGCTGTTTCTTGACATTTGATTTTCAAGTGTATTAGGACGCCACAAGTCCACCCTATCTCTCCGCTGGAGCATTTCTTTGTGAGATAATGGTCAAAAAATGCGGATGATCTTTGCCATTATGCGGTTTTGGGCAGAGCATATCAAATTTACCCAGCATGCAGTTCTTCCACGGTGCAAAACGGTGTGGGTGAATATATGATGAGATGTTCTTCTTCTTCTTCTTCAAGTGTCCGGTCTGGTCCTGCAGACATCGACGATCATGGCTCTCCATTCTTCCCTGTTCTCGGTCCCTCTCATGAGCTCATTGTTAGTGCCCTCTTTATTCGTTGCGAATTTGTTTAAGCTGTCTGTGAATTTTGTGCGTTGTCTTCCTCTGCTCTTGTTTCCACAGATTTTGCCACTCCATAACAGTTTCTCTAGTCCGTCAGCCCTGATTATATGGCCGAAAAATTTGAGCTGTCTTTCTCTGATGGTGTTGAGAAGGGATCTCTTGTACCCAGCCATTTCCATTACTTCTGCATTAGTTTTTCTTTTTGTCCATGAGATTTTCATGATTCTCCGACGAACCACATTTCCACTGCTTCTAGTCGCTGTTCTGTGTCTTTGGCTAGGGTCCAGCACTCACATCCGTACAGAAGAATGGACCATACGTAGGCTCTCAAAACATGGATCTTTGTCTTGAGGCTTATCTTACTGTTGGTAAAAATGCATTTCATGTTGTTAAAAGTTGCCTTAGATTGACCGATTCTCTTCTTGATTTCTGTGTCACACTTGCCGTCTGGGGTGATAGTACAACCAAGGTATTTAAAGGTG
>CM054149.1:45132712-45142712 GCA_028751875.1 Rapana venosa | reverse complement strand
ACACACACACACACACACACACACAACACACACAGATATACAGAGAGAGAGAGAGAGAGAGAGGAGAGAGAGAGAGAGAGAGAGAGAGAGAGAGAGAGAAGACAGAACAGACAGACAGACAGACAGACAAACAGACAGACAACAGACACATACAACAGAACACACACAACACATACACACAGACAGACACACAAACACACACACACACACACACACAGATATATATATATATATAGATGAAGAGAGAGAGAGGAGAGAGAGAGAGAGAGAGAGAGAGAGAGAGAGAGAGAGAGAGAGAGAGAGAGAGAGAGAGAGAGAGAGAGAGAGAGAGAGAGAGAGAGAGAGAGAGAGAGAGAGACAGACAGACAGACACACACACATACACACAGACACATACACACAGATGAGGACACACAAAACACACACACAACACACACACACACACACACAAACACACACACACACACACGCACACACACAAACACACACAAACACACACAACAGCACGAACACGTACAAATACACACACTCACACATACTATCTCTCCCACACACATACACACACACCTTCTCCCTCTCCCCCCCTCCCTCCACCATACCCCCTCCACCCCCCTCCCCCAAATTACGCGCACATTTTTCGCGTGTCTGATCGCATTGATTCCAAGTTGCCATCAACTTGCTGAATCTCAGGGTTCGGATCTGCCCTCAATCAGTATCAGTTCTGTGCCCATGGAATTGCCTTTATTCCCGCCTGACCCCTATTTTGCTTTTTTGACCCCTGAATTCCCTTCTGGTCGTGTTCTCTGTTTTTGTCTGTCTGTCTTCCCTGTCTGTCAATATAGATGTGTGTGTGGTGTGGTGTGGTGTGGTGTGCGTGTGGGGGTGGGGGTGTTTTGGGGGTTGGGTGTTGGGGGGTGTGGTTGGTGTGTAAGACACAACACACCACACACAAACAAACACAAAACACACACAACACACACGCAGCACGCACGCCACATAAGAAATAAAAGTTTAATTTTACTTTGACAACACACACACACACCCACAAAACAATTGAAAAAAAAAAAAAGTTTGACTTTTACTTTGACACACCACACCCGCACACACATATCTGAAAATAAATTTGACTTTGACTTTGCACACACACTCACGCACGCACGAC
This sequence comes from Rapana venosa, assembly GCA_028751875.1. Taxonomy (NCBI): domain Eukaryota; kingdom Metazoa; phylum Mollusca; class Gastropoda; order Neogastropoda; family Muricidae; genus Rapana; species Rapana venosa. The sequence goes on along the minus strand of CM054149.1, from coordinate 45,141,550 downwards.
AAACAACACCACACCACACACACACAACACAAACACACACACTACGACATTCACCCTTCTCCCTGCACACACAAACCCCACACCCCCAACACAAAAACACACAAAACACACCACACACAACACACCCAAAACCCCACACACACACAAAACCCCACCACACACAACACACACAAAACAAGTACTACATTACCCTTTCCCCCCCACACCAAAAACCAAACACACACACCACACACACACACACCAACCACACAACACACCACACACACATACACGTACGTGCATCCACCCTTCCTCCCCCCACACATACAAACCACAACCCCACATCAACACACACACACACACACAAAACAAACACACACAACACACACACAACACAACACACACACACACAACACACACAAACACCACACAACACACAACAAAACGTACTTTCACCCCCTTCCCCAGCGCCCCACACACACACCACACACACACTTTAAAATTACACACACAATACACACACACACACACCACAACACACACTTAAATTAAACATATAAACACACACACACTTAAACTTTAAAACTCACACACACACTTAAACTTTCAAACATATAAACACACACACCCACATTAAAATTAACACATATAAACACAACAACTTAAAATTCACTCCACCACACACTTAAACTTACAAAAATATAAACCACACCACACTTAAAATTACACACTATAAACCCCACCACTTAAACTTACACACCCAAAAACTAAAAAACTTAACACACCCCCCAAAAACACACTTAAACTTACACTCTCACACATACACACTTTAACTTACCAACTCTCACACACACAACTTAAACTTACACACATATAAACACATACACTTAAACTTACACACACACACTTAAACTTACACACACGACACACACCTTTTACAAACTTACATACACACACACTTAAACTTACACACATGCACACCACCCTTAATCTTAACACTCACCAAAACACCACTTAAACTTACACACACACACGCACTTAAACTTACACAAACACACACAACTTAAACTTACACACACACACACCATAAACTTACACACATATAAACAACACACACAACACTTAAACTTACACACAAATAACAACACACACACAAGCTTAAACTTACACAAAATAAACACAACGACACACACACTTCAACTTACACCCATATCAACACACAGCAACACACACTTAAACATACAACACACGTAAAACTTACACACACACAAACACACTTAAACTTACACACCACACACTTAAATTTAACATTACACAAATATAATACACACACACACTTAAACTTTACACACAAACACACTTAAACTGACACATCACACCACACACTTAAACCTTACACACACACACACACACTTTAAAAAACTTACAAATCTCACACACCCACTTAAACTTACACTCTCACACACACAACTTAAACATCACACATATAAAACAAACACACTTTTAAACTTACACACACACACAACGACACTTAAACTTACATACACACACCTTAAACTTACACACACACACACACACTCACACTTAAACTTAACACTCTCCACACACACATAAACTTACACACGACGACACTTAAACTTACACACAACACACACACACTTAAACTTACACACGACACACACTAATCTAACACATCATAAACACACCCACCAACACACGACTAAAACTTACACTCAACACACACTTAAACTTTACACCACATATAAACACACACACACTTAAAAAACTTACATCACCCACTTAAACTTACAGACAAACACACACACACTTGAACTTACACACCCACACACTTTAAACTTAACACACACTTAAACTTACACACACACACACACTTAAACTTTACATACACACACACTTAAACTTACACACACACACAACTTAAACTACACTCTCAAAACACACACTTAAAAACTAACAACACACACACGCACTATAAAACTTTACTTTAAACTTACTCTACAAACAACAAAACAAAACAAAAAACAACCAAGCAACACACCAAGACAAGCACAAAAAAAAAACACACACACACACTTAAGGCTTACAACACACAACACACTTAAACTTACACAAATATAAACACAACTACACACACTTTAAAACTTACGACACATCTAAACACACTCACACACTTAAACTTACACACTATATAAACACACCACACCCACATCAACTTACACACATTATAAAACTCACACAACACACACTTAAACATACACACAAACTTAAAAAACTTACACACAAGCCACACACACACAACATAAATAAAACAACCATTTAGACTTACACACACACACTTAAACTTACACACATATAAACACAGACGTACACACTTAAACTTACACACACAACACTTAAACTACACTACACACACACCTAAACTTACACACACACCACAACACACTTAAACTTACACTCCTCACACACAACACTTAAACTTACTTACACTCTCACAACAACACACACTTAAATACTTAACACACATATAAAGCACACACACTTAAACTTACACAACACACACACACACTTAAATAACTTACATACACACACACTTAAAACTTACACATACACAAAACAAACACACACGACACACTTAAAACTACTAAACCCATCTCTCACACACACACTTATACCTTACCACACACACACACTACTTAAACTTACACACACACACACACCCACTTAAACTTCACAAACCACATACTTAAATAACAAAAAAGAACTTACACACAATAACAAGCGACACAACCTGAACACGTTCCCGGCAACACAAACCCAAAGCAACACACACACACACGTTATAACAGCACACGAGCAAAAAACACAACCCAAAAAAAAAACAAAAAAAAAAACAAAACAACAAACCAAAAAAAAAAACAAAAACAACAAAACACAAAACGCAACAAAACAACAAAAAAAAACGCATCCGACCGAACTACAAACCTATCCCCCACCCCCCCCCCCCCCCCAACACCTATTGCACCCCCCCAACTCACCACACCCCCCCCACCAACCACAAACCACCCCATACCACTCACCCACCCCACACATAAACATAACAGCGACACACACACACACACTTGAACTTACACACAACACACACTTAAACTTACCACACCCTAAAACTTACGACACACACACTTAAACTTACCACACATATATAAACACACACACACTTAAACTTACAAAACATCCCACATACACACTTAAACTTACACAACACACACACACTTAAACTTACACACATATAAACATACATACAACTTTAAACTTACCACACACTTACGAACTTAAACCTCTTACCCACCACAACAAACACACAACTTAACTTAAACTTCTTCCTACGAACACATTTACACACACACACACACTTAAAAAACTAATTACACACATATCACCCACCCACACACATCAACAACTTACCAACACACCTTAAACTTACCCAAACACAAATACACACAACTTGAACTTACACTTACCACAAAACGTGAAACAACAAACACAAGACACACACTTAAAAACTTACAACACTACACACACCCACTTAAACTACACACACACACTAAACTTACACCACATATAAACACACACACACCACACACTTAAACTAACAACAACACCAAACAATCACCAAACTTAACTTACACACACACACACAACTTAAAACTTATCACAACAATATAAACATACATACACTAAACTTACACACACTCACACTTACAAGGGTTACACACACACACACAAAAACTTACACACACAATCACTTAAACTTACATAACACATAGAAACAACAAATCTTCTACATCACGTCAACATATACTTACACACATCACATGCAGCTTAAACTTACACACACACTCACACTTAAACCTTACACACAACACACACACTTGAAACACTTACTCACACACACAAACTTAAACTTACACCACATATAAACACACACAATCACACTTAAACTTACACACACACACACACACACATACTTAAACTTACACTCTCCACACACACACTTAAACTTACACACACACACACACTCTTAAAACTTACACGCACACACTACTTAAACTTAACACACATATAAACACACACACACCTTAAAACTTACACACACACGACACATCACACTTAAACTTACAAACATATACAACACACCCACAAACTCTACAACACACACACAACACACACACCACCACACACACACACTTAAAAAACTTACAACATATATAAAACCCACACAACCCACACGGGACTTAAACTTACACACACCCACCACACACGTTAAAAACTTATTACAACACACACCTAAAAAAACTTACACACACAACACACTTAAAACATTACACTCACACACACTTAAACTTACACGACACACACACACTATAAACTACAACACATGTAAAAACACACACACACTACCCACACTTAAACTTTACACACCACACACTTAAAACTTTTACCACACATGGCACACTTAAACTTACAACACATATAAAACATACACACGCACTTAAAACTTAACACACACACACAACTTTAAAGCGTTACACACACACACACTTAAACTTACACACACACAACACACACAACACTTAAAACTAACACACATATAACACACACACCCTCACACTTACCCACCCAAACCACACTTAACACTTACCACACACAACACCACACATAAACAATACACACACCCACAATATACACACACAACCTTTCCACCGAACACCCACACACACAACACATTAAACTCACACAACGCACACTTAAAACTAGACACACAATATAAAACACACCACTTAAAATCTTACACAGCACACTCAACACACTTAAACTTACCACACACCACTTAAACGTACACAACATATAAACACTCACACCATACACACACAACACTTAATACTTACACACATATGAACACACACACACACATAACATACACACATAAAAACACACACACACACACACAAACACACAGATCAATACGAGAAAAGACAACTAACACAAACACAACACATACACACACAAAACAACACACCCAAACCCACAATACCGAACCACACACAACAATACACACAACATACATAGACGGCCACGCCACCCCACACCACACCACCCAAAACAACACAAAAAACTAGACACACACTACACCAAACAACACACACACACTTAAAACTACACTCACATATCACACACACACACACAGACACACACACCCACCCACACAAGGAATTACGGACATAAAGAAACTACCACAACACAACACAAACACACAAACAAACCCACCCACACAAACATACAACACAACACACACAAACGCAACGACACACACACACACAAACACACAACCCAAAAAACCCACAACCCACCCACCCCCCACACAAACACACACACCCACACCGCGGGGCCACCACCAACCCCTCCACCCCAACTAAAGCCGTCTCCCCCCCCCCCACACACATGCATTTCCAGTAGTGGTCTGAGGTGTGTCAATAATTGCAAGCAGCAATCAAACTTAATTGCGGAAACTCAAGAAATTCAATCAGGAGACATTATGGGCTATCAGTGCTGTGTCCACGAAATCTGTCCCCTGTACCATCTGGTCTGGCTCTTCTGGCTGGTACTCTCTAATATGCCCACTTGCTGAACAAATTCCAGCATGTATTTAATTTCTGTCTGTCTGTAGGTCTTGTCTGTCTCTCTCTCGCCTCCAATATCTCTCAGTGTCACGTCTGTCTGTCGGTCATGTCTGTCTGTCTGTCTGTCATTCTTGTCTGTCTGTCTGTGCTGGTATGTTTCTCTTTTCTTTGCTCTATTTTTTCCGGTTGTTTCTTCTGTGTTTTCTGTTTTGGTTTTTTGCTTTCTTTATCTACATGTGTGTGCTTTCTCTCTCTCTCGCTCTCCACTCATCGACCTCGCAATCACTCGGCAACCGCCCCCCCCCCCCCCTCCCCATCTCTCTCTCCTCCTCCTCCTCTCTCTCTCTATCTCTCTCCTCTCTCTTCTCGATCTTCTCTTCGGTGATTTTTGTGGGGTTTTTTATTGTTGTAGATATTTTTTCCCAGTCATACTGTGTGATGTATGGTATGAGTTATTATTTTATTTTAATCATATATATCCCACTAAGGGCCGGGGACTGATGTAAAAAAAAAAGCACGATGGGTGCGTATTCATTAATCCCTCGAAATAAAGAATTTGTCATTGTCATTGCCTATTTTGGTCCATTTTCTTCCCTCTGTTCCTTTTCCTGTCTCTCTTCTTCTCTGTCTTCTCTCTCTCTCTCTCCTCTCTCCAACAAGGACGCTATAACATACATCTCTGATGGGGGGATGTAGTGTTTAATGATTATTTTTTAGTGTCAGATGATTTGTTCCCCCTTCCAGATTTTTGACTCATGTCGTTTTGTTTGTTGCGAGCGTTCTGTTTTCTGATCACCTTCCTGTTGAATTATATTTTAAATCCAGTATATAATACAGAGGTGGAAACTGAGAAGCCACTGTTATGGAAAAGTTTGTATGGGATGAAAAAAAACTCTCAGTTTATAAAGAAAATCTCCAGGATGTGAACATGTGTGAAAATTTTATTAATGCCTTCAGATGATTGATGAGAACATTAATGAAGCTTTAGATTTGTTTACGGTTTCATAAAAGCCAGTGCTGATTGTATGAAGAAACAGGTACATATCAATAAAGGTCCATCAAATAATACTTGGGTTTGATAATGAATGTCAAAGTATGAAAATAAGTCAGAAAAATTCTGAAGACTTTCCGAAAAACAAATTTAAGAAATGAAACAAAAACGTTTACTGTGTACACAAGAAGGGAATATAAATGCAGCTTGAACGAAAAAAGAAACAGTTTTAAATAAACCTTACTTGCAGATATGATGTCATCTATCTCTTTCTCAACCAGTTCTGGAAAATGTTAAGAAGGCGTCATTTAGAAAAAGTCAGCCAAAGAATAGTATATCCCTTGACAGATGGTTTCAACATTTCAAAACCCTGTTGGAAAAAGACTCATTAGCCAACTCCATGATTACTGATGTTTGACAGTGATAGGAACTGAGGAAAGATTTTGATTCGTCCCATATCTAAGATGAATTATTAGGGGCATTAGAAAATTAAGAGTGAGAGGAAAGCAGCCAGGGGGGGTCTCTGATCCAAATCCAATGGTGAATTGCTCTAAAAATAATGGAGGTGAAAATATTTTGGCTTTTCTTCTAAAACTATTCAACAATATTTTTGATGATGGTTTCTTTTTTTCCAGATAACTGGGCTGAATCTATTATACTACATTGCTATAAAAAGGGTGATGTTGATAACCCTAATAACTCGGGGAATTTATCTTACTGATATAAGTAAGTAAAGATATAAAGTACTAGCTATTAACAAATTAGGTTACAGGATAGGGGTTATGAAGAAAATATTACAGGAGAGCACCAAGCGGTTTTAAGAGGGATACTCACTATAGCATCATATGTTTACTCTGCTTGCGTTTGTACAGAAACAGTTTTGCTCATAAACCGTAAGCTCTATGCTAGCATTTTATTGCTTTTGAAAAAGCATATGATTCTGTTAACAGGAAAACTTGTTGTGGCTTATTTCCTGAAAAAATGGGTGAAGGGGTAAACTATTACGATGTTTTGAGGCCCATGTATTAGAATGTCAGAAGGCCGAAATAAGATGTGGAACTAAAGTGACTGTCATAATATACTGTACCACGGTGTTTAAACAGGGTTGCTGTATGTAGCCCATGTAGTCTTTTCTGATTTTATCAACGAGTAGCCAGAGGACATCATCAATAATGGTAAACCGGGTGCCACTTTCGCCCAAGATTTCTCAGAGTTGTTTATTCTTCTCGCTTGCGCTGATGATGTACTCTACTATCTGAAACAGTTGTAGGCTTACAAAAGCAGTTAACAGCTTAAACAGTGCTGCAACATCCACTGGATTCTTAAGGTTAATCTGAGTAAGAGTAACATTGTTTGTATTCAGAAAAGGTGATAATTAGTGCTCATGAAAAAAGGGTTGTTCAATGGAAATATCATGCGGTGATTATGTATATAAATATTTAGGAATTGTTTTTTTACTAAGCTTAGTTTCACAATGCTTGTAAAGATTGGCAAGTCGAGGTAAACGAAGCTTGTTATTTGTGTGAAAAAACACTTACGAATATTGGATAAATAACTCTTTTTTTGACTCTGTTCATTAAGATATTTGAATGCACAAAATACTACCCAACTGTGTTATATGGTTCAGAAATTTGGGGCTGGGATGCAGCTGTAACACATTGTGAATCAGTGCACCTCTTTACTTTTAAAAGCTAGTTTTTTAGGCTTAGATAGACGTACACCTAATGATCTTGTTTATAGTGAAACTAATAGATATCCTCTCTCTGTTAATGCTGCTGTAAGATGCATTAGATATTGGATTAAGATTCTGCATATGAATGAGAGCAGGCTACCTTTTAAATCCTACAAGATGCTTTATGATCTAGATGTCAAAGGGAAAAACAACTGGGTTACACAAATACGTACCTGTTTGTGTGAAATCGGGTTTGGATTTGTTTGGCTCAATCAAGGAGTCGGAAATTGTAGAGAGTTTATTAACGCTTTCAGGCAAAGATTGATTGACTGCCGATGGCAGCAATGGAGTGATCATATACAAAACAGTGAAAGATTTCAAATGTACAGACAATTTATAAGTTCGCATGATGTCAAACCTTATCTAAAACTTGATATGGATATACATTTGAAAAGAGTTTGTCTAAGTTTAGACTTGGTGTATTCAGATATAAATGT
>CM054149.1:45125212-45127712 GCA_028751875.1 Rapana venosa | reverse complement strand
CACAGTACCTATCAGTTCTGTGCCGATAAAATTGGCCCCTATCCCTTCCGTCCTTCCTTCCTTCCTTCCTTTTCCTGTCTGCTTAGTTAGTTCCTCTGTCATTCTTCACTGTCGGTATCTGGGCAGAGATGTTCTGTCTTCCTCTGTCATTGATTCCCCCTGTTTCTATCTGAGTGTGTGTGTGGTTGTGGTGGTGGTGTTTTTTTTTGGGTGTGTTTTCTTTCCACAGCAGTTCTTTTCCCCAAGCCAACTCACTTCAAACAACTTCAAAATCTCTATCATTCAAAACAAAGAGTCACTTTCATGTGTCAAAAGATTGAAAACTGTTCCTCAAGAATACAGAATTTCAGCACACACCAAATGCAAGATACAAGAGTGTCAGTGTTGAACATACCTTTCAAAATGGTGTGATGTGGTGGTAGTGGTGTGTGCGTGTGTGTGTGTGTGTGTGTGTGTGTGTGTGTGTGTGTTGTGTTATGTGTGTGTTCTTCAATTTAACGTCTTTCCACATAAGTGATATTAGACGAGTGTGTGTGTTGCGTGTGTATTATGGTGTGTTTTGTGTGTGCATGTATATTATGCTGTGTTGTGTGTGATTTGTGTGTTGTGTATATTGTGTTGTATTGTGTGTTGTGTTGTGTTCCCTATGCTATGTGGATGATACTAGTGAGAGGAATCAGAGTCTTGTGTTAACAATTGAATGAATATTTCAAAGCTGAGTGATTGATTAATTGACTTAATAAGCAACTGAGCGATGGATGAATTTTTGTGGTGATTGATTAATTGACTTATTAAGCAACTGAGCGATGGATGACTTTTTGCTTTTTGTTCGTCTCTTCGTTTTTTTCTTCCCTCCGTCCTCCCTCGCTCTCTTGCTCTCTTTCTCTGTCTGTCTGTCTGTCTCTCTGTCTGTCTGTCTCTCTTACTAATAGTATCTCTTGCTCCCTACTCACTATCTGTCTCTCTATCTGTCGGTCTCTGTGTCTGCCTATCTCTGTATCCGCCTCTCTGTATGTCTGTCTCTGTATCCACCTCTCTCCATCTGTCTGTTTGTCTGTCTGTCTGTCCCCCTCCCTCCCCCTCTCTAGATCTCTCTCTCTCTCTCTCTCTCTCTCTCTCCCTCTCTCAAGTCCTTCGGATGAGACTATAAACCGAGGTCCCATGTACGAACGCACGCAGAACATCTTGCGCACACGTTAAAACCCGTTTTACTTTTTTGGAAGAGTAGGCCATTGAGTGCCCGTGGGAACGGATGACAAAGTTGACAAAACTGCATACACACAGGGACTGGATGAAAAAAAGCAGATAAATGCTTATTCCATTATCCTCGAAATAAAACAATGAAATAAAAAATAAAATAAATTTCTCTCTCTCTCTCACTCTCTCTCTCTCTCTCTCTCTCTCTCTCTCTCTCTCTCTCTCTCTCTCTCTCTCTCTCTCTCTTCTCTCTCTCTCTCTCTCTCTCTCTCTCCCCCCCCGTCGCTCTCTCACTCTCTTTCTCTCCCTTTTAAATATGTTTTTTAGGCCTACGTCTTTTTTCTCTATCTGTAAATCTTTCTTTTCTTTCTCTCTTCTTTTTCTTGTTTTTTTTTCTCCAAAATTGTGTTCAAAGTGTTGTTTCCTCCCCCCACCCCCCACCCTGTTTATGTCAGAGTTTGAATCAAAGAATTGGTCAGTAGAGAAATGATCTAACGACCAGATAATTTGTTTTAAGGCTTCTAATTGCCTCATTGCTGAACAATTTTGCCAGATAGCCTTAAAAGACCTCTCCCAATTTTGCTAGGAGAGCAGGTATGGAGTTTTGTTGAAAAGTATTTGAAATGAATATCGAAATAACAGTTCTAGTCTTCATCATCATCATCATCATCATCATCATCATCATCATCATCAGATTTGTTGATTAAAATTATCGTCATTAATTAAAGGTGAGAATGGGTTGTTTTGTGAAGAATGTGTGACAGTTTAATCGAAAATTTGATGAATGAGATACCGATTTACGATTATTAAGTTTAGTTTAGTAAGTGACGGAGAATTGTTTAGTAAAGGTGTGTGTGTGTGTGTGTGTGTGTGTGTGTGTGTGTGTGTTTGTGTGTACATGTGTTTGTATGTATGTTTTATTTTTATTTTATTTTCTTTTTTTCTTTTTTTTCTTTTTTCTTTTATATCGAGGATAATGGAATAAGCACTTCTGTGCTTTTTTTCAGCCAGTCCCCGTGTGTGTGAGGTTTTGTAAATTCTGTCATTTGTGCCAACCGGCACACAATGGCCTACTCTTACGAACAGCGGAACATGATTTAACGTAACGTGTGCGCAAGATGTTCTGCGTGCGTTCGCACACGGGGCCTCAGTTTATAGTCTCATCCGAAAGACTTTTGGGGGAGAGTGGAGTCTGCACTGATGTTAACTCCAGGGGAAAATATCCCCCTTGAACGGAAATCGAACCCGTGTCGTCAGATTGCCAGCGCAATGTTCTAACCACTAGGCTATCCCGTTTGAGTTT
>CM054149.1:45115212-45117712 GCA_028751875.1 Rapana venosa | reverse complement strand
TTCATAAAATGATCGAATGCGAGTTTGAGGTTTATCTGCCTGCCAGCCTGCCTGCCTGCCTGCTTTTCTCTATTTCTGTCTCTGTCTCTGTGCGTATACATATATATATATATATATATATATATATATATATATATATATATATATATATATATATATATATATATATATATATATATATATATATGTGTGTGTGTGTGTGTGTGTGTGTGTGTGTGTGTGTGTGTGTGTGTGTGCAGGTTATGGTTGTTTGCAATCAAAAACAAGGCTTCATAAAACATCGATTCTCTCATGTTGTTATTCTTGGTCTTTTCTTTCCCCATCTCCTAATGGCCTAAATGGCCTGTCTCCATGATTGCATTTCACTTAGCTAGATAACCAAAACAACGAAAGCAAAAATGCCCTAAAAGCTTTAACCTAGAAAAAAACACATACATTCAAGAATTTGACTCACATTTTCCCTGACATAATTGTAATATTTGCTAGTATCATTTCTGTTTTGTTGGCTAACCATTTTCATGGTAATCCTTTTTTCTTTTTTTAATTCGAGAATGATGAATAGTATGCATGTGACACAGTGATTTCTTTTTTACTTCCAGTCCCCGTGTGTATGCCGTTTTGTAAAACGTTGTCACCCATTCCCACCGAAACACAACAGCCTACTCCCATCAAAAGTAAAACAGGGTTCATCGTGTTCAGAAAATGTTCTGCGTGCGTTCGTACACAGGACCTCGATTTATAGTCTCACCCGACAGATTTTATGGGGAGTGGAGTCAAAATTGATGTCAACTCCAGAGGGAAAAATAATCCCACAGAACAGGATTTGAACCCGGGTCAGCAGATCACAAGCGCAATATGCAACGCTCTAACCACCAGGTTATCTTGCACCCCCCTCCCCCCACATGCTAATCATTTAATCAGCTAAATGCTGTCTGCCCCACACCCCCAAGCCTTTTGACAGTAAAAGAGTTCAGGAAAGGAAAGTAGCAAATAATCATACGTAAGGCAAACACAGACATGAATAGGAAATTATTGACCAAGAATTAAACCTGTCCTTTCGTAATGAAATAGATGAATAGATCAATGAATAAATAATGAAAATATAAATAAAAGAACACATACATGAATAAACCGTTAACTGTAGAGAGTTTCAATCGGAAGATCTCTACCATACACAATTGTTGTCGTATTCGTCATCACCATAATTATCATCATCTTCGTCGCTGTCATGATTCATCGACTCACTGTCATCGTTGTCGTCGTCGTCGTCCTCCACCTCGTCATGATGATGATGATGATGATGATGATATCATCATCATCATCATGATGATCATCATCATCGTCACATTATCACACCATCGTCACCATCGTCACCATCATCATCATCATCATCATCGTCGTCGTCGTCATCGTCATCATCATCATGCAGCAGCAGCAGCAGCAGCGTTTTTCTCAGTTTTTTCTTTCTTTTTTTAATAGAGCGATTGCAACGACGATGCTATCGACGACGTTCTGGATTCTAGACAGAGGTCATGATAGCGTGGAAGATAGTGTATGCTTATGAAGATCGAAGAGAGCCACAGTTTGCAATACAACACCACTCAACCTCCTACGTGTTCAGCCTTCCAAAAAGGGCATTGTAAATTATTTATTTAGATCTTTTGGTTTGTTGTTGTTGCGCTGTTGTTTGTTTCTACGTTTTTTTGTTTTGTTCAGCTATTTTTTTGTTTTCATTTGTTGCTTTTTGCTGAGAAAGCACTCGGTTTTTTTACAGAGAGAAATGGAGATGTGTTGACGCTGCGTTCAGAATGATTAAAAAAAATTCTGACGTTTTTATCTCGTTTTCTAATATTTGTTTTAAAAAAGATCGTTTTTTTTAAGAATATCTAAATTGGTCAGCGGATATTTGTGCTAGAGATTTTAATCTCATTTTTGCTTTTTTGTCTTTTAGCTTTGGTCGTTTTTGTAAGGAGCTTATTGTGCTTTTTGTTTTAAGAGTTTTTAAAAGACAAACCTTATTAGGACTCTAATAGAGGAGATTGGAATCGAATCTAAAATGTCTTCAGTTTTATTCTTTTCTTCCCCCCCCCCCCTCTATTCAACTTTGATTCCTTGTGAGGTTATTGAAGTGTCACGCTGTAAGGTACCAAAAGCGAAGGAAGTTTCAGTCATCATCACCAAGACATCTAGAGAGTGCTCACCCAGGAGCTCAGTGGTCAGAGCACTCGATTTCCCCCTCACAATGTTAAGCAGCATCGAGTGTGGTTACCACTTGGATGGGTGACCGTTTGCGCGCCTTGGCTTTGGCACAATTCCCCCAGTTCACCCAGCTGTAAATGGGTACCTGCCCTCTTTAGGGTCAGGGAAGGTAAAGCAGCGAGGGAGAGGAGATGGGTGTGCCCTCAATATGCTGGCCCCTAGAGAAGCTGAGGTTTCTGATGCTTTGATCCACTACCCTCACATAGGAGCCGAAAGTTGAGTCTGGTCAGGCAAAACGAAA
>CM054149.1:45100212-45105212 GCA_028751875.1 Rapana venosa | reverse complement strand
AAGAAGAAGAGAAAAGAAGAAGAAGAAGAATTGCGAAGAAGAAGAATTGCGAAGAAGAAGAAGAATTGCGAAGAAGAAGAAGAAGAAGAAGAAGAAGAAGAAGAAGAAGAAGAAGAAGAAAAAGAAGAGAAGAAGAAGAAGAAGAAGAAGAAGAAGAAGAAGAAGAAGAAGAAGAAGAAGAAGAAGAAGAAGAATTGCGAAGAAGAAGAAGAATTGCGAAGAAGAAGAAGAATTGCGAAGAAGAAGAAGAAGAAGAAGAAGAAGAAGAAGAAGAAGAAGAAGAAGAAGAAGAAGAAGAAGAAGAATTGCGAAGAAGAAGAAGAAGAAGAAGAAGAAGAAGAAGAAGAATTGCAAAGAAGAAGAAGAAGAAGAAGAAGAAGAAGAAGAAGAAGAAGAAGAAGAAGAAGAAGAAGAAGAAGAAGAAGAAGAAGAAGAAGAAGAAGAGAGAAAACGTGCCCTACCCCCCTCACAGAGAAATTGAATTTCAAGGGGAAGGATAATTGTGACGTGAGATTTATCCAGCTTGTTGATTTTCCACTCAGCTGAATCAGGAAATGAATAATGCCTGAGCATTCGGGTGTAAGGAAATCTAACCAAAGAAAAATGTAGAAGAAAACAGCAATGAAAGAAGAGAAAAGTGAGACACTCCCCCCAAAAAAACAACAAAAAAACCAATAGAGGACATCTTTTTTAAAAGACAGTGAACTGACAGATACTGACTTTGCCGTTTGAATTTATTCCGATGAAAAACAAAAGAAAAAACACCATCAACAAAAATGGATAAAAAAGAGATGAAACTTCACTCTTCTTGGCAAAACGGAAGACATGAAAGAAACACAGATATCTCGGTTCTAATGCTCTCCGGTCAGCTGACGCGTCTGTATTTGTTGTTCCTGGCTCACGAAGCACCAAAACAAAGCGCTACGGCCAGCAAGCAATCTTACATCTCCACAGCCATATGGAATGTACTTTCCAAGGACTTAAAGAAAAATCTACCAAAAAAATCACTAAAAATAGTTTTCTGAGCAACAGTTGGGAACCTATGAATGCTCACTGGGTTAGTTTACTTGCATTGGCTACATGTGTGTATGTTTATTTATTTTATTTTATTCTTTTATTTTGATAATGATGTAATAAGCACTCAGGCGCTTTTTTCATCCAGTCCTCGTTTTCTGTTCCTTTTGTATGCACTTTTGTCAACTTTGTCATCCGTTCCCACCGGCACATAATGGCATACTCTTCCGAAAAGCAGAATGGGTTTTAACGTGTGTGCAAGATGTTCCGCGTGCGTTCGCCACACGTGACCTCGGTTTATAGTCTCATCCGACGGACAATTGGGGAGAGTGGAGTCGGCACTGATGTTAACACCAGAGGAAATACCCTCTTGAACGAGAATCGAACCCGGTTCAGCAGATCACGAATACATCACCGTAACTACCAGGCTATCCCGTCTCCCTTTTCTGTGTGTGTATACGTGTGTGTGTGTGTGTGTGGGGGGGGGGGGGGGTGGATGGTGGGGGGGGGGGGTGCGTGCGTGCGTGTGTGTGTGAGTGAGAATGTGTGTGTGTATGTGTTAGAGAGAGAGAGAGAGAAAATGTGTACGTGCGTGCGTGTGTGCGCGTGTGTGCGTGCGTACGCGCGTGCGTGCGTGTGTGTTTTTGCGTGTGTGTTCGTTTCTTTCAGACTCCTTCTCATCTAACACCTCTTCGAGTTTCTTCTCGCCCTGTGATTCCTTTGGGTATTGCGATTTTTATGTGTGATTTTAAGATGGTAGATTTTTCCCCATTTAGGTTAAGTAGGAGCAACAGCAGACTTGAAAAAGGAATAAAATCATCGTTGCATTCACATCTGTGTCACAAAGAAAAAAAACACCCAAAAGACAAGCACAATGAGCTCAGCAGAGAAGAGGGAAAAAAGGGAAAGAAAAGAGAGAAACGATAAAAGAAGTTGAAGAGAAAGAGATTGAGGGAGGGATAGAGAGAGAGAGAGAGAGAGAGAGAGAGAGAGAGAGAGAGAGAGAGAGAGAGAGAGAGAGAGAGAGAGAGGGGGGAGAGAGGGAGAGAGAGAGAGAGAGACAAACAGAGGGATGGAGAGGGAGATAGAGAGAGAGATAGACAGAGAAAGAGAGGTAGAAATAAAAGTGAAAAGGAAAATATATAGATTGAATGACAGACAGAAAGTTAGACAGACAGACAGACAGATAGACTGACATACAGACAGATAAACAACAGACAGATAGATATATAGATATATAGGTAGATAGGTTGATAGATAGATGGGTAGATAGGTAGGAAGATAGATAGATAGATAGATAGATAGATAGATAGATAGATAGATAGATAGATAGAAAAGAAGGAAAGGAAGAAATAAAGGTAACAAATACCATGCCCAGACTCGCAAACAATGAACTTCCGAACTGTAAATCCATACGCAAGAATGGAATATTCTTCTTTTACTACATTAAAAACAACAAACACAAGTTTTATTTACATCACAGTTTTGTACACAAGACACCGTTTCTTACATTTCATCTTTAAAAAAACACACCTGAAACACAACAGTTTACTTTTTTCATCTGTAGTTATGGGTAACACGTAAAAATAAAACATAAAAATAATGGCTTGATCACCGTGTAAACCCTTTTTTCAAATAGAAACGTCCAGCCCATTAAGAAATAAAATAATCACTGGATTCACTCTTGTCTTTTAAACATTGTTTTTTTTCTATGAAACTTTTGGTTGAGAGTACAAATTTCTTTTAAGTTAGGTTAAGCAGCAATGAACGTTGTTGCCAAGTGGGTGGGTGACCGTTTGCGCGCCTTGGCTTCAGTACAGTCCCACCCATTTCACCCAGCTGTAAATGAGTAACAGCCCTCTTTGGGGTCAGGGGAGGTAAAGCAGCGAGGGAGAGGAAATGGGCGCCGCCCTCAATGTGCTGGCCCCTTGGAGAAGCTGAGGTCACTGACATATCGCTCTCCAACTACGATATAGGTTATGGGAACACCTTTACCTTGTTTACCTTCCAGGCACCCACGCACAACCATCTCACACAAAAGAAGTGAGCAGGTGTTTCTGCCCATGCAGCCTCCCTACAACCAATCCAGGTTAAAAGGGATTAGCACGTGCATAGTGCAGTGTATTACTGTGAAGATAGTCATTAGAATCTAATATAATATATGGTAAGAGTTACCGCAAGAGGGTATACACCGAAATTAAACCTCCTCTTTTAATCCTCCCATTAGCGTTGTATATGTTGACGGTGGATAGAGCCACATTCACTGGTGAACACAAAATCAATCCCTCCCCACTCTACCCTTGTGGGGACTCCGGGGCCTGCTAGGATAAATAGCACCCCACCTTCTGGAAATTCTGTGCCAGGAATTCCCTCTTTTCTGTCCCTCTCTTTATTTATGCATTGTTCCTTTTCTTCATGTCCCCTCCTTCTTCTAGTCTATTTTCTGCCTTCTTGGTTCATTCTTCTACCCTTTTAAAAAAAGAAGATAGCGATTCTCTCCCATGCCTGTGATTCACTATGAGACCACAAGTATACAGAATGAGAAATTTGTGTGTATGGCTTTTTTTCAAATACGGCATTATGCAGACAGCCACACTCCGAATTCAAACGAAAACAAACACTTGTCTGTATTCAAAATGGAATCAACATCAGGAGAATGAAATTCTTCTTCTTCTTCCAATGGAAATTGTAAAAAAAAACCCAACCAAACCCCACAACCCACGAACCACTTATCAGCAAAGGCATAGCAGACAGCTAAACAATCCAACAGAAAGATATCTGGCACAAGTTCTACTATAACCCTCGCCGTCCCCGCCTCCCAAAACAACAGTTGTGCTGTTGTATTTTTAATACAATCGAAGGCACATTTTCATGAAATGGCAAATTATAAAATGTATCTCTTAAAGCTCCATCACGTCTTAGGCAAGCAAAGGAAAAAACCCCAACAAAATCAATGCACCAGGAATGCAATCGATCGATCAACACTTTGGAAATAACACCACTTCAAAATACGATATGTACAAATCATCAAACCACACACCACTCTTTTCTCTTGTGAAAGCATTTCTGAAAAAATCTGAAAATACATCTTACATTACACACAGTGTGCTATCAGTGTAGTGTTACTAATGTTGTTTTTTTCACCACAGTAAGTCACGGTAGATTTCTCTGCGTAAAATTCGGGCTGTTCTTTCCCGAGGAGAGCGCGTCGCCACAGGTGCAACGCCACCCATTTGTTTTTCTTTTCCTTTTGTTTTGTTTTTGTTTAATGTCCATTCGCTACTTGGTGATTCCTTCTGCATGTGTATGTGTGCATGTTGTTGTTGAAGCTGTTGTTGATGTTGTTGCTGGTTATGGTGGTGGTAGTGATGGTTGTGGTAGAGGTGGCGACGGTTTTGCTGCGAAAGCATTCATGGGTCACCAGAACAGCCATTCCCTCTGTATCAGTTACCGCACTGGGGAATCATTGTCAGCCCTTAAGATTGCACTGAAATGAGAAGTTTTCGTGACTGGCTGTTTTCAAATTCCTTGTCATTTCGGCAGGCACATTGTGCGAATTTAGATGGTCTCCTTTCTTAAACGAATAACTCAGGTTATGCTAGGAACTTGTTATGGATGAAAACAATCTCAACATGATATTTCAAAGATAAGCAACATTGTAGAAATAGGTCTTGGTACTTTGACCACATCGATGACAGGCAAAAGTTTTAGTTTGAAGAAAGTACAATTCTGTTCACAACATTCACTTTGAAGCAAAATTTGCTTTTCGTTTCTGCAAAAGCTCTGCACGAAGACTAACACAATGACATAACCACGAACTACACAGTCTTTGGGAATCTGGGATGGAACATACAGAATGTGACGAGGAGATGTCCATAACATGTAGTTAGGCATTACAAAACTCAAATGTCCATTCAAGCGTTCTTACATGCCTTGGTTTCAGTTTCAGGTCTCTGAGGAAAGCAAACACACAATCAGTGTTATAG
>CM054149.1:45082712-45097712 GCA_028751875.1 Rapana venosa | reverse complement strand
TTTTGATAAGGGAGTGAGTGTATACATGTGGTAGGAAAATAATATCCTTTCTCGTGCTTCTGAAAATTAGTTTTAAAGCGCTTGTAATAAAGATTTCTGCTGCAGCTATCAAGGACGGCTCTCCAATATTTTTCATAAAAAATAGTTTAACAAAGAATGTTGATCAGTAAGCATGTCGATTTGAATACTGATCTATGCCGCCTCTCCCATAAATTCATTTTGTATTAAGATTTCTTTAAATCGTTTTAAAGCAATTTTTAAAAAGCTGGATAAACGTCTACTGAGAACTATTTTTAACATTAAAAGTCAGTTAGCTTCATCAATAAATGAGTCATTGAAACAGAAACCAAACATGTTTTAGAGGCTATCTTCCCGTTTTACCATAAACCAAACATTTAATGTTGTACGCATGAAATAAAGAAGAATGCATACACTAGGATTGCTAAGTTTTCATATTCGTAAATGTCACTTTAATGCATCAAATCTAGTGCAACCACTGTATCAAATAGATTAGCTATCATATGTATAGACAGTTTCTTTTGTCTTGCAGTCTAAATTAAACCAAACCTACCTTAAAATGGGGACGGGATAGCTCAGTGGTCGGAGCACTCGCTTTTCCCAGCCAAGTGAAGCAGTGTCGAGCGTGGTTACCACTTGGATGGGTGACCGTTTTCTCGCCTTGGCTTCAATACAGTTCCCCAGTTCACCCAGCTGTAAATGGGTACCTGCCCTCCTTAGGGTCAGGGAAGGTAAAGCAGCGAGGGAGAGGAGATGGGCGCCGCCCTCAATATGCTGGTCCCTAGAGAAGTGAGGTCTCTGACGCCTCGCTCCCCTACGACCTTATAGGTTATGGGACACATTTATCTTTACCTTAAAGTGTCATATATAAGCTACCACATATATAGACAACATCCTTTGTCTTGAATTGCATTAAACATACATTCAATGTCATAACTTAAAAAAAAATCATGAACGTTTTGTTAAGTCAGTTTAACTACCTCCATTACTGAGATCAGTTCCTAAATGCTACTTAAAAAACAAATGTAAAGTTTTTTTTCCATCTTATCAAAACAGGAGCGTGGTTACCAGTTGGATGGGTGACCGTTTGCGCGCCTTGGCTTCATGACAGTTCCCCCAGTTCACCCAGCTGTCAATGGGTACCTGCCCTCTTTAGGGTCAGGGAAGGTAAAGCAGTGAGGGAGA
Organism: Rapana venosa; assembly: GCA_028751875.1. NCBI lineage: Eukaryota > Metazoa > Mollusca > Gastropoda > Neogastropoda > Muricidae > Rapana > Rapana venosa. Next base: position 45,096,509 of record CM054149.1, on the reverse strand, counting down.
GGAGATGGGCGCCGCCCTCAATATGCTGGCCCTAGAGAAGTGAGGTCTCTGACGCCTCGCTCCCCTACGACCTTATAGGTTATGGGACCCCTTTACCTTACCCCCTTTATCAAAATATATGGCAAAATCTGATGCCCCCAAATATCACTGTTTTTGCAACCAAATATCATTTTTTTGTTTCAAATAGATTCACCACAAGTTTCCAATGACAGCAAAAACATGTAAAGTTCTTTACAGCATTTTGACATTCCCCTTAAGCTTTCATGAATATAATAGCATCGTCAACAAGCAGCAAAATAAAAAAAACCTGACATAAATAGATAGCATACCTCAGTCAAGAGAAAGTTCAACAAGTAACGGTGTACAGTGTCTATCTGTCAAAAGTTGTTCCAAAATCAGTTAGAAAACACGGAAAACAAAATGGACAAAGGATAATCCCCTTGTCAACCCCCAGCAAAGTTTGAACATTTCTTTTTAGGAGCTTTGATAAAAACACATGATTTTACATTTTCATACATAGTAAAAAGATTTTCCAAGATTTTCATACATAGTAAAAAGACTTTCAATATTTTCATACATTGTAAAAAGACTCAATATTTTCATACATTGTAAAAAGACTTTCAATACTTCATATGTATAGTAAAAAGACTTTCAATATTTTCATATGTATACTAAAAAGACTTTCACTTTTTTCATATGTATAGTAAACAGACTTTCAATATTTTCATATGTATAGTAAAAAGACTTTCAATATTTTCATACATAGTTAACACGACTTTCAAGACGTTCATATATACTAAAAATGACTTTCAATATTTTGCTTGTTACATTCTTTTCGTAACGGATTCTTATATTTGTTTTTCTGTTCCTTGGCTAAAGGTTAAAAGATTCACCAATAGTGACATCTTACATTTGCCACCGTTTATCAACCGTTGAGGTATCCACACTCACACTTCGGGCATAATGTCTAAACACAACAGCAGTATACATGCTCTTTTATAATAATAATAATAATAATAATAATAATAATGTATGGGATTTATATAGCGCTGAATCTTGTAAAGCAACAAATCAAAGCACTCAGAATTCTTTTTTTGAGGCGAAGTGCATTTTTAGAGGCGAAGTTTTTAAAGAAATCATCTGTTCCTCCAGGTACGCAGGGATTACTCTTCCAAAAGGCAGAGCGGGTTTTAACGTATGCGCAAGATGTTCTGTGTGGGCTCATACAGGGACCTTGGGTTGATAGTCTCATCCGAACGACGTTCGGGGGAGTGGAGTCGGCACTGGTGTTAACTCAGGGGGAAAATCCCCTCTCTAACAGGAATCTCGATGGTGACTCGAACCTGTGCCGTAAGAGCATTCTTATTCTTTCTTTTATATCGAGGATGATGGAATAAGCACTTATGTGCTTTTTTTTTTTACATCAGTCCCCGTGTGTATGCGGTTTTGTCAATTCTGTCATCATGAGTTCAACGATCTAATCATAAGGCTATCCTTCCCTTCCCCATCCGCCCCGTTTCATAAGTTTAAATCACAAATCATTACGACACACAGACTGAAAAAAGCTTTTCGACAATCAGTAAAATCTGTGTAGCCTTTTGCTATAACCTAGAAAATAGTCCAAGAGAGATTAAAAACAGTAAACCAGTAATCTACAGACAAGTTACTAGAGTATTTCATGTGTTTCAAAAAAAAAAACCGTTGATAGTCACATACAGAACAGAAGTGACATGTTTCCCAAAGAACTCAACAGTCTTATACTTCTGGTAGCTGCAACTAACACTGCTCTGTTTCTTCTTTTTTCCTTTCTAAACTGGTTCTATTAGACCGGCTACATAGTCAGCTGCGCCCGCGTGTGCACACGAACGCACACACTGCGCACACACACAAACATGCACGCAACGCACACACACAAACACACACACAAATCAACACACACATGCATACAAACACACGCACACACACACACACACACACACACAAACACACACACAATCAACACACATAATTATGCATACGAACACACACACACACACACGCACGCACACCACACCACACACACACACACACACACACACAATGAAGTTTTCCACGGATGAAGTTTTCCACAAAGCAGAAAAAAGTAGTGTTTACTGTTACAGATAGCAGTATTATAAGAGTAATTTTCCTTATTTTGATACGTATCATTGTTTTTATCAATCTACTGATTGTTGACACAACGGGGAGTTTTTTGTTAGCATTTTATCTTGTCTTCAAACTATAGTTTGTTTTGTAACTGTGACATTTCACCTTACATTTCACCTTCAAGTCCTTCGGATGAGACTATAAACCGAGGCCCCGTGTGCGAACGCATGCAGAACATCTTGCGCACACGTTAAATCCTGTTCCGCTTTTCGAAAGAGTAGGCCATTGTGTGCCGGTGGGAACAGATGACAAAATTTACAAAACCGCATACACACGGGGACTGGATGTAAACAAGCACATGAGTGCTTATTCCATTATCCTCGATATAAAATAATAAATAAATAAAATAAAAAGAAATAAACACACACACACACACAAGCACAGAGAGGAATGAAAAAAAAAGAGAGAGCAAGAGGGTAAGAGACCCAGAGTTAAATCACCGATGAAGGACATGTATGGCCGTTTATTCTTTATAGCCTCACCGACGTGGGAGCCCACAGCCCATCAATATATCAACTCCCGCCAACAACGAGAGAGAAGAAAGCCCGCATGAAAAACCCACTTCCAGTTTAACTCCACACACAACACACACACCAACACACACACACCACACACACACACACACACACACACACACAACACACACACACACAACAACACACACCACACACACACCCGCAGCACACACAGCACGTACGCGACGCGCACGACACGCACAGCACACACACATAAACACGCGCGCACGCATGCAACACACGACACGTACGCACGCGCACGCACCAAGCACACATCACAAATAACACGCCCACCACACACACACATACACTACGCGCACGCACGACATGCACACACACCAACACACACACCCACCACACACACACACACACATACACAACTCCACGCCGGCACAACATCACACTACACTACACACACCACACACACACACACACACACTACACACACACACACTACACTACACTACACTACACTACACTACACACACTACACCACACTACACACACTACAACACACTACACACACACACACACACACTACACACACTACACTCACTACACTACACTACACTACACTACACACACACACTACACTACACTCTCACTACACTACACACACACACTACACACACAACACTACACAACCACACACTACCTACACACACAACATCTCACCACCACTACCACCCTCCTACACCCACACACACACACTACACACAACAAATGCACACCTAACTTTTCTACATCACAAGGCACACACAAGACGATGACCATCCCTCCCCATACCCCCCCCGCCATTCACCCCGCATACACAACATCCACACAACAGATTTCGCAGCACCCTAACTTTTCTAATCTTCAAGGCAAACAACACAAGGATGCGCTGATGACGTCAGTCAAAGTGTTGAATTTATTATCCCCCGCATCCCCCGGATTACATAATATATGCAAAAAAAGACTGCAAATATTTTAAAGTTCACAAAATGCACACGACGTGCCATTTGAGTCAATATGTTTTTAGAATAGACATACTATGCCCAGGATTATGTTTGCAATCACAGAAAGAAAGAAAGAAAGAAAAGAAAGAAAGAAGAAAGACACACACACACTTAAAAACACACGCACCCACGTACGCACGCACGCACAACACACACACACACACATATATAATAGAAATAATATAAAGGAAAAAAAGATGTGCAGGTAACCAGTTAAATATCTATCTATCTATCTATCTATCTATCTATCATCTATCTATCTACTATCTACTATCTGTCTATCTATCTATCTACCTATCTACCTACCCCTACACACAGACACATACAGACACACACAACACACACACACACACACACATATATATATAATATATATAAAAATAATATAAATATAATATATATATATATACTATATATATATGTATATATATATATATATATATATATATATATATATATATATATATATATATATATATATATATATTATATATATATATATATATATAAATATAGAGAGAGAGAGAGAAGAGAGAGAGAAGAGAGATAGATATAGATATAGAAAATAGATATTGATATCTGTGTGTGTGAAAGCGAGAGAGAGAGAGAGAGAGAGAGAGCGAGAAGAGAGAGAGAGAGAGAGAGAGAGAGAGAGAGAGAGAGAGAGAGAGAGAGAGAGAGAGAGAGAGAGAGAGAGAGAGAGAGAGAGAGAGAGAGAGAGAGAGAGAGAGAGAGAGAGAGAGAGAGAGAGAGAGAGAGAGAGAGAGAGAGAGAGAGAAGTTTTCTCTTTCTATCTGCTTCAGCTCCCTTTGGCTTTCTTATTTTTCCATCTGAATCTTTCTCTTTCTGTTGTCTTTGAGTTTTTCAATCGTAACAGCAGCAAGCAGGCTTTGTCGTCCATTCTTCCTGGCAGATTCGCTCCCCATCTACTCTATGTATTCCTTTTTCATTTCCTAAAGACTCTTTTCTGGGTCATTTGGATTTCTTTCCACATCAATAACACTTGCGTAAAAGAAAATCACAGACCATCTTTCTATCCAGATCGTAAGAAGGCTTATACTAAACCTTGCAAAATTTTGAAAAGTACGGACATCTGATTAATTCTAAGATTGAAAGGGGATTAAGACAGAGTCAGTCTTAACACAAAAGACTCAGCTATTTCAATGGATACTCCTCAGTTTTTCTGCTTGGTTTTTAATGTTTTGAAATAGAAACCTCTACTATGAATAGAAGGATTCAATAAACAATGCTTAAACAAACACCCTCACCCCCCAACTATCCCCCCCCCCCCCCGCCAAACAAAACCCAACAACAACAAACCCACAAAGCAAATCCACAAAAGCAAACCCAAACCCAAACAGAACCCAGAACAAAAACTGCTATTAAGTTCAAATACGGAACTTTTTATGATACAAATGGTAACATTGAAAAGATTAAATTCTTATTCATATCATTTTTCTTCTCTGCTTTAACTCTGTGAGGAGCTAGTATGGAACTGTACACGAGTCTTAGACCGAATCTCTCCAGCTAGCTATATATACGTGGTGGAGCCCATTCATCTCCATGTGTGAGGAAGACATGCTAGGCATGGTGAACTGTTCGTAACACAGAAAAACGCTGACATGACTTTCAGGATCTCTAACTTGCCCATCTGATCTTTTGCATGTATATGTATATACACAAAAGGAATGAAGGCGCTAACATATGTGGATTATACACTGAACCAGGAGATTATGTACAAAAAATCCCTCCCCACTCTTAATTTACCAGATGCCATTACCTGAATGCCAGCTCACGATCTCATCAACCCTGAGGCGAAAATCGAACACTATGCAAACAACTGTAGCATCCTTCAAAAGAGATCTAATAAACAAAGAAGAAAAAAAAGACCCGTTACAGTAAAAATAGTATATTTACAGACGTGTATTGATCAACAACATGGTGAGCTTAGCAGGAAAAAAAGAGCAAAAGGAATCGAAGAAGGATTTCTAAGGTAGACACGCGTAAGCTGAAGATTGCTCTAAGGCGTTCGCAGGATAAGCACTTCACGATAAACTAGAACCAGTCTCTAATAAACACACACACACACACACACACACACACACACACACACACAAAACCAAACACATACACACACACACGTGAGAGAGAGGGAGAGAGAGAGAGAGAGAGAGAAGAGAGAGAGAGAGAGAGAGAGAGAGAGAGAGAGGAGAGAGAGAGAGAGAGAGAGAGAGAGAGAGAGAGAGAGAGAGAGAGAAGAGAGAAAGAGAGAGAGAGAGAGAGAGAGAGAGAGAGAGAGAGAGAGAGAGAGAGAGAGAGAGAGACAGACAGACAGACAGACAGACAGACAGACAGACAGACACCTGACACACAGACACACAGACGTACAGAGACGTACAGAGAGATACAGACAGATAGACAGACAGCTACAGTGATCGCACACTACACACGATTGATGACTAATCTTAGCTGGCAGCCTTCATTTTCGGAAGACTATGGAGTTACGCGCTAAGTGTTCAGTCTGGTACAGCGTCGGGTGTGGCTGGCCAGTCCCACACGGGAATGACAGACAGTCCCTATGGCAGAGGGCACAGATGAAGTCTGACGCTGGTCTGTCTTGCCTGGGCCGCAGCCTTTCTCCTCATTTGAATAATCTAAGGTTAAGGAAAAAAAGACACTTTCCTATCTCCTTTCACGGTGTCAGTAAAAACGTTTAAAGCCAACATCCTGTCAGCGAAATAAACCCAAAGGAAAGATTTTTGCTTCCATTCCACATCTCTTTTAGAGGGAGACAGGTCAGGTAAGCTTCTCTTCAAGGAAAAGAAACGGTTTTCTTATCACGCCATCGGGAAAAAAAATGCAACAACACAGTGTATTCTTTTAATTTTACCAGAAGTCGGTTGCGCTGGGCCTAACTTGTCAGGCGCTTAACGGCAATACAGCGCATTTTTGCTCGTATGACAAAGAACAATAGATATACCCAGAGTGAGTGTGCTGTGGGCTCAGTGGGAAGACTGGGACCACACAGTCGAGCTTCATCCACTTAACGGATGCGAGTTTGAGAGTGTTGCTCAAATTACCTGACCAACACTGCAGGTGTCTGTATCTCTCGGGCCCGGTTGACGCCGGGATATATTATGATAGTAAGCGTAGAGTACAACCCTGTCAAGTAGTCTCAAAGCATATGCACTTCCACAGCAGCATCATTACGTCATCCTCATTGTCATTGATCATCATGCAATTAAAAAAATTGCCTCTGATTCGGTGGTCCCAGTTTCTCTGGTCTCATGGTGACCTCAGATTCGGTTTGCCCATACACTTCTGTGCCTGTGGTGAGTGTGTGTCAAAGCCTTTGGGGTTGGAGGTTCGCGGGGACGGTCGTTGGAGGGACGTTGTGGTGGTTGCCACCTCGGGTGGGCAACTCACTCAGTCTGGCTCCGCGACTGAGCTAATACTGTCGTTAGTAGGGGGCTTAGTAGGTGGTGTCCTGCGTATGTTAGCTCAGAACAGGCACCACTGAACACCGCCAAAGTGACCCAGCAGCAGTGCAGGGCCCCTCTGGCTGGTGGCCCCGCGGCGGCCTGATAGTGATTGGCTCCCTGTGGACCTCCGACTCTGAGGATGAGACATAACAAATCTGGGTATGGCTGTGGCGGGGAGATTGGAATGAGCGGCGTGGGAACAGCAGGACGGGGGACGTCACAGAAGATGAGACAGAAAAGAAAAAAAAAAGAACAATAGATATTGTCTGAGAGTTAGATGATGAAGAAGAAGATTCCTGCGAGAGCTTTAAGACAACTGTTGTTTTCTTACAGAGGTGTCTCTCCTTAAGGTTATCAGGATTTGTTGAAAGTGGTACCATCACCGAAGCTTCTGACGATGGATCATCCAGGAGTTCAAACTCATGCGTCAATGTCGGGCAAACCAAAATAGGCCTTACTCTCCACGTCATTATAAACAGATATGATAGGAACAGATGACAGAATTTTACAAAACCGCATACATACGTAAAATGGATGTAAAGAAGCACATAAGTGCTTATTCCATTATCCTCGATACAAAATAAATAAATAAATAAAGTATAGATAACAACCCCACCTTCTGGAAGTTCTGTGCTAGGAATTTCCTCTTTTCTATCCCTCTCTTTGTTTTTTGCCATGTTTCTTTTCTTCCTGTTACCTCCTTCTTGTCTGTTTTCTACCTTTCTTGGTGCTTTCTCTTGCCTTTTCTCCAGAAAGATTAAAAATATATTACTTCAAACGCACGTCACACACACACATATACGCGCCGCGCGCGCGCCCCCACACACACAAGCATGCAAACACACACGTATATAGATATACATGTATATACGTATATATATATATATATATATATATATATAATATATATATATATATATATATATATATTATACATAATACACACAATGGGAACTGAAGCTTATTCTTGGAACTTTTGATGTCTTGGGAACTACTTGAACAGACGTTCCACTAACAAGATCAGAATTATTTTTAACGAAATAAAAATCACACAAAAACCCAATTCAGTAATAAAAGCCTCCATCTCGACAGAACTTCTAACCATTCAAATACACTGGAAAAAAAACACTGTACTTATTTCCTGAAATTGTAACCATCGAACAGAGGAAGAAAGAAATGACAGAACAGGAGCAAGAAAGAAAGAAAGAAAACAAAAACAGAATAAAGAAAGAACTCACAAACGAACAAAGGAAAGAAAGAAAGGAAACTAGCAAACACAAAATGAATGACTTCTATGTGATCACAGAAATCACAGCTGTCAGTTGCCGCCTCCCCCCCCCCCCCCCCCCCCCCCCCCCCCCCCCCCCACTTTCTTCGCTCCTCTCAGCTGCTGTCTATTCCATCTAGCAAGAACTGACCACTCTGAGAGTGGATCGGTGGTTAAGAGGTAACGCGCCTGTCTAGAAAGCGCAAAGTCCGCGTCGGAAGTGTGCGCTGGTTCGAATCCCGTTTGGGCCCGAAACTTTCCCCTCCCCATCCATAAGACCATGAGTGGTGGTCTTGGCGCTAGTCTTTTGGATGAGACGATAAACCGAGGTCCCGTGTGTTACAAAGAATTATTCAGCGCATGTAAAAGAACCCACGGCGACAAGAGAGTTGTCCCTGGAAAAATTATTAGAAAAAAGTCAGTCTGATAGGGGAAAGAAATACAGTTGCAGACCAAAAAAAAAAAAAAAAAGGTGTGGCGCTGCTTTTGTGGCGACATGCTCTCTCCGGGGAGAGCAGCCTGAATTTCATGCAGAGAAATTTTGTGACTTAAAGTGGTATAAATAAATATAAATAAATAAACACTTGGACTTGGTAAAAGGGAGGGAAAGCGCTAATTTTAGCACTTGGCCCTGGGCCCTTGACTGAGTTATGATGGATGTTTGCGTTGTGAAACATTACATGTGACGTTAACGCTTCAAGAAACTTTTCAAGTAGCAGGGATACAAGATGAAAGGAAAGAAGGACAAACACGAAGATTGAAGAAAACAGATATAAAGGAGAAAATAGAGATACAGCCAAAAGGATGGAGAAAAAACACAGAAACCCCCCCGGCAAAAGTAACAAAGGAACGAAACAAGTGGAGTGAAGAAGGAGGGGTAAGAAGATCCGAATAAATAAAAAAAAATAAGAAAGAAAGAAAGACAGTAAGAAAGACAGATAGAAAGAAATAACGAAAGAGTGACAGAAAAGAAAAACGAAAGAATAATTTAAAGAAAATAAGTAAGAATGAAAGAAAGGAAAAAAAGAAATAAAGATAGAAAAAAAACACAGAGAGAGAGAAAGAAAGTGAGAAAAAAGTGAAATAAAAAAAAACAAGAATTGACAGAAAGAATGACACACCCTAATTTTCTATCAGCTGTGTTGTCGACCGAAAGTAAAGATTTTGGTTCATTTGACTTGATTTAATCTTGAATAGACGTATATCATTGATTGTCCGGACGCAATCAAAATGTTCAATCAGAAAAGGGATAAAAACATGAAGAAGCAGAACATCTAATAAAAGAAAAAAAAAGTGACAACAACTAAGACATATAAAGCGCATAACAAAAACCAAAGAAATGAAAGCAGAAATACAAATGAAAACAGTAAAACATGTATCCCCCCCCTCCCGAAATATTAACGTAAAATGATAAGCAAAGAAGCAAACACATACATAGGTCAGACACACATTTAAACAGGAGAAGGATGAGAGGGGGGGATAGCCTAGTGGTTAGAGTGCTGCGCTCGTGATCTGACAACCCTGGTTCGATTCCCGTTCAAGGTGATATTTTCCCCTGAAGTTAACATCAGTGCAGACTCCACTCTCCCCAAAAGTCCTTCGGATGAGACTATAAACCGAGGCCCCGTGTGCTAACGCACGCAGAACATCTTGCTCACACGTTAAATCCTGTTTCGCCTTTCGTAAGAGTAGGCCATTATGTGCCGGTGGGAACATATGACAAAATCGACAAAACCGCATACATACGGGGAATGGATGTAAAAAGGCGCACGAGTGCTTATTCCATTATCCTCGATATAAAAGGATAAATAGATAAAAATAAATACAAATCTGACGGCCCGGATTTCAGCCATGCTACCATCAAAGCGGGACGGGGGCGGGATAGCTCAGTGGTCGGAGAACTCGCTTTCCCCCAGCTAAGGTTAAGCAGTATCGAACGTGGTTACCACTAGGATAGGTGACCGTTTGCGCGCCTTGGTTTCACTACAGTCCCCCAGTTCACCCAGCTGTAAATGGGTACCTGTCTCTTTAGGGTCAGGAAAGGTAAAGCAGCGAGGGAGAGGAGATGGACACCGCCCTCAATAAGCTGGCCTCTTGAGAAGGGAGGTCTGTAATGGTTCGCTCCCCTACGACCTTATAGATTATGGGACACCTTTACTTTACGTCAAGGCACCCGCTTGAAGGGACATTTCCTCAAGAGATAGTACCATTAACTGACTGCACTACCCTAGGAGTCCTTCGAATGAGACTACAAACCGAGGACTTGTGCCCAAACGCGTGCGGAACATCTTGCGCACATGTTTAAAACTCGCTTCGCCTATCGGGAGAGTAGGCCATAATGTGCGGGTGGGAACGGAGGGTACAATTGGCAAAACCGCATTACACACTGATGCCATACTTTAGACACCATCCCTGAAGTCGGAATGCGGCTACCCCAAGGGTGAGTGACGGTTGCATTTGCAACATCTCACCGTTGGTGAACCTCAGAGATCTAGCCGAAAAACGAAAAAAAGAGAAGGAAAAAAAATCAGAAAAAAATACAGCTAAACATAAAAGCACCAAGCAACTAGAGGAACAAGTTCACAGAAGGAAATAAACAAAGCAAACGAAAAAGAAAGGGAAAAAAACAAACAACAACAGAACAACAACAACAACAACTAAAGCAGGACAAGAAAGATGATAGGAGACAACCAAAGTAGACAAGCAGGCAGACAGTCAAACAAACAAACAAACAGACAGACAGGGAGAGCAACAACAAAAAAAGGGAGAAGAAAACATACAATCAATAAAGACTCCTCTCTTTGCTGTCTGGCTCGTCTGGTCTGTGATGTTGACAGTAGTCACAGAATGTCACGACCCTTTGCCTGTCCCTGCTGGTTGCACCATCTATCTTTGGGGATGCCCCCCCCCCCCCCCCCCCGACGATCTCTAAAACTGCGGGATAGGTGGGTGAGAGGTGAGGTGAGGTGTGAGATAAACAGTCTTAGAAGAAGAAGAATTGCGAAGAATTGCGAAGAAGAATTGCAAAGAATTGCGAAGAAATTGCGAAGATGGAAGAAGAAGAAATTGCGAAGAAGAAGAAGAAGAATTGCGAAGAAGAATTGCGAAGAAGAAGAAGAAGAAGAAGCAAAGAAGAAGACGAAGAAGAAGAAGAAGAATTGCAAAGAAGAATTGCAAAGAAGAATTGCGAAGAAGAAGAAGAGAAGAAGAAGAATGCGAAGAAGAAGAATGCGAAGAAGAAGAAGAAGAAGAAGAAGAAGAAGAAGAAAACCACACTTAAGAAACCTTGTACAAATAAAAAAACAGAAAAAAACCCAAGAACAGACAAGGAGGGAAAGGAGAGAGAGAGAGAGAGAGAGAGAGAGAGAGAGAGAGAGAGAGAGAGAGAGAGAGAGAGAGAGAGATAGAGAGAGAGAGAGAGACGGAGAGAGAGAGAGGGAGGATAGAGAGAGTGAGAGAGACAAATAGGGGGAGATAGATAGATAAATAGATAGATAGATAGTTAGATAGATAGATAGAGAGAGAGAGAGAGAGAGAGAGAGAGAGAGAGAGAGAGAGAGAGAGAAGAGAGAAGAGAGAGAGAGAGAGAGAGAGAGAGAGAGAGAGAGAGAGAGAGAGAGAGAGAGAGAGAGAGAGAGAGAGAGAGAGAGAGAGAGAGAGAGAGAGAGAGAGAGAGAGAGAGAGAGAGAGAGAGAGAGGAGAGAGAGAGAGAGAGAGAGAGAGAGAGAGAGAGAGAGAGCAAAAGAGATTTTAAAAGTTTATTTATCTATTCATTTATCATTTTATTTCGAGAATAATGGAATAAGCACTCGTGTGCTTTCGTTTTTTTACATCCAGTCCCATGTATGCAGTTTTGTAAACTTTGTTTTCCGTCCCTATCGGCAACAATGACCTACTCTTCCGAAAAGCGGAATGGGTTTTAACGTGTGCTCAAGATGTTCTGTGTGCGATCGCACACGGGACCTCGGTTTATAGTCTTATCCGAATGGCTTTTTGGGGGAGTGGAGTCGGCACTGCAGTAAGCTCCAGAGAAAAAAAATCATCTTGAACGAGATTCGAACCCAGGGTCAGCAGATCACGAGCCCATCACTCTAACCACAGAGAGAGAGAGAGAGAGAGAGAGAGAGAGAGAGAGAGAGAGAGAGAGAGAGAAGAGAGAGAGAGAGAGAGAGAGAGAGAGAGAGAGAGAGAGAGAGAGAGAGAGGAGAGAGGAGAGAGGAGTGAGAGTGAGAGTGAGAGGAGAGGGGAGAGAGAGAGAGAGAGAGAGAGAGAGAGAGAGGAGAGAGAGAGAGAGAGAGAGAGAGAGAGGAGAGAGAGAGAGTGGAAAAAAGATAAAAGTAGATTTAGAAAATAACACAATCTCAAAAAATGAATAAATGAACTCCCCTAAGGTATTTCAAACACATAATTAAAAAAAACAAAATAACAAAGTATACCAATATCACCACTAACCAAAATGAACTCCCCCCAAGGTATCACACTCACAAACTAAACATAACAGAAAAGGTTAATCTCCTCCACGTATGACAAAAACTGTCTCATTTGACTTTCCAAGCCAGCAGGCTTAATAAAGACCCCCCAAAACCCCCCAAAACCACCGTCATCATTCAGGGGAGATAGAAACGGGCAGAAGCTGAATGGCAATGTAAAGAAAAGACAACTGCCGAGCTCGCTTCCGTATATAGAAACATTATTCCTTTTCCAGTCTCTTAACTTTTCTATCGAATGTCGCAAAGGCTCGTCTTTATATGGACATTGTGGCCCCGGGAGAAAAGTTTGGAAGACATAAAAGGAAAGGCTTTGTAATGTAGGGAAACCCTATACAAGTGTTCGTCTTTACAGAAAGGGAAACAATTTTCTCTGGGATATGCTCTTTTGCAAGAAGAGATCATTTGCCTTTTGGGAGAAAAGGACTCCTATAACGTCAGCAAAAGAAATTATCACTGTTAGAAACTAGACATTATACCTTTTCAGAGGAGGTTTATACTTTTCAAAGAAGTTATCTCTGAGTAAGTACATACATTTCTGAATGAGTACAGAAAGCTATTGGTCATATGCCCTTTGATGTTTCTATTTTGTTCATTTGAGTTTCAAACTCGATTGATGTGTACGTAGCATACAGAAAGAATCAATATATCTTTTGTGAATGCAAAAGGTATTTGTAAATGGTAAAAATCGTCTTGCAGTAAGGTACCATAGAACGTAAATCTAAAGGCTTTGCTGGTATTTTTTATTCATTTTAAAGAATCTGTTATTTCGAGGATAATGGAATAAGCACTGATATGCTTGTTTACATTCAGTCCCCGTGTGTATGCAGTTTTGTAAATTTTGTCATCCTTTACCACCTGCAC
>CM054149.1:45052712-45072712 GCA_028751875.1 Rapana venosa | reverse complement strand
GTTGACCAAAAATAATAATTTTTTATTTCAGTATTAAACACATTTTTTTTCTAACTTTAAAAATAGCGAAAAATCGAGATATTGCTTATATGCTTTCATTTTCGGATGAGACTATAAACCGAGGCCCCGTGTTCGAACGCATGGAGAACATCTTGCGCACACGATAAATCCTGTTCCACTTTTCGGAAGAGTAAGCCATTGTGTGCCAGTGGAAACAGATGACAAAATTTACAAAACCGCATACACACGGGGACTGGATGTAAAAAAGCACATGAGTGCTTATTCCATTATCCTCGATATAAAAGAATAAATAAATACAATAAAATAAATAAATCTGAAAAGGAGTATGTGATTAAATCTATGGCTAAGTTTATAGGAAAGCACACAAAATAAGACAAAGCCATGCAGCACGAACTGCATCAATATGTTTAAGTACAGTCAACATAAAGAACAATGTACACTCGGGTAAGAAGCTTTAACAATTACATTTATTACACAAAATTTGAATGGACGATCAATAAATGATTCTGAATATGCTAATGTATTTCAGTTTAGATCTCCTTCTTCTTTTCTTTTGATTTTGTTTGTATATGGATTGACGCCAATATTATAATTAGTTGATTGTAAATAGATCGATATTTCCTTTTATTAAGAAAATAATTGCTCTTATCACATATTTCACCTTTAATTTTAACCGAAATGTAAAAATTGACGAGGTGACAGCCCTGATAGAGCCTCTGTGGTCAGCGGGGCTATAAACAATAGGATTGGATTGGACCTTTGATTGGCCAGTTCTACAGAGGGAAGATGTGTCAAATGAGGCTAAGCTGGGCAACGACAATAAGTCCAGGGTCACAGCCTCTCTCTCTCTCTCTCTCTCTCTCTCTCTCTCTCAGATATTGGTGTGTGTGTGTATGAGTGCGCGCACGTGTGCGTGAGTGTGTGAGTGCGTGCGTGCGTGTGTGCGTGCACGCGTAAATAAAAAGTTAATATGTCTTTTCAATCAATGGTTTTCACAACATTGTATTCCTATATTTTTGGGAGTTGTGTGTGTGGTGTGTGTGTGAGGGGTGAGTACGCCGTGCGTGTGTGTGTGTGCGCGCGTGTGTTTGTGTGTGTGATATTTTTTGAACTATCTTGCAATGTTCATACCATTTTGAAATATATTTTTCTTGTGTCTTTCGAGATAATTACACGTATCAATGTGCCTGTCAGTATTGCAATTACCTTTCATGGGATGGTTAAAGTGTTTTTGACTTGACTTGACTTGAATCTCTCTCTCTCTCAATCTGTAATTGCCCGTCAGGGCCTGGGCTTTATCACAGTTCTTGATTAAACCATTGACGCTGGGGGCAACAGCAAAGTGAGAGGCTGTATTACCAGTGGCTTTTCCACTCATTGAATTCCACTTTACAGCTTAGTCTTTAGTGATCGACTAGACTCTGACTAGGAGGCTTGACTTGCACAGTCCTTATGTGCTGCAGCCCTGGGGGCTAGTTGGCCTTTGGAGAACATCTCCAACGCTGACTGTCCTTATGCCCACTTGGCCGAGAGAGTGGGGCTGTACTGTGGGCAAGGCATCTCCACTATAATCAAATTTCTGCCCAATTTCTAAAACAGCAGCTGCCTCCTCTGCTGTTTTGGAGATCCTCGTCGAAAACGACGACTAACATACATACATACAATTGCATGTCTGTATCTCTGTATGATATATTTCCAACCTTCATCTGTTCTGTCTCTGTCATAGTATTGTGCTTGCGTTTCAATCAGTCTAACTCCGCTATGAAGAGAGATCAATCCAAATTGAACTGATGATAATATTTCCACCCCCACCCCAACCCCCTTTTTCTGTCTGACCTTTTTATTTATCACTTGTTTGTTCATTGATTTGATTTATCTTTGGGGGTCTGAGTTTTAGAAAAATCCCACCCCCAACCCAGCCCAATATAATTGACAAGGTGGCAGCCCTGATATGGCCTCTGTGGTCGGCAGGGCTATAAACATCAAGATGGGACTGGATTGGGTTTTCTTTTTTGGGGGGTGTGTCATTTGGTTGTTTGTCTGCCTGCCTGTCAGCCTGTCAATCTGTTTGTCTGGCTGAGTGTGTCGACATTTTCTATGTCGTTGTCTGTCTGTTTTTTTTATCGTTCTCTCTGTTTGTGTGTGTGTGTGTGTGTGTGTTTTCTGTTTTTGTGACTCTCCCCAAATAGCAGCTATTTGCAGTGTCTCTCTAACTCAGCCTTCCTTTTCATTCAGTGGGAACGAGGTGAGGGGGGTGATAGGGGGTTGATAGGGGGGAGGGGGGGGGGGGGGGGGTAGCCTAGTGTTTACAGCTTGGAGCACGCGATCTGAATGCCCTCGTTTGCACGCGATCTGAATGCCCTGGTTTGCACGCGACCTGAGTGCCCTGGTTTGAATCATCACAACCGAGGAGCACGCGATCTGAATGCCCTGGTTTGCACGCGATCTGAATGCCCTGGTTTGCACGCGATCTGAATGCCCTGGTTTGCACGCGATCTGAATGCCCTGGTTTGCACGCGATCTGAATGCCCTGGTTTGCACGCGACCTGAGTGCCCTGGTTTGAATCACCACAACCAGGCATCTGTTTGAAGAGATTTTTCTTTTTAACCCCAAAGTTAACAAATAGCACTGACTTCACTCCCCTGAATTTTCTTGTGATGAGACTATAAACCTGAGATTTCATGAGCAAACGCACGCACGACATCCTGCTCACACATAAGGACCTGTTCTGTTTGTTTTTTTTGAAGAGTAGGAAATTGCGTGTCGGTAACAAGGGATAACAGAAATTAAATACACACACACACACACAACACAAACACACACACAAACACACACACACACACACGCACGCGCGCGCACGCACACTGGTGCTAATATCACTAGCGGATAGACGTTTAAACAAAGACACACACACAACACACACACACACAAACACACACACACACACACACACACTGACATACTTGTATAACTTGTGCATAGAGAAAACCAACTTTCCTGCCATATTTAAAATAGCAAAAATCATACCAGTCCACAAATCAGGTGATACTGCTTGTCCTTCAAATTACAGACCAATTTCAATTCTGTCTGTCTTATCTAAACCCTTTGAAAAACATATCCAAAAATCCGTATATTCCTACTTTGTAAATAACAATCTATTAAATGAAGATCAGTCAGGTTTCGTAAAAACTATTCCTGTCACACAACTCTTACACAAATTACAGACAATCTCCTACACAAAATCAATGAAAATAAATATACAGGCCTTCTTTTTGTTGACTTTGAAAAAGCATTTGATGTAATCAATCATTCCCTATTATTGCGTAAACTTCACTTGTTAAACTAACACCAGAAATGATAAATCTTTTGAAAAGCTTTTTGGGGAATAGGCAGCAGCTAGTAACCTGCAAATAATCAAAAATCAGAACTAGTACCTATTAAACATGGAGTTTCCACAAGGGTCAATATTTGGGGCCACTTCTATTTTCAACTATGTAAATGACTTACCCCAATTTCTAGAATGTAGCTGTGAAATGTTTGCTGATGAACAAAAACCCTCTATTGTAGTTGACTCTGACCCCCAACATACACAACAAACTTCAACACAATATTGACAGATTGGTTACTTGGAAATAAGCTAAACTTTTGTCCTTAATACCGAAAAACTAAGTGTATGTATGTACTAGCAAGACAAAAGAGACAAAAAATGAAAGATAAATTCCAACCACTGTTGATAGATAAAAGAGTAATTGAAGAAGTTGACTCCCCCAGAATTTGGGTGTAATTATTTACAAAAATCTTACTTGGGGCCGGGGTGTGACAGGGGTTTTGCCCCATCCCCCCCGTTTTGGTTTCCACTTTTCCCCGGGGGTCAGGGCCCCGTTTCCTTTCCTTGGGACGGGTTGCCTGTTGGGTTTTCCCCCCTGCTTTTTCCTTGGACCCCCGGTGTTTTTAAACACCCAAACTTTGCCTTGTAAAAAAGGGAAAGTGGGTTGGGGGAAGGGGAAAAGAGTAAAAAAAAAGAGGCCCAAACCCAAACTCCCATTCCGTTTTCCAAACACCAAAACCCTCCCCAACCCCCCCTCCAAAAAAATAAACCCATTCCGTTTTTAACCTTGTCGTTAAACACCAAGGGTTTAGTTGGAAACTTTCGCCCGGGGGTTTGGGCCCGGGGGGAAGGCCCGGGGGAGGGGAGGGGAGAGGGGAGGGGGACGAAAAAGAGGTGGTGGTCCCACGATTTTCACTGGAGGGGGGGGTGGGGGGGTAGGGGGGTGGGTGGAGAAGAGAGAATGGAAAAAAAATTGGGAATTTCGTTTCGTTTTTTTTTTTCTTTTCGTTTTTCACGTTGTTGACTAAAAAAGTGTATTTGATGAGGAATGTGTTTTGGGTGGGTGTGGTGTGTTTGGGGTTTGTGTTGTGTGTTGGTGTTGTTTGGGGTTGTGGTGTGGGTGGGTGTGGTGGTGGTGGTGGTAGGTTGTGTTTGGGGGGTTTGGGGGGTTGTTTTATGTTTGTGTTTGTTGTGTTTGTGCGTGTTGTGTTGTGTTTGTGTAGTGTTGTGTGGTTGTGTTGTTAGTAGTTTTGTGTGCTGTGCTGTTTTTGTGTAAGTGTAGTTTTTATGTGGTGGGGTTTGTGGTGTGGGGGGGTGGGTTAGTTTGTTTTTGCATTTGTGTGTGGTGTGTTTTGATGTTTGTTGTTGTTGTTGTGTGTTGTGTTTGTGGTGTTGTGCTGTGTTGGGTGTGTGGTGTGTTGGTAGAGAGAGAGAAAGGGAGAGAAAAGAAAGAGAGAGAGGGGGGAGAGAGAGAGGAGAGAGGGGGGAGAAGATGAAGTGGGGAAGAAAAAAAGGGGGGGAAAAAGGGGAGGAAAATGAGAGAGGAAAGAGAGAAAGAGAAAAGGGAAAGGGAGGGGAAATAAAGAGAGTAGAAGAAAAGGGGAAAGAGAGATGAGAGTGTGGGAGAGAGAGAGAAGGGGAAAAGGAGAAAGAGGGAAGAGGAAAAGGGAAAAGAGAGAGAGAGAAAGAAGGAAGAGAGAGAGAAGGGGGAGGAGAGTGAGAGAGAGAGAAAAGGAGAGGGGGGACAGCAGACGACGGGGACGGGACAAAACAGACAGAAGACAGACAGAGACAGGAAAAGAAAAACCCGCTATTTTTTTTTACGCTTTTGGGAATGAAAGATTTTTTTTAAACCCTGTAAAAAATTTCTGGGGAAAAAAAAACACACCCCCTGAATTCATTATTATTCCTGAGAAGCCGCTCAACCCAAAAATTTACATGTTTTGAAAAAACTTTTAAAATTGATTTCCAGTTCTTTTTTCCCCGTTCCAGTTGTCCCAATCACCAGAAAATTGAAAATTTTTCCCCTAGAGTACTGTAAAAAAAATTCAATATTTTCCCAGTTTTTTTTTTAATACACTTTACAAATTTTCTTTTTCCTTGAAAAAATATAACCCTGTCCCCTAATAGCCCAAAGAAAGAAAGAATTCTATGAATGAATTGGCACATTCGAGAAACTGTTATAGAAAAGGGTTTTAAAAACTTTATTTTTCTTTGTCTGGGGGATGAAATTTTAAAACCCCTTATATAATTTCAAAGGTTTTGTGTACGCAAAAAAAGTTTATTTGGTGTAAAATATTTCCAGAGAAATAACTGTTTTGGAAGCGGGGCTTCCATAATGTTTTTAAAAAAAATTTAAATTTGTGTTATCCCTTTTTTTTTTTAATTCCCAACAAGGTTCTTGTTGGGGGAGCTTTTTTAAATGTACCCTTTTTAAAAATTACTCCCTACGACCTTTCTACATAAAGGAAGAGAAGAGAGAGGGAAGATGAGAGAGAAGAGAGAGAGAGGTGAGAGGAGAGGAAAAGAGAGAGGGGAGAGAGGGGAGAGGGGAGAGATGAGAGGGAGAGGGGAGAGAGGGGGGGGGGGGGAGGAGAGGGGAAAGAGAAAATTTTTCTTCCCATTTAAATAAAACCCAGGCAGCTCCTAAAAAAAAAAACGACGGTGGGATTTGTTTTCCTGTTTGGGCTGTCCCGTGCTATTGTTAAATGATGTTTTTTTTCTCGGTTGTTTTTGTTTTGTGTTGTTGTTGTTTTTGTTTTTGTTGTTTTATTTTTTGCTTTTCTGTGTTTGGGAAGGCGCAAAAGGACGATCAGAGTTTTGTGTGTCTTTTTCTTTGCATTTCGCTTTAAGCAGATTTTGAGGTTGTTTTTTTTTCTATCTGAAGGGCACATTGAAGAAACCCAAATTTATATATGATTATTATGTGTATTTTTTTTATATATATATATTTATATTTTTATATATATATATTTTTTATATTTTTATTTATTTGTGTGTTTTGTGTGTGTGTTTTGTGTGTGTGTGTTTTTGGGGTGTGTGTGTGTGTGTGTGTGTGTTTTGTGGTGGGTTTGAAAAAAGGGCCCAAAATTTTAAAAAACTTTGCTTGACAAGAATCGTGAGGGAAGGGAAAAAAGGGTCTAAACAAGGCATAAAAAAAATTTTGTGGAAACTCATTTCCCTTTAGACTGCTCTCTTTTTTGGAAATATTTGGGGGAAAAAAGAAAGTTTTTTTTGCTCACGTGCTTCAAAAAATTATAGGGCCCGTTTTAAATTTGAAAATTTGGAAAACAAAAAAACTTTCTTTGTCTGTGTGTCGGTGTGTCTGGGGGTTGTTGTTTTGTCTGTCGGTCGGTGGCCCTGTCGGGTTGGTGGTGTGTCTCCTTCTTGTTGTTTTTTTTGTCTGTCTTTTAGTTGCTGTTGTCTCTGTTTTTTTTCCCCTGTCTTTCTCTCTCTCTCTTCTCTCTCTCTCTCTCTCTTTTTCTCTCTTTCTCTTTTCCTCTCTCTCTCTCTCTCTCTCTCTCCCCCCCCTCCCCCCTCTCGAAAATTTCCCATTGCCGCCTCAAGGGGAAAAGCTGTGTTGTTTTTTAACCCCAAACTTTTGTTCAAATTTTTTAAAACGGATCTTGCAACCCCATTTTAAAGACAAAAGGTAATACGGCTTTTTAAAATTTTTTCCTGGGCAACGAGTGTTTTGTTTTCGTTTCGGACGATTTTTAATTCCTTTCCCTTGAAATTTTGGGTTTTTTTTACAAAATCAGTTAAGTCTTAATCGGGACGGCTTTTTCATTGATCAATAAATATTGTTTAAAAACAAAATGATGTTTTCAAAAGTGGGGGAAAATTTATTATTTAAGTGAACCCCAGTTTTACAAACGCAAAATTTAAAAAAAATTTGTCTATTTTAAAAAAATTTTATTTGGGGAGGATTTTTTAAAACCCGGCTAATTTAAAATTTTTTGTACGACAAGAATATTGTGGGGGAAAAAAAAGGGGGTTTTTAAAAAGGGGGAAAAAGGGAGCCCCTTTCCCTGTAAGGTCGTAGGGGGCGAGGGTCAGAGCCCCAAATTTTTTGGGCCAGAATATTGAGGGCGGCGCCCATTCCTCTCCCTCGCGGTTTTTCCCCTTCCCCGGGCCCCTAAAAGGGAGGTACCATTTACAGCTGGGTGAACGGGGGGGGGAATTTGTATGAACCCAAAGGCGCCAAAGGGGGTCCCCCACCCAATTGGAAAACCCCTCGACGCTGTTAACTTGGGGGGGGAAAGGAGTGCTCCGACCTTTGAGTATCCCGTCCCCAAAAAATAGGTGCATAGAAATGAAAAAACCATTACAAATGGTTAAAAAATGGGAAAGATTTCTTTGGTTTGGAAGTTATTTGAAAAGAAAAAAAAAAATTTTGGTTTACAAATTCTTCAGAAATTTTGGGGTTTGATATGTATACCCACAAATAGAAAAAAAAAAAAACGTTTCCCGGGAACGCTTTTAAATGTGTCGATTCTTTTTACTTAAGGTTTGGCACTTTAGGGGAAAAGTAAAAGGAAGATATCCTTTTTAATAAGGGCATTTTTGTAAAACTATAAATATCGGTTAAATCTGTTGAAAATTTTCAAAAAACCGTTTATGTGGGACAGTGTATAATAGGTTTGGTTTTTAAAAGAGAGTTTTGGGTTTTTAAAAGAGAACGGGGCAAATAAATTTTTTTAAAAGGAGTTTTTCAAACGGGGTTCGGGTCTGTGTTTTTTTTTCCCCTCAAGAAATAGGGGGAAAAGTTTCTGTTTTTTTTGGGAAAATTTTTAAAAGGCAAACGATCTGCCCTTTTCATTTTTTGGTTCTTTTTTGTTTAAATGTCCCGTAGAGACAAAAAATCAAAAAAATCACTGAAAACTGGAACAGATTATCTATGCTAAAATTCAAATTTGGGAAAACTCTGGTTTTAATGCAAACAAAACCCCCAACTTGAGAAACCCTAAGATAGGGTGTCCAAAATGTGGAAAAATTTTGACAAAATAATATTTTTTTTTTTTCAGTTTTAAAACAAATTTTTTTTCTAATTTTAAAATAGCAAAAAAATTCGAGTTTTTGCAAATTATGTTTCATTTTGGATGGGATTAAAACCCCGGGCCCCGGGTGTTCGAACGCATGGAGAAATTTTGCGAAGGGAAAAAACCCTTTTCCCACTTTTCGGAAGAGTAACCTTTTGTGGGGGGGAAAAAGTTTGCAAAATTAAAAAACGTAAACGGGGATGGTTTTGAAAAAAAGCACTGGGCTTATTCCTTTATCCCCCGATTTAAAAAAAATAAAAAAATTAACAATAAAATAAAAAAATTTTAAAAGGAGTATGTGATTAAATCTATGGTTTAATTTTATAGGAAAGCACAAAAATTTAAGAAAAAAGATGCAGACAAACTGCATCAATTTGTTTAAAGTACGTCAAATAAAGAAAAATTTGTACATGGGGTTTAAAAAAAGTTTAAAAAAAAATTACATTTTTACAAAATTTTTGGGAATGGGACGATAATAAATGTTTCTAAAATTGTATTGTTTTAGTTTGATTTTCCTCTTCTTTTTTTTTTTGTTTTTGGGTTTGTATTGGAAATTGCGCCAATTTTTAAAATTGGGGTTGATTGTAAATGGGATGTTTTTTCCTTTTTTTTTAAAAAAATTTTAATTGCCTTATCAATTTTTCCCCTTTAAATTTTTAAAACGAAATGAAAAAATTGACGAGGTAAAACACCCGGGAAGGGCCCTTTTTGTGGTCGGGGGGGCTTTAAAACAAAAAAGGATTGGATTTGGCCCTTTTTAAAGGGCCAATTTTTTTCGAGGGAAGTTGTGCCCAAAATGGGGCCCTAAGTGGGCAAACGACAAAAAGTCCAGGGCCCAAGCCTTTTATCTCTCTCCCCTTTTCCTTCTTTTTTTTCTTCAGATATTGGGTGTGTGTTTTTAAATGAGTGCGGCCGTTTTTGCGTGAGTGTTTTTGAGTGCGTGGGGGTTTTTGTTTTGGCGTGCAGGGCGAAATTTAAAATTTTTTAAATGTTTTTTTCAATAAAGGGTTTTAAACAACATTGAATTCCTATTTTTTTGTGTGTTTTGGGGTTTTGTGTGTGTGTGTGTGGGGGGGTTGTGGTACCCTTTGCGTGTGTGTGTTGGGCGGGGTTTTTTTTGGGTGTGTTTGGTTTTGTGTGATTTTTTTTGAATATTTGGGCAATTTTAAACCCAAATTTTGAAATTTTTTTTTCTTGGGTCTTTCGAGTTTTTTACACTTTCCCCAATGGCTGTCAGTATTCCCAATTTTCCCCTTTAAAAGGGTTTTTTTAAAGGGGTTTTTGACTTGATTGGGACTTGAATCTTTCTTTTCTAATCTGTAATTGCCCGTCGGGGCCCTGGGCTTTATCACGGGCCCTTGTTTAAACCCCAAATTGAGTGGGGGCAACGCAAAGTGAGGGGTTTGTATTAAAGTGGTTTTTTCCACCCATTTTTTTTCCACTTTACAGTTTTGTCTTTAGTGTTCGACTAGATTTGGGATTTGGAGGTTTTTGACTTGCCAGTCTTATGTGCTGCCCCCTGGGGGTTGTTGGCTTTGGGGTCCCCCCCCCCCCATCCCCAACCCCGCGATGTCCTTATCCCCATTGGCCCGAGGGGTGGGGCTGTACTGGGGCAAGGCTTTCCCCACTTTAATATTTTTTCCCCAATTTTTGGGAAAAGCAGCTGCCCCTCTCCCTTTTTTGGGAAAGACCCTTTCGTCAAAAAGGGACGATAACATAATACTTTACAATTGAATGTCTGTATTCGGGTAGATTTTTTAAACCTTATCTGTTCTGTTTCGGGTCTTGTATTGTGCTTGCGTTTCAATCAGTCTGACTGTTTATGAGAGAGGTCAATCAAATTGAAGGGATATAATTTTCACCCCCCCCCCAAACCCCCTTTTTTCTGTCTGCCCTTTTTTTTTTAAATATGTTTGTTATTGATTTGATTTATCTTTGGGGTTGAGTTTTAAAAAATCCCCCCCCAAACCCCAAGCCAAATAATTGACAATGGGGGCACCCCTGTATGGTTTGTGGTCGGTGGGCTTTAAAATCAAGATGGGATGGTTTGGGGTTTTTTTTTTTGGGGGGGTGGGGTTTTTGGGTTTGGGTTTGTCTCCCTGCCTGTAGCCTGTCAATCTGTTTTTTGGGTGAGTTTTGTGGGACTTTTTTTTAAAATGTGTTGTCTGTCGGTTTTTTTATCGTTTCTTGTTTGTGTTTGTGTGTTTGTGTGTGTGTGTTGTTTTGTGATTTCCCCTTTTTGAGCTTTTAGCGTGTCTCTTAATAGCTTTTCCTTTTAAATTCGGGGGAAACGAGGTGAGGGGGGGGTTTTGGGGGGTTTGATAGGGGGGGGGGGGGGGGGGGGGTTACCCTAGTGTTTACAGTTGGAGACGGATCTAAATCCCTCTTTTGCACGCGTTTAAAAGTGGTTTGCACGCGCCCTGAGTCCCCGGGTTTAAAATCATAAAACCGAGGGCACGGGGATCTGAATCCCCTGGTTTGACGCGATCTAAATGCCGGGTTTGACGCGATCTGAATCCCCGGGTTTTGACGCGTTTAAATTTCCCCGGGTTTCCCGCGTTGAATCCCTGGTTTCCCGGGGCCCCTGGTGCCTTTTTGAAATCCCCAAACCAGGCATTTGTTTAAAGGGATTTTTCTTTTTAACCCCAAAATTTTTAACAAATAGTTTGACTTCACTCCCCTGAATTTTTTGTGATGGATAAAAAACCTGAGTTTCATAGAAAACCCAAAGCACGAACCCTGTAAATAAGGATGTTCTGTTTTTTTTTTTTTTGAAGAGTGGGAAAATTTTGCAGGGTCGGTAACAAGGGATAAAAAAATTTTAAAATACACACACATCACACAACAAAAAACACACAAACAAACACACACACACAGCACGCGCGCGGGCAGCGGGTTGAAATTTCACTAGGGGAAATAGATTTTTAAACAAAAGCCCAACAAACAAAACAAAAAACCACAACACCCCAACACACATGACAAATTTGTTTTTAAACTTGGGCATGGGAGAAAAAACTTTCCGCCATATTTAAAAATTGGGCAAAAAAATTACCTTTCCAAAATGGGGTGTATTTTTTTTTGCCCTTTTAAAAATTACGAAAATTTCAATTTGTCTGTTTATCAAAACCTTTGAAAAACATATAAAAAAATTCCGAAATTTCCCATTTTGTAAAATAAAAAATTATTAAATGAAGATCAGTCGGGGTTTTCGAAAAAAACTTTCCCTGTCAAAAAAATTTACAAAATTAAGAAAATTTCCCAAAAACAACATTCAATGAAAATAAATATAAAAGGCCCTTCTTTTTGTTGACTTTGAAAAAGCTTTTGGGGGAAATTTTAATCTTTCCCCCTTTTATTGCGAAAACCCTTTCCTTTTTTAAAATAACACCAGAAATGATAAATCTTTTAAAAAGTTTTTTTGTGAATAGGCAAGTAGAAAACTGAAAAATAATCAAACATCAAAAAATAGCCCTATTAAATGGAGTCCCAAAGGGTAAAATTTTGGGCCCATTCATTTTCAATCTTGTAAATGATTTACCCCAATTTTTTTAAAATGAAAGCTGTGAAATTTTTTGTGTTGAACATCCCTTATTGAAAGTAAATTAAACCCCCACGATTAAAATCAAACTTAAACAAAATTTTGGAAGTTTGGGTTTATTGGGACAAAGCTAAACCTTTATGCCCTTTAAAATTAGCAAAAAAAATTTAATGTTGTTGTACGGAAAGACAAAAGAGAAAAAAAATAAAAGAAAATTTTTCCAACCTTTTGATAGAAAAAAGAGAAATTTGAAAAAGTTGACCCAAGAATTCGGGGGTGAAATTTTATTGAAAAAATTTTTATTTGGACCGCCCATGTGAGGGCGAAAAGGAAAAACGTCTTTTTACAAGTTCTTCTTATCAAAAAAAAAAACATTTTCTGGAACCACTCTCGAAAATTTTTTTTGCGGCCATATTTTCCCTATAGTTGATATGCTTCATCTTTTTGGGACAGCTGCAGGGGAATAAAATTTTAAAAAATTGTTTCTTAGTTTTTTATAAAAGAGCACTAAACTTTTTTTATTTCAATCAAGTCCCAAACCATAAAACGATTATAAGGAAAAACAAATACCCAAACCCTTTAAAAAAAAAGGGGATTTTAACTAAAAAAAAGTCTATTTTCCAGAAAGTTATAAATGGAAATGCCCCCCCAAAAAGATCCCCAAATAGCTTCAAAAATCAATGAACACGACAAATCATTTTACCCTTTTCGAACCAAAAAATAATTTTCCCAAAAAAGTTCTTGTACTCGGGAGTGTTTAGGGAAAACAAGTCCAAAACGTTTAAAATTTTATAAAAACAAAACCCCGTCAAGGGGCAAGCAAAAAAAGCCTTTTAATGCATGAATCCCTGGGGGAATTGACTAATAATGAAATAAACCCCATGATTTTTTACGGAAAAATTTAAACCTTACTTAATTTCCAGCACTAAGGGTATTCCCTAAAACAAAAAAAATTAAAGTATATCTTACTGGGATTTGAAATTTTTCAGTACACACTGTATATGTGTGGGGAGGGGGAGGGGGAAAAGAGGCACTAAATTATGCAAAAAAGGGAAAGAGATTTTTTCAAGTAGTAAATAATCTGCAATGTTGAAACAGGTGGAAAGGAGGAAATTTTAAAAAAATCTTTTTTTTGGTAGACCCGATCGTGTTTTCCTTTTCTTCTCTCTCTCTCTCTCTTTCTCTCTTCTCTCTCTTTCTCTCCCCTCCCCTCTATCTCTCTCTTCTCCTTTTCTCTTTCTCCTCTCCTTTCCTCTCCTTCCTTTCCCCTCATTTTCCCCTCCTCTCCCATGCCTTTGTCTTGTCTAACTTTAAAGTTTTTTTCTTTGGGTGTTGTTTTTTTTTGCAGTTAGGATGAGATTTTTATATTATAAGCGAACTGTTTTTTGTTTGATTTTGTTTTGTTTTTTCTAATCCCGTTGTTATGGGGCCCTTTTTAATTCTGTTTCCTTAGGGGGTTTTCTTGTTTGAATAATTGTTTGTTTTTTTTTTTAAAATTTTTTTTCTCTATTGATTGAAGGTGTATTTCCCCTTTTCCCCTTTATAAACCTCCCCACCCCCTCCCCTTTTTAATTTCTTTTTTTGTTTTCATCGTTATGTTATTGTTTTATGGGTGTTGGGGATCATTTGTTATATTGTTGTCTCATTTGGGATGGGTGTTTTTTGTTATAATTGTATCGTATTATAATAATCATTATTTTTAAATTTATTTGATTTGTTGCTTGGATGTTATTGTGGGAATATGTCATTTTTTAAAAAAACGCTATTTGAAAGGGAAAGAGCGCATTTAAAAACCCTTTGCTGAGTGGAAAGGGGAGGGGGGGAGGTATTGAAGGTAATATTTTAGTAAGGGCGGGAATTTCCCTTTTTTTTAAGTTTTTTTTTCCCGTTTTCTTTTTTTTTTTATCTAAAGTTAAAGTGAAAAAATGGATGAAAAAGTAAGTGAAATAATTTGTTTTGTCCTGACGTTTTATGATTTTTTTTTTTTAATTTTTAAAAAAATTTTTTTTTTTTAAATTTTGGGGGGTGGGGCGTGAGCGCGCACGGCTTGGTGTGTTTAGTATGTGTGTGGTGTAAAATGGATATGTGGGAAATTTGGGATTTTCAAATGAATTTCCCTTATCAATTTTTTTTTTTTTTTTTTTTTTTTTTTTTGGTTTAATTTTTAAAGGTTTTAAAAGATGCAATAAAGTAGTGTCTTGTATATTTTTTACGAAAATTTTTTCTTTTGTAGATGGCTTGAGAAAAAAAAAAAAGCCTTGCTTATTTTAATGTACCTTTGGAAAAAAAAAATTTTGGGGCTTGGGCTTGCCCTTTTCTTGACTTTCCCCACAACACAACACCAAACCCCCACACCCCACCCAACACACACACCAAACAAACCCCAAAACACCACACACAAAAACTGTGCTGCACATGGTGTCGTGTTTTTGAAAATCATCCCGAATTTGGAATTGCGGCTAGCTTAAAGGAAAGGGCCCAAAAAAAAAAAAAACTCAACCGTTGCATAATACATTTAAAAAATTTTTTATTAAATTTTTCTGTTAATTTAAATCCCGAAAATATAGGCGAGGGAAAGAAAACCCCCCCCCCCCCCCCCCCCCCCCCCCCCCCCCCCCCCCCCCCTAAAAACCCCCCCCCCCCCCCCACCCCCCCCCCCCCCCCCCCCCCCCCCCCCCCCCCCCCCCCCCCCCCCCCCCCCCCCGGGTTAAAAAAGAAAAACCCCTCTTTTTTCTTCTCTTTTTCCCCCCTTTTTCTTCTTCTCTTTCTCCCCCCCCCCTCCCCTATTCCTTTTTCAAGTACCCCGGTTCAATTCTTCCTTTTTTTTTCTTTTCTCCAAAAATTCCTTCTTTTTTTTCTTCTTCTTCTTTCTCTCCTTTCAGGGGTTTTTTTTTATGGTTGCCGGGGGGAAAGTGCCAAATTTTTGTTGTTTGTTTTATGGGTTAGTTGCAAGGTTTTTCTCCCTTTTATTTTTTTTTTCCGATTTTGACTCTGTTTTTTTTGTCTAGTGTTTCGGGGGGGGTTCGTATTTTTTGCCCCCTGGGGGGGTTTGGGGGGAAAGGGTTTTGGTTTCCCCCCCCTTTTTTAAAAATTTGGTAGTGGGCCCCTTTTTTTCCCTTCCCGGTTTTTCCTGTTTTTTTTCCCTTGCATTTCTGGTTTTTTTGCCCTTTTTGGTTTTTGTATTTTTTCCGAAAGTGGTTCTTTTCCCCCTTTGGGGATTCTGGGGGCCCGACGTATAAAAGCTTTTTTCCCAGCATTTTCCCCTTTGGGAAAATTTTTTTGGGGGCCAGAAAATTTTCCTTTTTTTCCCCCCTTTTTTGGGTTTTTCCTTGTTCCCTTTTTTTTTGTCGATTTTTGTTTTAAAAATTTTTGCCCTTTTTGGTATTTCTGTTATTTTTTTCCCGGCTTTGGTTTAAAAATTCTTTATTATGGGTGTTGGAAAGCCCCTGGGGTTTTATTTTTCGGGTTTAACGAAAGGTTTTGGTTTTTGTCGTGGGTTTTTTTGTCTTTTTTGTGTTGGGGGCGTGTTTTGTGGGTTTTTTGGGTGTGTTGAAAGTATTGCACGTTTCCTCTTGGGTTGGGTTTTTTTGGGTTGTTTTTTTTGTGGGGTGTTTTTGTGTTGTATTTTTCTGGTTTTGCTGTTGTTGGTGTTGTTTTTCTGTGTTGTGTGTATTTTTTCCGTGTTGTTGCTGTTTGTGCTGTATTTTATGTGTTGGGTTTTTTTTCCGTGTTGTTGTTGTTTGTGCTGTTTTTTGTTTGGATTGTCTGTGTTGTTTGTATTGTCTGGTTGTTTTTGGGGCTTTTTGTGGTGGGTTTTGGCTGTTTTTGTGTTTTATTTCTGTGGGTTTTTGTATTGACTGTGCCCCGGGTGGGTTTTTACTGGTTGTGTTTTAAATTTTACTGTGTGTGTTTGTACTGTGTGTGTTTTATTGTACCTTTTTGTGCTGTATTTTTGTAATTTTTGCTGGGGGATTTTATTTCTGTGTTGTGGTGTATTTTATTTGTGGTGCGGTTTTTGTACTGGCTGTGTGTTTTTGTCTGTTTTTGTGGTGTATTTTTTGTTAGTGTTGTCTGTGTTTGGTTTTCTTTTTAATTGGGCTGTTTTTGTGGGTATTGTATTTGTGTTGTTTTTGTTTTTGTTCTGTGTTGGGCTTTTTGGGACTGTGTTTTGTTGTTTTTACTTTTTGTTGTGCGGGATTTTACGTGTTGGTTTTATTTTACTGTTTTTGTTTAAAAGTCTGTTGTTTTTGTATTTAATGTGTTTTTTTTTGTAAAAATTTTTGTTTTTTGTACTGTTGGGTTTTATTTACTTTTTAAAGTTTTTTGTGGGGGTGTTGTATTGTATTTGCTTTTTTTGTTGTGGGTTGTTTGTACTGGTTTTTTGTTTGTACTGTGCTTTCTGTTATTGTATTTTCTTATTATTTTTGGTTTTTTTGGGGTTGTCTGTGTTGTTTGTAATTTTTTTTGTTCTGTGTTTTGGGGTATTTTTTTTAATGGTTGTAGGTGTTTTTGGGATTTTGCCCTTTTTTTGGAGGGTATTTAAGTTTTTGTTTGATTTTTTGTGCCCGGTTGGCTTGGGGGTATTTTTTCCGTGGCCGGTTTTTAAAAAATTTTTTATTTTGTTGGGAAATTTGCCCTTAAAAAAAAAAAAATTTTAAAAAAGGTTGAATACTAATAAGTTTTTAAAAAATTTTTTTATTTTATTTTTATTTTTTTTTCGGGTTTTTAAAAAAAGGTTTTGGGGTTTTGAAAAGGGGGTGTTTTTTTGGGTTTGGGGGCCTTTGGTTTGGGGTTTTCTTTACGATTTGGTTTTTACTTTTATTATTTTTTTTTTATTATTTTATTTTTGTTTTTTTTTCTGTTGTATTCTTTTTGGAAAAATGTATCTTTTTTGGTTCTGGATTTGTGCCCCTTCTTTTTTGAAAGCCCCTTGAAAAATTGGTTTTTAAAAGGGTTTAGGGCCCGCGAATTTTAAGGTGGAAATTGGTTTCTGGGGCCCTGGGTTTGGGAAAAGCGGGGGGGGGGGTTGGGGGTTGCGGGGTTGGGTTTTTAAAAAATTAATTGGTTTGGTTTGGGGGGGTTTCCAAAAAAAGATTTTGGGAAAAGTAAAGGGGAAAACTAATTTTAAGGAACAAAAGATTTTTAAAAATTTTTTAAAAAATTGTGGGGAATGAAAAGAGGAGGGGATTTTTTTTGGCCCGGGGGGGGGAGGGGGAAGGCCAAGGGAAAACGCTAAAAAAAAACCAAAAATTATTTTTTTAAATTTTATTTTATTATATTATTAAAATTTTTATATTTTTTTAAATTTTTTTTTAAAAATTATTTTATTTTTAATAAGAGATTTTTTTAAAGATAATAAAATTAGGAATTTTGGGAAAATTAAGAATAAAAGAATTTTTAAAAATATAATAGATTTTCCATTGGGGGGGGGGGGGGTTTTTTTTTTTGGGGTTTGGGGGGTTGGGGGCAATTTTGGGGGGTTGGGTGTTGGGTTGGGGGGGGGGGGAAAAAAAAATAAAAATTAAAAAAAAAAAAAAAAACAACACACAACAACAACAAAAAAACAAAACAAAAACAAAAAACAAAATTTTTTTTTTTAAAAAAAAAAAAAATTTAAATTTAAAGTTTAAAAAAATTTTGGAAAAAAAAAATTTTAAAACCCCACCCTTTTTTTTTTTCCAACCTTTTTCCACCCATACACCCACCCCACCCACCCCACAACAAACCCACAACCACCCCCCAAACCCAAAACCCCCACAACCAACCCACCCCACCCACTCCCACAACCAACCCACCCTTCCCCCGGCTTCCACCCCCCAAAACCCCCTACCCAACCCCTCCCCTTTTCCAAAACCCCAATCCCCCACCCGAACCCCCAACCCCATCCCCCCCCCCTAAATCCCCCCACCCACCCCTCTCCCCCAAAACCCCCTCCCCTCCCCCCCCAAACCACCCCAAAAAAAACCCCGCCCCCGAAACCCCTTAAATCCCCCAATCCCCACCCTTTAAACCCCACCATCCACCAACCCCCCATCCACCCCCCCATCCCCAAAACCCCATCCCCCCCGCCCATCCCCTAACCCACACCTCCAAAAACCCCCCATTTTAACCCCCACCCTCCTAACACCCCCCCCTCCTAACACCCCCCCCAAACCCCAAAAAACCCAAAAACACCCCAAAACCCACCCCCAAAAAAACCCCCCTTTAACCCCCCCCCCACCCCCCTCCTCTCCCCCCCCCCCCCCCCCCCCCACATCAACATTCCAAACCTCCAATCCGAAAACCAACCAAACCCCCCAAAAAAACCCCAAAACCAACAAATAACAAAAAAAAAAACAAAAAAAACCAAAGAAAAAAAATCCAACCCAAAATATCTCCCCTTTTCTCCCCACTTAAGCCCCGGTGATGGGATGGGGGTCTTGCACCGGGGACGGGGGGGTGGGGGCCCACGAAGGTGGGTGGGTGGTGTAGCTGGTGATGAAGAGCAGGGGAGGGCGGCCCGCACCCGGGGACCCAAACAGGGAAAGGGGGGCTTGGCCAAGTTTCCCTTTCCCCCGGGGCTCTGGGTTTATGGTCCCACAGGCCAGCGATTGCGCTCCCCGTGATGGCCAAGGGGGTGGTCACCGCCGAGGCGGTTTTCCCACCACGTTCTCCAGGGAAGGGGGAAACAGCTTGCCTGTTGGGGGGGTTGGGATGTGTTGGTTGGTTGGTTGGTTTGGGTTGGGTTTGGGTTTGGGTTTTGGGTTTGGGTTTGGGTTGGGGGGGTTTGGTGGTGTTGGTTGGTTTTGTTGTTTTTGGCGGGCGAAAAACCCCAACCCCCAAAAAAAGGGAAAAGAGGGGTCATGGGGTTTTTTTAGGTTTTGGGAAAAACGGGTTTGGGTAGGTTTTAAAAAAAATTTTTTATCATATTTTTAATTTAAAAGGGGGTTTTGGAAAAAGCATTTAATGTGGGTTTTTTTTAATCCAGTCCTCGTGTGTATGGGTTTTTTTTAAATTTTTTTTGTTTGTGTTCCCCCCGGGCCAAATATGGTCTTCTCTTTCGAAAAGGGAACAGGATGAGACTATAAACCGAGGTCCCGTGTGCGAACGCACGCAGAACATCTTGTGCGCACACGTTAAATCCTGTTCCGCTTTTCGTAAGAGTAGGCCATTGTGTGCCGGTGAGAACAGATGGCAGAATTCACAAATCTGCATACACACGGGGACTGGATGTAAAAAAGCACATAAGTGCTTATTCCATTATCCTCGATATAAAAGAATAAAATAAAAATAAATAAAAATAAAAACGTGTGCGCAAGATGTTGTGCGTCTGTTCGCACACGGGGTCTCGGTTAGTTATAGTCTCATCCGAAGGACTTTTGGGGAGAATGGAGTCTGTACTATTGTTAACTCCAGGGGGAGAAGTATCCCCTTGAACGGAAATCGAACCCGGGTCGTCAGATTGCGAGCGCAATGTTCTAACCACTAGGCTATCCCGTCCCCACGGGGTTGGTTAGGTGGGTTGGTGGGAAGGCGGGTGCATAGTTTGGAAGGTTGGAAGGTTGGTAGATTGGTAGATAGGTAGTTGGTTGGTTGGTTGAGGGGGAGGGGGGGAGAGAAAGAGAGGAGAGAGAGAGAGAGAGAGAGAGAGAGAGAGAGAGAGAGAGAGAGAGAGAGAGAGAGAGAGGGGGGGGGGGCAGAGAGAGTTAGGCTAGGTTAGGTTTGTTGGTTGGTTGGTTGGTGGCTAGACTGGTAGGTACAGAAGTAAGTAAAGAGATAGGTACGAAGTGAGACAGAGATATAGGTAAGTAGGTAGGTAGGTAGGTAGGTAGGGAGGGAGAGAGAGAGAGAGAGAGCGAGAGAGAGAGAGAGAGAGAGAGAGAGAGAGAGAGAGAGAGAGAGAGAGAGAGAGAGAGGAAGGAAGAGAAAGAGAGAGGATGGTAGAGAGAGAGAGGAAGGAAGATAGAGAGAGAGAGGTTAGGTTAGTAGGCTGGTAGACTGTTAAGATGGTAGGTTGATTGATGGATTGGTAGACTGTGGTAGGTTGGTATATATGTATATAGGAAGTTAACTCTGTTAGTTGGTAGGTGG
>CM054149.1:45035212-45037712 GCA_028751875.1 Rapana venosa | reverse complement strand
AATTGAGAAAGAGCGACGGCCGATGGTGGATTGGTTGAATCTAGGTATTCGTAAGGACAAGGTATCTGCAGCAGAGCGGAGAGAACGAGATGGAGTGTACAAGTGAAGACATTCACAGAGGTTGGCGGGTGCTGTTTTGTGGAGACATTTGTAACAGATAGTACTGATCTTATAGTTTACTCTCTGTGGCACAGGCAGCCAGTGGAGAGATTGCAAGAGAGGGGTAATATGCTCAGATTTTTTCTTTCTGAAGATTAGACGAGCCGCAGAGTTTTGTATACGTTGAAGGGATTGGATTGATGATGCTGGCAGACCAGCCAACAGAGAGTTGCAATAGTCCAGACGTGAAAGAATGAGAGAGGCAACAAGTTTGGATGTTGCATCTGTGGACAGGTACTTTCGAATTGCACTAATACGCTGTAATTGATAGTAGCAGGACTGGCAGGTCTGAGTGATGAATTTTTGCATAGAGAGTGTGTTGTCAATAATGACCCCTAGATACTTCACAGCAGTGGATAAAGGGACTGATGCATTGCCAAGTTGTATTGAAGCTGTTGTGATGGAAGAGAGTTTGTGTTTGGTCCCTACAAGCATGGTTTCTGTTTTATCTGCATTTAGCTGTAATTTGTTCTGTATCATCCAATTTTGGATATCTTGAAAGCAGTGGGCCATATTTGTAAAGAGAGAAGGCAGATTTTCAGGAGTGTTGCTGCTTAGAATCTGAGAGTCATCTGCATAAAAATGATGGTTGATCTGATGGCAGTTAATTATATGTGACAGTGGAGCAGTGTAGAGGGTGAAAAGAACAGGGCCCAGAACAGATCCCTGTGGAACTCCACATTCCAATCTTGCAGGTACTGACTGAATCTTGTTTACTGTTACTGTCTGGAATCAGTCAGTAAGGTATGAACTAAACCAGTTAAGGGCTTTACCAGTAACACCAAATGTTTTTTGAAGACGGGAGAGAAGAATAGAGTGGTCAATAGTGTCAAAGGCTGCAGATAAGTCGAGTAGAGTAAGAAGAGAGATTTTCCCTGAGTCAGAAGCGAGTAGAAGTGTGTTTAAGGTGATGCAACCATAACCATAACCAGAGATGCCACCATAACCATAAAACAGTGTCTAGAGCGCAAGAGTTCTGCCACATCATTAGGGATTCAGGAACACAGGAAGGGTGATAAGAAAGGCGAGACAGAAACAAATGGTGCGGGCAAACTGGAGCTTGATTTGAGATAGATGCTATACCATAAGGGACCCTAAAAGGAAGATTAGAATGTCCTTTACCGCCTTTCGCAGCTACAATATGTTCAAGTACTTCAGCAAGCCGTCGATGGAAGAAAAACAATAGAAAAAAAGCTGTATAAAAATCTGAAATTCTTTTATGTTGATACATTTTCAAGGGAAGAAATATGAAAATATCAAAAGGTTGCATATGTGAAAATAATGCGTAGGCATTTAAAAAAAACCCACCCTGTTACAACGTGTTTGTTTGCAAAATGTTGAAGGTACAAACAAGCCTCAAAGGGAAGATACAGGTGTACAAAATAATGAAGCTGTTTTCTAACGGTCATAATGTGCACGTTCAGAAACGACGATCAAAGCACCCCCCAAAAAAAGAGATAAAGGCTTGTATAAGATAACGAAGGTGTGGTTTTTTTTTTATCTTCTAAAGTACCATAAGTCCCAAGTACTTTAAGGCGGAGATTAGCTACTGAAACATTAACAAGAGAGTTCAAAAGAAGTGTGCGTACAGTACCAGGTTTTTCTTCAAACTGAAGAGGAGCCATCCTGATCTTTTTGCTAACTAGATATTCACTTCTCTGCAATCATTTTTGTGGGCTCGTTTCTCCTTTGATGTACTGATCTAGAGCTGTAAGGTTTACCAATGGTGAGGTTTTGCATATGCGACCGTTTACCCACCGAAAAGGTTGCCGCATTCCGACTGCGGCGATGACGTTTAAACACGACACCAAAAAAGCATGTGTGTGTGTGTGTGTGTGTGTGTGCGTGCGCGCGTGGGTGCGTGTTTTAAAGATTGTTGTTAACTGTTCGTACAAGCATGAAAAGGTCTGCTCTTTCAAAAGGCAGAACATATTTTTAACGTGTGCGTAGGATGTTCTGCGCGAGCTTGCACACAGAACTTCGGTTTATCACCTTCACTGTCACCTATCCCGTAGTCACATGGACCTTGGGGACACCACTGAAGATTTTGGAACCAGCTTCCTCCACTTCCCACGGTCTTCTGCTTTCATTAGTCTTTTCGGTTTGTAGACTCATCCAAAAAACTTTGCGGGGAGCGAAGTTGATACTGATGTTAACTATAAGGGAAACATTTCCTTGAATGGGTACCTGGGATGCGATTTGAACCAGAGCGTGAGATCACGAGCTCAACAGTCTAACCGCTAGGCTACCCCATACCCGCCAATGCTGTCATTTTAGTCTTGCCATCTCAGACATCACCTGCCTCCGTTTTGTAAGAGTACTTTTTATTCTTGTTATTATT
>CM054149.1:45027712-45030212 GCA_028751875.1 Rapana venosa | reverse complement strand
ACCGCATACACACTGGGACTCGATGTAAAAAAAAACCCACATAAGTGCGTATTCCAATATCTTTGATATAAACGAATAATAAATAAAAAAATAAAATTAATATAGCTGCTTTGAAGCACGCATTAACCTGCAAACTTTTTGTCTGAGCTTTAAAAACGCTGACAGGGTTCATAGCCCTAATAAATCATAATTATTGTGGCTTCTGTGCTCGATGGGGTCATAAACAACATGACTGAATTGACTGGATTCGGCTTTTAGTTTGTCAGTTTGTCTGTCTGTCTGTCTGTCTGTTTGCGTGCGTGCGTGCATGCGTGTGAGTGTGTTTGTGTTTGTGTGTTTATGTGTGTGTGTGTGTGCGTGTATTGTGTGTATGTGTGTGTGTGTGAGTGAATGACTATTTTTTCTTCCTTTTTTCTCTTTCTTTCTTTCTATCTTTCTTTCTTTCTTTCTCTTGTTTGTTTGTTTATTTGTTTGTTTCTTTGTTTCTTT
Source organism: Rapana venosa (assembly GCA_028751875.1). Classification (NCBI taxonomy): domain Eukaryota; kingdom Metazoa; phylum Mollusca; class Gastropoda; order Neogastropoda; family Muricidae; genus Rapana; species Rapana venosa. The sequence continues at coordinate 45,029,723 of CM054149.1, read as the reverse complement.
TATTTAAAAAAAATGTTTGTTTGTTTATTTTGTTTCTATATTTCTTTAATTTCCATTCCTTTCCTTTCTCTTTGATTGTTTGTTTGTTCTTTCTTTCTTTCTTTCTTTCTTTCTTTCTTTTCTTTATTTGTTTCTTTCTGTCATCATTTATTTTCTTTCTTGCTGTCTTTTTCCTTTCTTTTCCTTTCTCTTTCTTTCTTTCTTTTCTTTTTTTTTCTTTCTTTCTTTCTTTCTTTCTTTCTTTTCTTCACTTGTTTCTTTCTGTCTTCATTTATTTTCTTTCTGGCTGTCTTTTTCCTTTCTTTTCTTTTCTCTTTCTTTCTTTCTTTCTCTTTCTTTCTTTCTTTCTCTTTCTTTCTGTCTTTCTTTCTTTCTTTCTTTCTTTTCTTCACTTGTTTCTTTCTGTCTTCATTTATTTTCTTTTGCCTTTCTTTTCCTTTCTCTTTCTTTTTTTCTTTCTTTCTTTCTGTGCAGGTTACAAGGTATGGCACTTACCTGGCCTTGTAACAGAACGGTCGAGGGTGCCGACACCACAAGAGCCAGAGCCAGTCCTGGACTCCATCCAGGCATCTCCTAGCCGGCTGCTTCAGCACCCCCATGTCCCGGAGATGATGCCGTCCCTACATGAAGTCTTTCAGACTGTTGACTGTCCCCCCGGTGGGTGACCGTTTGCGCGCCTTGGCTTCAGTACAGTTTCCCCAGTTCACCCAGCTGTAAATGGGTACCCGCCCTCTTTAGGGTCAGGGAAGGTAAAGCAGCGAGGGAGAGGGGATGGGCGCCGCCCTCAATATGCTGGCCCTAGAGAAGTGAGGTCTCTGACGCCTCGCTCCCCTACTACCTTATAGGTTATGGGACTCCTTTACCTTTTACCGGGGACATGCCGGGAACCTGTCAGTATACATACCACCACCCCCACCTTCTGGAAATTCTGCGCTAGGAATGTCCTCGTTTCTATCCCTCTCTTTTTTGTTGTTGTTGCTTCTGCCTTGTTCCTTTTTCTTCTTGTCATCTTCTTCTCGTCTATTTTCTGCCTTCCTGGTCCATGCTCTGCCTTTATTTTTCTCAGAAAGATTTCAAAGATTTTTCTCTATGCGGTCGTTGCTAGGCCGATGTCAGGCGTTGACGCAGCAACGCATTTCGTGAATAGATGGTCTTCACTTATGCGGATCGGATGGCTAGGCGACTTGCGAGAAGAGCAGAATGAAGGGAGAAGATTGCGAAAAAGATAGAATGAGAAGAGAATAAGAAGAAGAAGATGCAAGAGAAGAAGAACGAAGAGAAGAATGCGAGAAGAAGAAGAAGAAGAAGAAGAAGAAGAAGAAGAAGAAGAGAAGAAGAAGAAGAAGAAGAGAAGAAGAAGAAGAAGAAGAAGAAGAAGAAGAATGAAGAAGAAGAAGAAGAAGAAGAAGAAGAAGAAGAAAGAAGAGAGAAGAAGAAGAAGAAGAAGAAGAGAAGAAAGAAGAAGAAAAAGAAGGAAGAAAGAGAAGAAGAAGAAGAAGAAGAAGAAGGAAGAAGAAGAAGAAAAGAATGAAGAAGAATTGCGAAGAAGGAAGAGAATTGCGAAGAAGAGAAGAAGAATTGCGAAGAAGAAGATGAAGAAGAATTGCGAAGAAGAAGAAAATTGCGAAGAAGAAGAGAATGCGAAGAAGAAGATGCGAAGAAGAATGCGAGAAGAAGAATGCGAAGAAGAATGCGAAGAAAGAAGAAAGAAGAATGCGAAGAAGAAGAATGCGAAGAAGAAGAATGAAGGAAGAAAGAAGAAGAGAGAAGAAGAGAGAAGAAGAAGAAGAAGAAGAAGAAGAAGAAGAAGAAGAAGAAGAAGATGAATTTTGACCGTTTTGATGCCTGTAGGTATACATTATGACAAGAAGTGTGGAGCACAGCTATGTCTGGCAGTCTCAAAGCCCCTGCAATCCATAGAAGTAGCATTCCTTTTCTTCCTGCCACCTCCTTCTTGTCTATTTTCTGCCGTCCCGGTCCATTCTCCTGCCTTTTTTTCCTAGGAAGACTG
>CM054149.1:44997712-45012712 GCA_028751875.1 Rapana venosa | reverse complement strand
CCCCCTCTCGCCCCCGCCCCCCCCCCCCCCCCCTCCATACCAAGTCAGAAGAAAGCTGATCAAGCACAAAGAGATCAAAGATGTCAGGACAATGACAGAACACCCACATTGAAAGGAGGAAGGAAGAAGACGAAAATAAGACACCCCCCTCCACCCCTCCTCTCCGCAACCCCCCCCCCCCCCCCCCCCCCGCGCTCCCACAATAAAACCAACAAAACAATGGCCGCCGGATCCGGATGTGACGTAACTGAGCACTTGGCCTTTTATGTCTGCTTGGAGCTAATCACACAGTCTGTAAAGTTCGTGTTTGTGTGTTGTGTGTGTGGGGGGGGGGGGGGGGGGGGGGAGTGAGGGTGGGGGGTGGGGGGGGGGGGGGGGAGCTCAGTGGTCGGAGCACTCGCTTTCCCCAGCCAAGTTAAGCAGCGTCGAGAGTGGTTACCAGTTGGATGGGTGACCGTTTGCGCGCCTTGGCTTCAGTACAGTTCCCCCAGTTCACCCAGCTGTAAATGGGTACCTGCCCTCTTTAGGGTCAGGGAAGGTAAAGCAGCGAGGGAGAGGAGATGGGTGCCGCCCTCAATATGCTGGCCCTAGAGAAGTGAGGTCTCTGACGCCTCGCTCCCCTACGACCTTATAGGTTATGGGACTCCTTTATCCTTTTTTTTGTGTGTGTGTGTTGTGTGTGTGGGGGGGGGGGGGGTGCGTGTGTGTGTGTGTGTGTGTGTGTGTGTGGGGAGTGTGGTGTTTTGTGTTGTGGTGGTGTGGTGGTGGTAGTGTGTGTGTGTGTTGGTGGTGGTGGTGGTGTTGTGTGTGTGTGTTGTCGGTGGTGGTGGTGGTGGTGGTGGATGTGTGTGTGTGTTGGTGGTGGTGGTGGTGGCGTGTTTGTGTGTATGTGGTGGTAGTAGTGGTGGTGATGTGTGTGTGTGTGTTGGTGGTGGGGTTGTTTGTTGTTTGTGGTGGTGGTGGTGGTGGTGGGGTGTGTGTGTGTGTGTGGTGTGTGTGCGTGTGTGTTGGTGGTGGTGGTGGTAGTGTTTTGTATGTGTGTGTTTGGTGTGTGTGTGTGTGTGTGTTGGTGATGGTGTGGTGGTTGTGGTGGTGTTGTGTGTGTGTGTTTGTGTAGTGGTAGTGGGGATGGTGTGTGTTTGTGTTGGTGGTGCTGGTGGTGTGTGTGGGGAGTGTGTGTGTGTGTAGTGGCGTGTATGACGGGGTGGGTGTGGTGGTGGTGGTGGTGGCGTGTTTTGTGGTATATGGTAAAGTGGTGTGATGGATGTGTGTGTTGTGTTGGTGGTGGTTGTGGTGGTGTGTGCGTGTGGTGTGGTGGGGTGGATTGTGTGTGTTGGAGGTGGTGGTGGTGGTGTGTTGTGCTGGTGGTGGGGGTGTGGTTTGGTGGTGGTGGTGTGTAGTGTGTGTTGTGGTGGGTTGGGGGTGTTGTGGGGGTGGGGTGGTGTGGGTGTGAGTGTGTATTTGAGTTGTAGGTGGGTGGTGGTAGGTTGTTAATGGTTGGGTGGTGGGTGTGGTGTGTTGGTGTGGAGTGTTGTGTGTGTGTGTGTGCGTGCTTGCGTGGAGTGTGCGTGTTTTGGTGTGTGTGTGCGCGCGTGTGCACGTGTGTGTGTGTGTGTGGTGTTGTTTTTGTTTTCTTTTTTGTTTTTGTTTAGTTTTTTATATTGCTGATCCATGTTCTATGACGTATTTGGTCACTCTCTTGTCCCCAACAATGCTCATTCCGGTCTTATCTTCCGAGCCACTCCTTCGGTTGTCCTGTTGTCTGTAGGCTATCCTGAGGGCAAGAAGAGGGACAGGACAGTCTGGTGGTTAAAAGCTTTACGCAGTGCTCTCACGAAAAGGATTTTCCCATGGAGTTAACATCAGTGCCGAGTCCACTTCCCTTCCGCTTCTCCCTTGAAGTCTTTTGGATGAGACTATAAGCCAAATCAAGTCAAGTCAAGTCATTTTTTTAAATTTCCAGATGGTACATTGAATAAGCAATGCATTTGCTTTTTATTTTTCATCAAGCCATCTATCTAAGAACAAATTTCTTAATGATAATACCGAAGCACTAGATTATTACATCCTTTCCCAATAATGTGTACCAATAAAAAAATAGAGGAAAACCAATAAACTCGTATCGTATGTTAGTCCGTCGTGTTCGACGATGACCTCCAAAACAGCAGAGGAGACAGGTGCTATTTCGGAAATTGGGCAGAAATTTGATTATAGTGGAGATGCCTTGCCCACAGTACATCCCCACTTTCTCGGCCAAGTGGGCATAAAGACAGGCAGTGTTGGAGATGTTCTCCAAAGACCAACTAGCCCCCAGGGCTGCAGCTCATATGGACTGTGCGAGTCAAGCCTCCTAGTCAGAGAGTCATAGTCGATAACTAAAGACTAATCTGTAAAGTGGAATTCTATGAGTGGAAAAGCCACTGGTCATACAGCCTCTCACTTTGCTGTTGCCCCCAGCGCTAATGGTTTAATCAAGAACTGTAATAAACCCCAGGCGCTGAAGGCATACCAATAAACTAATACAAGGGGATCCCGTGTGTGAACGCACGCAAAACATCTCGAAACCTGTTCCGCTCTTGAAAGAGTAGGCCACTGTGTTGACCGGAGGGAACGGATGACATAAGACTGCATGCACACAGGGAGCGGATGTAAAAAGAATGAGCTGCTATTCCATTATCTTCGACATAAAAGAATAAACAAACAAAAATCGTCTGAATGTTCTGTCCATTTCTCGGGTATCGCAGTTAAGTTATTATTATTATTATTGATGTTATCATTATTGTTGTTATTATTGTTGTTGTTGTTATTATAATATATTTTGTACTCCTCTGAGAGAACCATATGGTTACAAAATAATAATCATAATAATACATGGAATTTATATAGCGCTATATCTTGCAACAAAACAAATCAAAGCGCCTTCATTCATCCTAGTCATTCACATGCAGCCAGGTACAATTAACAGTTTGGGTTGTTTTTTTGTTTTTTTAACAAGTTCAAATGCACACACACACACTCGCACACAATAGCGGCAGTCATAGCAAGAAAGACGCATCAGACGCTTGGTTCTAGGTTTATATACATAGCTTAAAGAAATGTGGTTAAGTGTCTGTAGTTCATCCCCCAAACTGGTGTACAGCTACTTTAATGTTGCGCAACAACAATCGCTTTCGTAAAATTGCACCATTAAGTAACCTCAAAGCTAAAGACAAAGAACAACAACAACAACAACAACAAAAATAAAGCTATAACAGGACTCCTCTGTCCTGTTTTTGTAAGTGGCTGTAAACAGATTCATTTGTCTATCTCATTTCCTGCATATCTGTCTTTCTTTTTGTTTTTGCTTTCTGTCCCCTTAACGTTTTCATTACTTTGTATTCTATATCCATGGTCTTGAGAAACTAAAAAAAAAAAAATGTCTGTGAAAAGATTCTTTTGTTCGGGTTTATTTTAGTGGATGTAAAACATTTTTTTGGTCTGCCTTGTTCCTTCCTCCCTACTCTCTTTTCTTGTTTGCCCTTACTGCTTAGCGTTTCAATTATTTAATGTTAACGTGACACATCCATAGTCTGGAGAAACGAAAGAAATGGTTGTAGAAAGATTTCTTTGTCTTGGTTTTTTTTTTTTTGGTTGTGGCTGTACAAAAGATTTCATTGTCCGTTATATCCCGCATCTTTCTCTTTTCTTCTCCTTTTCTAACTACTTTACTTTTGAATTACTTTTACATTACACATCCGTAGTCCTTTTGACCATATGGGGAGTCGTGAAGGATTCGGCAATAGCCCTCTCCGTCTGTCTCTGTCTTTCTATCTGTCTGTCTGTCTGTCTCTCTCTCTCTCTCTCTCTCTCCCTCCCTCACTCACTCCCCCCTCTCTCTCTCTTTAAAAGTTCAGAGTTCTATTTCTCCCCCTCTCCTTTTCTCAGTCTCTCTCCTGCTCTCTTTCTCCATCTAACAACAACAACAGTAATAATAATAATAATAATAATAATAATAATAATAATAAGAAGAAGAAGAAGAAGAAGAAGAAGAAATGGAATTTATATAGCACTATATCTTGCAGAGACAAATCAAAACACTTAAGTATCTCTCTCTCTCTCTGTATCTCTCTCTGTATCTCTCTCTCTCCCCCCGATCCATCTGTACCCCCCCCCCCTTCCCTCTCTCTCTCCTCTACCCCGCCTCTCTATCTCTCTCTCTTTCATGTTCACCTTCTTGCAGTGCTTCATTCATTCACCCAGCATCATGTCTGTCCAATCTGAGAGTCGTTGATGATGCAGCCTACTCGGGTTGTGCCTTGCATGCAGCGCCTTGCTGTCTCCGCAGGCCCTTGGCATCAAGAGGCTCCTTTAGCAGGCTGTTGTGCTTTGGACATTGCCGTCTGAGAGAATTGATCTTCACCCATCACCGTTTCAAAGCAGAGAAACCTGCATTCGCAATTACATTACGAAAAACAACAACAACAACAACCCTTTTCTGAAGTCTGAGTAGGGCTGTACTTGATGGTGATGACATTGTGAAAAACCCAAACACGCACATGCGTTTGCGCACTCACGCATATACATACTCACGCAGGCAGGCGGGCACACACACACACACACACACACATGCACGCGTGCGCACACACACACACACACACACGCGCGCGCGCGCGCGCGCGCACACACACACATGCACGCGCTCACGCACACACACACGATTAAAACACATACAAAACCATGAAGAAAATCTCTCCATCGCCTTTTGATAGCTTGTTGTATTGTTCAATTTTACAAACACAGTTTCTTTCAAGCTTTTCTCAACCATTTGAGTATTTTTACACGCCTATTTTTCAACAATTTTTTTTAATCACCCATTTGAATATCTTCAAAGAGATGAACGTTATAATATTATAACAATAAGCGGATACGATGAAAACAGCACAAAACAGAATAAAAAGGCATTAATTCCTGTTTTTCCTTGATCTTGCGTTCAAAAGACGCCATAACAAGCTCCCCATGAATGAAGGACGGCACTGAGAAAACACCATTATGGAAGGGAAAAAATGAAACAAGAAAAAAATATTAATGAAGAAATGATCAGATAAAAGAAGTCCACAAAGTTCTATAAATGATAAAGATAATTATGCAAGATGTCTTGCAGTGAATCATGTACTTGATTCTTGGGGGGTAAAGTTTAATTTAATATGCTGGAAGAAGAGAAAGGAAACAAAGAATAAGCAAAACAAAAAAACTATAACACAAGGGATAAAAGTAAGAAGGAGTGCAAGATTTAATGCAGAAATATTAGTAGAGGAAAACAGGTGCAGATTTCTACTTAGAACTTCTCAATAATTTTTAAAACGATTGATCAAAGATTCAATTTCAAAGAAAACAAACCACAGAAAATAAAATCATTCAATGACAATATATTAGGCATTTAAAAAAAAGTAAGAACCGTGTCTTTGGCCTGACCTGACTCGAGCTTCAGCTCCTGAACGAGCCCTTATTAGAGATCCCAACAGGGATTAAAGCTGTACCCGCTGTGGTACGTTACAGCGAGACACTTCAGAATTTAGAAGTGTCAATCGTATTCACAAGAATATTTGATATTCCCGTAGCTTTTTCAACCTGCCATCGAAAGACGATGATCACAAGAGACAGAAAATATGTTACAAATATATATATTGCGCACAAAATAAATAGGAGAAAATAAACGCCGTGTGAATCTTTGTGCTTTATGTTTGGGGATTCTATTGAGATGATGTAAGGGAGGTCAAAGGTTTGTATTCAGCAAACGGTCAGTCTTAGCTAGATAATAACCCAAACATTGCCGTTCACTTATAGCGCAAACACAGGCAAGAGGTGTTGGGAAAAATAAATAGATGGCCCACACTTGGATCTACAAAAGATGCATTTCCCCACTCTTCCCAGCATAAAGCAGTAATGCAGAAAAGGTAGTGGAGGACAACAAGGACAGGCAGGCAGCCACTGACAACCTCTCCATCATTTTCGCTCGTGTGACAGACAGCGGTAGTTGCGGGCTGAGCAGTGCACGACGACAAAGAAAAACAAAAAACTAGACATAATTAAACATTAATCATTGTTTTAAAACAAATAATATATGAATATTCAAGTAAATTTAATTCCGAAAGAGCAATTGATCAGTCGAAACGACTTACATACCACAAGAAATACAAAGATAATCAAAATCGAAGGGCTACATATTCAATTAAAAAACGCTTTATCTAGAGAAATATGAAGAAAAGTAAAGTAACCCAAACTTTAATTTCAGAGTCATTTTTGTTGTAATCTGCTAAGGTTTGAACACTCGACACTGTCTGCCATGTCAGTGACCGTTCCGGGTGAACTGGTACGTGTGCATTTAAACAGGACACCTAAGCCAAACCACCAGAAGATTAAAAATACCCGAAACATTGCCAATAAAAACTCATAAAGGGGGGAAATAACAGTTTTCCCATGAGTGCTTTTGTAAGCATTGCTCTTTTGGCTATCCAATAAAAGGGCCATCGACCCTGCACCATGCATTAATGCTATCCTAATGTCGCGTTAAGGAAGTGCATACATTTTCTAACGTGTAATGTCCCCAGTAAACTATTCAGCTTGGAAAGGTTCTTGTTTTATGAGGTTATATGGTGCAAAAGCATATTTTTCTATTTTACAATAGAGTCGCTTGACTGGTGATAGTGTTAAGAGCAAAACATACGCCCACCCTCCGAAAAAAAAAGACCTGCTAAACTTTCTAGGAAAAGAAAGGAAAACTTCAAAGGAAAGTTAATTCATGTCCTGTGCATAAAACTGATTTTGATCCTAGCTGGCTGGTTTGAATAACCCAAAGTAAATTTTATTTTCTCATTATAAAATCTGGATTTAAAAATGTGTGTTCGGTGCACCCCCCCCCCCCCCCCAAAAAAAAAAAAAAAAATAAAAAATCGGTTGAAAAACGCACCAGACAAATGTATCAAATTAAAACTACATACGTGACTGGGGACGGGATAGCTCAGTGGTCAGAGCACTCGCTTACCCCAAGCTAAGGTTAAGCAGCATTGTGCGTGGTTACAAAATGGGTGGGTGACCGTTTGCGCGCCTTGGCTTCAGTACATTTCCCCCAGTTCACCCAGCTGTAAAGGGGTACTTGCCCTCTTTTAGGGTCAGGGAAGGTAAAGCGGCGAGGGAGAGGAGATGGGCGCCGCCGGCCCCTCAATATGCTGCCCCCTGGAGAATTTGAGGTTTCTGACATCTCGCTCCCAACGACCCCATAGGTTATGGGAACACGTTATGCTTTTTATGTGAATCTGAAATACATTTTCAAATTGTGGAATGTTCTGCTGAGGTTATGATTACAGTCAACGGCTATGCATATGACCGGCAAAAACGTCCTCATTCACACACACACACACACAACAACAACAACAACAACAGCACCACTCAGAGAGAGAGAGAGATGAGAGAGAGAGAGAGAAGGAGAGAGAGAGAGAGAGAGAGAGAGAGAGAGAGAGAGAGAGAGAGAGAGAGAGAGAGAGAGAGAGAGAGAACTCGAATTCGAATATTTTGATGAGGGTAATTGGATAAGCCAGAGGCTTCTTTACACCAAGCCCTCATGGGGAAAAAAGTGAAGCAAACATGAATAAATCAATGAGTTAATAAACAAGACAATATCAAATAGCAATGAAATAAATAATCAAACTGTCATTAAATTATTGAAAAATCAAGAAATCAACGAAAGACTAAAAAAGTTAACCAATCGAATGAATAAACAAGACCAATTTAACATGGACAAACTCCCCCCGGCCCCCAACCCCACCGACACCCCCTCCCCTAAACAAACAACTCTCCCCCAAAAGTCAAGAGAGAGAGACACACACAGACACACAGGAAGACTGACGGACGGACAGACAGACAAATAGACAAACATACATACACACATACACACATGCAGGGATGCATACATACATGCATGCATACATACATACATACATACATAACATACATACAGCCAGACAGACAGTCTGACAGACAGACAGGCAGAACAGACAGACAGTCAGACAGACAGAACAGACAAACAGAGACTCACACTGAGACTCAAGACAGAAAATACACATTTTATTCAGGGAAAATGGATCCACACAAAGCTGTTCACCATACTTTTCCCCCAACCTCCTCCCCCCACCTCCCCTGCCCCCCACTCCCCCATCCACACACACTCTCCCTGACATAAAACAAACTTTGGCAAAGACAAATATCATCTGTACGATCAATGTTGGCATAAAGATGAGCAATCGAAAATATCTGAAAACGAAAAAATAAAATCACAGCGGCACACGTGCTTTCGAATCTTCGCCATTCAATCCTTCCTATATAATTATTTCTACCCAGCCTACACTCACACCTCTTCCTTTGCTTTGGTTGGGACTAAAAACCGAGGCCCCGTGTGCGAACGTATGCAGAACATCTTGCGCACATGTTAAAACCTGTTCCGCTTTACGCAAGAGTATACCATCGTGTGCTAGCGGGAACTGATGACAAAATTTAGAAAACCGCATGTACACGGGAACTGGATGTAAGAAAGCACATGGATACTTATTATCTTTGAATAAAAAGAAAAAAAGAACAAAAATCCTTAAGAAAAATAAGCTTTTGCTTCACAAAAATGAAGAAAATATAACTTAAGTAAATCCGTGATAGGCATACTTATTTCAAGAACATAGCTTCACACACACACACACACACACACACACACACACCACTCAACACACACACACACACACACACACACACCCCCACACACACACAACACACACACATGCACAGAACCCATAAGCAGACATCACAATTCCCACTGGATGAAAAGGAAATGGGACCAACCGAAAGAAGAACGAAAGAAAGAAAAAGAAAAAGAAAGAAAAGGAAAGGAGGAAAGAAAGAAAGAACGAAACGAAAGGAAAGAAAGAAAGGAAAAAAAAGAAAGAAAGAAAGAAAAAAAGAAAGAGACAGAAAGAAAAAAAAGAAAGAAAGGAGAAAGACAGAAAAAGAAATGACAGAAAAAAAGAAAGCAAGAAAAGAAAGAACCCGAAACCCCCCCCCCCCAACTCCTCTCCCCCCCCCCCCCAAGTCAGAAAGAAAGTAAACCCCCCAAAAAAAAAGAGAGAAAAAAGAAAGAAGAAAACAGGAAACAGAGAGAGAAAGAAAAGAAAAAAACCAGCAACATGAAAGATAGTCCGCCCCCAAAAAAGGCATGAAATAACCTTACATAAGTGAAAAAAAAAACCAGAGGAGGAAAAAAATAGAAAAAACTTCAATAACAAAAGTAGTGCCACAAAATACGCGACCCCCCCCCCCCCCCCCCCTCCCCAAATAATTTTTATTAATCGAAAAAAAAATCGGGCCTTAGTAAAAATCCATTAAGCGCCTAATGTTGTCTTTTGAAGACGATACATAAATTCGCGTATAATAAAAACATTTTACCACCACTAGCACTACAGTCATTATTTTTGCATCAACGCACGTCAAAAGACCAAGGTGATGTTTTCTTTGTCACCAGTATAGCTCGCCTATCACTCTCTCTCCCCTCCTATCTCTTTTTTTTCCTCTACCTCGCAACCTGCTTTTTCCTCTCATCCATGCTCTCTCTTTCTCTCTCTCCTGCTCTCCTCTCTATCTTCCTCTCTTCTCTCTTCTCTCTCTCTCTCTCTCTCTCCTCTCTCTCTCTCTGTGTTGCTCTCCTCTTCTCTCTCTCCTCTCTTCTCTCTCACTCTCTCTCTCTCTCTCTTCTCTCTCTCTCTCTCTCTCTCTCCTCCTTCTCTCTCTTTCTCTCTCTCCTCTCTCTCTCCTCTCTCTCTCCTCTCTCTCTCTCTCTCTCTCCTCCCCTCTCTCTCCTCTCTTCTCTCTCCTCTCTCTCACTCTCTCTCTCTCTCTCTCTCTTCTCTCCTCTCTCTCTCTCTCTCTCTTCTCTCTCCTCTCTCTCTCTCTCTCTCTCTCTCTCTCTCTCTCTCTCCTCTCTCTCTCTCTCTTCTCTCATCTCTCCTCTATCTCTCGCCTCTATCTCCTCTCTCCTCTCTTTCTCTCCCCTCTCTCTCTCTCTCTATCTCTCTCTCTCTCTCTCTCTCTCTCTCTCTCTCTCTCTCTCCTCTCTCTCTCTGTGCTCTCTCACACACACACACTGTCTCTCTTCTCATGAAATGTCTTGCTTACACGTTACATCTCCATCTTATCTTGTGCCTACGTCAGTGGATTGGGTGGTCTAGAGGTAACGCGTCTGCCTAGAAAGCGAAAAGGCCGGGTCGGAAGTGTGCGGTGGTTCGAATCCCTTTTGGGCCCGAAACGTTTTCCTCCATCCATTAGACCACGAGTGGCGGTCTGGGTGCTGAATGAGACGATAAATCGAGGTCCCTGTGTTGCACTTAATTATTTAGCGCACGTAAAAGAACCCAAGGCAAAAGGAGAGTTATCCCCGGAAAAAATTGTAAAAGGAAAAGCTACTCTGATAGGGAAACAAATACAATTTGCAGACAGGAAAAAGAAAAAAAAGAAACTAAAGGGTGGCGCTGCTCTTGTGGCGACGCGCTCTCCCTGGCTGGAGAGCAGCCTGAATTTCACTCAGAGAAATATGCCGTGACTGAAAGTAGTAGAAAAAGAAAATAACAAAAAAAGGTAGAAATGTAGGGGGGGGGGGGAGGGGGGGGGGGTCAGCTATGTCCACTGGTACGGTCAATACCTAACAAGCACTATACACCCTGGGAGAGGAAGAGAGGTTTCTTAACAAGTTCAGCTTGCCTTTGACATACTGATTGAGAACCTCTCTATAAAATACCCACCAAACAGTGCCAGAGGGATTTCAAGGAATAATAGTGCAGGGTAGTTAAAAGTACATAACTAGCTTAACCAAGTGCTTATTCCATTATCCTCGATATAAAAAGAATAAAAAAAGGTTGCTGTATTCCCTTGGGGGTTGAGGAAAGGTAAAGGTAAAAGGTAAAGGAGTCCCATAACCTATAAGGTCGTAGGGGAGCGAGGCGTCAGAGACCTCACTTCTCTAGGGCCAGCATATTGAGGGCGGCGCCCATCTCCTCTCCCTAGCTGCTTTACCTTCCCTGACCCTAAAGAGGGCAGGTACCCATTTACAGCTGGGTGAACTGGGGGAACTGTACTGAAGCCAAGGCGCGCAAACGGTCACCCATCCAACTGGTAACCTCGCTCGACGCAGCTTAACTTGGCTGGGGGAAAGCAAGTGCTCCGACCACTGAGCTATCCCTTGAGGAAGTGGCTGTAAAAAAGGCCACGTTACAACATTGTTTTTGTTTGATCTGTTGGTATTTTTGTCCTCTGCTCGTTAAATGCCTTTTGCATCCTTAAGTTCCTGTTTTTTGTATCTAAAATCACTTTTTAGTGAGTAGACGTTAAAACGAAGATATACACAAATGTTTTCTCCCCCCCCCTCTTCTTTGCAATTAGCTTACTTCAGGTAGTTACTAAAGAAAAAAAGGAAAGAGATGGGGAAGAGAGGAACAGACAAAAGACATACAGACAGACAGACAAACTGACAGACAGCAAAACAGACAGACGGACCAAGGGAAAAGTGCAAGGAGTAAGAAAAACCACAAAACGTAGGAAAACTAAGCGAAAATGAATAGAAAAACCAATACACTAATGAATGGATAAATAAAAAGTATAGGTGACTGACTGAGCGAATCACTAAATGAATGGATAAAAAAATTTGAGCTACTTAACACAAGCAAACAACACAAAACAAAAAAAAAGAAAGAAAAAGAACAAAAAATCAAGTAAATAAGAACCCCTCCCCCCAAACAAACAGACACCCCCCCCCCCCTCCACCAAAACAAAAACAAAAACAAAGGGAAGAGAGAAAGTAATCAGCAGAGACAAAAAACAAACGTAAAAAAACCCCACAAAAGCAATTTGGAAAGAAAAGCAGTCACACAAGCTGACTGAACAGAAAGAAATCATTCACACAATAAGGAAACCAAGAGAGGAAGGACGTAAAGAAAAGAAGCAGGGTACTTGCTTCACCATTGTAGCCTGCACAGAGCGAAGGATTCTCTGGCCTAAGTGAGAAGACGGACACCACTCTGTCAAGTATCATCCGACTGTAGAGACTGTCAGTCTGAGAGTGCTGCTCAAGTGATGGCTTGGTCTGGCGGTTGATGATGGAGGTACTGGGTTTTGTTGACACTGTCCAGATGTTGTAAGATGTGAGAGGCACAGGTGACACATTTTTGGTTCATGCAGACTTGGCTTAATTGTCATTAGCGGCGACGTCGTCGTCGTCGTCGTCGTCGTCGTCGTCGTCGTCGTCGTCGTCATCATCATCATCATCATCATCATCATCATCATCATCATCATCATCCTTGTTCTCGCAATCATCGTAGCTTTGCTGGATTTTTCCTCATTGTCGTCGACTTCGTCGATTTTGTCGTCGTCGTCATCATCGTCGTCGTCGTCATCGTCGTCGTCATCATTATCGTCATCATCATTGGAGTTTTTGTCAGAGTGTGAGTGTGTGTGTGTGTGAGTGTGTGTGTGTTAGTGTGTGTGTGTGTGTGTGTGCGTGTCTGTGTATATGTGTTTGTGTGTGTATGTGTGTGTGTGTGTGTGTGTGTGTGTGATAGGGGGCGCTTCACGAGAGGGCCAATCAATGGCTTGTACTGTGTCACTTTGTTGATTTTTATATGTATACACTGTTATTGTTGACTCAATGTCTGTACGTGTGCGCCACACATGTATGTGCGTGTGCGCGTGCGTGTGGGTTCATGTGTGTGTGTGACATCAAGTGCTGTCAACTTTTATAAAAAAAATTGTTTTTATATAACTTTATGTATATCTTGTTTAAAGCATGTTGCGTAATCTTAAAATGCCACTCATAATTTCTCTAGTGTGTGTATGTTTGTGTATGTGTGTGCATGTGTGTACATGCATGTGTGAACATATACAAGCATAAAATAAACACTTAACACCTACTGATAGAAGCTTGAAATCTCTGACAAAAGCATATCAAGCTTGCCCATCATCCCTCCCTCCATCATTCTCTTCCTAGTGTGGGCACATGTGACTGACTGTTCATTGCATTCTGGTTGTGGCTCGGCTGGCCACAGAGGCACAGACATCACCGGGGCTGAAACATTAACCTTTCTGTCTCCAGCCGGAGAGGACGTCAATGGACAGTAAACCTCCAGCACCCATGGACTGTCTGCTATCTTTGACCCCATCACGAACACGTATTGATTCTGGAGCTTCCTCCACACGAATACCGACTAAACAGGGCGTGAATCCACAGACAGACGCACAAGTAGACAGATATATAATGATACAAAGACACACAGAGACATGCAGAGACAGAGAAACACACTCACACAGAGACGTATAAACACACAGAAAAGACATTGAGACATGAACACAAACACACAGAGACCCACATGCATATATACACGCACACACATACACACACACGCATGAGCGCACACACACACAACAGACACACACATATGCACACACTCACACACGCACAAACACACGATCCCCCCCCCCCCAACACACACATTATCACACAGACACACACAGAGACACATTCACACACAGACACACCCACACAAACACATACACACAAACACACACATATTCACACGTACAAACACATATTCACTTACAAAGACACACCCACACATACACACTCACTCACTCACACACATACATGCAAACACACTTACACACACTAACACACATACACTTACACTCTCACACACAAGCATCCACACTCACTCACACACAAACACACACGCAAACACACTCACACACACTAAAATACATACACTTACACTTACACATACACTCGTCTAATATCACTTTAAGTGAGCAGACGTAAAATTGAAGACACACACACACACTCTCTCACACAGAAGGAAACACACTCACAAACACTAACACAGACACACTAACACACACACACTTACACTTACACACCCACGCACGCACACACACACACTCACACAAACTTACACTTGCACACACTTACACATACTTACACACACAAACACCCCCACCCCTCCCTGTCAACCCGACCCCCCTTCCAAATACACACACACACACACGCACGCGCACACACACACACACACACACACACACACACACACACACACACACACACACACACACACACACACACACACACACACACACACACACACACTTTGGTCTTAATGGGCAAGTGAAAGATCACACCGTCAGAAGCATCGACTTGGTCAAGCGCCATCTGAGTGTCCTGCTTAAACATCCACCGGTCATGATATGCGTGTGTGTGTGTGTGTGTGTGTGTGTGTGTGTGTGTTGTGTTGTGTGTGTGTGTGTGTGTGTTGTGTGTGTTGTGTGTGTGTGTGTATGTGGTTGTGTGTTTTGTATGTGTGTGTTGTGTGTGTGTGTGTGTGCGTGTGTATGTGTGTGTGTGTGTGTGTGTGTGTGTGTGTGAACATTGGCTTTGTGGACACTGGTTGATTGGGTCAGAATGATGCTGTAAAGACAGATGACACCTGTCTGGTTAACATTAAGCCAGGCTGCCTTATCGTTATCATTGTCATCGACATTGTCGTCATCATGATCGTTATTACCATCGCTGTCATTCTCATCATCATCTTTATCGTCGTCGTCATGATCATGATCATGATCATCGTCATCGTCATCACAATTGTTTTGTTATTGCACGTGCGCGCGCGTAGTTTATATTGTATATATATATATATATATATATATATATATATATATATATATATATATATATATTATATATATATATGTGTGTGTGTGTGTGTGTGTGTTTATGTGTAGTGTGTGTTTGTGCGCGCACATAATTATATGTGCGAGTTTTTGATTATGCGCCTTCGCTTGTGTGTGTGTGTGTGTGTGTGTGTGTGTGTGTGTGTGTATGTGTGCGTGCGTGTGTGTGTGTGTGTGTGTTTGTGTGTGTGCTCGTATGAACACATTTGTAATAGGCCAACA
>CM054149.1:44975212-44992712 GCA_028751875.1 Rapana venosa | reverse complement strand
CTGGAGAATGAGCATCTGGCCAGAATACAGTGATAATCTAAACTGTTATGTTGGAGCCAATTCCATCTATACAAGGAAATTGCCTAGAGGCCTACATAGGTAGAAGAGAGAGGGTGGAGGTGGAAGGGAAGGGTGGCCAGTTTGTCGGTGAGCTTCCGACCAGTGTCCTGATTCTTGAATGACCAGCGGCATATTTATTTTATTATTATCATTTTTTTTATGTATCGAGGATAATGGAATAAGCACTCATGTCCTTTTTTACATCCAGTCCCCGTGTGTATGCGGTTTTGTAAATTTTGTCATCTGTTCCCACCGGCACACAATGGCCTACTCTTTCGAAAAGCGGGACAGGATTTAACGTGTGCGCAAGATGTTCTGCATGCGTTCGCACACGGGGCCTCGGTTTATAGTCTCATCCGCAATAGATATAGTCTCATCCGAAGTATTTTAGGCTATTTAACTTACACATACGTTTATTCCTGTTCTAAATGTCTGGCCCTGTCATTGAGCGTGCATTCTTTTTCATTTTGACTTTTTGTTGTTGGTTTTTAGGTGGCCTGCTAGCCCAATTCTGTGTTGTTGCTGTATAGATATAGGGGATACAGTGTGTGTGTGTGTGTGTGTGTGTGTGTGTGTGTGTGTGTGTGTGTGTGTGTGTGTGTGTTTGTGTTCTTGTTGTTCTTTAATTTAACGTCTATTCACATTAAGTGATATTACACACACATTCACACACTCATATAATTTCTCAACAACGTGGATGTTTCCAAAACACTTATACACAAGCATAATGCAGGAACAAATCATGCTACATGCCTGCTTGCAAAGAAATACAATATGCCTCCAAATATAAAACTGACGTACATTATAGTGCATGCTCCATAAATGTTGATATCGAGTTAGAAATATAGTTGATAAATAGAGCACATGAAAAAACATCGTTAAATGTGAGTAATATTTCCTGGTAATGCAATCTTATTTGCCTAACTTCATGTTGGAGCTAAAAAAATATGAATAATCTTTACTGGTAACGCGATTCAATTTGCATAATCTTGATCGAAGTAGATGAATATGAGACAAAGTTGTAGAGAATGCATTATGATTTGCATAACCTTGTGTGAGGGATGATCAATGGCAACAATGTGTGCTGAAGTTCCAAACCGGTGTGCATAAAGTTGCAAGATAATTGAGAGATATAATGTATTTTAGGCTAGCTATGACTTAAAAAAAAATTCTTGCTTGGAAAATATATGGCAGAGTCTTGACACATTTCACATCTTTTCTCCATTAAAGATCGCTCCTTGCGACAATTGTTCTTTTTCTCTCATTTGTGCCTCTACATGCACAGTGTATGCAAATGAGTATGCAAATATGTTCATTGCAATTGTTGTCACGGCTTTCTGCTTTTTTCGGAATCTATGCCTGTTCTTTCTTTCTTTCACTCTGTCTGTCTACATGCGTGAGTTTGTCATTAAAAAAAAGTGTTTTGTATTTTATTTCTTTCTTTATGTCTTTTATTTTCCATCTCTCTCCCCTCTCCTCTCTCTCTCTCTCTCTCTCTCTCCTCTCTCTCTCTTCTCTCTCTCTCTTCTCTCTCTCTCTCTCTGTAAATTGTCAGTCCTTCCACTATGATACAAACATTTACTTAATTGTTTACATACTCTCTCCTAATTACGTTGCCTTTCTCTCTGTGTGTCTGTTTCTCTCTCTGTCTCTCTCTGTCTCTCTCTGTCTCTGTCTCTCTCTGTCTCTCTCTCTCTCTTTCTCTCTTTCTCTCTGCCTCTTTAAGTAATTTTTCAGCCATTCCATTACATTATGATACAAATCATTATTTACTTATTTTTACATCCCGTTTCTTAATTACTATCTCTCTCAGTCCTTGTCACTCCGCCCGTTATAGTTTAGCATATTTCCTAATAACTTGTTTTTCTGTCTGCCTGTCTGCCTGTCTGTTTGTCTGTCACACACAAAACACACACACACACACATCTTTCTGCCAAAATATAAGTTGAAATTATTTTTAACTACTCAGCCTATTCTTTGTTGTTGTTGTTGTTTTCGTTTTCTTGTTATCTCATCTTCTGTGACGTCCCCCGTCTTACTGCTCCCACGCCGCTCATTTCAATCTCCCCGCCACAGCCATACCCAGATTCTTCATGTCTCATCCTCAGGGTCGGAAGTCAACAGGGAGCCCATCAATATCAGGCCGCCGTGGGGCCACCAGCCAGAGTGGCCCTGCACTTTTGCTGGGTCACTTTGGTGGTGTTCAGGGATGCCTGTTCTGAGCCAAGATACGCAGGACACCACCTACTAAGCCCCCTACTAACGACAGTATTTGCTCCGTCCCGGGCCCAGACTGAGTGAGTTGTCCACCCGAGGTGGCAAGCACCACAACGTCCCTCCAACGACCGTCCCCCGCGAACCTCCAACCCCCAAGGGCTTTGATACAAACTCACCACAGGCACAGAAGTGTATGGGCAAACCGAATCTGAGGTCACCATACGACAAGAGCAACTGGGACCACCGAATCAGAGGCTTTTTTTTTATTGCATGATGATCAATGACAATGAGAATGATGTAATGATGCTGCTGTGAAAGTGCATATGCTTTGACACTACTTGACAAGGTTGTACTCTACGCTTACTATCATAATATATCCCGGCGTCAACCAGGCCCGAGAGATACAGACACCTGCAGTGTTGGTCAGGTAATTTGAGCAAAACTCTCACATTTGCATTCGTTAAGTGAATTAAGCTCGACTGTGTGGTCCCAGTCTTCCCACTGAGCCCACAGCACACTAACTCTGGGTAGGAGCCGGCCGGAGTTCGAAATTTCCAGATGGCTCTTATGGGAATCGAACCCGCGACCTTCCAGTCCCAAATCCAAGGCGCTAACCACTACGCCATAGCGGCTGGTACCTATCCCTTTCTAATAACACACAAGAATGCACGACTCCAAATAAGGGCAATAAAAGATACTACATAAATATATATTCACTTGAAATTGAGAACGGGGAAAAATACTCCCTAACTTTCTTGAGGAGGGAAAATCTATTGTTTGACTGAATTGCACGTTCACAAATCTAATAGAAATTGTCGAATTCAGATTCATATGTCTTGCAAGGGGCAGGGTGGCACAAAATCTACAGCTTTGTGCTCCCGATTTTGACGTCCATGGATTGAGTCCGGGTTCGAGCCCGCACCCAGATGTCTGATCTAGGGGATGTCCCTCTGGAGGTAGCATCAGTACTGACTACACTCTCTCGAAAGTCCTTCGGATGTGAGTAAAAAAGAATCTAGGTCCTGTGTTTGAATGCACGCAGGGTAACTTGCACACACACACACACACACACACACACACACACACACACACGCACGCACGCAGGCACGTAATCACACGCACGCACGCACGCCCCCACACACACTCTCCCTCACTCTCACACACACACACACACACACACACACACACACACCACACACACACACACACACACACACACACACACACACACACACACACACACACACACACACACACACACACACACACACACTAAAACCCGTTCTACCTTTTACGGAAGATTGACCTCATTCCTGCCAGTGGAAACGGATGGCAAACCATAAAAATGTGAGAAAACCGCTTGCACACTGGTGCCATATTCAGACACCATCCCTGAAATCTAAATGCGGATACCTAAGTGGTGGGCAGAAGCAGTCGCATACACAGAATCTCGCCATCGTTAACCTTGGAGCTTTAGCTGAGGAGAAGCAATGGTGTTGCAATCTGCAGTCTGTGCATTGGCATCCTGCTCGGCGAAGGAAAGAAGTTTTTTTTCATGGCATGGAGTTTCCAGACTCGGGGAGAAGTTTCCATATCCTCGGAACCCGTCCATTTTACGACCACGACTAGTTTACGGGCACAAGAGTCGATAAATAGGAAGAGGATATGGCAGACAGACATTCTGATTGACCTCCTTTGTCTAAAATGTGTTGTCATAACTTTCACTGGCTGCTTCTTGGAAAGTGTTCCTATGTTGTTCGCTGCTTTCTTCTAATATCTCTCGCAATAGAATCCTTTCTTTTTCGGCAGCTTTCTGTTGTTTTATTCCTGTCTTTAGACCAAAAAAAAGCAAGAATATTTCTCTTGTCTGTTTATGACTGTTCGTTTCATCTCTGACTTTCTTTATGTCTGGTTTTTGGTCTGCTTATCATGTAGCTCCCTGATTCTGTTTTGTTCCAACCCCCCCCCCCTTTCTCTGGCCAAAAGTGGCCTAGTGGCTAGAGTGCTGTGTTAATCATCTGGCAGTGACTGAGGGATTGGGTTTCCAGTCTCCTCTGAGCTGCCTGTTCAATCCCCCTGGAGTTAACACTGGCGCTGACACCTTTTGTGAGAATGTAGGCTACTATTTATTAACATCGTTTTTATTTTTGGTACTTAAGTTTTTTGCAAAGGCGTCTGTGCCAGTTTTAAAGATTTAAAATAAAAGAATTTAAATAAAAAAATAAAATGATCTCAAAAACAGTCGCCTAGTTTTTAAAATTTTGAATATAGTAAATAAGAACTCATTTGCCCTTTTACATCCAATCCTCGGATGCATGTAGTTTTGTAAATTTTGTAATCGGTTTTAACTTGTATGTATTGATCTACTCTTCCGAAAGGCGATGCAGGTTTGAACCTATTCGCAAGTCAGGACCTCGGTTTATTGTCTTATCCAAAGGATATACTTCGCTCCCCCTGAGCAAACACAGGCTGCAAAAATCTTGTGCCCAAGTTCAAACCCTGTCCACCTTCCGTAGGAAGGAAGGTCAGCTATGACTGGGGTGTTGAATGATACCACAGGAGGCATCCTACCATCAGCGAAGGGTTAGGCGTTACTAGGCTTAACTCGATCACAAGAAACCGAAAGAACAACTCTGTAAAAGGCGCTATATAAGTTCCATACATTATTATTATTATTATTATTATTATTATTATTATTATTATTATTAAAACGCTAGGTGTCCCATAATCTATATAGCTGTTGCGGAGCGAGACATCAGAGACCTCAGTTTCTCTAGGGGCCAGCATACTGAGGGCGGCGCCCATCTTCTCTCCCTCGCTGCTTTACCTTCCCTGACCCTAAAGAGGGCAGGTAACTATTTACAGCTGGGTGAACTGGGGGAACTGTACTGAAGCCAAGGCGCTTATACGGTGATCCATCCACTTGGTAACCACGCTCAACGCTGCTTAACCTTAGCTTGGGGAAAGCGAGCGCTCTGATGATCACTAAGTTATTTCGTCCTCGAACAATTTTGTATATTTCCCTAATAATTCATCAAGAAGATACCGGGAGAAGTCGCATTGATTGAAGGAAGAATATCTACTACCTGACAGTAGGAAGAAGGTATGCTGGTCAAGGAATCCGATTGGCTTTGTTTTGAAGAGTTGTGATAGCATTGTGCACACAGATCTGCAGGAAATGTCCCCATCTCCTCTTCTCCTGGTGTCTTTTCCGAGACAATCAATCTTCGAGATTAGGTTTCTTTCGGGTTTTTTCCTGTCTGTATGTCTGTCTCTCAGCCTTGTTGTCTTTCTGTTTGTCAGTCTGTATGGCTGGACTGTTTGTTTTCTCACCTCTTTGATTCTCTTTATTTCCCCTTTCTTTCATTCTGTGTCTGTCTCTGCGCTTCCCTATGTCCTCCGTATATTCTTGCTGTTTGCCTTTACCACTTTATTAGTTTTTCTTTAGCTCTCCAGATCTCTCTGTCTTTCTTTCTTCCTGAAATTCTCTGATTAAAAAATGACGTAAATGCACACACATGCACAAAAGTGCACACACAAGCACAGAAACACACACATACACACATGCACGCACTCACACACACACACACACACACAAACACACACGCACACACACATACACCAAAGTAACGCTCATAGGCAGGGTAATACAGATGGAGGTGTCTGTTGAACATAGAAACAGATAAGAGGTGTAACAATGGAGGAAGATCCTAGGTAGGAAATAAGTGTGTCTAAAGGATGGATGAAAAATGTAAGCCTTTGCTTGAGTGACAGAGGACGGTGATTCCAGATGGATGGACCAGAAACTGAGAAAGAACGATGGCCAAAAGGGGATTGCTTGAATCTGGTTATTTCAGAGCGTGATGAAAGCTATCTTCAGCAGAACGGAGAGAACAGCATGAAGAGTACAGAAGAAGACAGAAACAGAGATGGAAGGGTTGAGATTTGTGGACAAACAAGAGAACAGAAATCGACCAATATGCAAAAAGGGTGTGAGACATCAGTATTTACAAGCCATGAGGGAGTAATAAGAAATATGACACATACACTCCGATCTTTTCAAAACATAAGGTATCTGCAGCAGAACGGAGGGAGCCAAATGAAGAGTACGAGAGAAGACCTGCAGGGATAATAAAATGGTTCAGCTTTGTGAAAACGTGTGTGGCACATAAAGAAAGAAAAAGAAATGAAACCAATATGCAAAAGGACATTAGACGTCACTGTTTATAAAACACAGAGGAACTATAACCAGAAATTTGGCACGTGCATTCCGACCTGTTGAAAAGGTAAGGTATCTGCAGAAGAAAGGAGGGAGCGAAATGTAGAATATGGGTGAAGTCGGTTAGATAAGAGGATTCAGCTTGGTGCAGATATTTGTAACATTTAAAGAAAAGAAAACAACAAATCGACCTATTATGCTAAAGTGCAGAAGGAACTGCCGCTTATAAAACCACGAGAGAGAGTAAACACCAAGAAATTTGACACAAGCACTTCAATCCGTTGAAAAAATAAGGCATTTGTAACAGAACTGAACGAGCAAGATGTAGAGTACAGGTAAAAACAGTTAAAAAGGCAAGAGAGTTCAGCTTTGTGGAGATATTTGTAACATAATACACGGAACAAGAATATCAAAATCGACCAATACGCTTAAGTGCAGAAGACATTACCGCTTATAAAACCAGGAAAGAGTACAATCCAGAAATTTGACACGTACACTTCAATATTTGGAAAACATCAGGTATCTACAACACAACTGAGCGAGCGAAATGAAAAGCACAAGCAAAGTCAATTACAGAGATAAAAGGGTTCGGCTTTGTGGAGATATTTGTAACGTAATATACGGGGGGAAAGAGAGCAAAAATCGACTGGTCTGCAAAAGTCCTGAAGACACCACAGTTTACAAAACCACGAGAGAATAAGATCCAGGACATTTGACACAAGCACTCTGATTTATGCACGCAACATTTGCCAGCAGAGCGAAAGAGCCTATGGGTGGGTAGAAAGAAAGAGGGCGAATGAAAAAGAGAGCGATGGATATATATATATATATATATATATATTATATATATATAATATATATATATATATATATAGAGAGAGAGAGAGAGAGAGAGAGAAGAGAGAGAGAGAGAGAGAGAGAGAGAAGAGAGAGAGAGAGAGAAAAGAGAGAGAGATAGAGAGAAGAGAGAGACACACACACACACACACAAGAAGAAAAGAGAGACACAGACAGAGACAGAGAGACTGAGACAGATAGACAGACAGAGACATAAACAGAGCGCTTACACGCCAGAGAGAGGGAACACAAACTACAGGTCAAAGACCTCGCTTATCATTAAAAAAGTAACTGAAATAGGACACACACCCAAACCTACACACACACACACACACACACACAGACGCACACACGCATACAACCCCCCCCCCCCCCCACACACACACACACAGACACATACACCCACACAGACACACCACACACACAGACCACACACAGAGACAGACAGACACACACACACCCACAACAGACAGACAGACGCACACACACACACACAACACACACACACACAAAGAGCAGCAGGTGGAGAGAAAAAACACGAAAAGTCTTAGGTTCAATTCCACCCCAACACACACACACATACACACTCTCTCTGTCTCTGTCTCTCTCTCTCTCTCTATCATATATCCCTATAGGCGGGGACTGGATTAAAAAAGCACATGGGTGCTTATTCATTATCCTCGAAATAAAATAATTTGTCATTGTCATTGCCATTTACACCCCCCCCCCCCCCGATACACACACACACACCCACAGATACACACAAACACCCACACCCACACCCACGGATACAGACACACACACAAATACACACACACACACATATACACACACACACAAACACCCAAACCCACCCACAGATACACACGCACACATACACACACACACACACACATACACACACACACACACACACACATACACACACACACACAAGGAGTGAAGGAACTTAAGAAGGGCATTGCCCTGTGAAGGATAGATTACTCAGAGGCCACTTCATTTTCCGGCGACAGTCTCTGTACTTCCTAAGGAGAGATCAAAGCTCTAATCGATCCTAATGTATACTGTGGTTGAGTAGCGTTATTAGTAATGTAGGCTGAGGTATATTTTTTATTTCATTCTTTTATATCGAGGATAATTGATCAAGCACTTATGTATACAGTAAAGCATACATTGAGAGAGAGATAGAGAGAGAGAGGGAGAGAGAGAGAGAATGAGAGAGAGAAAGAAAGAGAAAGACAGAGAGAGAGAGAGGGGGGAGAGAGAGAGGGAGAGAGAGAGAGGGGGGGAGAGAGAGAGAATGAGAGAGAGAGAGAGAGAGAGAGAGACAGACAGACAGACAGACAGACAGACAGACAGACAGACAGACTGAAAGAGACAGAGAGAGAGACTGACAGACAGTCAAACAGACAGACAGTTAGACTGAAAGAGACAGAGAGGGAAGAGAGAGAGAGAGAGAGAGAGAGAAGAGAGAGGAGAGAGAGAGAGAGAGAGAGAGGAGAGAGAGAGAGAGAGAGAGAGAGAGAGAAGGAGAGAGAGAGAAGAGAGAGAGAGAGAGAGAGAGAGAGAAGAAGAGAAGAGAGGAGAGAGAGAGAGAGAGAGAGAGAAGAGAGAGAGAGGAGAGAGAGAGAGAGAGAGAGAGAGAGAGAAGACGGGGTGGAGGTGGGGTCAGAGGCAGAGACAGACAGAGAGATGGAGATCAACGCCTTTCAAAAGAATGAATAAATCAAAGGAGAGATCAAGAAAGAACAAAAAGGGAAAACAAAAGAACGGAATGAAGAAGAGAAAGGTCAGTAGAGGAACTTAATAAAGGGATAACAAAAGAACGAAATATAGAAGGGAAAGGTCAGTAGAGTAACTTAATAAAGGGAAAACAAAAGAACGAATAAAGAGGAGAAAGGTCAGTAGAGTAACTTAATAAAGGGAAAACAAAAAGAGCGAATAAAGAGGAGAAATGTCAGTAGAGTAACTTAATGAAGGGATACCAAAAAGAAGAAGTGAAAGAAAGAGACGATAATAAAAGGTCAGAAAAGAGGGGAGAAAAAATAGGCACGAAAAGTAGAGCGAAATATACGGTAAAAAAGTAAAGAAGGCTAATAGAGAGAAAGAGAGAGAGAGAGAGAGAGAGAAGAGAGAGAGAGAGAGAGAGAGAGAGAGAGAGAGAGAGAGAGAGAGAGAGAGAGATGATAAAGAGAGAGAGAGGGAGACAGAGACAGAGACAGAGAGAGAAAGTGAGAGTGTGAGAGAGAATAAAGTAAAGAAAAAAAGAAAGCAAGAAAGTAGCAAAGAATGGGGGGGGGGGGGGGGGGGGGGAGGGGGGGAGAAAATAGATAATGAAAGAAAAAAAAAGGACAGAAAGAAAGCAATAAAGAAAGAAAGAAAGAACAATCAAGCAAAATCATAGAAAGATACACATAAGTAACATGCCTATTCACCTTCTGGCAAATCTGGAGTTACGTCTATTTATCTTTCTTATGTACAAGGGGACTGGACAGCTCAGTGGTCAGAGCACTCGCTTCACCCCAGCTAAGGTTAAGCATCATCGAGCATGGTTACCAGTTGGATGGGTAACCATTTGTGCGCTTTGGCTTTAGTACAGTCCCCCAGTTCACCCAGCTGTAAATGGGTACCTGCCTCTTTAGGGTCAGGGAAGGTAAAGCAGTGAGGGAGAGGAGATGGGCCCCGCCCTCAATATGCTGGCCCTTTGAGAAGTTGAAGTCTCTGATGCCTCGCTCCCCTACGACCTCATAGGTTATGGAACACCTTTATCCTTACTTTTCTTTAAAACACTATGGCCATTATTCTACCTTGTACTGAGATATGAAGGTTTTAATTTTGTTTCTTTCTGCTTCAAAACGTGTTTAGATATATCCAGGCCCTATTTCTGACCAGTTATTACGATGCTAAATTTGTCAATTTCTCATATTGTCACTTTCGGCAGCCTATCATTTCAATTTGTAATAGCTGTTCATATAATAGTCCGAACTTTGATTTTTTTATATTGAGTAGCCCTTTCATTGCATATTAATATCATATCAATAACTAAAAATTGACCTTTGGTGCAATGCGACTCATTAATATATGATGGAGCATCACATTTCGGTCAGGGATAGTTTCATGATTGCAGTTACTCCTGTTGGGTGTTCCCCAGCTTAACATCTTATTGAGGGTCACACAGAATATGCACTGTCTCACTGATCGTAAAAGTGTAAGTACGTACCAGATCAGACATTTGCCTGAATAGACTATCTTCACAGAAAATTCTCGCCATATAGGCGGCCATATATGTAGCCATACTCCGACTTCAGAGGTTCTTCTTTCTTTTTTCAATGGGGACAAATAAGTGTTCATACTCTTATAATTTCTCAAGGATGAAGACAATGTTAACATAACACTTCAACACAACACATAAAAGCAATTCAATGTAGATCTTAGCCTTTTTCTCATATCAATAGCTGATATTCTGGAAATTCTGTGCTAAGAATTTCCTCTTATCATTCTGTCACTCTTTTTCTTTCTGCCTTGCTCTTTCTTTCTTCCTGTTGCCTCATTCTTTGTGTATTATTTTCCTTTTTGGTCCATTCTCTTGTCGTTTTTTAAAAATACTTAAAATATAATTCTCATCGAATGCACTGGGCCTGACTGTCAGGTGCTTAACGGCAGCACAACGCATTCATTTGTGCTCATATGACAGACAATAGTTTGTGTCTGAGAGTTCGACAAAGAAGAAGAATTCTGAAGAAGAAGAAATCTGAAGAAGAAGAACAAGAAGAAGAAGACGAAGAATTCTGAAGAAGAAGAACAAGAATTCTGAAGAAGAAGAATTCTGAAGAAGAAGAAGAAGAAGAAGAAGAACAAGAAGAAGAAGACGAAGAATTCTGAAGAAGAAGAACAAGAATTCTGAAGAAGAATTCTGAAGAAGAAGAAGAAGAAGAAGAGAAGAAAGAAGAAGAAGAAGAAGAAGAAGAAGAATTCTGAAGAAGAAGAATTCTGAAGAAGAAGAATTCTGAAGAAGAAGAAGAAGAAGAATTCTGAAGAAGAAGAAGAAGAATTCTGAAGAAGAAGAATTCTGAAGAAGAAGAAGAAGAAGAATTCTGAAGAAGAAGAATTCTGAAGAAGAAGAAGAAGAAGAAGAAGAAGAAGAAGAAGAAGAAGAAGAGAAGAAGAAGAAGAAGAAGAAGAAGAAGAAGAAGAAGAAGAAGAAGAAGAAGAATTCTGAGGAAGAAGAATTCTGAAGAAGAAGAAGTCTGAAGAAGAAGAAGAAGAAGAAGAAGAAGAAGAAGAAGAAGAAGAAGAAGAAGAAGAAGAAGAAGAAGAAGAAGAAGAAGAGAAGAAGAAGAAGAAGAAGAAGACTTGCGAAGAGGAAGAAGAATTGCGAAGAAGAAGAAGAATTACGAAGAAGAATTGCGAAGAAGAATTCCTAAAAATTGCAAAGAAGAACTGCGAAGAAGAAGAAGAATTGCGAAGAAGAAGAATTGCGAAGAAGAAGAATTGCGAAGAAAAAGAAGAATTGCGAAGAAGAATTGCGAAGAAGAAGAATTGCGAAGAAGAATTAAGAAGAAGAAGAAGAAGAAGAAGAAGAAGAAGAAGAAGAAGAAGAAGAAGAAGAAGGAAGAAGAAGAAGAAGAAGAAGAAGAAGAAGAAGAAGAAGACTTGCGAAGAGGAAGAAGAAATTGCGAAGAAGAAGAAGAATTACGAAGAAGAATTGCGAAGAAGAATTGCTAAGAATTGCAAAGAAGAATTGCGAAGAAGAAGAAAATTGCGAAGAAGAAGAATTGCGGAAGAAGAAGAATTGCGAAGAAAAGAAGAATTGCGAAGAAAAAAGAAGAATTGCGAAGAAGAATTACGAAGAAGAATTAAGAAGAAGATAGAAGAAGAAGAAGAAGAAGAAGAAGAAGAAGAAGAAGAGAAGAAGAAGAAGAAGAAGAAGAAGAAGAAGAAGAAAACAACAACAACAACAACAACAACAACAACATCAACAACAAGAACAAGAAAAGAAAAGAACAAGAAGAAGAATTGCTCAGAAGAATTTCGAAGAAAGAATTGCGAAAAATTGCGAAGAAGAATTGCGAAGAAGAATTGCGAAGAAGAAGAAAGAAGAAGAAGAAGAAGAAGAAGAAGAAGAAGAAGAAGAAGAAGAAGAAGAAGAAGAAGATGAGAAGAAGAAGAAGAATTGCGAAGAGAAGAAGAATTCGAAGAAGAACGAGAAGAATCTAAGAAAGAAGAATTGCGAAGAAGAATCGCAAGAATTGCGAAAGAAGAATTGCGAAGAAGAAGAAGAATTGCGAAGAAGAAGAATTGCGAAGAAGGAAGAATGGATAGAAGAAGAATTGAAGAAGAAAAGAAGAATGCGAAGAAGAATTACAAAGAAGAATTGAAAAGAAGAAGAAGAAGAAGAAGAAGAAGAAAATGAAGAAAGAAGAAGAAGAAGAAGAAGAAGAAGAAGAAGAAGAAGAAGAAGAAGAAAAGAAGAGAAGAAGAACAACAAACAACAACAACGAACAGAAGAACAAGAAGAAGAATTGCTCAGAAGAATTCGAAGAAGCGAATTGCGAAGAAAATTGCGAAGAAGAATTAAAAGAAGAAGAAGAAGAAGAAGAGAAGAAGAAAAGAAGAAGAAGAAGAAGAAGAAGAAGAAGAAGAAGAAAAGAACAAGAACAAGAACAAGAAGAACAAAAAAACAAAAAGAACAAAAAGAACAAAAGAACAAGAAGAACAAGAGAGGAGGAGGAGGAGGAGGAGCAGTATCAATAACTGACAAAGGTTTTTGCTGAGAGCCAGGGTAGGTTCAGTGACAGACTTATTTTCTTCAAGTGACATAGGGTGCTTCACTGATCTTCTGGATAAGAAGTGTGTGTGTGTGTGTGTGTGTGTGTGTGTGTGTGTGTGTGTGTGTGTGTGTGTGTGTGTGTGTGTGTGTGTGTGTGTGTGTGTGTTGTGTTATGTGTTGTGTGTTCATCTTTGATGAATATATAATTTTAGTCCAAATGATATGCTAGTCTTTCTTTTCTGTTCTTTTTTTCTTTTCTGTTCTGTTCTGTTCTTCTTCTTTCTTTTTTTCTTTCTTTCTTTCTTTCTTTCTTTCTTTCTTTCTTTTCTTCTTTTCTTTCTGTTTCAGTCACCATTGCATTCTTTCTCTTTTTTTCATATTAACACAAATACAGCAGTTACCATTGCACTCTTTCTCCTTTTCATGTTAATACAAACACCATCACAGTAGTTGCTATTGTATTCCTTCGCTTGTTCGAATTAACACAAATACAGCATATACCATTGCATTCTTTCTCTTTTTCATATTGACACAAACACAAACATAGTAATACCCATTGCACTCGTTCTCTTGTTCAAATTAACATAAACACAACTACAGCAGGTACACTTGCATTCATTCTTTTTCTTCATATTAGCACAAACGCAAGTACAGTAGCTACCATTATACTCTTTTGGGGATTTTATTATTTTGGTTTGTGTGGCTTTTCTTTTACTGTACAGCATTCTTCTCTCTCTCTCTTCTCTCTCTCTCTCTCTCTCTCTCTCTCTCTCTCTCTCTCTTCTCTCTCTCTTCTCTCTCATTCTCTTTCTCTCTTCTCTCTTCTCTCTCTCTCTTCTCTCTCTCTCTCCTCTCTCTCACTAATTTCAAAGACAGTGTGTGTTATCTGACATCTAAGGCAACGCAGTATCAGCACAGGTTCTCTGGTGATTCCATATTTTCTTCCCGGCCAACCAAACACTGACTGCTTGTTTCACCTGGAAGCGTCATTGTCAGAAAACTGAAATGAAGCTGGAAAATGCTAGAACAGAATAAAAGATTAAACAAATCTTCAAAAAAAGACAATACAGAGCAATTAGTAGAGAATAGAATGGACTAAGATGAACGAGGATGAAAGAAAATACAATAAAGTGGAAACGGCAATGCAAGACATGTCCTTTTTTATTTCAAATTTTTAAAATAAAAATGGTGGGAAGGTGTGTGATTTTTGCATATCTGCAATCTTTTACTGTGCTCCTGACTTTATTTTGATCTGTCTGTCTGTCTATCTGTCTGTCTGTCTGTCTGTATGTATGTATGTATGTATGTATTTGTGTATTCATGTATTTATGTATGTCTAGTTGTGTGTGTATGTCTCTGTGTCTTACACACACACACACACACACACACACACACACACACACACACACACACACACACACACACCAACACTAAACGAAACACACACAACGAAAGTCATAAACACAAGCAACGCATGCTTAAGCACAATGCACTTTCAGGCAAAATGAATTTCAAAACAACAAAAAGAAACCAAACAACTTTTCCCCTTAAAAATGCTATGTTAAGAATGTCTTCAGCCACGAAAAGCTCTTACCATAACAACATACACCCCCACTTCTTTTTTAAAAGGAAAACCAACTCTGCGAAGTTGGTATACGGCTGCTCATTCTGATGAGATACCGAAAAAGATTCATACAGGCAACCTTCTCATTCAACACTTTATTTACAACATCAAAGTGATTCCTATATGGAATGTATGAGTTGGTTAGAAAGCATAATCTGGGTGAGACCTTGGGTTGTTGAGCTGGGGAACGCACATCAATATTAACAACAACAGCAACAACTACAGCAGCAGCAGCAGCAGCAGCGGCAACAACAACTACAGGCAGCAGCAGCAGCAGCAGCAGCAGCAGCAGCGGCAACAACAATTACAGCAACAGCAGCAGCAGCAGCAGCAACAACAATTACAGCAACAGCAGCAGCAGCAGCAGCAACTACAACTACAGCAGCAGCAGCAGCAGCGGCAACAACAACAATTACAGCAGCAGCAGCAGCGGCAACAACAACTACAGCAGCACAGTGGCAAAATCAATAACAACGGATGTACACAACAACAACAAACAACAACAAAATTATCACATGCTATAGTCAGAGGTTTGTCAGTAGTCTTTGCAATCAAAGCACCAAAGGTTTGCACTAGAATGACGCGTACCCTCAATAAAACGTTGACACAGTTTTGAAGCCGGAGTATCCCTGCCTATTACGGTAAAAATACTCAAACGTTTTGCCAATGCGTACTTACACGTTTCACAGTGATTCCTTGATGTGACCAGTGAGAGTTTATACTCAGTGTACCGGCAGTGTTATATGATGAAACGCCCAACAATAGCAGCATACACGGAAACGATAGGAAATATCACCATCAGCAGCATCGGCATCAGCAGCAGCAGCAGCAGCAGCAACAGTATCAGCAGCAGCAGCAGCAGCAGCAGCAGCAACAGCAGCAGCATCAACAAAAACAAGAACAACAAAAACTACGTAGGAATATCAGAGTTGATATCTAGTTCGCATTTTCAGCTAAACATTCACCCCATAAAAGCATGTTAATACATATGAAATTTCATAGCAACAGACTATCATTTGCATAAAGATGTAACGAAGGTAATGGAAATGAATCACGTTTCTATTAATGCGAGCTGATTTGCATAGCACTGCGACAGAGTGAATCAGCATATGTAACGTTTGCTGAAGATGCAGCTACATTTGCATAACCTTGACATAATGCTGAGACAGAAAATATGTAAGACAGATCCCACATTTTCTAATAATGCACGTGGAATTGCAACACTTTTTAAAATTTGATTTTCTTCTGCGATTGTTATAATGAAAAGAATATTTCTCTCATTATGTCTTTGTCTATATTTCTCGCTGTGTTATGTTTGTATGTTGCAATGTCTGTCCATGTTTTTCTCTTTACTGCTCGTGCTTCTTCTTCCTCTTTTTACGTTATTGCTTTTAATCTTCTCTCTATGTGTATAGTTTATAAAACACATACACACATTCACGCACGCACACACACACACACACACGCAAGCACACCCACGCACACGCACACGCACGCACACACACACACACACACATGGAGAAGAAGAAATTAAAGGAGATTTTGAAGAATTAGAAAAAGAACTTGAAGAAAATTTCAAAGAAGAATTTAAGGAAGAAGGTGAAGAATTTGAAGACGAAGACGTTAAAGATTTTGAAGACTTTGAAGAAGAACTTGAAGAAGAATTCGAACAAAATTAAGAAAGTATTAGAAGGTTTTGAAGACAAAGAATTTAAAGACAAATTTGGAGGAGGAGGAGAAGGAGGAGGTGGAGTATAGATTGAAACAAACAAAAATAATAATAGCAACAACATTTGCAACAACAAGAACAGTGAGTTGATGTTGTGTGTGTGTGTGGTGTTTACACTTCAACATCTTTGCTTCATATCACACCTTCAACACACTTCTACATGGGTGACGTCATCAACATGGCGAAAACAAGCAGCGACTAAAACCAGCGCTGAGTGTGCAAATACTTACAAAATGACAAAAACAAGACGGACAAGATCAACATCATGCTATCCTGCAAACGTGACGACAAGCAAAAATAACGAAGACGGCAGTGATACAGCACCCTCAAGGACAAATTTCGACAAAAATGCAGTCTACCGAGAATAGATCTGGATCTACGTCTCAAACTGTTACCAGTGGCAATGACAACAGTCATCCTGGTTGTGAACAGAACACCTCTGCAATTGCAGAATTACAAAGAACCATTCTGCAGCTGGTGGAAAAAATAACCAGTCTGGAAAAGACCCTTGCCACCCAGACGCAACTACTAGCTGCATACGGTGTGGCAGAAAGACTGGGCTCCACAAGGGAAGATTCTGGCTGGGCGACGACAGGAACCCAGACAGAACCAGTTCTACCTGCCTCCCCATCACCGCCTGCCACCTATGCAGAAGCTGTTCAACAGCAACGGGCTCCTATTGCACCTAGGCCTAAGCAACCTCAGCTGCCTGTAGGCCCAAAGAGGTCAGTGTGTCCAAGTACAACTAACACTAGGCCTAAAAAAGAAAAACCAGACCTGACAGGGCGCCAGACTCTGACGCGAAAAACATCTGACGTCAAACCATGTAGTGCAGAAGAACATTCTGCTCTTCCCTCTGTACTCCTTCTGCAAGACTCCGTTCTAAATGGCGTTAATGGCAAACGTCTAGGACAGTCTTATGGGTTCAGAGTAGAGAAAAGAAAATCATATCAAATCAGTGACATTCCTTAAAATTTTGATTGTGCCCTGCTATTAAAAAACCCCCATGCTTGTCGTTCTTGTGGGGTTTGATCTAAAATTTTG
>CM054149.1:44969011-44974712 GCA_028751875.1 Rapana venosa | reverse complement strand
CACGCGTGTCATCTATCACCCATGGTTTTAAAGTAGCAATGGAAAAAAAGTAGACTGGAACCTTATAGGTGGGTTTGGTCCACTTCATGGACATACGTTGCTGGCAAACATTAAGATGGAATATTTCTGTTGTTGTGGGTTGTTTTGTCTTCAATAATGCAAATAAACATTCACTTGCATTGAGCTGCAACGGAATCATACTTTGCATGGATGTGCAGAGTTCAAACCTGTCATACAATTTGAAAAAAAGTCCATCACATACCCTTTTTTTTAAGGGTTGGTTGATTGTCCTTTGTTGTCTTTGTTACTGACAAGCTGGTCTCCTTACTGTCTAAAATAAAATGTTGGTAAAAATAACAATATCATACCCCCCCCCCCCTAACAAAACACCTACAAAACTCTGCTTGGCTTATGCACTATCAGACGTCTCAAATCGTTCAACAATGGACGACTTGACCTCCTTACCAGGAAATTTGTTTTCAAGAACTAAGGGAAACAGCGACCGTTCTGTTCTATAAATCATCTATCAGACTTTTGACAACAAGTCAACGTTCCCCTACCCTACAATGCAGAACAAGAGACTAATGGAAGCGCGCGCGCGCGCGCGCACACACACACACACACACACACCACACACACACTGTGAATAGCCTACAGAGAGGTATGCGTGTGCACAAAGAGAGAGAGAGAGAGAGAGAGAGAGAGAGAGAGAGAGAGAGAGAGAGAGAGAGGTCAATGGCCTGGACATTTTGATTTGGGTAATTGTTTTTTTTTTCTTTTTAATCTACACATGTTGTCTTTCTCCACGACATAAATTGGGTTCACGTGGTACCAACGGAATTCATTTTTCTGCTAGTGTCTGATATTTCTTTCGCATTTGTGTTGCCATCCTCTTTTATGTTGTTTGAGATTTTTGGGGGTTTTGTTGGTTGTTATGTATGTTTGGAGGGGGTAATAAACAACAGTTTGAAGCTAAGTCACCAAAATGCTGGGCAATAGTCATACTCTGACCTGATAAACGTTCTTTACACACACACACACAGACGCACGCACGCACACACACTTACATTGCACGTGAGCGTTTATTCCATTATTTTTGTAATAAAAGAGTAATAAGATAGCAAAATAAAATAAATAAGACACACAAACACACACACATACACACACAAACACAAACACACAAACACACACATGAACACACATACACATGCACTCACACACACATACACAGAAACACATAAACACACACATAGAAACACAGACACACACACACACACACACAAAGAAACACAGAAACACACACACACACACACACACACAGAAACACATAAACAAAGAAACACACACACATACACACACGCACGCACGCACGCACGTACACACACAACCACACACACACACACCACCACAATCATCACACATGTGGTTCATTATCAGAATGTAAATTAACACAGGATAAGACGTTTGTGCGCATACATGTCTGCTACACAACCGTGCTTGAAGTTTGAACTGAAGTTTCTTCTGTAATGGAAAATACTTATAGACAGTGATCCCCAGCGATTGTCATCATCGATATAAAAGACATTCAAAATGCAATTTTATTCATTTTTTTTATTCCTTTATTTCGAGGATAATGAAATATACACTCATGTGTTATTTTTTACATCCAGTCCCTGTGTGTGTACAGTTTTGTAAATGTTGTCATCCGTTCCCACCGGCACACATTGACCTACTCTTAGGGAAAGCGGAACTGGTTTTAACGTGTGCGTAAGATGTTCTACGTGCGTTCACACATGGAACCTCCGTTTATAGTCTCATGCAAGGACTTTTTGGGGAGAGTGGAGTCGGCACTGATGTTAACTCCAGAGGAAAAATCCTCTTGAACGAGATGGACATTTCGTAGTATAACCAAAGAAACCTTGGTACTTTGATTATCTCAATAACTTGGCAGATATTTTTGCCTGGGTACAAAAATTAATGTCACTCCGTACGAACAACTGTGTTATTGCCTGATCCCTGAGATAACAATAGTCCATTGTGTGTGTGTGTGTGTGTATACATTAGACTTCCAGGCGAGGTCTCACACAGACGATTGTGTAAAAATGAGAGAAAAAAATGAGTGTGAGGGTCGGGGGTGGAGGTGGGGGGATGAGTGTGTGTCAAAAAGAGAAACAGAGAGAGAGAGAGAGAGAGAGAGAGAGAGAGAGAGAGAGAGAGAGAGAGAGAGAGAGAGAGAGAGAGAGAGAGAGAGAGGAGAGAGAGAGAGAGAGAGGAGAGAGAGACGCAAACGCAATTTCGCAAACGCAATTTTATTTCACGAGGGTAATAGATTAAGTAACAAGACTTTTTTCATCCAGCCTTCAAAATGAAAAGAAAAGAAAAAGCTGCAAGAAAAGCAAAAGCATAATTATGATACATATGAAAGTACACACACATTGATATCAACAAATACACGAGAGAGAGAGATAGAGACAGAGACAGAGACAGACAGACAGACGGACAGACAGACAGACAGGCAGACAGGCAGGCAGGCAGACAGACAGATAGAGAGAGAGAGAGAGAGAGAGAGAGAGAGAGAGAGGAGAGAGAGAGAGAGAGAGAGAGAGAGAGAGAGAGAGAGAGAGAGAGAGAGAGAGAGAGGAGAATGAATGAATGAATGAACGAATTTTATTTGACAAAAGCTACAAGCCCATCAGTCAAAGGGGTTAATTGTAAGTAACATATTAACATAGGAATGAATATGAAAAGGACATGAGTAATAATCCAAAGTCCAGATAAATGCCAACCAATATTTTCAGTTATTACGTATAGGATCCGTTTCATCATAGTCTGCTTACGTTTATCTAGAGCCTGCGTTATATATGTAAATTTAGAGAGAGAGAGAGAGAGAGAGAGAGAGAGAGAGAGAGAGAGAGAGAGAGAGAGAGAGAGAGAAGAGAAGAGAGAGAGAAGAGAGAGGAGAGAGAGAGAGAGAGAGAGAGAGAGAGTATGTGTATGTATAACTGTGTGTGCGTGTGTGTGCGTGTGTGCGTGCGCGCGAGCGTGTGTGTGCGCGCGCGTGTGTGTTTATGTGTGTGTCTGTGTGAGGTGGCCTGTTTGTGTGGGTACGTCTAGTCAAATTTTTTGGGATGTGTGGTGTGCGTGTGTGTGTGTGGTAGTATGTATGTAGGTGTGGGTGTGTTTTTGTGTGTGTATGCGCGTGTGAGTGTACGCGTATACATGTCCATGCGTGCACGTACGTGCGTGTTTATTTATTTTATTTATGTTTTATTTATTTTACTCTATTGTTTCGAGGATAATGAAATAAGCACTCATGTGCTTTTTTCATCCAGTCCCCGTGTGTATGCAGTTTTGTAAATTTTGTCATCCGTTCCAACCAGCACACAATGGCACAGTCTTCCGGGGTTGTGTGTGTGTATGTGTGTGTGTGTGTGTGTGTGTGTGTGTGTGTATGTGTGTGCCTGTGTGTGTTCGTGTGTCTGTGTGTGTCTATTTGTGTGTGTGGGAAGGTGAGGTCCCGTTTGTAAACGCACACAGATTATCTTATGCGCGCGTTAAAACATGAACCGACTTTCAGAAGAGTAGGACATTGTATGCCGGTGCTGTGGGAATGGATAACAAAATTTACGAAACTGCAAGCACAAAGGAACTGGACGTAAAAAAAAAGTCACACGAGTGCATAATCAATTATCCATGAAATAGAATACTACAAAACTTTAATATCGACAGAGACAGAAACAAAGAAGGAGAGAATGTGTGTAACAGCAAAAATCTTGCATCCGAGTTTCGTGAGAGAATGTGTGTAAGTTAAACAGCAGATTCTTACATCCAAGCTTCGTAACTGCTTTACTCTTTCAATTGAGAAGGTCACTCACAGAGTTCAACTGTCTTCTGCTAGACCAATGTTTCGTCTGATTGTAGACGGAGGAGG
Source organism: Rapana venosa (assembly GCA_028751875.1). Classification (NCBI taxonomy): domain Eukaryota; kingdom Metazoa; phylum Mollusca; class Gastropoda; order Neogastropoda; family Muricidae; genus Rapana; species Rapana venosa. Next base: position 44,970,781 of record CM054149.1, on the reverse strand, counting down.
GTAGGGGAGGGGGTGGGGGGGTTAGAGACCTAACGTAACAGAGTAATTAGCAGGAAAGACGGATGTCAGTGGTGTGGAATCATTAAGGACAAACATATACCATAGAGGACACACTATTAACCTCAAGAAAGCCCCAAACCAAATAAAAAAGTCAATCAAGAAAAAATAATACTGATCTACAGGTAGAGAGGAACATACAGGAAACCAAATATAGAGATAACACTCATACTCTGTGTTTGTGTGTGTGTTGTGTGTGTGTGTTGTGTGTGTGTGATTGTGTGTGTGTGTTTGTGTGTGTGTGTTTGTGTGTGTGTGTGTTTGTGCTTGTGTGAGAAAGAGATTTTATTTTATTTTATTTTATTTTATTCTTTTACATCGAGGATAATAGAATAACCACTCATTGCGCTTTTTTTACATCCAGTCTCCGTGTGTATGCGGTTTTGTGAATTCTGCCATCTGTTCCAACTGGAACACAATGGCCTACTCTTACAAAAGCGGAACAGGATTTAACGTGTGCGCACGATTGGCACACGGGGCCTCGGTTTATAGTGTCATCCGAAGGACTTTTGGGGAGGGAGGGAGAGAGAGAGAGAGAGAGAGAGAGAAGAGGAGAGAGAGGAGAGAGGAGAGAGAGAGAGAGAGAGAGAGAGATGAGGAGAGAGGAGAGAGTGAGATGTTTTGAGAGAGAGGAGAGAGATGGATGTGTGTGTGTATGTATGTATGTGTGTATGTATGTGTGTATGTAAGTTTTGGAGTGTGATAGTGATGTGTGTGTGAGTGTGCGTGTACAGTTTATATGTCGGAATGAATAATTATGCACGTGTGCATCATAAATGTGTCAGAGCAAATCCCACTAGCGTCGTTTAAGCATTCCGAATCGCAAGATGCTGCACTTTGAGACACAACAACTGGCACAGAAACCTGCACATCTAAATATTGGTGTTGGCCTTTTTCCATAGTTTGCTATTAACCCACACAAAAGCATCAAAGGCGCTGTTTTAACCCTTACCACAATGAACATGACAGGTCAACCAGCTTAATTTATTTGCTTAAAGCTTCAAACTTGAAAGTCAAGCACTTACGCAGTCTTGTATATTACGTGAGACTCGCAATGGATTTCGTGAGGTTTTTTTGGTTTTGTTCTTAAGAAAGTATGAGTCTCTAAGACCTTCTTTTTTAAGTCTCTTAAGACCTATTACGCCAGAATATCAGCATCGATATTTCCTCGTTACTTTATGATGTGTGACAAGCTAGGTCTGTCGGATGGATGGAAAAAGGAGCAGGGGCTAGGCATCTCTAAAAACAGCATTTTTTCTGTTTTATTACTATTTTGTTCATTCACGAACCAAAAAACCCAACAAAACATTTATGAAACCTACTTTTAAAGAATACAAATAAAAAACATATCTTGATATAAATCTTTTTTTCTTTATTTTTGTAATGAGAATAAGTGGGCCTGTCAGGTTCACGAGTTACGGTCGACGTTGAAAGACTCAGAATTTCCTGAAACTGGAAGTCTAAGACCCTGTTAATTCTTGTCTAGACATTGCGTACTTTAAAAAAAACCCACAAATACAACCCGGTGCTACCAAATTGAAAACCAAACGAAGAAAGATTAGTCTGGTTTGTAGGCAAGAAAGAGAAGCGAGTCAACACAAAGACAGTTTTGATGCCCCTAGCATCGATCGGGTTTGGTTTAGTCATGTTCATCAAGAAAGGTAGGCAAGGTAAGGCTAAGCAGTCACAAGGCAAGGCACAGGGAGCTTGCTT
>CM054149.1:44956511-44964011 GCA_028751875.1 Rapana venosa | reverse complement strand
CTTCTTCTTCTTCTTCTTCTTCTTCTTCTTCCGCTCCTCCACCTCCTCCACCTCCTCCTCTTTTCTTTTCTTCTTCTTCTTCTTCTTCTTCTTCTTCTTCGCATTCTTCTTCTTCTTCTTCTTCTTCTTCTTCTTCTTCTTCTTCTTCTTCTTCTTCTTCTTCTTCTTCTTCTTCTTCTTCTTCTTCTTCTTCTTTTCTTCTTCGCATTCTTCGCATTCTTCTTCTTCTTCTTCCGCTCCTCCACCTCCTCCACCCCCTCCTCTTTTCTTCTTCTTCTTCTTCTTCTTCTTTGCATTTTTTTTTCTTCCTCTGCTGCTGCTGCTGCTCCTACTACTCCTTCTTTTTCTTCTTTTTTTGAGAGTATGAACACGGATATTCATAAAAGAACTGGTAACCTAGACAACAAAGGACAGACATGTACCCATACAACCAAGTAGTTTGCAGACTCCGTTGGGACGGCATTCACACGAACCGAACGGGCAGACGAGGCATACACCCAGTTTCTGTTTTCTATCAAGCGGGGCAAGGCGGCTGCTGGACTCTGTGTCAAAAACCAGACAGGACTTTCTGGTCAGAACGTGACAAAAACGGCCTTCTTGAATAAAGGCTGGTGTTTGTGACAAAATGTTCCTTGCCAACTTTCTCCATCTTAGTCAATCTCCCTGTCTCTGTTTCTATCTCTGTCTGTCTCTCTCTCTTTCTCTGTGTCTCTGTTTTTGTCTCTTTTTTGTCTCTGTGTGTCTGTGTGTGTGTGTCTGCATCTCTGCCTGTGTCTCTCTGTCCGTTTGTCTGTCTGCCTCTCTTTGTCTATGTATGTCTCTGTCTGTGTCTCTGTCTCTCTCTGTCTCTCTCTGTCTCTTTCTTTGTCTCTGTATGTCTGTGTCTGTGTTTTTGTCTGTCTGTGTCTGTCTGTCTGTCTCCCTCTCTCACTCTCTCTCTCTCTCTCTCTCTCTCTCTCTCTCTCTCTAACAGCTTAAAACTCTTCTCCAAAAGAGCACTGTCACTTCGAGTATGAGACTCGTGTGTTTACAGCAAAAATAGAGAGAGGTAGCGTGCACGCAGTAATGTTTTACTTTGTCAAGACTTGTGTTCTTTTTCTTAAACAACATCTTTTGAGATTGGCTTGAGTTTTCCCAGAGCTGGTGATTGTCTGTGGACCTCTTGACATTACCTCTGTTTTTGTTCCATCCATACACAAGGATAAGTCGAAGAAAAGTCCTGCCTGTCTGAAATTACTGTGCGATGACTGTTTTGAATAAGTTCTAGCTTCTAGTATTAACCTGCGATATCAGGTTTCATAGGGTGTCCACGGTGAAAATGTTGATGATGTCTATTAAGGGGGCGTTTCGTCAAGGTTTTAAGCTTTTCTCTCTTTCATGCAAATCCACCCCCATTGTGGAGAGAAATGAAGGTTTAGGATGGTTCTCCTTCCAATATTAACTGACTCCCATTGTTTTCCTTGACCATGTCAACATATGTGTGTGTGTGTGTGTGTGTGTGTGTGTGTGTGTGTGTGTGTGTGTGTGTGTGTGTGTGTGTGTGTGTGTGTGTGTGTGTGTGTATGTGTGAACGCCATACGTGGACCATACCAGCTGACATTGAAAGAAGGATACATGCAATGGAGATAAGATGCTTTCACAAAATTCTTGGTATTTCATACAGAGATTATAGAACTGACGAGGAAGTAAAAAAAAAAAAGACTCGAAAACGTCACTGGGGCCATATGATGAGGTTCTTATTTCTGTGGGGAAAAATGCAAACTGAAGTGGTACTGGCACGTCACACGAATATCTAGACTGGCTAAGACTGTCATGCAAAAGAAGAGTACCAGGAAGAAGACGCGGGGAGAGAGAGAGAGAGGAGAGAGAGAGAGAGAGAGAGAGAGAGGAGAGAGAGAGAGAGAGAGAGAGAGAGAGTTAGAGAGACAGAGAGCGAGGAGAGAGAGAGAGAGTGAGAGAGAGAGAGAACAAAGAGAGTGAGGGAGAATTGAATTGAACTGAATGAATTTTATTTAAAGAGGGTAATGGCATAAGCAAATATACTTTTTTACAACCAGCCCTCTGGGCACAAAAAATAAGAAGAAGAAGAACAACAGCAAACAAGAAAAATATGTACCAAAACCAAAAAAATATATATATGAAGAAGAGAAAGTAATCCATCATATTATCAAAATGCAAAGGAAAAAAATATTTTACGCATATACCCTTATCTTTTACAAAAGCACGAGCACAAAGTAAAAAAAAATCATATTTGAAGTAGAGAGAAAAATGGCTGGAGAGTAGAGTAGATTAGAGTAGAGTAGAGTAGAGTAGAGGAGAGTAGAGTAGAGTTGAGTAGAGTAGAGGAGAGTAGAGGAGAGTAGAGGAGAGGAGAGTAGAGGAGAGGAGGAGTAGAGGAGAGGAGAGGAGAGGAGAGTAGAGAGAGAGATAGAGGAGAGGAAGAGGGAGGAGAGGAGAGGGAGAGAGTAGAGCACAGTAGAGGGAGTAGAGGAGAAAAGAGGAGAGGAGAGGAGAGGAGAGGGAGGAGAGTAGAGACAGTAGAGGAGAGTAGAGGGGGAATAGAGGAGGTAGAGGAGAGGAGAGGAGAGTAGAGGAGAGTAGAGGAGAGGAGAGGAGAGGAGAGGAGAGTAGAGGAGAGTAGAGGGGGAGGAGAGGAGAGGAGAGTAGAAAGGGGAGGAGAGGAGAGAGAGAGAGTAGAGCACAGTAGAGGAGAGTAGGAGGAGAGGAGAGGAGAGTAGAGGAGAGGGAGAGGAGAGGAGAGGAGAGTAAAGACAGTAGAGGAGAGTAGAGGAGAGGAGAGTAGAGTAGAGTTGAGTAGAGGAGAGGAGAGGAGAGGAGAGGAGAGTAGAGGGTGAGTAGAGTAGAGGAGAGTAGTGGAGAGGAGAATAGGGAGGGGAGAGGAGAGGAGAGTAGAGTAGAGGAGAGGAGAGGAGAAGAGAGGAGAGGAGAGGAGAGAGAGAAGAAGAGAGGAGAGGAGAGGATGAGTAGAGGAGAGTAGAGTAGGGGAGAGTAGAGGAGAATAGAGGAGAGGGAGTAGAGTAGAGTAGAGGAGAGGAGAGTAGAGGAGAGGAGAATAGAGGAGAGGAGAGGAGATAGAGGAGAGGAGAGGAGAATAGAGGAGAGGAGAGGAGAATAGAGGAGAGTAGAGGAGAGGAGAGTAGAGTAGAGTTGAGTAGAGGAGAGGAGAGGAGAGGAGAGTAGAGTAGAGTTGAGTAGAGTAGAGGAGAGTAGAGGAGAGGAGAATAGAGGAGAGAGAGGAGAGGAGAGGAGAATAGAGGAGAGGAGAGGAGAGGAGAAAAGAGGAGAGGAGAGGAGAATAGAGGGAGGAGAGAGAGAAAGACGCTTTGACGCTTTGACCAATTTATTGTCATTGACCAATGTGGCCTATTGACAAGGGGGTTAATATATGACTTTCTTTTGTAAATACAAATAAATACAAGAAAAATCACATGATGCATTTAACGTAATGAAAACAAACCCGCTGACCCCCAAAAAAGAAAAGAAAAAAAAAGCTCTCTATAAACGGATACGACATTAAGCTCTGACGTAAACTCAGTTTCAAACTGAACACAAAGTAATAACAAGGATGAACAACAGGAATCAATAAGCAATAACTAAAATAATGAAAAGAACATTCTAGAATGCTATATTAGACCATCCAATGAAATTGTATGTGAAAATTTCAATCAATATTCTTGCTGGAGATTACAGCGTAATTATAAATGTTTCTTTAGGTGTGTAACAAAATGTTGGAGTTTACATAATATAAATGGTTTTTTTTAGTATAGTCACAAATGTTAAACTCAGTGGAACTTAGCTGTTATTGTTGTAATTTCAGTGCTTCAGCAATACACTTGCAACCGATTTGATCAGAATATCATCATCAGACGATAAGATAGAAAAAAATATCTTGCCTTCGGAAAGCTTCTACATGGAGAACACCACAGTTTTCACGTATGGAAACATATGATTGACGGAGTGAGTGACGGGGGGAGTGACGGGCCTTTGAAGAGAGAGAGAGAGGAGAGTGTGTGTGTGTGTGTGTGTGTGTGTGGAGAGAGAGAGAGAGAGAGAGAGAGAGAGAGAGAGAGAGAGAGAGAGAGAGAAACAGACAAATAGGGGCAGACAGAGACAGAGACACAGAGAGAGAAACAGACAGACAAACAAAAGACAAACACACATACAGACAGAACACAGACAGACAGACAATGACTGACAGACACGAGAGAGATAGACAGACTATGAAAAGCATGGTTGATTTACGTCATGGCAAAATGAGACTTACGTATATCACAATGGTTAAAAAAATATGTATGTACATTTTTTCATAGTGCAAAATCAACAGCCAGTCTTTGTGAGCTTTTCATTCACCAGAAACTGTTTCAAAGATTTTTTAAAGTGTGGCATGGAAGAAATATTTTTTAAGGATACTGGCATATTATTCCAATAAGTGCCACCACTAAATATGACTAGAATTTGAACAAATCTAGTCTGGGTTTTAGTAAAAGTAGTATGTTCTTTCGAGCCAGAAGGCCCATAGAGCCGGAGCTTATCCCGGTTTCTGTAGCGTTAAGCGAACTGATGGTTTTTCACCACCCCTGTGACAGGACGCTAGTCTGTCGCCAGATACTTCCCCAGCAGAGCTGGTACCCACTTGTACACCTGGGTGGAGTGAGGAAAATAGGAGTAAGGTGTCTTTCCCAAGGACACAACACCGAGCCGAGCGGGGATCGAACCCGCGACCTCTGGATCACGAGTTGACCGCCTAAACCACTCGACCACGGTGCCTCCAGTCTGGGTTTTGGCACAGTAATTTTATGTGAATGACGATAAGTATTAAAGCGTTGTTGTATTCCAACTCCAAATTGAAAAGGTAAAATGTCAACTGTTTTGTAGTCCATAGAAGTTAACGAATTTGATTTCAAGAGAATAAGTTTAATGGCACGCTTGTATAATCTAGCCAGAGGTTTCAAAGTATTTGCACTTGCAGAGTCCCACAAGGTTGATGCATATTCTAGAACAGAATTTATATGCGCATGGAAAAATTGTTTTCTAGCACTAAAATTAAGGAAGTGTTTTATTTTAGATAGCTGAAACACCTTGTGGGATACATTTTTACTTAGTTTGGCGATGTGCTCTTGCCATGAAAGATTATGATCGATAGTGATTCCTAATACCTTGTGGGAATATATTTCTTCAATATTTTCACCAGAGACATTTAGAGGAGACATAGAAGAAAGCTGATTTTGTCGCTTTTGTCTAGTTGTTATGCACATACACTTAGTTTTACTTGGATTTAGGGACATGTGATTTAGTTCTGCCCATCTGGTAAGTTGATGTATATTGTCTTGGAGACTAGATGACAAAAAGTTTAAGGAATAGTTTTTATCATGAATTGAGTTGTCATCTGCAAATAAGTCACAAGAAGCATTTATGTACAAAGGCAAGTCATTAATATAAAGGGAGAAAAGTACTGGGCCTAGAACTGAACCTTGGGAACAACATTTGTCACTGTGAGAAAATCAGAATGAGAAATGCCAACAAATACTGACTGTTGTCTATTTGACCAAAATGATTTGAAAAATCGAAAAGTATTATTAGATATTCCATATAGTTGTAGTTTTTTTAACACAAGTGTGTGGTTTATAACATCGAAAGCCTTCGCAAAATCGGCGAAGACAACTCCAGTAAACATATTGTTATTTATATTTAAAAGCCATTTGTCTACCATTTTTATCAGAGCCGTGTTACATGAATGATTTTTCCTGTAACCTGCTTGACTTGGATTATCAAACAATTTTTTTTTCTAAATGTAGAATCAAATATTTTTGTACATGCTTCTCTAGAGGCTTAGATAGATATATAATATCGATATTGGCCTGTAGTTGGAAGGTTCATCCGATGCACAAGATTTAAAGAGAGGAATTACTTTAGCCGTTTTAAACTGAGAGGGAAAATAAGCTTTTTCAATGTAAAGATTATAAATAAATGTAAGAGTATCGGCTTTTACAGGCGCAGCAGTTTTAATTATTTTACTGTCCAGTCCGCGGAAATCCCTTGTGGCTGACTGATTTAACTGCAATTGAGATGTCAGCACTTCAGGTAAAGAAATAAATGGAATATGTAGTTTAGAACGTACATTTTTTGATTCACAATAAGCCCTTAAGTGTTCCAAATCATTACTTCTCCAGTCTTCACACTTTATCAAATTGTCACCTATCTTGACAAAATGATTATTCAATCTAATGGGAGAGATATCTTTTACTGTAGTGTGTGACTTTATGTCAGTTTTGTTTGTCAGTAGATTAATGGCTTTCCATATGTGTCTACAGTTTTTTCTGTCAGATACAAGATCTTGGAAGTACTTTTGTTTAGCTGCACGCTCATGGTCGTCACCTTGTTTCTTTGGTTTTTAAAATCTTTATCATGTTTATATTTTAAAACGTCTCTTTTCTTTCTTTCTTTCTCTATTTCTTCTGTTATCCATGGAGGCTTTGGCTTGGATTTTACGCGTTTCGTTTTTATAGGAGCGTGTTTATTATACATTTCAGAGAAGGTGCGTATCCAGAAATCTATGGCTTCTTCTGGATCTGTTTACTGATAAACATGTGAACAAGTGGCGTTTGCTAGAACATTAGGAAAGAGAGACAGAGAGAGAGAGGACAGAGAAAGAGAGAGAGAGAGAGAGAGAGAGGAAGAGAGAGAGAGAGAGAGAGAGAGAGATAGAGAGAGATAAAGACAGACAGACACAGACACAGGCACAGACAGACAGACACTGACAGAATCAGAGGCAGAGAGGCAGAGAGGCAGAGAGACAGAGAAAACGATGGGAAGACAACATCAGAGAGAGGAATTGCCTTGAGTGGAATCACACATACTACGGAAGGCTGAGAACGATGGAGGAAGCTGGTTGCAAAATTCGATTATGGTGACCCAGCTGTCTACTAGACTACGGGATAGGCGAAGATGAAGGTGACTCGATTTTAGAGGTATTATGCATACGGCTCTCAAAATTTTTTAAAGAGTTGGAGCTACAAAAGGGGGCCTTGGCATGCTCGAGCAAATGTATAAGACCCCGTCTTCACAGATTCTTGAACACAATGTGCACTGCTACCCTCGGTGTAAGGTTGGTGGATGGTGTGAATCCATTTCTGGCCCGTGTTGTAGTTCACAGTCGTCGCTAAAAATGCAATAATTATACTGTACTCTGTCGACTGCCTTCAAACTGTAGTTACGTTGACTTCCCCGTAGTGATACTGGGAGCCTGTATCCATGAATAGCTCGACATTCCTTCTTTTCTATCCCTCATCTTTTCTACCTTGTTCTTGATGCATCTTGTTTTGGCCCAAAGAACAAAAACAGTAGCTGCTGTCTGAACTTTCGAAATAAGACAAAGAAGCTTCATAGACTTGCTTGGGTTTCTTTGTCTTCTTCTGCTTCTGTCAGAAATTGAGGACAGCCAGGTCGTGAAGTATATTGTCTCTTTCAGGACAAGAGAAC
>CM054149.1:44949011-44951511 GCA_028751875.1 Rapana venosa | reverse complement strand
TGTCAAGTGTGAGTTGAGTCCTTCATATTTAGTTTGTATGCGTGCCTCCCTTTTGCTCGCTTCCTTACTACAGTGACTTTGTTTTAAAGAAGGTAAACGAGAGAAAACAAAATATAAAGAAGACATCCCTTCAGTTGAACGTGTGCACGATTCTAAGCAATCTCACTCATGCATGTCATATGCTTGTCGTGAGATACCGGTTTTGTTTTGCATATCGAAATGGTTTCTTGCATAGGAAAACTTATGTACATCAATGCATGAGTAATGATGGGTAAAACATTGATTAAAGAGGACATCCCTTGAGGAAAGAGGGTAAAACATTGATAAAAAAGGACATCCTTTAAGGACAGGGGGTAAAACATTGATTAAAAAGGACATCCCTTGAGGACAGGATGGTAAAACGTTGATTAAAAAGGACGACCCTTGAGGACATGGGAATAAAATATTGATTAAAGATGACATCCTTTATGGCCCAGGCCAAAAGCTGTGTCAGTTATTATTGATGTCAGCTAATTGCCAAGGCTTACATTAAAACGTTGTTATGATGTAAAATGTTGTGTTGAGATTGCCTTCAGCCATGACAAGCTCTTAACATAACAACCCGCACTCTCCTTTGTTAAAGGAGAAAAAAATCCTCTGAAGTCGGAGTATGGCTGCCTATGTGGCGAGGTACTTGAAAATAGTCATACACGCAAACTTCCATCCGGTGTGCTTCCTATCTCACAGAGATTCCCAGGTGGGATGAGTGAGGCAGAGCGCATGTTCTTGGTGACCCCCAGGGTGTAAAGCTGGAGAACGCACAAAACAACAACATCAAAACATTGAATAAAAAGGACATTCTTTGAGAACAGGAGGTAAAGCATTGATTAAAAAGCACATATCTTGAGGACAAAGGGGTAAACATTGATTAAAAAGGACATCTCTTTGAGGACATGGGGGTAAAACATTGATTAAAAAGGACATATCTTAAGGACATGGGGGTAAAACATTGATTAGAAAGGACATCTCTTGAGGACAGGAGGGTAAAACATTGATTAAAAAGGACATTCTTTGAGGCCATGGGGGTAAAACATTGATTATAAAGGACATCTCTTGAGGACAAGAGAGTAAAACATTGCAACAACATGACGACTCATGAGGTCAGGAGGGTAAAAAAATATATATAAATGATATCTCTTGAGGACAGGAGAATAAACCATTGATAAAAAGGACGACTGTTGAAGACAAGAGGGTAAACCTTGATAAAAAGATGACTGTTGAAGACAAGAGGGTAAACCTTGATAAAAAGACAACTGTTGAAGACAAGAGGGTAAACCTTGATAAAAAGATGACTGTTGAAGACAAGAGGGTAAACCTTGATAAAAAGACAACTGTTGAAGACAAGAGGGTAAACCTTGATAAAAAGATGACTGTTGAAGACAAGAGGGTAAACCATTGATAAAAAGACAACTGTTGAAGACAAGAGGGTAAACCTTGATAAAAGGACAACTGTTGAAGACAAGAGGTAAACCTTGATAAAAAGATGACTGTTGAAGACAAGAGGGTAAACCATTGATAAAAAGGACGACTGTTGAAGACAAGAGGGTAAACCTTGATAAAAAGACAACTGTTGAAGACAAGAGGGTAAACCTTGATAAAAAGACAACTGTTGAAGACAAGAGGGTAAACCTTGATAAAAAGACAACTGTTGAAGACAAGAGGGTAAACCATTGATAAAAAGACAACTGTTGAAGACAAGAGGGTAAACCTTGATAAAAAGACAACTGTTGAAGACAAGAGGGTAAACCATTGATAAAAAGGACGACTGTTGAAGACAAGAGGGTAAACCTTGATAAAAAGATGACTGTTGAAGACAAGAGGGAAACCTTGATAAAAAGATGACTGTTGAAGACAAGAGGTAAACCTTGATAAAAAGACAACTCGTGAAGACAAGAGGGTAAACCTTGATAAAAAGATGACTGTTGAAGACAAGAGGTAAACCTTGATAAAAAGACAACTCGTGAAGACAAGAGGGTAATCATCGATAAAAAGGACGTCTTTTGAGGAAAGGACGTTCCCCAGTCAAGAATGTTTGGCCAAAAATGGAACTGGGCAAAGTAGGGTGTGTTTTTATGTTTGCTTGCTGTCTTTTTTCCGGCTGCTGTTTAAGTTTTGGTGACGTGTTTTTATTGGTTATTTTCTGTTCCCTCTCCTTCCCTCTCTTATTCATTCCTCTCTCTTTCTAACTTTAGCTTGAAACGTGTGTGTGTGTGTGTGTGTGTGTATGTGTGTAAGTGTGTTTGTATGTGTGCATGTATGCATGTGCCTGTGTGAGTACCCGTGTGCATATGCATGTGTGTATGTATGTATGTGAGTGGGTTTTTACAGTTATTGAATAAACCATTGACGCTGGGGGCAACAGCAAAGGTGAGAGGCTGTATGCCTAGTGGCTTTCTCACTCATAGAGTTTCACTTTACAGCTGAGTCTTTAGTGATCGACAATGACTCTCCGACTAAGAGG
>CM054149.1:44924011-44931511 GCA_028751875.1 Rapana venosa | reverse complement strand
GTATGGCTGGAATGGTAATATTCGAGCTGAACTGTGCGGGAATGAAGAAGAGGCGTGTCACAAATACTGACTTTGCAGCAGCAGCAGCAGCAGCAGCAGCAGCAGCAGCAGCAGCAGCAGCAGCAGCAGCAGCAGCAACAAAAATCAACATTCTTCTTCGTCGTCGAGCGCTCAGACAGCAACGATTGCTGTCTGTTAGAAGATCGAAAATGCTTTGTGCTGTCGTTAAGCGTCTGACAAGTCAGGCCTTTGCATCCTATTTTGGCTTGGGAGAGAATTGCTGTCTTGTCTCCTATCAATAGGTTTGTCAGTATTTTAACTGCCCTTTATGGGATGATCAACGTGTTTTTGACTTGTCTCGACTTGTCTTGTCTTTCTGGATAAAAAGCAGGTGAATGGACAAATAAGGTAGAGAATAGTCAAGAAGGAGGTAACAAAAAAGGAACTAGACAGAACCGAAGAGAGGGATAGAAAAGAGGGAATTCCTTGCCCATGCTGTTAAATAGGCAGGCCTCCAAGCATCCGCAGGGAGAAACTAACAGCTGAAAATCGAAAAAAAAACACCATAAATTTTCTGTCGAATTAGTAATATTGCACCTAAGAAGCCTTTTCTGGTTGTTACTCTGAAGTTGTGCATGTGCACTATTTATGATTTTGCTTTTATTTTGTCAACGTATTTTTGCTGTGTTTTTTTTAATAGATACCTATTTGGCAAAAGCTGAATGTAAAGATGTTCCCACAATCTATGCAGTTGCTGCGGGGCAAGATATCAGAGACCTCACTCAGTTTCTCCAGGGGCCAGCATATTGAGGGCGGCGCCCGTCTCTTCTCTCTCACTGCTTTACCTTCCCTGATCCTAAAGAGGGCAGGTACCCAAGCACAGCTGGGTAAACTGGGGGACTGTACTAAAGCCAAGGTCCACAAACGGTCACCCATCCACTCGGTAACCGTGCTCAATGCTGCTTAACCTAAGCTTGGGGAAAACGAATGCCCTGACCACTGAGCTGTCCTGTTCCTCTGGAAACTATGTTATGGTTTCTGCGCAATTCTTCTATATGTTGCATTGTTTCATCTTCCGGTACAGCGTTTATTGACTTCATTTGAAAAGATTATGTACTATTGAGTTAGCTTTCAAAAGTGAAGGGTAAAGAGCCACATTTGCATGCATGCACTGGAGAAATAAAGAACGTGGTTAACCTGCTAACCTTTAGAAGATGTTCGACTTTTGCAATGGTGAGGTAAGCAATTGCTGGGGTAAATGCCCGCAGAAATAGAAAAGTCACATGTACAGTCTTAGATCGTTACAGAACAAGAATCACGTGTCATATCTCTAGCACCAACGACCTTCAACAAAACTAAATGTTGATGGACCTTGACATTTAAAAACGTTGCTGTTTCTGATGTTGTTGTTGTTGTTGTTGTTGTTGTTGTTGTTGACATTGTTGCTGTTGTTGTTATTGAAATCTGTCTCACTCTTCCTATTTTGGAATCACCGTGAGAATGGTCAGTTTTCCCTCAAAGAGAAGTGTGTGTGTGTGTGTGTGTGTGTGTGTGTGTGTGTGTGTGTGTGTGTGTGTGACAGCTTTTCAGTACCAGGGACAAAGATATCGCTAAGCAAAGCGGACAGAATAGCTCAGCGGTCGGAGCACTCACTTTCTCCAAGCAAAAGATAAGCTATAAGCAGCATTGGGCGTGGTTACCAAGAGTGTGGGTGACCGTTTGCACCCCTTAGCTTCAGTACAGCCTTCCACGTCACCCAGCTGTAAATGGGTACCTGCCTCTTTAGGGTCAAGGACGGTAAAGCAGCGAGGGAGAGGAGATGGGCGCCGCCTTCAATATGCTGGCGCCTGGAGAAACTGAGATCTTTGACACCTCGCTCCCCAACGACCGCATGTTATGGGACACCTTTAGCTTTAGACAGGTGTCTGTGCTAAAAAAAAAAAAGGGATAATTTCCCCCTGTTTAATATCGATATTTTTGTTTCCATTTGTGTGATACCATTCCGAAGACTTCAACAGATCCCCTGTCTACTTGTTGCATGCTTTCGTTTTTGCTTTTGGTGTGAAAATGTGTTTGTGCATTTAGAAAAAACACACAAGAATATTGCAAATGATGTTTACTTGAGTAAGTCACACTTTCAATAACGCAATAAAAATTTTTTAAATGCATGTAACATAATAAACCAATAGAGCGAAAACAAACACGGAAATCAAATCAAACAAGCAAACCCACATATACACAAATAAGCAGGCAAACAAAGAAAAAACATCAAGCGTTTAACGCAGTTTATGAACAAGTAAAACATAGAGAAATGGTGCACATGAAAAAGAGAAGAAGTACCAAGCAATTAAATTAAACTGGGGAGACACAATATACTGACGCCACTCTCTCTCTACAAGAAAAGTTAAAGCATTATCATTTTGAAGAAAAAAAGAGATAAAAACAATTACAGGAAGCAAGTGATGAAACCCAAATTTTGTATACTCTTCCTAAACTAACGATTTCTGTCTGCACTGAAGTTTTCTTCATTTGCAAGTGTGATGTGCCATTGATAGTGTACCCGGTAACAAAACAAAAAAAGAAAATGTAAGTGTCTTGTTAGCCTTTTTAAACGTAATTATCTGACCATCTGCGAGAGAGTTACCGAGGTGACTGTTCGGTTCAGGGAAATGTCAAAGAATGATTATTTAGATTGTACTGTCTTTTAAAAACACGAATAAAAAGAGGAACGCAGGTAAATTTTGATCTTATTTGCATCGGAGATACTGAACTTACTTGGCAGATTGTCAAACACCAGTCACATGTTTGGGCGTATGCTGATAGCTTTTTGTTGGAAATAAACTCTATTTTTGTTTGTTTGACGTTTTTCTTGTTTTAAAACGATTTTAAAGTGTAATCCACCTCTGCTTATTCAAATGTGTTGCATTATTGCTTTGAAGTTAGACAACAGTGCTTGTTTACAATATATGCAACATAAAATATACAACAAAGACAACAACAACAACAACAGAGCCGCTTTGTGTGATGAAGGCAGTGAAAGTGTTTTGTTCAGAAATTCAACAGCAAGACTTCAGTGGGAAGTTATTTCCCCGTGGGGGATACCGGGAGTCAATCAGTGTAATCAGCATCCCCACCTTCTGGACATTCTGTCCTGGCATGTTCCTCTTTTCTATCCCTCTCTCTGTAATGGCTCTGTTACATTTTTTCCTGTCAACTCCTCCTTGTCTATTGTCTGCTTTCTTGGTTCATTCTCCTACCTTTTTCCTTTCAGATACACTTAACAATTCCCTTCCATGACGAAGTCGAATGTTCTCGGCTTGACTTGTCAGATGCCTGATGGCAGCACAACCGCACTTTCGCTCATATGACAGACGTGAGTTATTGCTGTCTGAGCGTTCGACGACGAAGAAGTGGGCAATGACATAAAACAACTGTTTTTGGCTGAACTTTGGAAGTCGAAGAAGTACGCTTTTCCTTAGGCCTTGTTTGTACTTCCTGCTTGATTGTGTTTGTTTGTTTATTCAAGATATACGCTGCTTCAGCTCAACAAGATAATGCAGACGTGTTCTTTCCAAGTGAAATGAGAAAGATAGGATTACTAAGGGAAAAAACCCCACGTTGCTTAGTGCATCTGCACTTTCAAGAAATTGATACATTCTCTTTTCTCTAGTACGGGTAAATAAGATCCTTTTTACAAGCAAAAGTAAATACAAAGAAATAGGATCGAACACGTAAACAAAGAGATTTTTTTGGTTTATGTTGAGTAAAAAAAGAAATCCGGCTGGCAATATGTAATATTGAGTACAAAAAAACAACGACAACAGCATTAACAACGCGCGAGTGCGCGCGCGCGCACACACACACACAAAACACACACACACACGCACTCACAGACACACACAGACACACAGACACAGCCACAGCAACAGACACACACACACACAGACACACACACACACACACACACACACACACACACACACAGCCACAGCCACAGCCACAGCCACACACACACACACAGACACACACACACACTTACACACACACCACACACACACACACACACACACACACACACACACACACACACACACACACACACACACACACACACACACACACATTGGCCACGTAGGCCATTGTGTGCCGGTGGGAATAGATGACAGAATTTACAAAACCGCATACACACGGGGACTGATTGTAAAAAAAGCACATAAGTACTTATTCCATTATCCTCGAAATAAAAGAATAAAACCCCACACACACACACACACACACACACACACACACCACACACACACACACACACACACACACACACACACACACACACACACACACACACACACAGCTCATCAAATAACCACCACCGCAACGAGCAAAGCTCTGACCACCATGCTATCCCTCCTATCTAACCTCCCCCCCCCCCCTCTAACCCCATGTTATCTCATAAAAGCGAATAAATCATATTATCCACATACATGCACTAGAGCTTAAGAAAACCTTCAACGCGCTGTCCAGTTTAACATTCTTCCCAAGTTCAACATTCTGTGAGAAATGTAACGGCTGGAATTACATTTTCAATTCAAAGCCATTTTTACATATAATTATGATATCACACCGCAAAGCTCCTGTGGAGGGAAGACAAAGAGCATAATTATTATATCGACAGCAAAATAGAGTTGGTTGTTTGCGTGTATGGGCGAGAATACGGCTTTGGTAAAGACGTCTATCAAAAATGAGATGAGCGTGCATGGATTTGTTAGATTTAGTGTGTGTTGTGTGTGTGTGTGTGTGTGTGTGTGTGTGTGTGTGTGTGTTGTGTGTGTGTGTGTGTGTGTCTGTGTCTGTGTGCGTGTGTGTACGTGTGTCCGTGTGTGTGTGTATGTGTGTGTATGTGTGTCCGTGTGTGTGTCCGTGTGTGTGTGTGGGGGGGGGGGGGTGTGCGCGCGCGCGCGCGTTGAGACCAATGAAAAATAACTCAACGTATAGAAAAGATGTTTTATTGCAAGAAATATTTCTACATCTGATGTAGTGGACTATCACCAACACACAAATGTGACTAAAGCATTATACAATGTACTCGTTCAAAAGAATAGTGTAAAGAAATAATAACTGATAGAAAACTGCTCTAGTGTTGCCTTGAAGAGACACCCAAAGGCCTGCTAAACAATTTCGAATTAAACTGATTTGAAAAACACCAAAACAAACAAACAAATCCCTTAGAAAAGTATGACAAAACACCACTGCAAAATGGATTAGTATATGATTTGCTTTGACCACCACCATCCGAAAAAAAACACATGCAAAAAAACAAACCAACCAAGATACATTGAAAATTCAGGGACAAATCTCCTAGTGCGCTTTGTAAATAATGATCAAATTTCTAATGGAAAAGTAATTTTAAAAAGGAAAGATGATTCTATCAAGACAGCGTTTGAAAAGAAAATAATATATTTCCAAGAACACAGGCACCAACGCGCGCGAGAATACATATAACATGCGCGCACACACACACACACACACACACCCACACACACACACACACACACATGCACACACGCACACGCATGCACTATCTATCTATCTATCTATCTATCTATCTATCTATCTATCTATCTATCTATCTATCTATCTATCTGTCTGTCTGTCTATCTATCTATCTATCTAATATAAAATAAAGTGTGTGTGTGCATGCGTGCGTGCGAACGTGTGTGTGTGTGTGTGTGTGTGTGTGTGTGTGTGTGTGTGTGTGTGTGTGTGTGTGGTGACTTGTTACCTAAACTTGTTTTTCATGACAACTTTCACAGATATGCATTATGTATCAAGTCTGGAGTTCATCTCTAATGGCATGGAAGTAAAAGCCGTATGTTCTTGAATTGTCTCTGTCTGTGTTAACATCAGTGCATGAAATGCTTAACATTCTTTTGCTGATTATCATAATCCAGCAAAGACCAATCTTTGTCGCCCTGCCCTCTGTATGACCCCCCACCCCCCACACACACCTCCCCAAGCGTCATTATAAAAAAAGATATGAAGATATGTTAAACAGATTCACTCCCTTGTTATCTTTCTATTATGCATTTTTAGCGTTGGTTTTTTTTTACAACAATAACTGAAAATGGAGACAAAATATCTGTCTAGCTTCAGGTTTAGATGGCAGCTTTGGTACGCAACAACAATACTCTCTTCTGTAAAGCAATGGACACTTCTAAATTATAAAAAAAAGTTTCTCCCTGTAACGTACCCCACCGGTTAAATTGAAACTTCAATATTTGCTAGGACCATTGAGGAGCACTCTTCCATATTCCAAAAACACGAGTTAGGTCAAGACAAATATGTGGTCTATACTCAATAAATCCCATAGTGTTGTTTTTAAAAGAGATTCTCCCTTAGGAAGAGGCAAGTGTATTCTAGTGGTTAAAGTGTTGAGCTTGCAATCTGATTGCTCGAACCGGCATCCATTTGTAGGAGATTTTTTCCACCTAGGGTATCCTCAGTAATGATGTTCGCATCCCCGAAAGTGTTTCGGATGAGACTCGCAACAAAGGTCTCGTGTGCAAACGCATCGCAAATCATCTTGAACACATGTGTTAAAACTCGTCTGTCCGTTTTGTCAGAATAGACCTATACTTGCTGGTCACCTAGTACCTACATCTTCACCTATCCCGTAGTCCCATGGACCGTGAGGGCACCAATAAATATGTTGCAACCAGCTTCCTCCACTCCTCGCGGTGCTCGTCTTTCCGTAGCAAATCGTTCCACTCAAGGCCAGTCCACGCTCTGATGTTGTCTTCCCATCGTTTTCTCTGGCTGCTCTCTTCGTCTCCCTCCTTGTACTGTTCCCTGTAGGACAGTCTTGGTCGGTCCAGATGTTCGTGTGACGTGCCCGTACCACTTTAGTTTGCGGGTTTTTTTCCTACTGAAGTCAGGAGCTCTTGATATGGTCCGATGGCGTTTGTTATTCTGCTTTTCACTTCCTCATTAAATTAAATTGATGTGATATCTGTATGAGATACCAACGAGTTTGTGAAAGAACCAGATGACAAATTTCAAAAAAACAATAAGTACATGCACACTGGTATTATGAAAAAACAACCCATTCTTTAAGTCGTTCTTCTGTGACTACCTTAAATTAGCCAGAACAGACCTTACCATTGGTGAACCTCGGAGCTCCAGATGAGCAGCGAAAAAGAACCCCCAATCTTCTAGCAATATATTTCTTTTTAATCTTTGTTCATCGATTTTGTTTATCAACACTCGAAGAAAGCTTTGATATATATTATATCAAGACTGATGAATACTTTATCATCTCAGAATGAGAAGCTATGCGTGGCATGATGCAAAAACATAAGCTGCAGATGCCGTCATCGAAAGCTATGTATGGTTAGACTGTTTCTCAACTCTTTATAAAGATCAATCCTGCGTTGACAAAATTGAGCTGTTCTTGATCACATGCGATTTTATTCCTGCTCTTTGTCACGTACATGCAGGTTTCCT
>CM054149.1:44894011-44916511 GCA_028751875.1 Rapana venosa | reverse complement strand
TATCGATGATGCCCTGTAGTTGGTTGTATAATTCCTCTACGACTTCATCATCGTGATCCGTTGTTGGTGCAGTAGGCTTGAATCACTGTGGATGTTGAATGGGGCTGCCCTGGTGAGGCAGGATGGCATATGCCGGCCTGTTTTCTGGGTAGTATCCTAATTACCCAGTTCTTGATTGTTTCTGTCCCCCTATTGTCAAGCATTGCCTACGTCCATTGTTATGCTTGTCCTTGCTCCCCGCATATAGTAGAGCATTGACCCTCGTCAGTTTGGTGCTTCACCGTACTCTTCTCCATCTGACCTCCAGAGGACCTACCAGATGCCTAGGTGTACCTGTCCAGCTCGTATAAGCAGTTCTTGGAGTTTGCTGTTTGGGGCAGTGACTTCTGACGTTCCCCGTTGCGATGGGTGGATGTAGTCCCTTCTCTGATATTAGTTGTAGGGGTTCCATAGTAGCACACTGACGCCTCCGCCCTCGGTGGCAGGGACGGAAAGGCGTGTTCCTTGTTGACCGGGCGGCGACATCGATCCGGTATATTCTTTATTTTCGTCCATTCCATTTAGGCGTTTGTCTTGGCAAAAAGTAGCCTTGCGGCGCCCATCTCTCCTCAGGGCGTGATTTTTGGGTTGGGTTGTGACTCCCCACATGTCACAGGTTGGTACCGGTGTTACATGGTTACCGGTAGCAGAGGACACCTCTGACTGCGCGTGCTGTGCGTGCTGAGTTGTAAATGTGGTGTGAGTGTGTGTTTTGTGTGTTGTAGGGGTGTTTGTGTGTGTGTGTGTTTTGCGTATATGTGTGTGAGTTTGTGATATGTGTGTGTGATATGTGGGTTTTAGGAGGCATATGTGGGTCGTGTGTGTGGAAGTGGTCGTGTGTATGCATATGTGTTATTTGTGTATGTGCATGCATGTGTATCAGGTGTGTCCATTGCGTGCATTTTGTCCGTGTGTTTGTGAGTCGTGCGGGGTTTTGTGTGTGGTGTGTCTGTGTGTGTGTTTGTGTGTGTTTTTTAAAAATTTATTTTATTCTTTTATTTCGTAGAATTAATGGATTAAGCATTTATCTGCTTTTTTACTCCAGTCCTGTGTGCATTGCGGTTTTGTAAATTCTGTCTCTGTTCTCCACCGGCACCTAAATGACTACTCTTCCGAAAAGCGGAACAGGAGATAAATTTACGAGTACGCAATATGTCAGCGTGCGTTTATACACGACGGCCTCGGTTTATAGTCTCACCCGGAGGAATTTGCGGAGTGTGGAGTCTGCAATGATGTGAACTCCGAGGGAACAGATTCCCTTGAAACATCCCTTGTGTGTGCTTTTGTGTGTGTGTGTGTGTGGTGTGTGTGGTGTGTTGTGTGTGTGTGTGTGTGTGTGTAGTTTTGTGTGTGTGTGTGTGTGTGTTGGTGTTTGTGTCGGTGTGATTGGATTGGGTGTGTGCTGTGTGTGTGGGTGTATGGTGTTTGTGTGTGTGGGCTCGTGTGTGTGTATATGTGTGCTGGGGGTGTGTGTGGGGGCTGTGGGTGTGCGTGTGGCTGGCGTCGCGTGGGGGGTTGCGTGGGCGTGTGTGTGTGGTGTATGGGGTCGGTGTGGGTTCGTAGCGGCGTGAGGTTGTTGCTGGGGCGCTGTGGGCGGCCGGGTGTGGGGCGGGGGGTATGGTGGTGGTGTGGTTCGGTGGGTGGAGGAGGAGGGGTGGTTGGAGGATGAGGAAGGCTGCTTCTTGGAGGGGTGGTGATAGTGGTGGTGGTAGTGTTGGTGGTGGATTTTGGAATGGAAGATTTGGCATGAGGGTCTTATCTTTATTTTACTGCCATTCACGTGAGTTGTTTGTTTTTTTTAAAGTATAGTTTGAAAATAAAGGAACGCTTTGGAAACTGAAGAAAGTTTTCACATCTGTGGCTAGTTTTGAGCACGTAGGAATGTTATAAAAACCTAAACAAATGTATTAAAACCTATCGACAGTTTTGAGCTATGAGGAGCGGTTTGAAAAGTATGGAATATTCAGTGATCTGTAGACAGTTTTTGAGCTGTAAGGAGCAGTTTGGAAACTATGGAATGTTCTGTAATCTATAGACAGTTTTGAAAACTAAAGAACTGTTTGAAAGACCAAGACATCTTTTGAAATCTAAAAACGGAACGTTGTACAATCTAAGGAATGGTTTGAAGACTATTGGAATGCATTTCCTTCAGCTAACTCTTCGATCATAATTCTAGAAACGTATTCAACATTTGCTAGACACTGTTTAAAAATGGGATGTTTTACTGTTTTGTATGAGATTAATTGTAGAGTTTTATTGTTTCAAAAGTTTATTGTGATTGCTGTGTCATATACATGTGATTTCAGGTGTTGGGCATATATTGTATTCACAAGTCTCCTTGGAGTTGGATCCACGGTCAATCTGAAAATAAAAAGATAAGTAAATTCAATGGCTCTTTCACTTGACATTATTTTCTGCATCAGAAAGCACACACACACCATACACACTCATGTACACTCGCACGTACGCAAAAAAACGCGCAACTGCATGCACGTACACACAATGTAATAATTGTTTTATGAGGGCTGCGCCCATCTTCACCTCTCCCTCGCTGCTTTTTACCTTCACCTGACATAAAGGGGCAGGTACCATTTAACAGCTGGGTTGAATGGGGGAATTGTACTGAAAGCCAAGGCAGCGCAAACGGTCACCATCCAAGTAGTACCTACGCTCGACGCTGCTTACTTGGCTGGGGAAAGCTGAGTGCTCCGACCACTGAGCTATCACCGTCCCCTCAAATATATATAGATATATGTATAATCTTATATAATATACATAGAATGAGAGAATGCGATTGCAAACATTTTATTCGGAAGGACCATTGATCCCTTTCTGAAGGGGCCTTACAATATGTTATATCAAATAAAGACAATGATTTTACAAAAGAATTCAAATTAGCATGGAAACAATATCATACTGTGCATTCTGAATCTTTGGCAAATATTGCGTTTTGTAGTGATTATTTATATATATCTATATATATAGTATATATGAGATGAGAGAGAGAGAGAGAAGTGAGAGAGAGCAGAGATGAGAGAGAGAGAGGTGTGATGAGAGATCGGAGGAGAGGATGAGAGAGAGAGAGAGAGAGAGAGGAGAGATAGGACTTATATAGTTAAAGATTATATATATGACAATATCTTACTGTAGTTTCAGTGGTAAAGGACAACAAAATATGTAAACTAAAATGCAACAAGGATCACGGTAATTATCTTTCTGCTATATAATATTCCCGAAGGTGGTCATAGGTGGAAATAAGAATATAAATGGAGTCCATCCTCCCTATCAGACCTGCACGATGGACATAAACAAATGGACTTGTTTTTGTTTACTGAATCTTGCTGAATGGGTGACACTGCAATCTAAATTTCGTTAAACACATTTCTAACATATGTATTTATATTTATTTTCATGTATGCTACCATTAAATGATTGTGCTCTATCAGAGCATATGATGAATATCTTTTCGTTCCCTGTCTTTCTCTCGTTTGAATGTAATTATTCCTTTCTGTCATCTGCATTTCTATAAATCTCTGTCCTGAGGACTGATTAAATACAGAAAATAATATTCTACTCCTTGGTTATCCCAAAACAAATGAAAATTCACATCTATTTAAACTTAGTCCTTACTGGTAGGCCCAGGTTTGTTTTCCCTCCATGCAAATAAACTTAGTTATTGTTACGCTTTACGTGGATCCATATATTTCTTTCATACGTGTCAGTCTTAGCCAAACTTACACATTGTACGTAAGAATTTAAATTTATGGATATCCGTTTAACTCACCATACAATAGCTCATTCGGTGTCCTTTGTTGTATCTACCTTATAATATTGTTTTCAAACATAAGTGATTATACTTCCTAAAATCATATGCTGCTGTGTGAAAGCCATATCTCAGTCCCGTATTGTAACAGTGGCTGTTATCTGCAGTCGAACAGCTTAGAAACGTGCGATGGTGTGGAATGTTTTGTAGCTACGTACACCAGAGAGCAATCAGTATTTTCATCAAAGCTTTCTTGTTTCCCGCCAAATCATCACAAGCTGAGAAGGAATATAAACTTTGTTGAAAATATATGGCCCAGATATTTATATCTGTTAATTTTCATTTATGTATCACCATAAGCCATCCCTCCCCTAAAGCCAAATATTCACATTTTCGAAAAGCTATTATATTACTGATAGTCATGTTAACTTTTAGTCTTAGATTACTAGCCGCTCTGTTAAGGTTATTCAACTGATTCTGTAACCCTACTGCTGTTTCTGACAACAAAATAATATCATCTCGAATAATGAAATAAAGACTTCACAAACATCGAGGGAAAATGTAACACCATGTTTTCCATTTTGAATTATTTCTAAAGCTAACTCATTAATAAAGAAACAAAACAAAACAGGACAACATATGTCACCTTGCTTGACCCCGTCAGCACATACAATGGAATTTGTCAGATCAGGTCCATTCTGTATTCTGGCTTTAACATTGTCGTACATACTTCTTATACATTTGTATAGCTTACCCTTTATTTTGTCTTTAACAAATATAGGCTATAGGAGTGTTCGTGAGATAAGAGTCGAATGCTTTTTCGAAGTCTATAAATGCGTCATATAACTCATGGTTATTAACTAGCTGTTTCTGAACGAGAGCCATGAGTAAATATATCGTATATTGTAGAATAATTCTTTTTTTGTAACCCTGCTTGACATTCCCCGGTATATTTATTGTCATTGGTCATTTTGTAAATGAGAGAGAGAGAGAGAGAGGAGAGAGAGAGAGAGAGTTTGAGAGAGACAGACAGGGACAGACAGTCAGACAGACAGACAGAAAGGACAGACACACAGACAGACACACAGACAAAAACACAGACTGAAACACATACACACATACCACACAGACACAGAAAACACCATACACACAGACGTGCAGGACATAAACCCACAGGTAGAGACAGGACAGATAAACACAGAGACAGCCATACAGACAGAAAAAAAGAAACATAGAAATACAGAGACAGAGACACATAGAAAAAAAAACAGAGAGAGAAACAGATCAGCGCTGGAGAATATCAGAGAAATTTCCGCTTATCAAAATAAAAGTTCAGGTTTCAAAGAAAAACAATACAGAGCTCTATTATTACCCTCTCCTCGGATTCAAAACTCTTTTATTCCTTTTCTACCTCCCTCTAGAATGTCCCTAGTGTGCTGCTCTTTATCACCCTAAATTGATTGAACACATGAAGGATGTAACGTCATTTGTCGCACAAAATGACACGGGAGTTGCAACTCAGCTCCATATGTCATTTCTCAAACTTGAAGAGAAGATGCGTGTTTAATTTGTGCACTGTCAAGCTGAACGGCGGAATTAATTATGATTTGCTAAGACGTGGTGATTTACATATGTTTTTCCCCATGTTGTCTGTGTTCGTTCCCGGAGCTGAGCTTTGAGTTCACCTATGGTGAGAATATGCTTTGTGTATGCAAGCGTTTTTGATCCGCCGTTAAAGCAGCTGCATTTTGACTTCGGGAGGTTCTTAGCACGACAGCACGTGTGCGCGTGTGTTTACACTACAGATTACACACGCACACGCGGTACATATATATATTTTTATATTTTATATAATATATATATATATATATCTATATATATATATATATATATATATTTAATATACATACTATTATATATATAAATATATATTTATATTATAGTATATAATATATATATTAAACTGCAGTATACACGCATATAAAAAGTCCATCTGAGCGTTGATTTGTTTGTTTACAGATTCAGGCGATATATAAATTCCATCCTTCTTCTTCTTATTCTTCTTCTTCTTAGTCTTATTATGTTACATATATGTATATCTCTCTAGCTAGTAGCTAGACTAGCTAGCTAGCTAACTATATTGCTATATATATATTTATATATATATTATTATATATATTTATATATATTTATATTTATATTATATATATATATATTGGCCACTTGTTCTTGAATCTCTTTTGGTTGGTCTGCCAGCATATTATTCACTCCCTTCAACGTATTCAAAACTCTGCTGCTCGGACTAGTCCCCAGAAATAAAAAAACAATGAGCACATTAGCCCTCTCTTGCGATCTTTTCATGGCTGCTTGTGCACAAAGAATAACTATTAAGATAGTACTCTTCTGTTTTACGATGTATTCCACAAAACAGAACCCTCCCTACCTCTTATGAATGTCTCCTCCACCTGTTACACCCCTTCTCGTTCCTTTTGCTCTGCTCAGATTTCCTTGTGCTTACAAACACCTAGATATTCAACCCAGTCCACTGGTGGCGCCGTCGCTCTTGCTGTTTCTGGTCCATCGATTGAAATGGCCTCCCTCTCTCTCTTCTCAAAGACTTTTGTGACATTTTAAAAATCTGGCTCAAGACATATATGTTTCAAACCTAAGAATTTTCCTATCCTGTTCATTTCATAGACTATCCCTGCTTTTCACAGCCAAAAATTCTTACACCCTGCCAAAGTTGTCTATGAATCGTGTGTGTAGTGTGTGTTGTGTGTGTGTTTGTGATTCTGTGTGTGTGTTGTGTGTGTGTGTGGTGTGTGTGTGTGTGTGTGTGATTTGTACTTGTCTTGAATTATTACTTGCTAGTGGTTGCATTGACTGTGTAAGAAGGAAGTTGAGTGCAAGCGCTATTTGATTTGGTTCCTGTGAAGATTACAGCTCTATATAAAATTACATTTTATTATATTATTTTTATTAATCGAGATTTTTTTCTAAAGTTTTTATCTGTTTCTTTAGCTCCTTCCTCTCGACTTTTCTTCCTGCTTGTCCAAGCTCAGAGAAGCCCTGGCCTAACAGAAAACACCACCATTCCTCCACCATCATACTGCTCTCCAGGGTGGCTGATAGAATACTGGCCACATTCTGGTCATCAACACAACGAGGTTGTGTGTGGGCTTTTTTCAAAAAGACCCGTGGAGTTACCATCAGTGCCAACCCCACTCCCAAGAAAGTCCTTCTAAAGAGACTGTAAAGGAAGGCCCCGCGTGTGCATGTACGTAGAGCATTTTACGCGTAAGTTAAACCCCGTTCTGCTTTTCGGAAGAGTAGGCCATTGTATGTTGGTGGGAACGGGGGGACAGGATTAAGAAACTAACGCGTGCATTCTGGTGTCGTGTGTAGACATCGTCCTTAAAGTCCGGTTGTGGTTATCTTAATAGGTAGCAAAAATATGTCGTATAAGTAAAATTTCACCAATAACTTTTGTGAACCTCAGAGCTCGAGAGGAAGATCGATGGAAAATTTACGCTACGCGATTGTGTGTTTGTTTGTTTATTTGTTTGCGTGTTTGCGTCGTGTGTGTTGTATGTGTATGTGTGTGTGTGTGAGTTTGTGTGTTTGTGTGAGTGTGTGCGTGTGGTGTGTGTGTGCGTGCGCGCGTTGCCACTGTTTGAAACGTGCGAGCACTGTCAGTGAGCGTTACTTTGGTGTGCGAGTGTGTGTGTGTGTGTGTGTGTGTGGTGTGTGTGTGTGTGTGTGTGTGTGTGGTGTGTGTGTTGGTCTGCGATCTGCGTGTCTTTGTCTCTATGTCTTTGTGTTTTTGTAGTATTATCAGCAGAATAAATGGTTTTCATATTATCAACAATAAGTTTTCCGTTATCATCACAATCCAAACAATAATCATGAACACTATCATCATTGTCATAATCCTTAGTTTTCAGACACAATTTTCTGTCTGAAAGTAAACATACTGTTTATCATAATTCTGTACAACATCATACAATTATATACATGCAAAGAAGCCCGTGCATGAATTCAAAGACTCAGACAAACAGAGACACAGACAGACACAGACACAGACACCCACACACACACACACACACACACCACACAC
The DNA here is from genome assembly GCA_028751875.1 of Rapana venosa. Classification (NCBI taxonomy): domain Eukaryota; kingdom Metazoa; phylum Mollusca; class Gastropoda; order Neogastropoda; family Muricidae; genus Rapana; species Rapana venosa. Next base: position 44,908,592 of record CM054149.1, on the reverse strand, counting down.
ACACACCACTCACACAACACACACACGCACACAACACACACACGGCAACGCACACTAAAACACCCCATACACTCTTACACACACCACATCACACACAATGACACACAACGTTTCACACATACACAAATACACACGCACACGAAAGTATACGCTCGCAAAAAACAGTAGAGGACAAACGCTAGAAAATATATACACCAGTGTGTGCGGAGTGAACACGCCGTGCGTGTGTGTGTTTGTTGTGTGCGTGTGAAAGAAAAGAGGAAAAGACGAGATGAGGAGAGAGAGAGAGAGAGAGAGAGAAGACTGATGAGGAGGAGAGACAGAGGAGAGAGAGAGAGAAGAGAGATTAGAGAGAGACGAGAGAGAGGAGACGAGAGAGAGAGAGAGGAGTGGGAGATGAGGATGAGATGAGTTCGAGAATGGAGAGAGAGAGAGAGGGGGGAGATGAGAGAATGAATGAAATGAAAGAAATTTTATTGCAAAAGCTACAAGGCCATCAGTCAATAGGGGGTAATTGTATGTAATATTAACATAGGAATGAATATGAAAAAGGATTCATTGATGTAATAATCCAAAGTCAGTAAAGCCAACCAATTATTTTTCAGTTATTACGTATAGGATCGTTTTCATTCTAGTCTGCTTGACGTTTATCTAGAGGCCTGCGTTATATATATTGCCTAAAGATTTAAGCTTCGGAATATTATTTGAAGACTAACACCTTTTGTACAGGATTGGTGGACCTGTTGGCTTGGGTTTGTCAAAAAAGCAATTTTTTTGCGAATTTCCTGATAAGTTTCTACAAGAGAAATCAAAAAATGAAATGCTCGTCTTCTTTTCTTCTCCACTTGCTGGACAAGAGGTTGTTGTCTGTCTCTGCTGGATATTATACATTGTTTGAGTTTAAAAGACCACACAATCTTAGCTAAATTTTAGTAAATTTACTTCGAAAGCCTTTTATTAGTTAACGATATCAGATTACTGTTCTGGACAAAGATCTTTAAGAAGCTCTATACCAGTGTATTTTTCACTTGACATTATGCTGTTCATGCCAGTTTGATGAAAACATGAAATAAGTCTATCTTTCAATTCTTAACAAATGTTCTTATAACCCACCATTTGCATAGCTCAAAACAATACCAAATCCATTATCGTCAAAAGATCTTTTACTTTAGTCGCCCAGTTTACTTTACCATTATTATGTTTGTAAAAGCGCATCTCGTATGCTTGTCTGTTTATTTTAACATAGGAAGCTGATCAAGTTTTATTCGTATTTAATGCATTTAGTTAAGGTTCTTATATTAATAGGGGTATCTACCAGTTCTCCGTTACATAAGTTTATTTGATGACGGTGGGGATGTAATGGAAACACTATAAGAATTTTTCAATGGCAAAGGTGTGTACTTTTTCAAATTTGTTGTGGTATCTTCTTGGACCCATACTTCCTGCTGCTACGTCAGGGCAGGTTTTCTATTTGTGTGTCAAACAGTTTCCAAACAATGTCACTATCAGCAGAATGTAATCCTTCTCATTGATTGATAATTTGCATAACTCCATTTTTAGCTTGTTGACACATCATATCAAACATAGAGCTATTACACAACTTTGTTGAAAATTGTTACCCAATGGTACTTTATAGTTATTTGTTACTTTTAGTTTTGGTCCCTCATAAGTCCATTTTTTCTCTCATTCCCAAGTTGCCTCCCATCCTAAATTACCATAACATCGTTTTTCTCTGATTTTACTGTGAGGCCCAAGACGATCTGCCTTTTGATTTTATGTGTTTCAGTGATTTTGCTGTCCTGTAGGTGTGCTAGACAAAAGTATTGACATCATCTGCGAAAAGTATACAGGGAAACATTAACTGCTCCTGGGATCATTTGTATTCCTGGTTTTCGGGTTCGCGCCTACCTCGTTAGCGTTGTTTATGAAAAATTGAAAAACATTAAGGGACCTCAACAAAACAACCTTGTTTAAACGTCTTGGGACAGTTCAAAGTAATCTGTGTAAGAACATTGTTGCGTTACACAAGCCATTAACAGATGAAATAATACCCTTTATAGCCCTATTACAGTTTTCCCATAATTCCTGTTTTATGAAGTATAAACTAGTATATTCCTATCTACCGAATAGAATGCTTTTCTGAAATCTTTATGAAATGCAACAAAACAGTTTAGCATGCTTCTGTGAGAATATTTCTGTACAATGAGCCATAGAAGTTAAAAATATGATCAAACTGTGTTATATTCCTTTCTAACGCCTGCTTGCTCTTTCTGATTTTTTCATTTGTGTCAACCCTGTCTGAAAGTCTTCTATTTAATATGGGATGTGTATACTTTACTCATTATGCTTTGTCAGAGTAACTCCTCGGATAGTTGTCTGGCCATACTAGTGCTCCCTTCTTATTTATTGGCACAATTAGAGATTTAGACACTCCTTTGGAAATAAACCCTCATCGCAAAAGCTTATTTGAAAACAACTGCACCCAAATTGTTCAATTATAGTGTCATCCCCACATTTTTAAGCTTCTCTCTATAATTCTGTCTAGACCAGCACTTTTCCCTCTTTCAATCTCTTTATGGGATCTGCGATTTAATTCTTTGTTTAGATATAGGTTTTCAAGGACGTGTCTTGCACAACATTGTCTATTCTGTCAGTTTCATTTCCTCTGTTTACTGGTCCTGTATCGTATTCTCAAAGTCTTGAAATAATTGAGGGAGAGAGAGGAGAGGACAGAGAGAGACGGAGAGAGAGAGAGAGAGAGAGAGAGATGGGCAGAGAGGAGTGAGGGAGACTGACAATGTCGAGAGAGAAAGATAAAGAAATAGAAAGGAGAGATGAGAGGATGAGAGAGAGTGAGAGATTGAGAGAGAGACGAGAGACGAGAGAGAGAGATGAAATTTATTTAAAAGAGTGGTACTACATAAGTAAATGACTTTTTTGTATCTTGCCTTACAAGGGGAAAAAGTATAAACCACCAAAGCAAAGAAATACTTTTGAAGAAAAAGATGAAAGGAAAAAAAAGTAAAGGAAACGATAAGAGGAGAATTACATCAAAGAGTATACAAATACATCATAACTCAAGAAGGGTAGTTAATGTCTGTCGCTATCGTCGACACCAATGAAGTAGTAGTAGTTAGTAGGTTGTCAGTAGCAGTAGTAGTAGTTAGTAGTTAGTAGTAGTAGTAGTAGTAGTGTAGTAGTAGTAGTAGTAGTAGTAGTAGTAGAAGAGAGGAATGGAGAGAGAGAGGAAAGAGATAGAGGATAGAGAGAGAGAGACAGAGAGAGAGACAGAGAGAGACACAGAGGAGAGAGAGAGGGGGGGGGGGGCAAAAAAGCAGACAGACAGACTAAATTTAGTCAGTCAGACAGAAAAACCATACACCACAAACAGAGTTGTTTAGACTGGCATCAGACAATGCGAACAAACAGGCAAAAAAACAAAAGAAAGAAAAGTGGGAATTGTTGGCAGTGGTGGGTGGTGGTGGGGTGGTTGGGGGGGGGTGTTTAGAGCGATCATGAAAAGCCAAGAAGGGAGGAAAACAAACCGATTAACAGACAAATGCGATGTTATAGTCCCTCTGGGATGTTGTGTGCCCAGAACAGAAATTAAATTGTAGGCCATTGGGGGTAAACAAAAAAAAAGCAAACAAAATGTGATCCCTGTTGGCACGTTTGCTGGCCTCAAGGTGTTTGAAATTTGGCCTCCATATTCCTATTCTTTTCATCTTCGTCTTCGTATTCTTGATCTTGTTCTTCTTCTTCTTGTTCTTCTTGTTCTTTTCTCTTCTTCTTCTTCTTCTTCTTCTTCTTCTTCTCTTCTTCTTCTTCTTCTTTTTTTTCTTTCTTCTCTTCTTCTTCTTCTTCTTCTTCTTCTTTTTTCTTGTTGTTGTTGTTGTTGTTGTTGTTCTTCTTCTTCTTCTTGTTCTTCTTCTTCTTCTTGTTCTTCTTTTCTTCTTCTTCTTATTTTCTTCTTCATCTTATTCTTCTTTCTTCTTCTTCTTCTTCTTCTTCTTCTTCTTCTTCTTCTTCTTCTTTTCTGCTTCTTCTTCTTCATTTTGTTGTTGCTCGTTAGGGTTTTTTTTTTTGTTTTATTGATGTGGGGAGGGGTGGAGGGTGGAAGGATCAGGACATGTGTGTGTCAAAGTCAAAGTCAAAGTCAAACTTTTATTTTTCAGATGGTACATTGAATAAGCAGTGCATTTGCTGTGTATGTGTGTATGTATGTGCGTGTGTTTACTTGTGTGTATGAAACACACACACACACAGATAGACAGACAGACAGAGACGTAGACAGACATACAGTCAAGCATACAAAGAAATCAACAACCATACAAATGCACAAACAAACATACAGACCAACAAACATACAAACAGAGGTAGACAGGCATACATGCAGGCAAACAAACAGACACACAGAGGGGAAGTGGCGGAGGGGAGAGAGCTGCAACAACAATTACAACAACAGCACAAAAACAGTGTTACAACAACAACGCAACAACAACAATCAATTAACAAACAACATCAACAATTACAATAAAAACAACAACAGCAACAAACAACAAAACAATTACAACAACTAGCAAAACGCAGCAGCAGCAACAACAACAACAAGTAAATCAACAAGCTATGCAAACAAGACACAAACAACAGCAACAACAGCAACAACAAATGCAACAACAAGCAACAGCAAAAGCACCAATCAAGTAGGCAAAAAAAGGGATTAGCAGAGACAGGCATTTTCATAGTTCCCTCTAGCATGTTTGAGAAGGAGACAGAAGAAAGATCAGTAAAATTTCAACCCTTTGTTTAATAAACTATTATAAGAAAACAAAGCTTCCGCATTAAAGTCCGTGTTGATGTTTATTTTATTATTTATTTTATGTTTTTTATATCGAGGTTAATGGAACTAAGCACTCTGTGCTTTTATACATCCGTCCCCGTGTTGTATGTGGTTTTGTAAATTTTGTTGATCTGTTCTCCACGGCACACAATGGCCTACTCTTACGAAAAGGCGGAATAGGATTTTAACGTGGCATTTGTGCGCAAGATGTTCTGCAGTGCGTTTCGCACACGGGGCCTCGGTTTATAGTCTCATCCGCACGGAATTTTGGGGGAGAGTGGGCGTGCTGCATGATGTTTACTCCAGGGGGAATATATCCCCTTGAAACGGGAATCGAACCCGCGCGGTCCGTCAGATATTGCGAGCCTATGTTCTTGGACCCACTAGCTATCCCGTCCCCCGAGCGATGGAAGGAGCTGTGTGTGTGTTGTGTGTGTGGTGTGTGCTGTGATGTGTGTGTGGAGTGTGTGCGTTTTGCTATTTTGTGTGTGTAGTGGTGTGTGTGTCTTCTTTGTGTGTGTGTAAAAAGAGAGACAGAGAGACAGACAGACAGATGAAAGTGTTGAAGGGGGGGGGGGGGGGGGAGTTGGGTTTGAGAGTGAAAAGGCTAAGGATGAGGCAGACAAAAAGATTGACGGAGGAAGACGATTTCATAGTCCCTTGGCTAGGTCAGGTTTACAAAGCATAAAAACAGAAATCGCAACCATTGTTTAAGACATTAAGACACGCAGTTTCTAACTCTAAAAGTCGTTTCGGTGTTTATTGTGTGCCGTGCCCAGAACAGGAACTGACTTGAAGGCCATTGCGGCGGGATAAAAAAAAAAGCAAAAATGGGATCCCTATCTGCAAGTTTTCTGGCTCAAGGGGTTTGAAATTTGCCTCCATATTCTCCTTTCTTCTTCCTCTTGTGCTTTTTTTCTTTTCCTTCTTTGGTTCGTTATGTTGGTTGATTGCCTGGAGTAAAGGAGAGTGCGTGGAGTGCGCGTTTGTGATATTATGTGTGGTTGGGTGCGTGCGTGCGGTCCACTGTTCACTGGTTCCGTAACCCGCAGGAACGTAGGGCGCTGCATGTAGACGACGGTGGACCAGCTGGCTCCACCTTAGCACGGTCGGGGGCGTGTGCACTGGGAGACACTGAAGTCCTCCCCTAGTCCAATCACGGATGTCGTTCGGCCCAACTTTCTCCTCTGTCTGCCCCGTTTTTCAATTCCCTGGACTATTTCCTTGCGGATGGGTCTTTGGCAAGTCCTTCTAAGCGTTGTTACGTGCCAATACAATCTGATGTTTCCTCATTTTTGCCTGTGGTCAGTAGGTCTTCATAGTCCCGGCACCTGTTGTAGTGATCATTTCTGCGGACTTCATTGTTGGTGGACATGGTCCTTGTATTTTGAGATGCAAAGGAGCTTTGAGGCATCTCATTTTCTACTGCTTGGAATCCTCCTTTGTAGGTTGCGTTCAGTGTTCCATGCCTCCATGAGGAAAGGCATGATGAGCGTGACTAGGCGTTTTTTAGTAACTTGCACTTGGTTCCGAGAGGGATGTCTCTGTCTCACCTTATGGTCTAGTCAGTCTTGCCATTGCTGCTGCTGTTTGTGCCGCTTCTTGCTAGGATTTCGGCTTCGATCCCTCCTCACTTTGATGGCTCCAGGTATCTTTTTTTTTTGGGGGGGAATATGGTCAACTGTCTCCAGTTCTTTGCCGCTGAGAGTGATCTGGTGTGATGGGCTGGGCACTGTTTGACAGAGCTTGGTTTTCTCGGCGCTGATTCCATGGCCGGTTATCGTGAGGATATTTCGTCCAGTTGCTTCACTAGGTTGGCCAGTCCTTTCATTTCCTGCACCAGACCGTCAATGTCATCGGCAAAACCTGAGGTTGGTGATTGTTCTTTGCACTCTAATGCTGACTGTGCTGTGTGGTCTTCCAAGGCGGTCAGTCATGTGCGTTCGAGGACAATGTTAACAGTGTAGGCGACAGCAGCTTCCTGTCGGACCCCATGTGATGTACGGAACGTTCCCCTACCGTGCCCTGTACGAGTACTGCACTGGTGGCACTTCGAGTTTAGAGTTCCGTGTGGTGTGGATCAGAACAACTTCGGGCCCATGTTGTATGTGTTCATGGTGCCCACAGAGGCGTCATGCCTACTCTATCGAAGGCCCTTCTTAAAATCAATGAAGACGTGGAGTTGTATATGTTGATGCTGGCTGTATTTCTCACACAGAGCACTCAGGTGATATCTGTTCTGTGGTGCTTCTATTTGGGCGGAAACGGCCTTCTTCTTCCGGCGTGATCTCTTATGCATGTTGGTTTCAGCGCTGCTCACGATCACTTTCAGCATGACTTTAATTGCTATTGACTTATGAGGCTGATTGTCCTGTAGTTTTGGCACTGCTGGAGATTTCCTTTCTTGGGGAGAGTGATGTGAGGTGATTTGGGTCCATGTTGTAGGCACTCTCCGGTTGCCAGATCTTGTTGCAGAATCTTGTACGGATGTCTGTCACTGCTTCTTCCCGTGTTGGATCAGCTCTGCTGGGATGTTGTCGATTCTGCGGATTTTCCTTTCTTCAGCGATCTAATTGCTACTTCTACTTCCTCGCGTTAGATTGGGAGTTGTCATTTATTCGATGAGGTTTGGATTTTTTAGTTGCAAGTTACGCTGGGGTCGCCTATCGTTGCTGATTGTAGAGTTCGGAACAGTATTCCGTCCACTGCCAAAACGATTTCCTTTTTTCTGTTAGGAAATTCCCTTCTTATTGTCTGGATGTTACTGACTCTTGCCTGTTTCTGTTTTGGTGAGCTCTTTCACAAATTGGTATGCTCTTCTGCTATTATTCTTTGTCAGGCTCTCTTCGATTTCTGTACATTGTTTCTCTATCATTCCTCCTGTTGGTCTTCTCATGTCTCTCCTGATTTTTGTTTACTTTTGTATCAACTGTCCTGTAGTGTTCTTGCTTCTTCTTCAGGTCTCGTCTTTTGTCACACATATTCAAGATTTCATCTGGACCCATGGTTGTGTTTTTCGGCGATGGTTTGCCTAAGGAGTATGCTTGCTGTCTCGCAGTCATCACTGTGTTAAAACTGGTGGTATCGTTTCGGCATACTTTTCAAGTGCCAGCAGTGGTGCGAATTTCCCTCCTATTGTTTGCGTGGAAGACACGGCGATGGGTGGGTCCTTCAGTTTGTCCAGGTGAACTTGAATCTGGTGTTCCTTGTCTTATTAATCTTCTGCAATTTGGACGCTAAAGTTCAGGAGCACGAGGGTCATGATCGCTGCCCATGTCATGCACCTGGGTAAATGTTCTCGTCTTGGCTCTGTTGATGCCAGATCGAAACCGGTCTGCACCAGGATGTAGTCAATCTTGGTTCCTGTGATGGATCATTGGGGTGCATGCCATGTACCAGCGTCGGGATGCCTTGTGTTCTACAAGGGTCATTGGCGAGCTCCGTGTCGCTTGTAGCTGGCAAATTCCAGTAGTCGGAGTCCCTCATCATTGGTTATCGCATTTACAGGAGTGACCGCAGAATTTGCTACAGGTCTTTCAATGCCGTCTCGCCCCTTGGCTTTTCTGTCTCCATGAATGATCAAGGATGTCTTTCTTGTTCATCTCCTTATCGATGATGCCCTGTAGTTGGTTGTATAATTCCTCTACGACTTCATCATCGTGATCCGTTGTTGGTGCAGTAGGCTTGAATCACTGTGGATGTTGAATGGGGCTGCCCTGGTGAGGCAGGATGGCATATGCCGGCCTGTTTTCTGGGTAGTATCCTAATTACCCAGTTCTTGATTGTTTCTGTCCCCCTATTGTCAAGCATTGCCTACGTCCATTGTTATGCTTGTCCTTGCTCCCCGCATATAGTAGAGCATTGACCCTCGTCAGTTTGGTGCTTCACCGTACTCTTCTCCATCTGACCTCCAGAGGACCTACCAGATGCCTAGGTGTACCTGTCCAGCTCGTATAAGCAGTTCTTGGAGTTTGCTGTTTGGGGCAGTGACTTCTGACGTTCCCCGTTGCGATGGGTGGATGTAGTCCCTTCTCTGATATTAGTTGTAGGGGTTCCATAGTAGCACACTGACGCCTCCGCCCTCGGTGGCAGGGACGGAAAGGCGTGTTCCTTGTTGACCGGGCGGCGACATCGATCCGGTATATTCTTTATTTTCGTCCATTCCATTTAGGCGTTTGTCTTGGCAAAAAGTAGCCTTGCGGCGCCCATCTCTCCTCAGGGCGTGATTTTTGGGTTGGGTTGTGACTCCCCACATGTCACAGGTTGGTACCGGTGTTACATGGTTACCGGTAGCAGAGGACACCTCTGACTGCGCGTGCTGTGCGTGCTGAGTTGTAAATGTGGTGTGAGTGTGTGTTTTGTGTGTTGTAGGGGTGTTTGTGTGTGTGTGTGTTTTGCGTATATGTGTGTGAGTTTGTGATATGTGTGTGTGATATGTGGGTTTTAGGAGGCATATGTGGGTCGTGTGTGTGGAAGTGGTCGTGTGTATGCATATGTGTTATTTGTGTATGTGCATGCATGTGTATCAGGTGTGTCCATTGCGTGCATTTTGTCCGTGTGTTTGTGAGTCGTGCGGGGTTTTGTGTGTGGTGTGTCTGTGTGTGTGTTTGTGTGTGTTTTTTAAAAATTTATTTTATTCTTTTATTTCGTAGAATTAATGGATTAAGCATTTATCTGCTTTTTTACTCCAGTCCTGTGTGCATTGCGGTTTTGTAAATTCTGTCTCTGTTCTCCACCGGCACCTAAATGACTACTCTTCCGAAAAGCGGAACAGGAGATAAATTTACGAGTACGCAATATGTCAGCGTGCGTTTATACACGACGGCCTCGGTTTATAGTCTCACCCGGAGGAATTTGCGGAGTGTGGAGTCTGCAATGATGTGAACTCCGAGGGAACAGATTCCCTTGAAACATCCCTTGTGTGTGCTTTTGTGTGTGTGTGTGTGTGGTGTGTGTGGTGTGTTGTGTGTGTGTGTGTGTGTGTGTAGTTTTGTGTGTGTGTGTGTGTGTGTTGGTGTTTGTGTCGGTGTGATTGGATTGGGTGTGTGCTGTGTGTGTGGGTGTATGGTGTTTGTGTGTGTGGGCTCGTGTGTGTGTATATGTGTGCTGGGGGTGTGTGTGGGGGCTGTGGGTGTGCGTGTGGCTGGCGTCGCGTGGGGGGTTGCGTGGGCGTGTGTGTGTGGTGTATGGGGTCGGTGTGGGTTCGTAGCGGCGTGAGGTTGTTGCTGGGGCGCTGTGGGCGGCCGGGTGTGGGGCGGGGGGTATGGAAAAACAACAACACAAAAAACAACAACAATTACCAACAGCAAAGCGCCAGCAACAACAACAACAAAAAAATCAAAAATTTATGCAAACAAGAAAAAACAACAGCAACAACAGCAACAACAACAACAACAGCAACAGCAAAAGCACCAATCAAGTAGGCAAAAAAAGGGATTAGCAGAGACAGGCAATTTCATAGTCCCTCTAGCATGTTTGCAGAGGAGACAGAAGAAAGATCAGTAAAAATTACAACCCTTTGTTTAAACTATTATAAGAAACAAAGCTTCCGCATTTAAAAGTCGTTTTGATGTTTATTTATTATTTATTTATGTTTTTATATCGAGGATAATGGAATAAGCACTCATGTGCTTTTTTACATCCAGTCCCCGTGTGTATGTAGTTTTGTAAATTTTGTGATCTGTTTCCACCGGCACACAATGGCCTACTCTTACGAAAAGCGGAACAGGATTTAACGTGTGCGCAAGATGTTCTGCGTGCGTTCGCACACGGGGCCTCGGTTTATAGTCTCATCCGAAGGACTTTTGGGGGAGAGTGGCGTCTGCACTGATGTTAACTCCAGGGGAATATATCCCCTTGAACGGGAATCGAACCCGGGTCGTCAGATTGCGAGCCTATGTTCTGACCACTAGGCTATCCCGTCCCCCGAGGATGGAAGGAGCAGTGTGTGTGTGTGTGTGGGGTGTGTGTGTGTTGGTGTGGTGTGGGGTTGGTGTGTGTGTGTGGGGTGTGTGTGTTTTAAAAAGAGAGACAGAGAGACAGACAGACAGAAGAAAGTGTGAAGGGGGGGGGGGGGGGGGGTTGGTTGAGAGTGAAAAAAGCTAAGGATGGAGGCAGACAAAAAGATTGACGGAGGAAGACGATTTCATAGTCCCTCTGGCAGGTTTACATAAGCATAAAAACAGAAATCGCAACCATTGTTTAAGACATTAAGACACGCAGTTTCTAAATTTAAAAGTCGTTTCGTTGTTATTGTGTGCCCAGAACAGGAACTGACTTGAAGGCCATTGCGGGGATAAAAAAAAAAGCAAAATGGGATCCCTATCTGCAAGATTTCTGGCCTCAAGGGGTTTGAAATTTGCCCTCCATATTCTCTTTCTTCTTCCTCTTTGTGCTTTTCTTTCTTTTCCTTCTTTGGTTCGTTATGTTGTTGATGCCTGGAGTAAAGGAGAGTGCGTGGAGTGCGCGTGTGTGTGTGGTTGGGTGCGTGCGTGCGTTCACTGTTCACTGGTCCCGTAACCCGCCAGGAACGTAGGGGCGCTGCATGGTGACGAACGGTGGACCAGCTGGCTCCACTTAGCACGGTCGTGGGCGAGTGCCTGGGTGACACTGAAGTCCTCCCCTGTCCAATCACGGATGTCGTCGGCCCACTTTCTCCTCTGTCTGCCCCGTTTTCTCTTCCCCTGGACTATTCCTTGCAGGAGGGGTTTTTTGGCAAGTCCTTCTAAGCGTGTTACGTGCCCATCCCATCTGAGTTTCCTCATTTTTGCCGTGGTCAGTAGGTCTTCATAGTCCCGCACCTGTTGAGTGATCATTTCGCGGACTTCATTGTTGGTGACATGGTCCTTGTATGAGATGCCAAGGAGCCTTCTGAGGCATCTCATTTCTACTGCTTGGATCCTCCTTTGTAGGTCTGCGTTCAGTGTCCATGCCTCACATGCGTAAAGCATGATTGAGGTGACTAGCGCGTTTAGTAACTTCCCCTTTGGGTTTTCCGAGGGGGATGTCTCTGTCTCACCATATGGTCTTCAGTCTTGCCTTTGCTGCTGCTGTTTGTGCCGCTCTTTGCTAGATTTCGGTCTTCGTTTCCCTCCTCACTTATGATGGCTCCAAGGTACTTGAAATGGTCAACTGTCTCCAGTTCTTTGCCGCTGAGAGTGATTTTGGGGGTGATTGGCTGGGCACTGTTTGACAGAGTTTTGGTTTTCTCGGCGCTGATTTCCAGGGCCGTATCGTGAGGATATTTCGTCCAGTTGCTTCACTAGGTTGGCCAGTTCCTCTTCATTTCCTGCCAGACCGTCAATGTCATCGGCAAACCTGAGGTTGGTGATTGTTCGCCCTCCAATGCTGACTGTGCCTGTGTGGTCTTCCAAGGCGTCAGTCATGATGCGTTCGAGGACAATGTTAAACATTTGTAGGCGAACGCAGACATCCTGTCGGACCCCATGTGAGGTACGGAACCGTTTCCCCTTTACCGTGCCCTGTACAGTACTGCACTGGTGGCCTTTGAGTAGAGTTCCTTGATGGTGTGGATCAGCTTCTGGCCCATGTTGAATGTGTTCATGGGGGCCCACAGAGCGTCATGCCATACTCTATCGAAGGCCTTCTTAAAATCAATGAAGACGTGGAAAGTCTTTTTTTGATGCTGGCTGTATTTCTCACACAGAAACCCTCAGGTTGAATATTGTTTTTGTGGTGCTTCTATTTGGGCGGAAACCGGCCTGCTCTTCGGCGTGATCTCTTCTGCCTGTGGTTTCAGCCTGCTCAGGGTCACTTTCAGCATGACTTTAATGGCATGACTTATGAGGCTGATTGTCCTGTAGTTTTGGCACTGCTGGAGATTCCTTTCTTGGGGAGAGTGATGATGAGTGATTGGGTCCATGGTGTAGGCACTCTCCCGGGCTGCCAGATCTTGTTGCAGATACTTGTAAGGATGTCTGTCACTGCTTCTTCCCCCTGTTGGATCACTCTGCTGGGATGTTTGTCGATTCTGCTGATTTTCCTTTCTTCAGCGATCTAATTGCTACTTCTACTTCCTCGCGTAGAATTGGGAAGTTGTCTTTATTCGATGAGGTTTGGCTTGCAAGTACGCTGGGGTCGCCTATCGTCTGATGATTGTAGAGTTCGGAACAGTATTCCGTCCATCTGCCAACGATTTCCTTCTTTTCTGTTAGGAAATTCCCTTCTTTGTCCTGGATGTTACTGACTCTTGCCTGTTTCTGTTTGGTGAGCTCTTCCCCAAAACTGGTATGCTCTTCTGCTATTATTCTTTGTCAGGCCCCTCTTCGATTTTTTGTACATTGTTTCTCTATCCATTCCTCCTTGGTCTTCCCCATGTCTCTCCTGATTTTTGTTTTCTTCTCTGTATCAACTGCTCCTGTAGTGTTCTTGCTCTTCTTCAGGTCTCGTCTTTTGTCACACATATTCAAGATTTCATCTGTGACCCATGGTTGTGTTTTTCGGCGATGTTTGCCAAGGAGTATGCTTGCTGTCTCAGTCATCACTGTGTTAAAACTGGTGGTCATCGTTTCGGCATCTTCTTCAAGTGCCAGCAGTGGTGCGAATTTCCCTCCTATTGTTGCTTGGAAGGACACGGCGATGGTGGGGTCCTTCAGTTTGTCCAGGTTGAACTTGAGTCTGGTGTTCCTTGTCTTATTAATCTTCTTCAATCGGACTCTAAAGTTCAGGAGCACGAGGTCATGATCGCTGCCCATGTCTGCACCTGGGAATGTTCTCGTCTTGGCTCTGTTGATGCCAGATCGAAACCGGTTCTGCACCAGGATGTAGTCAATCTGGTTGTGATGGATCCCATTGGGTGCATGCCATGTCCAGCGTCGGGGTGCCTTGTGTTCTCCAAGGGTATTGGCGAGCCCGTGTCGCTTTTAGCTGGCAAAAATTTCCCGTAGTCGGAGCCCTCATCATTGGTTATCGCATTACAGGGGGACCGCAGAATTTGCTCCAGTCTTTCAATGCGTCTCCGCCCACCTTGGCGTTCCAGTCTCCCTGGATGATCAAGATGTCTTTCTTGTTCATCTTATCGATGGTGCCCTGTAGTTGGTTGTATAATTCCTCTACGACTTCATCATCGTGATCCGTTGTTGGTGCGTAGGCTTGAATCACTGTGATGTTGAATGGGGCTGCCCTGAGGCGGATGGCCATAAGCCGGCTGTTTACTGGGGAGTATCCCAAAACCAGTTCTTGATGTTTTTTATTGACAAGCATGCCTAGCCATTGATATGCTTGTCCTGCTCCCCGCTATAGTAGAGCATATGACCCTCGTCAGTATGGTGTTCACCGTACTCTTTCCATCTGACCTCACAGAGACCTACCAGATGCCAGGTGTACCTGTCCAGCTCGTATAGCAGTTCTTGGAGTTTGCCTGTTTGGGGCAGACTTCGGGCGTTCCACGTTGCGATGGTGATGTAGTCCCCCTTTCCCCTGATATTAGTTGTAGGGGTTCCACTAGTAGCACACTTGACGCCTCCGCCCTGGTGGCAGGGCGGAAGGGGTGGTCCTTGTTGACCCCGGGCGGCGACCGATCCGGTATATTCTTTATTTTCGTCCATTCCATTTAGCGTGTCTTGGGCAAAAGTAGCCTGGCGGCGCCCATCTCTCTCCAGGCGTGATTTTTGGGTTGGGTTGACTCCCCACATGTCACAGGTGGTACCGGGTTACATGGTTACCGGTAGCAGAGGACACCTCTGACCTGACGCGTGCGTGCGTGCTTGATTGTAAATGTGT
>CM054149.1:44861511-44879011 GCA_028751875.1 Rapana venosa | reverse complement strand
CACACACACACACACACACACACCCCAACACACACACACACACACCACACACACACACACACACACACACACACACACACACATACACGCACTCGAAAACGTGCTTAAGGTCTGTGTCTACACAATGGGCGATGACAGCATCATAATCACGTCTGGAACTGTTTGTCTGTCTGTCTGTCGTCTGCTGCGACAGGTATTGACAGAATGTGGTTCTCTTCTGACTTTAGTATTGGGTATGCCTGACCAGAATAGCTTAAACTTGACCCATGGCCAAACAAAAGACTATAAAGGGTACAATATACAACAACAGATGACACTGCCATCAATCATCCAACGACAGATTCTGCAACAGTGTACCTTTTTTTTTTAAATGTCCAAACCGAAAAATTAAAAGGTTGATGCACAACTAAACCAGACAACTGTTCATTTTTACCCTTGCCCTTTTAAAGAACTGACAGGTATATATAAGCTTTCCATTGCAATCTATTGTGCTTCCGCTTTATCGGGATAAACATTTTCATTGCAGGGGTTGAGTTACCTGACGCATGGAGCTTAACGATTTGTTTAAACAAGGTTAAGAAAACAAACGTACCATTGAAGTTAACACGTGTAGAAAGCACTGTATAGCCCTTGCGAGTTTTTATTACGATAACAAGAATAGATTTGTGAAAGTCGTGTGTCATTTATTTGTATCTTTGTAAAACTTGTTTCCACACGTGTTCTTCTTCTTCTCGTTAGATTGATATCCATCTACTAAGAATGTACAGTGAAAATAGAAAAAAAGCGGATGAGTGAGAGGGTGCAAGGGTGAAGAATGTGATGGATGTTGATGAATCAAAGAAGGAATTGATAGTAGCTCTTCCTAAGGGTGACTGCCGGCAATTACTTTCTGCAACTGATACTGAGGCATGCGACTTGGAATCATGTAGAGCTCTTTGGATATTGCCAACAAACTTCAAATTAAAAATATATTTCAGATTCAAACAATTTATTCCGTCTACTCCTTCTAGAGATATAGGGGATTTTTACATAACGTCATGAGACAGCATCATGACTGACTTACTTCCCTTACACAATGAAACTCGATATTTTTTCAACTATTTTCTGCTTACATATTCTAAATTCTTTGAACATGTGTTACGCGTTGTTTCTGATAATGCCATAGCTTTTAACAATATTGAGAATATATTTCCCATGTTTGCTGAAGAAAAGTTTTCTTTATATAATTTGAAAGCGTTGAGATGTTTACCATAATACTTTTGTAACACCGTTTTACGAATTTCAATGAAAAATAAGATTGAAATTCAAGAAAACAAGATGGTATTGAAATTCACCACAACAAAATATCGTCACGCCTGCATTTTGTGCGCTGTCTTTCATTTCTTAGATTTCCTTTAACAACGGATGGTATTGACAATCAGGTTGTAATTGCTCATGCAAAAATGAGCAAATGAAACAGTAACATTCTAATAGCAGAAAGAGTAATTGTTTTCAACACAAAAAAGTTGTTTTAAACGCTCAATAAATCTTACAAATTATATCTTCTGTATTTACTACAGTATGCTGCGTATAATTTCACATTAGTTTAAAACCAACCGTAAAGCAATGAATATTCTGCTGACCCAACCCAAACCCAATTAAACAGATCGTATCTAATGCCCTGCTAACCAGTCAATGATTCTGATAACTAATATATTGAATGATTCAAACCAAAGTATATCAAATTTCGTCTTCCTTCTTCTATTCTCAGCTGCTGTGTGGGACACAGCAAAGACACATCTTGACGCTTTCTTCATATCATCATCTATATCCCCGAAGTTAGAAGTTGCTACATTCATGGTGGGCAAAAAACAGTTGCATACGCAAAACCTCAGCCTTTATAAATAAATCTCAGAGCTCTAGCTGAGGAACAAAAACAATAACAACAACAGCAACAAGTCATCTATCTATCTATCTACCTACCCACCTATCTATTTATCTATCTATCTATCTACCTATCTATATATCTATCTATCTATCTGTCTGGTTGGCTGGCTGGCTGGCTGGCTGACCGTCTGGCTATATATCTATCTATCTATCTATCTACCTATCTCTTTATCTATTTGTCTGTCTATCTATATAGCCTAGTGGTTACAGTGATGTATTTGTGATCTGCTGACCCGGGTTCGATTCTCGTTCAAGAGGATTTTTCCTCTGGAGTTAACATTAGTGCCGACCCCACTATCCCCAAAAGTCCTTCGGATGAGTCTATAAACCGAGGTCCCGTGTGCGAACGCAAGCAGAACATCTTGCGCTTTCGCTAAAACCCGTTCCGCTTTTCGGAAGAGTAGGCCATTGTGTGCCGGTGTAAACGGATGACAAAATTTACATCTAAGTGCATACATTAAAAAAACAACCTATCTACCTATCTCTCTATCTATTTGTCTATCTTTCTATCTATCTATCTATCTATCTATCTATCTATCTATCTATCTATCTATCTATCTATCTATCTATCTATCTATCTATCTATCTATCTATCTATCTATCTATATATATATCTCTTTCCATCTGTCTCTCTATCTCTCTATCTCTATCTCTCTATCTCTCTCTATATCTATAATGATAGAGAGAGAGAGATAGCGCGCGCTATCACCGTGCCACTTTCCTCTCTGCTTCTGCCCCTTTTCTAACAATCTGGCACGGTGCCTTGTTCCCCAGTCTGTGAAAAGCCGAAGGGTATGGTAATGAAGGCTGATTCCCGTTATCGATTCTCAATGTCTGTGGAAAGGATCACAGGATGTTCCAGTCCTTGAAGGAACTCTGGTTGAACGTACAAATTGTAACATGGATACCAACACTCAGCCATTATCAGAACAGTGTTCGGGAAAGCGAAACTAATTTTAAGAAAATGTTATAGGTTTAGGAAAAGGGTAGGGGTACATAGGAAGACAGGTTTTTTGTGCAAATAGACTGCTTTACCCAAGTGCGTGCGCGCACGCACACACACACACAAACAACACACACACACACACACACACACACACACACACAAACATACACACACCACACCACACACAAACACACACATACAACATACACAACAAAACACACATAGCATGCACAACACAACACACAAACACACACGCACGCACGCACGCACAAACGCATACACAACTCTGTCTGGCTGTCTGTCTGTCTGTTTGTCTCCTCTCTCTCTGTCTCTCTCTCTCTGTCTCTCTCTCTCTCTCTGTCTCTCTCTCTCTCTCTCTCGCAACCAGGATGATGACCAGGATGCTGATGCAGAACACAGCTTTCAGTGGCAGCTCGCTCTTTGAATACGGTCGTTTAGCTTAATTAAATAAATAAGGCTTTGCCATTGCTGTCGTATCCATGTCAATGATGGACGTCGCGTCGAAGCCCATGTAGTACCGGCGCTTGCTATCTATGGCCTGTATAGCTTAACAGCAATAAAATTCAATTCAATTCAATTTAATTATATCTCTCGCAAATGCTCACTAAGAAGATTAACTCCTGTTATTGACAAGAACATCCTGGTGGTTAGGGTGAGAGCGTGACACCCGTAATCTGACCACTTGGTTCCCCTCACCACCAAGACGCCCCCTCAAAGGGATTCCCCACCCCCCACCCCCCACCCAAGCAGTTAACACTGGGACAGGATAGCTCAGTGGTCAGAGCAGTCGTTTTCCCCCAGCCAAGGTTAAGAAGCATCGAGCGTGGTTACCAGTAGGGTGGGTGACCGTTTGCGTGCCTTGGCTTCAGTACAGTTCCCCCAGTTCATCCAGCTGTAAATGGGTACCTGCCCTCTTTAGGGTCAGGGAAGGTAAAGCAGCGAGGGAGAGGACATGGGCGCCGCCCTCAATACGCTGGCCCCTGGAGAAATGAGGTCTCTGACGCCTCTCTCCCCTAGGCCTATTGGTTATGGGACACCTTGACCCTTTTTGTTTTTAGTTTACACTAATAATAATAATAATAATGTATGGAATTTATATAGCGCTGAATCTTGTAAAGCAACAAATCAAAGCGCTCAGATTTCATTTCATACCACTTTAAGTCTCGGCAGATTTCTCTCCGTGAAATTCGGGCTGCTCTCCCCGTGGAGAGCGGGAGAGTGCGTCGCCACAAGCGCAGCGCCACCCTTTTTTTCATTTTTTTTTCATGTCTGCAACTGTATTTGTTTCCCTATCAGAGTGGCTTTTTTCTAAGAATTTTGCCAGGGACAACTCTCTTGTTGCCGTGGGTTCTTTTACGTGCGCTAAATAATTACGTGTAACACACGGGACCTCGGTTTATCGTCTCATCCGAAAGACTAGCGCCCAGACCACCACTCATGGTCTAATGGATGGGGGAAAAGTTTCCGGTCCAAACGGGGTACGAACCGCCGCACACTTCAGACCCGGACTTTTCGCTTTCTAGATAGGCGCGTTACCTCTAGACCACCGATCCACTTATCATTACGTCATCCTCATTGTCATTGATAGTTTCACTAGTGGCGACACCACTCCCCGAAAATCCTTTAAATAAAACTACAATCCGAGATTATGTGTGCCAACGCACACAGCCCATGCATGTTCCATATACGTTAAAGCCTGTTCCGCCTTTCAGACAAGAAGTCCATGTATCCTGGTGGAAAGAGATCTAAAAAGATAAAGTGCGCGGATATGAGGACTAGATGTTAAACCATACAAATGCTTCTTCGTTATCCTAGCTAAGCAAAATGAGATAGAGACCAAACTGATTTCGTGCTGGAAGGTAATTTTCTTTGATGCTGAGACAATTGAATTGGCCTTTTCGATTCCCCAATAGTATTCGTTTCCGTGTTGTAGAAAGATGAGAAATCAGAATGAGAGAATCAAAAGGAATGCTGGAGTCCCTATCCAATTTCAGTCTTGCACGGTGAATTTCATTCGTCAGTGTGTGTGTGTGTTGTGTGTGTGTGTGTGTGTGTGTGTGTGTGTGAGTGTTGTTGTGTGTGTGTGTGTGATTGATGTGCTGTATTGGTCGTGTGTGTGTATCTTGTCTATAACTGTTGTCTTCTGTTGGATCAAGATCGGTCCTTCATTTTCTGTCTGCACGTGAATTTCATCTGTCTGTCGTCTGATGCTGTGTGTTTCTTGTTTGTTCGTTTCGTTGTTCTCTTGCTCTTTGTGTGAATTGTGTTGTGTGTTGATGTAGTGATGCATTATCCTCTGTCTCTTTGTCTCTCTGTCTGTTCAGTGCTTTCTGTCTGTCTTGCTGTCTATTCTATCCTGCTGTCTATCTGTCTGTCTGTCTGTCTCTCCTCTCATCCTTCTTCTGTCTGTCTGCCTCTCTCTCTCTCTCTCTCTCTCTCCCTCCTCTCTCTCTCCTCTCTGTCCTATCTCTGTCTTTGTCTCCTCTCTCCTTTCTCTCTCTCTCTCTCTTCTGCTTCTTCTCTCTTCTTTCTCTCCCTCTCTCCTGTTCTGTCTCTTCTTCTCATCCTCTCTGTCTTTCTGTCTTTCTCTCCTCTCTCCTCTCTCTCTCTCTCTCTCTCTCTCTCTCTCTCTTCTTTTCTCTCTCTCTTCTCTCTCTCTCTCTCTCTCTCTCTCTCTCTCTCTCTCCTCTCTCTCCTCTCTCTCTCTCTCTCTCTTTCTTTGGTTACCTTTGCTTTGTGTTTGATATTGTCTGACTGCAATCCTCTTTGTCTGTCTGTCTCTGTCTCCCTCTCTGCTACTATGTCTCTGGTTCTGCTGTTCTCTCTCGTTCTCGGCATGTCTGTCTCTGTCTTTCTCTCTCTTCCTCTTTGTCTATGCATCTGTATGTATCTATCAGTCCATGGTATGGACAGAGAGAGAAAGAGAGAACTAGAGAGAGAGAGAGAACTCTGAACTCTGAAATGGTTTAATGAGAGAGAGAGAGAGAGAGAGAGAGAGAGAGAGAGAGAGAGAGAGAGAGAGAGAGAGAGAGAGAGAGAGAGAGAGAGGAGAGGAGAGAGAGAGAGAGTAATCGAAATTATAAAAAAAAAGTATGCTCTACGTTATCATTTTATATAAAGGATAAGGGTAAAGGAGTCCCATAACCTATAAGGTCGTAGGGGAGCGAGGCGTCAGAGACCTCACTTCTCTAGGGCCAGCATATTGAGGGCGGCGCCCATCTCCTCTCCCTCGCTGCTTTACCTTCCCTGACCCTAAAGAGGGCAGGTACCCATTTACAGCTGGGTGAACTGGGGGAACTGTACTGAAGCCAAGGCGCGCAAACGGTCACCCATCCAACTGGTAACCACGCTCGACGCTGCTTAACTTGGCTGGGGGAAAGCGAGTGCTCTGACCACTGAGCTATCCCGTCCCCCGATCTTTTATATACTGATTAAAAAAAAGAGTTCTTGCCGAGAAATCTCATTCATATTCTGTTTTTTTTACAATGACTAACTGTATGCTCCTTATGATATCGTCTCGAATGATGATTTATTCTTCACTTTGATAAACACAATTGCTGTGTGTATTGTTAGAAATATTGCACTGATGTGTCAGGACACGATCCCATGAGTTGTATTATTACATTAGTATTTTGCTTCATTTGAAAACATTTTATGTCTCTTAACATACACATACACAAACACACACACACACAGGCACACACATCTACACAAACATATATACATACATACGTACATACATACATACATACATACATACGTACATACATACATACATACATACATACATACATACACGCACAAACGCATGCACACACGCACGCACGTACACACACACACACACACGCGCGCGCGCACGTGCGCACGCACAGACTCACAAACACATACACACTAAGTATTATTGATGAAGTTATTTTTATTCCTAGATTGATGACTTGGTTAAACAAAAAAGCAAATGCAGTGCTTATTCACTGTACCATCTGGAAAGAAAAATGATTGACAAACACACACGAAAACACACACACGCAAACACACACACACACACACATAGACACACCGTTTACTTTTTCTTAACCCTAGACTTACTGAATCAGGTCTAAAAGGGGATTAATCATAATCGTCGGAAAAAGTTGACATAAAAAATATAAGCGACAGACAGAAATTTCGACTTTGGCATTTTGGCAAATTGATAACCGACACTCTAATTACACAGGCATACAAAAAGAATTCCCAGATGATAAAAAAAACAATCCTAAGAATCAACACTTTGTCCTGCTGAATTAAGCCAAGGGTAAACACATTGCTGTAGATTTTCCAGAAGACATAATTATGATCGAGAGTAAAAATGATGAAGTTGGAAAAAAGAGAAAGAGATAGAAAAAAAGAAGTAAATCGATGACAAATCAGAGAAAAATGAAGAGCGAGAGCGAGAGAGAGCGAGAGAGAGAGAGACAGACAGAGAGAGACAGAGAGAGACAGAGAGACAGACAGACATGAAGACAGAGAGAGAGCGAGAGAGAGAGAGAGAGAGAGAGAGACAGAGAGTGAACATACAGACAACAGACAGAGACAGACATAAGACAGTGAGAGAGACAGCAGACAGACAGACAGACAGATAAACAGAAACAGACGTACAGAGAGAAGAGAGAGGGGGGGGGGAGTTAAAATAGACAAGCATGCAACTCACAAATGGTAGCAACCACGACTGTTAAGGGGAAGGAATAGATAAATAATGAATACCTGAATAAAGGATTATATAATAACATGACAGAGAGGAGAGAGGAGAGGGAGAGGGAGAGGAGAGAGAGAGAGAGAGAGAGAGAGAGAGAGAGAGAGAGAGAGAGAGAGAGAGAGAGAGAGAGAGAGAGAGAGAGAGGAGAGAACCAACAGAGCAAATAAAAAAAAGACGAAAAGCATGACAGGCAGACAGACAGACAGACAGAAAAAAACACGAATAACACGCAAACACAAGCCAATGCGTTGCATTTTATAAAAAAATTGGACTACAGCAAAGAACATTCTTGTCTGTTGTTTGGATGTATTATCATTGAACTTGGCTTGTTGAATGCTTGCTTGTACTGATTGTTGTTGGGGGTTGTTTTGTTTTGACTGGTTTGTAATGGTTGGGACTTATTGCAAATATAAAATATCTGAAACACACCTCTGAGAAAAAGAAAAGAAAACGACGACAACAGCAACAACAACAACAACAGTACCAACAATATCTTCAAAAATGTGTGCTTAACCTTTAAAGTGACTAAAATTAGTAGATATCATTTGAAGTTCACAAAATAATCATTACGATGCTGAAGTAGTCTTAAGGTTTGCAGTGGTAAGACGGATAAACTTTGCTGTATTACGCATTGTTTGTATCACCAAAACAAATAATAAAACCACACCAGTATCAGGACATATGTACAGTCAACCATACTGTTGCTATTATTTAGAAAAGTGCCACATGTGTTAATAGAAACAACAATAAACGCCACAATTATATGTATATATACATACCTTTTCACGTAGCCACGCAATCGTTACAGAAGCACACATTGTTTGGAGGTAGACACACTCACTTAATTCTGCTAGTTTTTTGTTTGTTTGTTTGTTATATTTTAAAACTCTGATCACATCAAACACCCGCGGATAGTTTTGTTGTCCTTTACACACACCCAGATCGCAAAACTACGTAACAAACAACAATACAGCGTCCCCAAAATACTGGCACTCACGTTAACACAAACAAAACAAAGTTCTACACCGAAACCAACTACAAGCAGCAGTGTCAATTATCGTAGAGACCTTGTGAGGCAAAGACAGACACGGTTAATAAAGAGGATTCCTGTATAGTCGAAGCCATGTAAGCGCAGACAGACAATGCCGCGGATGATGCTGTTACCAGCACTGCCACCACCAACCAGCTGACAACTAAAGCCTAAACACCGATGCACGCAGACTCCTCTCACTCGCCGGTTCCAGACCGACCGCAACTGGAGAGAGAGAGAGAGAGAGAGAGAGAGAGAGAGAGAGAGAGAGAGAGAGAGAGAGAGAGAGAGAGAGAGAGAGAGAGAGAGAGAGAGAAGAGACAAGAGGCAACAGATGATATGGGTAGGGAGGAGTGGGTGGCCAATGAGGTGGATGGGGGGGGGGGGGGGGGGGGGGGGGGGGGGGGGGGGGGGGGGGGGTGGGGGGGGGGGGGGGGGGAGAGGAGGGGAGGGGAGGCAGTGGAAAAGGAGGGTGGGTAGTAGGGTAGGGATAGAGCGGTGGACTTGGAGAAGTGGGGTGGAGGAGCAGTGTAAAGTGGTGGGGTGAGTGAGGGGTGAGGGGTGAGGGATGGGTGGGTGGGGGGAAAAAGAAGTGGTGATGAGAGGCAGTGGCAGATTAAAGAAAGAAATGTAGCCAGGCAGAGGGTAGAGAGGAAGGTAAAGGATTATTGTGTGCGTGTGAGGAAGATTTTTTCCTGTCTCTGTTTATCTGTCTGTTTATCTGTCTATCTATCTGTCTGTTTATCTGTCTGTCTGTCTGTCTGTCTGTTTGTGTTTTCTATCTATCTATCTGTCTGTCGGTCTGTCTGTCTTTCTGTCTGTCTGTCTGTCTATCTATCTATCTATAAATCTATTATCTAGCTATCTATCTATCTATCCATCTATCTATCTATCCATCTATCTATGTGAGAGAAAGAGAGTATCATAAAAGGATCTATTTTAAAACTAAGTGCAATATATACATAACAAATATTGGCACCTTTCTTCTATCTCTACCGCCGCTGTCGTCGGTAGGAGCTCTACGCAATGCCATCAGGATTTGCCATCTGTCTCTCTCTGTCTCTGCTGAGTTCTACGATCTCCTGTAGCCCTCCCAGACCACTGACATCAATGATGTTGGCCATAAATGCTGTTGGTGGTCTGCCTCTTCCTTCTGCCCTCAACCTTACCCTGGAGAACTGTCGTCATCAGATTTGTCTGTGTGTTTCTGTTCATCAGTATCTCATTTTGCGCTGCTTAAGTTCAGCTGACATTTATCTTTGCACTGAGAGTTTAGTCGTTCTTCTGTCTAACCATCTAACCCCTAGAAGTCGCTTCAGATGCACATTCCGGCTGCATTTTGTTTTGTCTCTATCCTTGTAGTGTTCAGCAATACAGCCGATATGGCATTTTGACATTCTAATTTGAAGACTTTTAGGTATGCCTCTGTCTTACCAAATCTTGATTAACTGAACCATTCAATGCTTTGCCATACTGATTGAAGCATTGACATCTTGCAGAGAGGAACCATTGCTTTTTTATAGAGCCTAAACATTTATCATTTTGAAAATAAACCTTTAAATCTGTTCTATGTATACTTTATATTAAGCCTATCGCAGCCTCTATAATCATACTCAATCGCTTTGGATAACGAATGTCGTTTGATATATTGCCTATAAAGCTGGTCTGACACTTAACCGATTTCAAAACCTAACTTACGCTTTATGGCCCCGGGAACAGAACAACCATTATGGAATAAAACATTTATCACCAAATAGGACAATGTTAAAAAATCCGGTGGCTGAAATAAAGAAAAGAACATTTACGTTTTCTTTTTTAAATCTCCATTTTTTTCTTTAGAAAAGGTTTTATGGCGTTTCTAGTTTATCCAAGCCATTATCACTGCTCTTTAAAAACAAGTTCTTTTGTCACTTTCCAGACAGCAACAGTAATGTAAGGTAAAGGTAAAGGAGTCCCATAACCTATAAGGTCGTAGGGGAGCGAGGCGTCAGAGACCTCACTTCTCTAGGGCCAGCATATTGAGGGCGGCGCCCATCTCCTCTCCCTCGCTGCTTTACCTTCCCTGACCCTAAAGAGGGCAGGTACCCATTTACAGCTGGGTGAACTGGGGGAACTGTACTGAAGCCAAGGCGCGCAAACGGTCACCCATCCAACTGGTAACCACGCTCGACGCTGCTTAACTTGGCTGGGGGAAAGCGAGTGCTCCGACCACTGAGCTATCCCGTCCCCCGTAATGTGCTGGGCAATATATAGAACAGTTTGAATCTAAATTCAGCTACTTCAGCACCAAAGGTTATCGATCTGTTGAAAAACAAACCGCTGATAGTTGAGAGAGCATAAAAACCAAACGCAATTGATAGCCACACGCTTTCTGCCGCGTGACCTACCAAATGGCACATTATCAGTTTTTCGCTAGAGATCAGCTTATGAAATGTATCCTTGACCAACGTGTGTGTGTGTATGTGATACGGGTGTGCGGACTGACCAGGTAAAATAAATCGAAGGATTGAATGTTAGTTGTCATGTTATCCAGAGTGTGCTGGTTAGTGCAGGTGTACCTTGAACATAGAATGATAAAAACACTATAAGTCAATAACACAAATAACAACAACAAACGGGGACGGGACAGCCTGGTGGTTAGAGGGATGTACTCGTGATCTGCTGACCCGGGTTCGATTCTCGTTCAAGAGTTGTTTTTTTCCTCTGGAGTTAACATCAGTGCCGACTCCACTTTCCCCAAAAGTCCTTCGGATGAGACTATAAACCGAAGTCCCGTGTGCGAACGCACGTAGAACATCTTGCGCACACGTTAAAAACCGTTCCGCTTTTCGGAAGAGTAGGTCATTGTGTGATAAAACTTACAAAACTGCATACATACGGGGACTGGATGAAAGAAAGCACATGAGTGCTTATTCCATAATCCTCGAAATAAAAGAATGAAATAAAAGTAAGATAACAAGAAAAAAGCCTCTCCCCCCCCCCCCCCCCCCCCCCCCCACACACACAACACACGCACACACGCACAGATGCACGTGGGCACGAATGCACACACACACACAACACACCACCCACATAAGCAGCACACACACACACACACACAAAGACACACACAATCAACTCACAAGCAAGACATGCGACAATACCCACCTTATCCCCCCCCCCCCCCCAAGACGCAGAACAAACCCCATAACCCCCCACTACAACAACGACAACAACCTCATCAACAACTGCTGCAACTATGAAAACAACAAGAACAAATAACAACAACATGATTAACTTCTGCAAAGATAAGAACAACAACAATAACACCAACAAGAGCCACTCTACTCTCTTGCGAATCAATCAGCCGTTCTGAGAGGTGATGAATGCACACACACACACACACACACACACACACACACACACACACACACACACACACAACACACACACACACACACACACACACACACACACACACACACACACACACACACGCACACACAACACACACACACACACACACACGAACACACACACAAACACACACACACACAAACAACACACACAAACACACACACACACACCACACACACACAAACACACACACACAAACACACACATACACACAAACACACACACACACAGGCCATTGTGTGCCGGTGGAAACAGATGACAAAATTTACAAAACCGCATACACACGGGGACTGGATGTAAAAAAACACACACATAAGTGCTTATTCCATTTTCCTCGATATAAAAGAATAAATAAAAAAATAAAATAAACACACACACACACACACACACACTACACACACCACACACTACACAAACACACACCACTACACTCACACACACACACACACACACTTACACTCTCACACACACACACACACACACACACACAATATGCCAGCCATCGTTTGAAAAGAAAGCATGCTGTTTTTTCAGGGGGTGTTGTGAATTGCTGTGCTCTGTGAAAACAAAAGAGTGGACCAGACTCCGCATAACCCTATAATAAAGGATCAACAAAGATGTGAAGACAAACAAGTGTGTGTGTGTGTGGAAGTGGGGGGGGGGGGGGGGGGGGTGTTGCGTGCGCGCGCGCGCGCGTGCGAAGTGTGTGTGCGTAGTGTGTGTGAGAGAGGGAGAGGGAGAGGGAGAGAGGAGAGAGAGAGAGAGAGGAGAGAGAGAGAGAGAGAGAGAGAGAGAGAGAGAGAGAGAGAAGAAGACAGACAGACAGACAGACAGACAGACAGACAGACAGACAGACAGAGGAGAAATGCAGAAACAAGAGCAACAGAGATACAGACACACAGCAAATGCGCAAATCACCCCCCCCCACCCACACACACTGTGCGAGTATACAAATACATTCAGAACATACACCCCCACCCCACCACACACACACGCAAACAAACACAAACAACACACCGCGTACACACACAAACAAACACGTACAACACATACACAAACACACTATATGTACGTAAACACACACACACACACACACACACACTACTTACACACACACAACACACATACACACACGCACTCACACACACACACACAACACACACACACACACCACACACACACGCACTTACACTCACACACACAAACACACTCACACACACTTACACTCACACACACAAAACACACACACACAACACAAACACACACACAAACACACACATACAACACTCACACACGCGCGCGCACGCGCGCGCGCGCTCACACACAGACAACACCAGATTTTTTTTTGAAAAGCTAAAAAGCGCAAAGAATCAAACGAAATAACAACAACAAAGAAATGAAAGAGAGAAAGGAAGAAAGAAAGAAAAGAAAAGAAAGAACGAAAGAACAAAAAGCAATGTAAAATAAAAGGAAAAAGAGAATAGGAAGAAAGAAATAAAAGCATAGAAGGCAGACAGAATGAACGTTGTACAATGATGGAAGTTACCGTACATTGAACTCAACAAGAAAAGCAAGAGTGACCGCAGCAGACGACAAAGGAAACGAAAGGAGCACACAGCGAGCCGCACGATAAACAAGTTGATGGAGCAAGGTATCCGTCCTCTTTGTACATCGTTGAATCAATGAATACATGAATGATTGATTCATGGAATGAATGAAGGAGTCCCGCTAAGAATTCATCTATGCATCCGTCCCCTCCTGTCCCTTCCTTTCTATCGTTCAGTCATCCGTAAATTCCTCCCTCTCTTCTACTTATCACCCATCCATCCATTCATCCATCCACTCATTTATCCATCCATCCATCCATCTATCCATTCACCCATCTACCCAATCGTCCGTCCATTAATCTACCCACCCGTCCATCCATCCATCCATCCATCAATCCATCCATCCATTCATCCATCCATCCATCCGTCCATCCATCATTCCATCCATCCATCCATCCATCATTCCCTCCCTCCCTCCCTCCATCCATCCATCTATAATTCAATCAATCCACCCATCGATCCATCGATCCATCCATCCATCCATCATTCCATCAATCCATCCATCCATCCATCATTCCATCCATCCATCCAACCATCCATCCATCCATCATTCCATTTATCCATCCATCCATCCATAATTCATTCCATCCATCCATCCATCATTCCATCAATCCATCCATTAATCCTTTTTTATTATTAAATAATACAGAAAACTTTCAAACCTTTGTAATTTCGTGCACTTGGTTTAGGCACCAACACACACTCTTTGGAATCGGATGGTTTTGGAGATTAAAAAAACAACACCCATTTTTGGGGGGAGACAAATCATTCGATTCTCTTTTTTTACGCGGATAATCTGTCCTTTAAACACACATAATAACTGTCTTTGCCAAAAAGAAAATCCTTCTAATAGATAGTCAGCATTAAACCACACAGAAACGATAACCAAAAAAAATGCCAGTACCAAAAACAACAACACAAACAGCAGCACAAAAACAGGCAGAACTCGGAAATCAAATGCATAGCAGACCAAAAAACAACCAACCAACCAACCAGCCAACGACTTTGCCTTCAAGAAAGTAGGGACAGAAAACGAACGTTACGAGTAGTACGACTAGTAGTCACAGACACATAACGTGTGGGATGCTGGCTCAGACAGCTTTTACCGTTGCTGATGATGGCGGCGGGTTTGGTACAATCAGCAGCTCCAGCCTAAGTGAAGCTGAGGACAACAAAGGCATCGAGGACTGGGAAGCGGGAGAAGAAGTGAGGCAGCACAGGAGGAACCAGTGGGGAAAGGGAGACGGTGTGGGTGGTATGGGGGGGGGGGGGGGGGGGGGGGGGGGGGATTCTAACGCACATGGGCTGGGGAGAATGTTGAGATGTTGGGGTGGTGGGTGATGGGTGGTTAGGGGAAGGGTAGGGGCAGAGAAAGAGGAAAACCCGTGGAAGAGATAATATGGGGATATTAAGGCTAGGGAGTGAGGGGGTGGAGGTGGAGGTGGGGATGGTGTGGGGTTGGGCAGGACTAGATTGGGATTTTATGTGCGAAGAAAAGAGTAGTGTGTGTGTGTGTGCGTGCGTCTGTGTGTGTGCGTACGTGCGTGTGCGCGCGCGCGTGTGTGTATTGTATTTTTATCCCTCCGATTGATTCTTTCTTGTTGTTTTTTTCCCGTTTTCATATTCACACCAATCACTCCCCCTTTTGACAGATCTCATTGTATGATATGCATATTGTGTGCTCCTATATGACTCTTCATTTTGTTATTACCAGGGTAGACTTTTCGATCTATTCATGGAAAGCTCCAATCAAATCTAACCAATGTATCAAGTTCCGAATGATAAGATGGGGTGATAGTAAATATGAAATAAGGAATAAGATATTGCTGATGAAAAATCGAAAACATTACCTTCAAATAAGAAAACGAATACGAACTCTTTACAAATTATCTCAAAAAGGATGAGAAATTCATTAGGGATACAAGCAAGCATGGCTAAAAAGCAATTAAAAAAGAGCAAAACTTCAAGACTTTGTTTGTTTAAAGTACCATGTTTTTTATGATCAGGTTATTTTGCTTAAAAAAGAAGACTTGCAGCTATGACGTTGTCAAACTATAAAGTTGATTTCCACTCTTCACGATAAAGCTTTCATAGAGCGTTGTTTGTTTGTGTGTTTCGTAGCCCCATTTTTCTCGACTTTTTCTCCGAGTTTCACGAATGGCCAGAAATTGTGCATGCGATCGGTTGTTTTTGGATAATACGAAGGCAGCCGCAATACGACATCGGGGATGGATGATTAGTTTTTGTGTGTTTCCATGACCTACCAAACGCTGACATGAATTACGAGATCTTTAACATGCATAGTTCATCTTCTTCATGGGAGTGCACACGTAGGAAATTAAAGCACTGGAAGAATGATCAGCACTTAAAATTAACCTAGAAGATCGGAAAAAAAAAATCCCAACGCTTTATTTACCAGACGCCAACAAGATTCGAACCCACGACTTCATGGACCCATGGGATTGCAGTCGAACGGTCTTAACCACTCGGCTATAGCATCCGTCACACGGTGTTTTAATCTTTACCATCCATAACACGTGCTAATTGTTCCGAGGTCGTTGAACGGCGAACGGAGGCTTTGACTTGTCTGGCTTATAAAACGGTCTTTTGATAAAGAACATCACGAAGAGGACCTGCCGCTTAGCAATGAGTTCATTGGCCAGCCATGACAAACAAAAGGAGGAGCTAAAGCCTCGTATGTCTGGCCATGAGATAGCCTTTAAATCAATCAAGAGAGTGATCAATTATGTTGAAAAAATATATCAGGAAGAATTAGATAAATCTGTAGTTATATGAAAGAAAACAGATTAGAATTATCAGCAGAAAAAACGTGTCTTGTGCTTTTTAATAACGGTGACAACGCATTAAAATTACCAATACTGAAATTAGAAGGAAAGGTGCTTCAATACAAACAAGATGTCAAATTCTTAGGTGTATTTTTAACTAGAAAGTTGAATTGGAAGATGCACATCAACCAAATGATAACTGAAGCTAGGAAAAGACTTAATTTCCTAAAGATAATAAGTTCTCAGGCATGGAGTCAAGACACTACGACTCTGATACATCTGGCTCTGTCCTTGGTACGTTCAAAATTAATATACGGACAAGAAGTTTATTTTTCTGCTGCAGATTATCTACTTAAAAAATTACAAAGTCTAGACAGTAAAGCAGTAAAGATAGCTCTTGGTGTTCCGGCTCATGCAAATACAGCTAATACTTATAAAGAAGCTCATTTACTATCTCTTTCTGATCAGCGAAAACTGGCAGTATCAAAATATGTGGTTCGCAGTATCTCTATTCCAAATTCAGTAAAAGAGGAAATATTTATTAATCAAGACACTGATTTTCCTAAACGGGCACGCAATATTTCATTTCTGCAGCCAATTAAAAAATTATACAGACACATTTATGAAAGAAAATGACATCGATATATCAACAATTCCAAATTTTACCGATTGTTCCACAATTACCTCTTGGGAACATATTTCAGCTAAATTTGACATTGACTACACGGAAATAAAGAAAAATGAAGATCAAAATCTTCTCACCGTTGATGTAAAAAGTCACTTAGAAAATAATTATTCTAATCACTTAAAAGTGTATACTGACGGATCTGTATTAGAAACAGGCAAAAGTGGTGCTGCATATGTGATTCCGACTTTAAAAGTTCAAAAATCTTTTCATTAGGACAACATTTTTTCTATTTTTACTTCTGAATTATTTGCAATTCTTATGGCTTTGAATTTTTTGTCTGATACTGCTATTGATGTTTGCCAAATTCGTTTTGCGTTGACTCAAAGGCATGTGTTAATGGCATTAAAGTCATGGCATGGTAAAATAAG
>CM054149.1:44846511-44856511 GCA_028751875.1 Rapana venosa | reverse complement strand
AAAACCCATGACAAAATCATCTCAGCATTGCGTGGAGCAGATCTGTCTTTTCAACTCACTTTGTACAGATGAAGACAAATGTATCATAGAAAGTTCCCACACACGCTGCGGATTTGTTGTTTCATGAACAAATCGAGCCTCTCAGAACAGGCTTCAAACAGGAATAAACTGTCAACAACTAATCATTCTCAAAAAGGACTAGTCGTCTATAAAAAGCTAGTTCAAATCTCATATTCTGATGTAGATACAAATTCTCAAACATGACTGATTACTTTTAAAAGCTAGTTCAAATCTCATATTTTGATGGAGATACCAAATTCTCAAAAAGGACTAGTTGCCTATAAAAAGCTAGTTCAAATCTCATATTCTGATGCAGATACCAAATTCTCAAAAAGGACTGATTACTTTTAAAAGCTAGTTCAAATCTCATATTCTGATGCAGATACCAAATTCTCAAAAAGGACTGATTACTTTTAAAAGCTAGTTGAAATCTCATATTCTGATGCAGATACCAAATTCTCAAAAAGGACTGATTACTTTTAAAAGCCAGTTGAAATCTCATATTCTGATGGAGATACCAAATTCTCAAAAAGGACTGATTACTTTTAAAAGCTAGTTCAAATCTCATATTCTGATGCAGATACCAAATTCTCAAAAAGGACTGATTACTTTTAAAAGCTAGTTCAAATCTCATATTCTGATGCAGATACCAAATTCTCAAAAAGGACTGGTTACTTTTAAAAGCCAGTTGAAATCTCATATTCTGATGCAGATACCAAATTCTCAAAAAGGACTGATTACTTTTAAAAGCTAGTTCAAATCTCATATTCTGATGCAGATACCAAATTCTCAAAAAGGACTGGTTACTTTTAAAAGCTAGTTCAAATCTCATATTCTGATGCAGATACCAAATTCTCAAAAAGGACTGGTTACTTTTAAAAGCTAGTTCAAATCTCATATTCTGATGCAGATACCAAATTCTCAAAAAGGACTGATTACTTTTAAAAGCCAGTTGAAATCTCATATTCTGATGGAGATACCAAATTCTCAAAAAGGACTGATTACTTTTAAAAGCTAGTTCAAATCTCATATTCTGATGCAGATACCAAATTCTCAAAAAGGACTGATTACTTTTAAAAGCTAGTTCAAATCTCATATTCTGATGCAGATACCAAATTCTCAAAAAGGACTGGTTACTTTTAAAAGCCAGTTCAAATCTCATATTCTGATGCAGATACCAAATTCTCACCAAAAGACTAGTTACCTGGAAAAACAGTAGCACAAATCTAAAATAAGAACCTTAAATGCATAGCCACGCAAAACACAGACACAACACACAGAACACACACACACACACACACATCTTTACAATCTCTACCAGCGCTAGACCCAACAACTTTGTGAAACGCCTAAACGCGCGCACACACACACACACACACAACGCACACACACACACAATCACACACACACACACACACACACACACACACGCACACACACGCACAACACACACACACACACACACATCTTTACAATCTCTACCAGCGCTATGACCCAACAACTCTGTGAACGCTAAAAACGCCGACACACCAACACACACACACACACACACACACACACACAACACACAACACACACACACACACACACACACACACACACACACCACACACGCACACACACACACACACACACACACACAACACACACACACACACACACACAACACACACACACACACACACGCACACCACACACACATCTCTACAATCTCTACCAGCGCTAGACCCAACCACTTTGTGAACGCCTAAACAACACACACACACACCAACACACACACAAAACAACCAACACCAACACACAAAACACCACACACACACACACACGCCACCACAACACACCAACAAGAACTACACAAACAAAAGCAAAACCACAACACAACACACAACACACTCACGCACACACACACCACAACACACAGCACACACACACACCACACATCTCTACAATTCTCTACCAGCACTATACCCAACAACTCTGTGAATGCCTAGTCAATAGAATTCTGAAACGAGATACTGCAGCCCTGTATAAACAGTCGTTCATGGCTTCGCGAATCAGGGACAGACCAGGAAAAGTGGGAAAAAAAAACTATAGTGAGAGGATAGCGCGGTGCTGGCTTAGCCAGCTCTGAACACTGGTGGACACTGGTTGGACAGTATTGACCACACAGTTCCAGACAACAGCGATGCTAGCCGGGTACAGAAAAGGGGCAAAGAAAAAAGTAATTATATAGAAAAGGGGCAAAGAAAAAAAGTAATTATATAGCAACCTTAAATGCATGGCATACGGAGATAACGAGAAAGCAAAGAGCTAGATAACGCGTGGAAACACCCTCAACGGCTTCGTTTAGAGAAACCATGACAAAAGCGAGAAAAAGAAAGAGAGAGAGAGAGAGAGAGAGAGAGAGAGAGAGAGAGAGAGAGAGAGAGAGAGAGAGAGAGAGAGAGAGAGAGAGAGAGAAGAGAGGAGAGGAGAGAGAGAGAGAGAGAGAATAACAATGACAATGACAATTTTTTTTATTTCGAGGTTAATGAATATAGCACTCATGTGCTTTTTTTTTACATCCGGTCCCGCCTTAGGGCAAAGAATTAGAATAATAAAAAGGCCAATATAATAGTTAAGACTGCAACAGATAACAAACAAAATAAAACCAACACCAAATCAAAACCAACAAAAGGAGAGAAGAGAGAGAGAGAGAGAGAGAGGAGAAGAGAGAAGAGGAGAGAGAGAGAGAGAGAGAGAGAGAGAGAGAGAGAGAGAGATCGAAGAGAAATTGGGGAGAGAAGATGTGTAGAAGTGAGGACGAGATGAGAAGATAAAAGCAGAGCAGAGAGAGAGAAGAGAGAGAAGATAACACGACAGACACAAAGAGAGAGAGAGAAGAGAGAGAGAGAGAGAGAGAGAGAGAGAGAGAGAGAGAGAGAGAGAGAGAGAGAGAGAGAGAGAGAGAGAGAGAGAGAGAGAGAGAAAGCAACAACAAATAATAAAAAAAGCAAAGCAGAACCAAAAAAAACCCACCCAACAGAAACAACCAACACAAAAAAATCAAAGAAACCAGGAGCAAAGTAAAAGCACCAAAAACAACAAGAAGGGAGAGAGAGAGAGAGAGAGAGAGAGAGAGAGAGAGAGAGAGAGAGAGAGAGAGAGAGAGAGAGAGAGAGAGAGAGAGAGAGAGAGAGAGAGAGAGGATGATAGGAAGCAACCTGAATGGTATAGCATACAAAAGCAATGAGAAAGGAAAGAGAAAGAGGATGCAAGGAAAGAGACTAGTTCGGGAGGAAACGAGGAGGAAGATTTTATAACATAATCGTGTACATTCAGAAAGGTCGAGGGTCGGGTGTGTTGAAGGTGAATTAGAGAGAAAGAGAGAGAGAGAGGGGGGGGGGGGAGAGAGAGAGAGAGAGAGAAGAGAGGGGGAGAGCGGAGAGAGAGAGAGGGGGCGGAGGAGAGAGAGAGAGGGGAGGAGAGGAGAGAGAAGAGAGAGAGTGAGAGAGAGGGGGAGGAGAGGAGGAGAGAGAGAGAGAGAGAGAGGAGGAGAGAGAGAGAGAGAGAGAGAGAGAGAGAGAAAAGAGGAGAGAGAGAGAGAGAGAGGAGAGGAGAGGAGAGAGAGAGAGAGAGAGAGAGAGAGAGAGAACTCTGGAAAGATTTAGTCATGAAAAAAGGCCTTCGGCTCATAATATAAAAAAGGGTTGCTGATGAGTTAATAATTAATGATAAGAAGAAACGCTAAAGTACATCTGTGACAAACAAACGCCAACAAATCCACAGCGAAAAAAAGAAAGCCATCATGCCATCATACTATTATCTTAATCTGAAGTCTTTGCGCAAATATAAAAGATACACTGTTGATGCCATTAGCATTACTTTATCGTACGAGCAAGCAAAGTGTAAGCTGGCTGGTATGTTTTGCTGGGATACATTTTTTTCCCCTAATGTCCTTAGAAGCAGGACAGTATAAAACAAAATATACTTCATCGTCAGCTGCTTCAGTGCATAAAGAGCATGTTGTATCAGATTCACTGTACATTCCTGTGAACATTTTTATCTGGCACCCGCAGTTTACGTGTGCCATTATTCATTTAAAGTGCATATAACCTTTTAAGCTAGAAGTAAGGTTTGACGTCATGTAAGTTTGTACATCGTCGATAAGTTCTAGATTTATCACGAGACTGTATTTGATTGTTCCGTCGTTGCCAGTGACTGTATACAAGACTTGAGAGAGAACTCAGAACTCAGAACTGCAGAATTTAATGTATCTCGGCCTTAGGCCATAATACATGGTTGGCGTAGGAGAAATTGACAATGCCACAGAGTGGGGAAAAACCCGGATAACATACACAATACCAAGCTCACTTTCAGTGAAAGAAATAATGAATACAAGGCACAAATGCATAAAAATACTTATGTATCTAACACAATGCACTATTTTGATCTAAGTTTACCTTTCTTATGTCTGGAAAAAATCAATATACATATAGTTTATCAAAATCATAACAAAACGATAACCGTATCTTCGTTTGTGATGTAAATATCTTAATACAACAAACTTTTTCTCTTATTGATGGCATGGAATATATATCTAGACAGGCAGTGATTTTTGCCACTGTTTTCTGCTTTAAGTAGATCGTGCAAAGAGAGAGAGAGAGAGGAGAGAGGAGAGAGAGAGAGATGAGAGGAGAGAGAGAGAGAGAGAGGAGAGAGGAGGAGAGAGAGAGAGAGAGAGAGAGATGGATAGATAAATAGATAGATAGATAGATAGATAGATAGATAGACAGATAGATAGATAGATAGATAGATAGATAGATAGATAGATAGATAGATAGATAGATAGATAGATAGATAGATAAATGAATAGATAGATATATAAATTTTTTTATTGTTTATTCTTTTATATCGAGGATCATGGAATAAGCAATTGTGTGCTTTTTACATCCAGTCCCCGTGTGAATGCAGTTTTGTCAGTTTTGTCATCTGTTCCCACCGGCACACAATGGCCTACTCT
This sequence comes from Rapana venosa, assembly GCA_028751875.1. Classification (NCBI taxonomy): domain Eukaryota; kingdom Metazoa; phylum Mollusca; class Gastropoda; order Neogastropoda; family Muricidae; genus Rapana; species Rapana venosa. The sequence goes on along the minus strand of CM054149.1, from coordinate 44,851,449 downwards.
TAAAAGCGGAACAGAATTTAACGTGTGTGCAAGATGTTCTGCGTGCATTCGCACACGGGGCCTCGGTTTAAAGTCTCACCCGAAGGACTTTTGGGGAGAGTGAAGTCTCAACTGATGTTAACTCCAGGGGGAAATATCCCCCTTGAACGGGAATCAAACCCAGGTCGTCAGATTGCGAGCGCAATGTTCTGACCACTAGGCTATCCCGATGGATAGAAGATAGATTGATAGATAGATAGATAGATAGATAGATAGATAGATAGATAGATAGATAGAGAAGAGAGAGAGAGAGAGAGAGAGAGAGAGAGAGAGGAGAGAGAGAGAGAGAGTGTTGTGTGTGTGTGTGTGTGTGTGTGTGTGTATGTGTGTGCTCAGCAGATCACAATAACTATGAGCTAGGGAAAAGATTTGTGTGTGTTGTGTATGTATATTTGTGTGCGTGCGCGTGCACGCATGCATGCGTGCGTGCGTGCGTGTGTGTTTATGTTCATCTTGTATTTTTTTGTTATTTTATTTCGAGGATAATAGAATAAGCACTCGTGTGCTTTTTCATATAGTCCCCGTGTGTATGCAGTTTTGTACATTTTGTTATCCGTTCCCACCGGCGCACAATGGCCTACTTTTTTTGTAAAGCCGAACGGGTTTTATCGTGTGCGCAAGATGTTCCTCGTACGTTCGCACACGGGACCTCGGTTTGTAGCCTCGTCCGAAGGACTTTTGTTGAGAGTGGAGTCGGCACTGAAAAATCCTCTTGAAGGAGATTCGAACCGGGGATCAGCAGATCACAAATACGTCACTGTAACCGCCAGGATATCCCATCCCCCGTGTGTATGTGTGCTGTCTGTGTGAGTGAGTGCGTGCGAGTATGTATGTGTGTGCGTGCGCGCACGTTTGTGTGTGTGTGTGTGCGCGCGCGCGCGCACGCACGCTCGTGGGTGTGATCGTGTGTGTGTGTGTCTAAGACAGTGATACATACAGAGAGAAAGACAGACAGACAGACAGGACAGACAGAAGCAGGAGACAAAAGATGAAACAACTGTCAGACAGATAAGTAGCGCAGGTAGGAGCTAGCCATAACGAGACGCCCATTTGTGAGATAAAACTGCCTGTGTTATATATATAAATTTATTATATATATATATGGAATATGGAAGTGTCGTGCCAATATGTTTAAAACTGTTCTGCTGTTTTTTTGAAAAGTCGGTCAGAGCACCAGAAGGAATGAAAAACAGCTTCGTTTTTCTAAAAAAGCATACTACAGACTGTGTTTCGTACTTAGACCTAAGGTTTATTCCGAATTTATGAAAAAACAAACAAGACATTGTTCTCAGCACTCTAGTGAAGGTGAGAAATGCCTTTCAGATCCCAAAATACGTGAACAGCATTCTCCTCATACTTAACACACACACACACTACAACCAACATAACACCAACACACTAACATACACACAACAACACACACAACACACAACACACAACATAACATCGGCACGTTGACACGCGCAACACATACACACATGTACATACACGCTTGCTATGCATACATACACATACAACACACATACACACACGCACACCCACACCACACATACAACACACAAAACACGCACGCTCACACGCGCACACACATACACACATGTACATACACGCTTGCATATGCATCATACACATACAACACACAAACACACACGCACACCCACACACACACATACACACACACACAAACACGCACGCTCACACGCGCACACACATACACACATGTACATACACGCTTGCATATGCATACATACACATACAACACACAAACACACACCAACCCACACCCACACACACACACACACACCACAAAAAACGCACGCTCACACGCGCACACACATACACACATGTACATACACGCTTGCATATGCATACATACACATACAACACACAAACACACACGCACACCCACACACACACATACAAAACACACAAACACGCACGTCACACGCGCACACACATACACACATGTACATACACGCTTGCATATGCATACATACACATACAACACACAAACACACACGCAACCCACACACACACATACACACACACACACAACACGCACGATCCACGCGCACACACATACACACATGTACATACACGCTTGCATATGCATACATACACATACACAACACACAGGCACACCACAACCACGCGCAGACAGCACATCCACACACCACCACACACACACACATCACCGCACCCCACAACACAACCCACCACACACGCACCCACGCACACCCACACACGCACGACGCACGTACTCACGCCCCAAGCATTTTGTGTGTGTGTGTGTGTGTGTGTTGTAGGGGTAAGGGAAAGAGCAATACAGACAGACAGATAGACGGATCAAAGGTGTGGATGTCAGACACCACTGCGATGTCTATTTGAGGAAGGTGAGGCGGAAAAATTCTTCCCTCACCCCAGTGGGAGAGGGAGGGGGAGGGGGAGGGGAAGGGGGTGCTGATATCAGTATGGACGCCTTTCTCCCCATAACGTCTTCGGAAGAAACTGTAAACCATCCTCTAACACATGCAGAAGATTGAGTGAACATGTTTGATCAGTTCTGCATTTTGGGGGAAAAAGTGGGCCTTTGTTTTGCAGGAAGGAACGAATGACATCATCAAAACATAAACTGCATGCACACTGGTGTCTTCTTTAGGCAACATCCCCGAAGTCGACATACGGCTAGCTTAAAGGTGAACCCATGGCCACATACACGCATCTCACTACTGGTAAACACTGGGGCTGTAACTGAAGATCGAAAGTACAAGCATTAACAAACAGAACAAAAGAAAAACCAAGTCTGCAGAGATTAGTTTGAAGGGTACTTCATACACCTCATTTACGTGAGTGCGTATTTCCCCCCAATCCTCCTCAACACATACCACCACACCACACACCCCACACCCCCCACCCACCACACACCACACACACACACAGAGCAACACACACAACAACACACTCAGAGCAACACACACACACACACACACACACAAATACACACACAGCAACACACATGCACACACAAATACACACACCGTCTAATATCACAACTTGTGAAAAGACGTAAAATGAATTTGAACACACACAAATACACACACAAGTACACACACCCCAAATACACACACAGCAACACACACAAATACACACAGAAGTACACCCACACCACACTCTCTCTCTCTCTCTCACACACACACACAACACACACACACACACACGCGCGCACGCACGGACACACACACACACACACACACTGTCTCTCTCCCTCTCTCTCTCTCTCTCACACACACACACATACACACACTTGCACGAGCTTCAACACATGATCATGAGCCTATGCGTTTAAGGGACATAGAGAGCGCAGCGGGTGTACCTATTTGGAACACAGTAACTGTTGGCTGTTCCTTATGACGTCCTTGTCCCTGAAGGAATTGCAGCGTAGATGTTACTTCTTCCTCTTCGTTTCCGTCGAACGTTTAGACTGCAGCTATTGTTGTCTGTGATGTTGGTTTCGTGTGCGAACGCATGCAGAACATCTTGCGCACACGTTAAATCCTGTTCGGCTTTTCGAAAGAGTAGGCCATTGTGTGCCGGGGAGAACAGATGACAACATTTACAAAACCGCATACACACGAGGACTGGATGTAAGAAAAAAGCACATGAAAGCCTATTCCATTATCCTCGGAGAAAAAAAATCTGAGCGCTTTGATTTGTTGCTTTACAAGATTCAGTGCTATATAAATTCCATACATTCTTCTTCTTCTTCTTCTTCTTCTTCTCATTATGTGAGCAAAAACGCGTTGTGTTGCCGTCAAGCGCCTGACAAGTCAGACCCAGCGCGTCCGATTTCGCGTGGGAGAGAATCGTTATGTTTTAAAACTTTCTGGAAAAAAAGAGCAGGAAAATGGACCAAGAAGGTAGAAAGTAAACAAGATGGAGACGACAGGAAAGAAAAGGAAGAAGGTAAAAGGTAAAAAAAGGTAAAGGAGTCCCATAACCTATAAGGTCGTAGGGGAGCGAGATGTCAGAGACCTCACTTCTCTAGGGCCAGCATATTGAGGGCGGCGCCCATCTCCTCTCCCTCGCTGCTTTACCTTCCCTGACCCTAAAGAGGGCAGGTACTCATTTACAGCTGGGTGAACTGGGGGAACTATACTGAAGCCAAGGCGCGCAAACGGTCACCCATCCAACTGGTAACCACGCTCGACGCTGCTTAACCTTAGCTGGGGGAAAGCGAGTGCTCCGACCACTGAAGAAGACAGATAAAAAAAAAGAGAGGGATAGAAAAAAGGGGAGATCATAGCAAAGAGTTTCCAGAAAATGGGAATGGTATCAATACTGACAGGCTTTTGGTATCCCCACAGGGAGTACGTAGATGTTACGACCTTCAATTTTATTGCTCTTAGTCGCTAACTATAAAAAAACCAAACTCTGCCACACTGCTCTTTAGCTTTATGTTTGTAGCTATAGCGATTTAATGGGCACCTTTTCCTACCCCTTTACCACCTAAGAAAAAAAACAACACCCACACGTTCCCTGAATGGTTCAATATCTCAATGCGTGGTGTTTGTTTAACGTTCTTCTAGAAACTGCTGCACTGCAGGATATTTTCAAGCTTGTACCCTAACAACAAGCTAACCTTGAACGCTCCTTCATGACAAAGACACGAAACGCATTGTGACAGCCCAGTGCAGGGCTCCTATGGCTACTAAGGAGTACAGAAGTAGAAAGAGGCTTCAGAGGCTAGGCAGGGAAGATGATCCATTTTATTCAGCTCTGAGTAAAGCTAGATGTATAAATGTTTACATGTAGCTGTAAAAGTGGTTTATCTAGATTTTTTAAGCTCCAACATATCATTTCTACATTAACTCTCTGAATTTCACACTTTTAAAACAAATA
>CM054149.1:44816511-44841511 GCA_028751875.1 Rapana venosa | reverse complement strand
CCTGCTGTGGTTGAAAATGCCTGCTGGTGTGGTGTTTGTCTTCACTCACTATGAGACGAACATATTCTTCTCTCTTTTGTTCGATTCTGTTCAGTATAGTTCAGTTAGGACTGGTCTCTTTTGATGGAAGTTGATACCGCCTAGTTTGAATTGGAATCGATGTGTTGCTTTTATTTTGTTTAATTCTTTTTTTTTCTCTTATAGGGTCGCTAAGTTCGGTTCCGTTCCGTTTTTTTCGTTCGATGTGGTTTGGTTTGAGGTTAATTTGGTGTAATTTGGATTGGGTTACGTTGGCTTGGTTTGTTATCGTTTGATATAGTCTAGACTAGTTTTGCTATGTACAATAAACAATTCATGACATATTTGTTTTGAACGTCAGCATCGCAGGTGTGGACAAGTGAACATTACATTTGATACCAGAAAACGAAACCATTATTCTCGTTTGGAATTTCATATATTTTGGAAAAAAATAAACACATACACGCACGCACATACACGCACGTACACGCTCACGCAAACACACGCACGCACGCACGCACGCACGCACAAACACACAAACACACATACACGCTCACACACTCACACATTAACCCTTGTCGCTGATGGAAGAAAAGAAAGACAACACCAACAACAGCAACATCACACCCGCGAACACAGTTATCCTAGTTAAACAAGCCAGTGTTATTTTTTCCTGAGAATAACGATATCGTAATAAAGCGAAACAAAAGCCTCAGTAACCGAGACTAACATAGAACAGGAAACAAACCATCAGGCAAACGAGCAAGCACGCAAACAAACAGACACAGAAGAAAGCTAGCCAACTAACCAACCACCAGTTAATCAGCGAGTTGGCCAAGCAGTAAGCAACCGATTAATTTAACCAGTCTCCCATCCAACTAATCAGCCAACCAACCAATCACCCAACCATCCAGCTAACCAACCAGCCAGCCTACCAACCTCCCAACCAGCCGACTACCTAACCAACCGAGGAATCTAGAAAACAGCCTCAAATGAACGAACACACAATACACAATACCAACAGAAATAAATCTCTCACTCACTCTCTGTCTCTCTCTGCCTGTCTGTCTGTCTGTTTGGATTTCATGGGGCGTTTCATTTTCATGGTTTAGTGTTTTGTTTGGTTAATTTTGTTTTCTTTGATTTCTTACAAGGAAGGTAGCAGGATGGTTAAGACGTTTGCCTGCCAACAAGTCAACCGTGAGGTTGTGGGTTCGATTCCCAGCCTCGCCCTTTCTTCCCAGTTTGGCAAAAAATCGAACTGAATGTCAAAGTTCTGGTGATGAGACTATAAACCGAGGCCCTGTGTGCGAACGCATGCAGAACATCTTGCGCACGCGTTAAATCCTGTTCCGCTTTTCGGAAGAGTAGGCCATTGTGTGCCGGTGGGAACAGATGGCAAAATTTACAAACCGCATACACACGGGGACTGGATGTAAAAAACCACATGAGTGCTTATTCCATTATCCTCGATATAAAAGAATAAATAAAAATAAATAAAAATAAATAAAAATGAAAATTCATATTATGTGTTAAACATAGAGACGGTTTGTGCAAGTTTGTCTATCTATCTATCTATCTATCTATCTATCTATCTATCTATCTATCTATCTATCTATCTATCTATCTATCTATCTATCTATCTATCTATCTTTCTTTCTTTCTTTCTTTCTTTCTTTCTTTCAATCTATCTTTCTATAATATTTTTTTGTTTGTTTAATACAGATGCAATATAAAGGTATACTCTTTCTTTCTCTCTCTCTCCCTCCCTCTCTCTCTCTCTCTCTCTCTCTCTCTCTCTCTCTCTCTCTTTCTCTCTCTCTGTGTCTCTTTATCTCTCTCTCTCTCTCTCTCTCTCTCTCTCTCCCCTCCTCTCCTCTCCCTCTCTCTCTCTCTCTCTCTCTCTCTCTCTCTCTCTCTCTCTCTCTCTCTCTCTCTCTCTCTCGGTGGGATGAAAAACAGTATATGAATGCTGACCGTTTACCCTTGAACACTTATTATTCATTGATCCATTGACTGATTGATTGATTCATTCATTCATTCATCCATCCATTCATTCATTTGTCCATCCATCCATCCATCCATCCATCCATCCATCCATCCATCCATTCATTCATTCATTCATTCATTCACCCATCTATCCATTCATCCATTCATTTATTCGTTCATTTATTTATTCATGTATTTCTTTATTCATTGACTCTGTAACAGATAATAGGTAAGTAAGAATATTAGTATTGTCTCATTTTTTTTTGGAAAAACCTTTTAGTTAAGCACAGATCCTTACAAATAAAAAAACCCCAGATTATACAATATAAAAGGGAATGACCTTTTCATCATTTTTATTTACAAGTACACCAAACTGTTTTTCTTTTCCACTAATACCTCAATATTATAAATGCCGGATAGCTCTCCATTATAGCTGGCCTGAATCTATGTAAGCCAAATTTCTTCTTAAGGATTGAATACGAAAGGGCAAACTCATTTTGCTTTCTTTTATTGTGACATGGTTATTATTTGACATTTGCAAGAGCATTAAGTCACAAACGTTTTGCGTATTGGTTCGTTTGTTTGATGGTTGCTTTGTTTGTGGTTTTATGTTCCTACTTTGTTCGAAAGTATGGGGTTTTGGTTTCCTTGCCTGCTTGTTTTCAGCGTGCCATAAGGACCAATACCTTATGTTTACATAATGTGTTTTGCATGGTGTTCTAGAAGAGTCTCTGTAACACTGATCTAGAAGAGAAACGTTTGGCGTAGCAATTGATGCTGTAGATGATTCTTTGTATCGTTGACCTAGAACAGAAATATTTGGCGTAGCAATTCATGTTTTAGATGAGTGTTTGTATATTGACCTAAAAACATTTGGCGTAGAAATGGATGATCTAGATCAGTCTTTGTATCCATGACCTAGAAGAGAAACATTTGGCGTAGCAGTTAACGCTCTAGATGATTCTTTGTACCATTGATTTAGAAACATTTGGCGTAGAAGCTAATGGTCTAGATGAATCTTTGTATTATTGACCTATAATAGAAACATTTGGGGTAGCAATTAATGCACTAGATGATTCTCTGTGTTTATGACCTAGAATAGAAACATTTGGTATAGCAATTAATGATCTCGATGAGTCTTTGTATTATTGACCAAAAAAAAATTTGGCGTCGCAATTTATGCTCTAGATGAATCTTTGTTTCACTGACTTTGAAACATTTAGCGTAACAATTCATGTCCTACATGAGTCTTTGTATTAATGACCTAGAATAGAAACATTTAGAAGAGCAGTTAATGTTCTATATAAGTCTTTGTACCATGATTTAGAAACACTTGGCGTAGCAATTCATGCTCTACATGATTCTTTGTATTATTGACCTAGAAACACCTGGCGTAGCAATTCGTGTTCTAGATGGGTATTTGTATTGTTGACCTAGAACAGAAATATTTAGCGCAGCAGTTACTATTCTAGACGGGTCTTTGTATCATTGAATTAGAAACATTTGGCATAGCAATTGATGTTCTAAATAAGTTATTGTATCACTGATCTATATTGAAACATTTGGCGTAGCTATTCGCATTTTATTCCTATGGGAATTGTTTTCATTAGGATGCAAATCACGTGTGCAAAATATGATGTTGGGTTTTCAAAAAAGTTATCAAGGAATGGTAATAAAATAAAGGGCTTAGCATGTACTTTAGAAAAAAAAAGAACAAGAGAGAAAGAGAAACAGTGTGAGAGAGAGAGACAGAGTCAGAAACAGCAACAAAGAGACATAGTGATAGAGAGAGAGATACATACAGATAGACAGAGAAATATACAAACAGATAGACAGACAGGCATAAAAAGAGAGAGAAAGAGAGAGAGAGAGAGTGATATACAGAGAAAGTGGGTTCCATCATTTACAGGTACACCTGACTGACTTTCTTTCAGATCTGAAATACCAGCCAACCGTCTTATGTTCATCATAGAAGTATCTTTCATAAAAAAGAAGTTCTGCTCTTTTGTTTTGGCCTTTTCCTCCTTTACTAAAAAACCAAACTGTTTTCTTTTCCACCAATACCTCACTATCATAAACATCTGATAGCACTGGGTGGTGATAGCTGGTCTGAATCTATGTGAGCTACATTTCCTGGCAAGTATCGAAAGCAAAAGGGCAAACTCATTTTGGCATACAGCTGTCTTCTCTCCTTTCACAACCACGTTATTTTGAAATTTGGGGGACCATTAACTCGCAAAGGGTTTGCCTGTTTCTTGTTTTGTGTGTCGATTCTTTTGTTTGATGTTTCCTTTGTTTTGGGCATGCTTTTATACTTGGTGGAAAGTCTGCTTTTTGTTTGCTTGCTTGTTGTTTGTTGTCAGCACACAAATAGGGACCTAAAAGTTATGTTTAAATAGGGTTAAGCTTGATGTTATGGATGTACCTTCAACATTGACTTAAAAACAGAAACATTCGGCTTAGCAATTTACAGTTTAGTCCTACGGGGATTGTTCTTACAGGGATGCGAATCATTTGTGAGGATTATTATGTTGGTGTAGTAAAAGTTACTAACGAGTGATAGTAAAATGAAGGGCTAGGCGTGTACATTGCAGAAGACAGAATGAGACAGAAAGATGGGAAAGGAGAGAGAGAGAAAGAGAGAGAGAGAGAGAGAGAGAGAGAGAGAGAGAGAGAGAGAGAGACAGACAGACAGACAGACAGACAGACAGAGACAGAGACAGAGTGAGAGAGAGAGAGAGAGAGAGAGAGAGAGAGAGAGAGAGAGAGAGAGAGAGAGAGAGAGAGAGAGAGAGAGAGAGAGAGTATGTGTGTGAAGCGTGTCTCATTTTAGACAACTAGGCTTTAGAACATAACTGAAGGGGTTACTTCCCAATTGACCCACATTGCCTTTCATATGTCTATCAGCAAAGTACCTCCTATATCTTTATCTATATATGTATATCCTATCTACCTACCTACCTACCTACCTACCTACCTATCTATGTAACTATCTATCTATCTATCCATCTATAATATACAAATATATAAATATCGGAGTGTTATTGATAGATTATATAGATAGATACGAAAGAAATTCAGGCACTGGCAGGTGAGCACTAAAATTTGAACTGGAAGATCGTAAAAAAAAATCCTTCCCTGAATTCACAAGACGTCTCCGAGATTCAAAATATCCACGACTTCGTAGAACCATGGGGCTTAAGTCAGACGTGATTAACCACTCCACCATAGCGTCTGTCGACCCCAAAAAAGAAGTCCGACATCTCCAGCGTAGTTCCTCAAAGAGTTATAGGGGGTTTATATCTATATTTTATATGTTATTCTTTTATATCGAGGATAATAAATTAAGCCTATAATTATATGCTTTGTTTACATCCAGTCCCCGTGTGTGTGCGATTCTGTCATCTGTTCCCACCGGTACACTATGGCCTACTCTTACGAAAAGCGGAACAGGATTTAACGTGTACGCAAAATGTTCAGCGTGCGTTCGCACACGGGGCCTCGGTTTATAGTGTCATCCGAAGGACTTTCGGGAAGAGTGGAGTCTGCACTTATGTTAACTCCAGGGGAAAATATTCCTCTTGAACGGGAATCGAACCCGGGTCGTCAGATTGCGAGCGCAATGTTCTGACCACTAGGCTACCCCGTCCCTTAACGAGTTAAGAGTAAAAAGTCTAACGTATCTATATCCAGCCTTGCCCTTTCTTCCCAGTTTAACTAAAAATATCGAGCTGAATGTCAAAGTCCTTTGGATGAGACTATAAACCGATGCCCCATGTTCGAACGCATGCAGAACATCTTGCGCACGCGTTAAATCCTGTTCCGCTTTTCAGAAGAGTGGGCCATCGTGTGCCGGTGGAAACAGATGACAAAATTTACAAAACCGCATACACACGGGAACTGGATGTAAAAAACAATCACGTGGGTGCTTTATTCCATTATCCTCGATAGAAAAGAATAAATAAATAAATAAATACACAGCGTCCTGCTCACGTACGTCATCGTTAGAGGTTTACGATTATAAACTATTATCATCTCGTGGGAGGGATTGGTGGAGGTCTGATGCCTTACGTTTTTAGCAAGAGAGGAACGGTAACCTGAAGCACCATCAAACTGGGATCGGCGTGGCGGACGAGCCTAATGAGGATGTTCTTAACCAACGTGGAGGAGGAAAGGGGGGGGGGGGGTGTTTATAGCTGCTTCCTCATCTTCGCAAAAGTGCCTACACACTGAGAAAGATCAGGCTCTAACGGATGCTCTTTCAATGGACTTGGATTATAGACAGTCTTGGCCAAAAGTACAAGTGAGTGGGAGCAAAAGGACATAGAACGCCACCACCATAACTATTATGACTATTAACGCGAGAATCAGATAGGGAGAGAGAGAGAGAGAAAAGAGAGAGAGAGAGGGAGGGGGGGAGAGAGAGGGAGAGAGAGAGAGAGAGGGAGAGAGAGAGAGAGAGAGAGAGAGAGAGAGAGAGAGAGAGAGAGAGAGAGAGAGAGGAGAGAGAGAGGGGAGAGAGAGATTTTTTAAAATTTTATATTTATTCTTTTATATCGAGAATAATGGAATAAGCACCCATGTGCTTTTTAACATCTAGTCCCCGTGTGTATGCGGTTTTGTAAAATTCAATTTTGTCATCTGTTTCCAGAGAGCGAGAGAGAGAGAGAGAGAGAGAGAGAGAGAGAGAGGAGAGAGAGAGAGAGAGAGAGAGAGAGAGAGAGAGAGAGAAAAGAGAGAGAGAGAGAGAGAGAGAGAGAGAGAAGCGTATATGTAATGTACAGCCTACATGCATTAAAACGGGCAGACAGACAGACAGACAGGCAGGAGCAGGTGGAAAGACAAATAGAGACAAACAGACATACTGGCAGACAGAGAGGACGGGGCAGGGGACGGGATAGCCTGGTGGTTAGAGTGATGCATTCGTGATCTGCTGACCCGGGTTTGAATCTCGTTCAAGAAGATTTTTTTCCTCTGGATCTTAACATCAGTGCCGACTCCACTCTCCCAAAAAGTCCTTCGAATGAGACTATAAGCCAAGGTCCCGTGTGCGAACGCACGTAGAACATCTTGCGCATACGTTAAAACTCGTTCTACTTTTTGGAAGAGTTGGCCATTGTGTGCTGGTGAGAACGGATGACAAAATTTACAAAACTGCATACACACGAGGACTTGATGAAAAAATGCACTTAAGTGCTTATACCATTATTCTCGAAATAAATAAAGAAATAAAAGAAAGAATGAATAAATAAATAAATTGACAGATATATATAAATTGGGAGATAGATAGATAGTTAGATAGATAGATACATACATACAGACATACAGACATACATACATACATACATACATACATAAAACAGCTTGTCAGCAACAAAGTTTCACTTATAGCTAGTATGATTTCAAAGAGAGTCCATACGCGAGTTGCAGAATATCAGCGCATCCTTCTATATCCAGCACCTTTTGAAATACTTGTAGAGTGCAGTGACTGAGGTATTTTAGGATAAGATGAACGTGGTCACTTCTTGCCAGCCTTCAGTCTCGGAAGACTATGGAGTTGCGCTCTAAGTGTTCAGTCTGGTACAGCGTCGGGTGTGGCTGGCCAGTCCGACACGGGAATGACAGATAGTCCCTATGGCAGAGGGCACAGATGAAGTCTGACACTGGTCTGTCTACCTGTAATAAGCACTAGACAAAACAGAAATAATTACTGTGTTTTGTCGTTTGTTCTGTGGACAAGATAGCTTAGAGATCACATTATTTGCTCTTCCCAATATGAAGTTAAAAAGCGTTGAGCGTGGTTCCCTAGTTCAAAAAAAACCGGTGACCTTTCCTTTACTTTGACTTCAGTACAGTCTCCCAGTTCACCCAGCTGTAAATGAGTACCTGCGCTCTTTAGTGTCAGGGAAGGTAAAGCAGCGAGGGAGAGGAGGTGGGCACCGTCCTCAATCTGCTGGCTCCTAGAGAAGCTGAAGTTTCTGACAACGTCTTTTCCAACCCCTGCATAAGTTATGGCTCACCCTTTTCGTTGCCCTAGTTATTCTGCATTCTCAGGAAGAAACATTTACAAACCTTTTTACTTAGCAGTGATGCGTACAAAGATGCAAATACTCAACACATTTGTCAAATAGTGGATGAAACATCGAGTACAAATGCTATGAACATGAGAGACAGGGAGGCCAGGTTCACTGCTGCTACTGAACAGTGGCCATAAATTACACACCATTCGACATAATTCATCTTCAACAGTAAGTGACTCCACAAACAAACAAACACACAGGCAAGCTAGCAAGCAAGCAAACAAAACCCAAACAAAAACATAAACAAGCAAACACGCAACACACACACAAACACAAGCAAACGACAAACACAACAACAAACCAAACCACAACCACCACTACCACCAAAAACAACAACACGAAAAGAAACCCAAGACAAACAAAAACAAAACAAAACAAAAAAAAACCAGCAAAAAAACAAACCCAAACCAAACACTTGTTGAAGGGCAAACCTGATCACAGGAGCCAAGTCTAGACAGAAACTTGATTGCCGTGATACTAACATGTCCCCGAACGTAAGGGACATTCCCCGTGTGCGTTCCATATTCCCTGAGGACCTTGATAAACTGACCCTTATATTGAGGCAGAAGACTTCTTCAATATCTTCCATGAAGATTCTTTAGAGAATGGAGACAGACAGACAGACAGACAGACAGACAGACAGATTGACGGACAGACTGAGAAGAGAGATAGAAAGAAAAGAAAGAAGAAAAAAGATAGATAGATATATAGATGGATAGATAGATAGATATATAGATAGATAGATAGACACACAAACAGAGAAAGAGAGAGATAGAGAGACACACACACACAGGCGCACACACACTCGCACACACACACACTCACACACACACACACACACACACACACACACACACACACACACACCACACTCGCACGCAACACACAGAGTAGATCTATCTATCTAGCTATTCATCTCTTTCATTCAGTCTCCTATTTTAGGGCCGTCTGTATCACTTAAAGTGGAAAGACGTTAAAATTGAAGACTTACTTACTTACACACTCACCACACACACCACACACACACACACACACACACACACACACACACACACACTCACACACACACACCACACACACACACAAACGCAGACACAAACACACAGAGGAACACAGACACGAAGACAAACAGACAAATAGACCGATGGGCAGAGACAGATACAGATTGACAAGAGACAAACAGACAAAAGCACAGAAAACTCAAACTGAAAAACAGAGACAACGAACAGGCAATGTTATACCGTCAGAAAAAACGAACAAACAAACAAGCAAACAAACAAACAAACACGCATCAGAGTCAGAAAACAGTGAATCTACTTAAAAACAGGACGATCCTATCTAAGCCAGGTCTGTCTTCACATTACAAATCAGCAGCCTTTCTCCCCCAACTCAGTACAATCGGATACAGTTCTGGCCTTTTGCACAGAATAATTGGTGATAAACCTTTCACTTTACCACCGATACCTTCTGAAATCGGACAGCTAATATTTGGCTATGGTAGCCATAGAGAATTTTGAACGAGCTCTCGATAGTTACATATTGAAGTGCAATGGTGTTAGGTGCCGCTAATGTTCTTCACGGGAATCGTTCGTTTTGAGTTTGTGATAGTACTTCAGTGGTATACACTTCCTTTCGTAGGTCTTGTTTTTCTTCTTGTTCTTGTTGTTCTTGTTCTTGTTCTTCTTGTTCTTGTTCTTCTTCTTCTTCTTCTTTTCTTCTTCTCTTCTTCTTCTTCTTCATCTCTTCTTCTTTTCTTCTTCATCATCATCATCATCATCTTCTTCTTCTTCTTCTTCTTCTCTCCTCCTCTCTCCTCCTCTCTTCTTCTCAATGTTTTGCCATTTTCTTTGCAACTGTTCTTAGTATTCTTATTCTTTGTATTTGTTTGCATTCTTTGCATTTTTTCTTCTTTGTTGGTTCATTTTCTTCTTCTCATTTGTCTTATTTACATTTTTCTTCTTTGTCTTTGTATTCTTTTTCTGTGCATTCTTCTTTGCATTCGTCTTCTTTGCATTCTTTCTCTTTACATTTTTCTTCTTCTTTGCATTCTCTTATGCATTCTTCTCCTTTGCTTTCTTCTCTATTGCAATATTCTTCTTCTTTACATTATTCTTATTAGTATTCTTTACAATCCTCTTTGCATTCTTCTTATCCTTCTTCTCTGCATTTTTCTCATCTGCAGTCTTCTTCTTCTTTGCATTCTTCTTCTTTCCGTTCTTCTTTATATTCTTCTTAATTCCTTTCTTTTTTGCATTCTTCTTTCCGTTCTTCTTTAGTGTTCTTATTTCCTTTTTTTTGCATTCTTCTTCTTTACATTCTTATTTGCATTCGATCTTATTCGTCTGTACAGAAGGCAAGTGTCCATTTATAGCTATGTAAACTAAAGGATTGTACAGAAGCCATGGTGGGCAAACGGTCACCCATCAACTTGGTAGCCATGCTCGATGCTGCTTAACATTAGCTTGAGGAAAGCGAGGGCTCTGACCACTGAGCTATCATGTCCTTGGCTATTTTTCCACAAACATAGTATTTTTATCTTTGTTTTTAATGACTCAGCATTAGCAAAATCGTGAATGTTTAATGAAGTCTCACTTTGTTAATTGAATTTTCCCCCTTACTTTTAAGCTGCTTATGCTCTTCCATTCTTCCTTATAAAGGGTTTGTAGAGTGAAAACCCCCACATTATTTAAACCAGTTGTTCTTTGTAGTTGTTTGTTTTTTAATTGGGCTTTAAGCTTATTTGTTTTGTTTACTTTCATTTCTTCAACATTGCATTGTACGAAACAAAAATGCTGATAGCATTTCAAGTATGGCTTGTGCACAAAGAAAGCATATGTTTTCAATAGAGGGAGCGGTGATGTAACCCACGACACAGTTATCCTTCACAGTTATAATCACCATCTCTATCCCCCACCCCCTTTGTATATACTTCTTTGGACTTGTGACCAATTTCCTTGATGACAAATATAGAACATTCTAAACTTTCTCTATCCGGAGGATATTGATATATAAACTGCGTTGGGATATTCTCAGTAATCAACAAAATATACAACGATAAAGATATAACAAACAAAAAAGCAGATGGAAAGATCGAAACGTTTAAAGAAGCTCAGCGAAAATTACGATCTTTTTGACTAGCTACATTCCCCAAACTGGTCAATTTAACCTATCATAGTAAAAGATGAAAAAATATACAGAAAGAACAATGCCTCAATGGTAGCATTATCAAAGCTAGCTCACGATCTCCTGCACAATGAGGCAAATTCATTTTGGTTCACGGATGCAAAGAAATGTAATCTGGTTTTTAACTCAAACGTATTAAATGCACGCACACGATTCTGATTGCTGTTAGTTGGGTTCTTGTTTCATGAATCAGTTTTATCTCTATTAATATCTGCCTTTGCAGCTCTGACACTCCATATTCTGTAACCTTTCAAATTCACTTTTGTGTATCAGAATATCAATGCCAGAAAAACAAAACATCGTGACCTGGTTGTGATACTCTTCGTGTGCTATGTTGTATTTAGTATTATTGCTGTAGTTATTCTTATGGTTCCTGCCTTCTTTCTTTCTTTCTTCCTTCCGTCCATCCTTCCTTCCATCCTTTCTTCCTTTGTTCTCTTCCTTCTTCCTTTCTTTCTTTCGTTTTTTTTTCTTTTTCTTTCTTTCTGTCTCTATGTCTGTCTGTTTGTCTGTATGACTTTTTCTCCCCCCCCCCCCCTCACCTCCCTTTCTTGTAGTTAGCAGGGCATCAACGATGCCTTGCTTATTACTTTATTTTTCTCTCAGTGGCTCAAAAACGCTAAGCATATGATTTTAAAAGTAATTTCTTTCACACAAATTATTAGATTTTTGTTTGGTTTTGTTTACCCATTATTTACTTCAAGTGCATACATCTGATGTCAGCCTTAACTTTTGGTATTCTGAATCTTAAAGAATATAAATGTAGAGATTTTGTTTTGTGAGTTGTTATTAGACAAAATATGATACCGTTTAAGAAATCATGGTTGCGCGCGCGCGCAAACGGAGGGGGGGGGGGGGGGGGGGGGGATGGGATAGCCTAGTGGTTAGAACAGTGCGCTGGCAATCTGAAGACCCGGGTTCGATTCCCGTTCAAGGGGATATTTTCCCCTGGAGTTAACATCAGTGCTGGCTCCACTCTGCCCAAAAGCCTTTCGGATGAGAATATAAACCGAGGCCCCGTGTGCGAACGCATACCGAACATCTTGCGCACACGTTAAATCCTGGTCCGCTTTTCGTAAGAGTAGGTCATTGTATGGCGGTGGGAACAGATGACAGAATTGACACAATTGCATACACACGGGGACTGGATGTAAAAAAAAGCACATAAGTGCTCATTTCAATATCCTCGATATGAAAGAATAATAATTAAAAATAATAAACACACAGGCATAGACACCCCACACAAACATACAAGCGCACAAAGGCACTCACACACACACACACGCACGCACACACGCAGACATCCTGCTACCGATCTTGTTAGAGTGCATAATTATGAAGAAACCAGCTACATAATTGACTACAGGAGGTGTATTTTTATGAAAAGGAAAAGTGTGTGTGTGTGTGTGTGGGTGTGTGCCTGTGTGTGTCTCTGTGTGTGTCTGTGTCTGTGTGTACGTGTGTGTGTCTGTGTGTGTCTGTCTGTGTGTCTGTGTGTACGTGTCTGTGTGTCTGTGTGTGATGTGTGTGTCTGTGCGATTGTGTGTCTGTGTCTGTGTGTCTGTGTCTGTGTTTGTGTCTGTGTCTGTGGTGTATATGTGTATGTGTGTCGGTGTGTGTTTGTGCATGTGTGTATGTGTGTGCGCGCACGCGCGTATGTGCTGTGTGTGTGTTTGTGTGGGCAGTTGTCTGTACGTGTGCTGTATGTGTGTGTAGATGTATGTGTGCACGTCACGTTTGCGTATGTGTGTGTTTGTGTGTGTGCGTGTGTGTTTGTGTGTGTGGCGTGTGTGTATGCGTGTGTGTGTGTGTGTTTGTGTGTGTGTGTGTGTGCGCGCGCGCGTTTGTATGTGTGCGTGAGTGTGTGTGCGCACTCTCATTCTCGCCTATTCTGCGCCTTCAGCTGTTCCTGCAACTTCATCTCTTCTTGCAATGTTTTCTGCTCCTGCTCTTTCCTCTTAAAAAAAAAATTACCTGTTTTTGCTCTTTACTTTAAAAAAAATTACCTGTTCCTGCTCTTTCCTCTTTTAAAAAAATATTACATGCTCCTGCTCTTTCCTCTTTTAATTTTTAAATATTACCTGTTCCTGCTCTTTCCTCTTTTATTTTTTAAATATTACCTGTTCCTGCTCTTTCCTCTTAAAAAAATATTACCTGTTCCTGCTCTTTACTTGTTTAAAAATAAAATTGCCTATTCCTGCTCTTTCCTCTAAAAAACTATTACATGTTCCTGCTCTTTCCTCTTTAAAAAAAATATTACATGTTCCTGCTCTTTCCTCTTTAAAAAAAAACCCATGTTCCTGCTCTTTCCTCTTTTAAAAAAATATTACATGTTCCTGCTCTTTCCTCTTTTAATTTTTAAATATTACCTGTTCCTGCTCTTTCCTCTTTAAAAAAATATTACATGTTAATAATAATAATAATAATATATGGAATTTATATAGCGCCAAATCTTGTAAAACAAACAAATCGAAGCGCTTGCACTCAAATCATTTACGCGCATGCAACTTTCCTCAAATATAATAAAGAACATATTTCAAATTTATGCACGCGTATGTACACACACACACACACACACACACACACACACACACACACACACACACACACACACACACACACACCGCGAACACACTTAGGAGATGAAGAATGCTGTTGAAAAGTAGAGACGGATATGAGGGGGGAAGTGTCAGGTAGGAAATAAGTGTGTTTTGAGGCTGGATTTGAAGGTATCAAGTGAAGGTTTTTGGCGAAGTGAAAGAGGGAGTTCATTCCACGTGGACGGACCAGAAACAGAAAAAGATCGACAGCCAACAGTGGTTTGTTTGAATCTGGGTGTTCGAAAGCACAAAGTATCTGCGGCTGAACGAAGGGAACGGGATGGAGTGTACAGGTGAAGACAGTTACAAAGATAAGATGGTGCAGATTTGTGGAGACATTTGAAACAGAGGGTATTGATCTTATACTTCAGTCTTTGTGAGACTGGCAGCCAGTGAAGAGATCGCAGAAGAGGAGTGATGTGTTCGGATCTTTTCTTTCTTAGGACCAGTCGAGCTGCAGAGTTTTGTATGCGTTGAAGAGAGTGGATGGATGATGCTGGTAGGCCAGCCAGAAGAGAATTACAGTAGTCTAAACGTGAAAGAATGAGAGATGTGACGAGCTTGGAAGTTGCATCAGTGGACAGATACTTGCGATCGCACTTATGCCCGTAATTGATAGTAGCAAGACTGGCAGGTCTGGGTGATGAATTTTTTCATATTGAGTGTGTTGTCAAGAACTACACCTAGATACTTCACAGAGTTGGACAAAGGAACTGACGCACTGCCGAATTGTATTGATGTTGTTGTGATGGAGGAAAGTTTATGTTGGGTCCCTATGAGCATGGCTTCGGTTTTATCGGAAATTAAGTTGTAACTTGTTCTGAGTCATCCAGTTTGAATGTCTTGAAGGCAGTAGGACATATTTGTCAGGAGGGAAGGCAAGTTTTCAACAGTATCACTGCACTGAAGCTGAGTGTCATCGGCATAGAAATGATGATCAATATGGTGGTTGTTTATTATATGTGAGAGTGGAGCAGTGTAGAGAGTAAAGAGAACGGGGCCCAGGACTGATCCCTGTGGAACTCCACATTCCATTTTGACAGATTTTGATTGAATTTTGTTTACAATAACATGTTCCTGCTCTTTCCTCTTTTAATTTTTAAATATTACCTATTCCTGCTCTTTCCTCTAAAAAAATATTACATGTTCCTGCTCTTTCCTCTTTTAAAAAAATATTACATGCTCCTGCTCTTTCCTCTTTTAATTTTTAAATATTACCTGTTCCTACTCTTTCCTCTTTTTTTGAAAAAAAAATATTGCCTGTTCCTTCTCTTTCCTCTTTAAAAAAAATATTACCTGTTCCTGCTCTTTCGTCTTAAAAAAAATTACCTGTTCCTGCTCTTTCCTTTTTAAAAAAAAAATATTACCTGTTCCTGCTCTTTCCTTTCTTCGTGCAATGTTACCTGTTCCCGCCTTTTCCTCTTTTTTTTGCAATGTTACCTGTTCACGAATTTTCCTCTTTTTTTTGAAATGTTACCTGTTCCTGCTCTTTCCTCTTTTTTGCAATGTTACCTGTTCCTGTATTTTCCTCTTTTTTTGCAATGTTACATGTTTCTGCATTTTCCTCTTGTTTGCAATGTTACCTGTTCCTGCATTTTCCTCATGTTTTGCAATGTTACCTGTTCCTGCATTTTCCTCTTGTTTGCAATGTTACCTCTTCCTGCATTTTTCTCTTTGTTTGCAATATTACCTGTTCCCGCATTTTCGTCTTTTTTGCAATGTTACCTGTTCCTGCTTTCTCCTCTTTTTTCCCAATGTTACCTGTTCCTGCATTTTCCTCTTTTTTGCAATGTCACCTGATCCTGCATTTTTCTCTTTTTTTTTGCAATGTCACCTGATCCTGCATTTTCTTTCTTCATGCAATGTTACCTGTTCCTGCATTTTCCTTGTTACAATGTTATCTGTTCCTGCATTTTCCTCCTTTTTTGCAATGCTACCTGTTCCTGCATTTTCCTCCTTTGTTGCAATGTTACATGTTCCTGCATTTTCCTTGTTACAATGTTATCTGTTCCTGCATTTTCTTCTTTTTTTGCAATGTCACCTGTTCCTGCATTTTCCTCTGTTTTGCAATCTTATCTGTTTTCGAGTTTTCCTCTTTTTTTGCAATGTCACCTGTTCCTGCATTTTCCTCTTTTTTGCAATGTCACCTGTTCCTGCATTTTCCTCTTTTTTGCAATGTTACCTGTTCCTGCATTTTCCTCTTTTTTTTTGCAATGTTACCTGTTCCTCCATTTTCCTCTCTTCTTATACTTACAATGTTACCTTTTCCTGCATTTTCTTCTTTTTTGCCATGTTACCTGTTCCTCTATGTTCCTCTTTTTTTGCAATGTTACCTGTTCCTGCATTTTCCTCTCTTTTTGCAATGTTACCTGTTCTTGCACTCTCACCTCTTCTTGGACTTTGATCCCTTCTTGCACTCTCACCTCTTATGCACTCTCACCCCTTCTTGCACTCTCACCTCTTATGCACTTTCACCTCTTCTTGCACTCTCACCTCTTATGCACTTTCACCTCTTCTTGCACTCTCACCTCTTATGCACTTTCACCTCTTCTTGCACTCTCACCTCTTATGCACTTTCACCTCTTCTTGCACTCTCACCTCTTATGCACTTTCACCCCTTCTTGCACTCTCACCTCTTATGCACTTTCACCTCTTCTTGCACTCTCACCTCTTATGCACTTTCACCTTTTCTTGCACTCTCACTCTTATGCACTTTCACCTCTTCTTGCACTCTCACCTCTTATGCACTTTCACCCCTTCTTGCACTCTCACCTCTTATGCACTTTCACCTCTTCTTGCACTCTCACCTCTTATGCACTTTCACCTCTTCTTGCACTCTCACCTCTTATGCACTTTCACCTCTTCTTGCACTCTCACCTCTTATGTACTTTCACTTCTTCTTGCACTCTCACATCTTTTGCGGGTGGATTTTAAAAGCATCAAGTAAAGGCGTTTGGGTAAAGGAGAGAGTGAGGTCATTCCAGATAGATGGACCTTTTCCTGCAGTCTCACATCTCCCTGATTTTCATGCCTTTCCACTTACACAAGTGGAAACGTGATACTCAGGAGTAACTCTGATCATGTCAAACAGCCTGTTTCACTCCGATAATAATCTTTGGCATTTGTTTTCGCAACAAGAATCTTTTTTTTTCTTTGGGTTTTCTTTTATTCTTTATGTGCGGTTACTTGCATACTAAACACAAAATATTAGTTTATGCTAAAATTTCAAACACCTGTACCCGGGCTGTATTAAAAAGTAAGGGTAGAAATCTGTCTTAAGTGACAACGACTTTCAAACCGCTGACGTTTAGTTTATCGTTCAAACTGTTGCTAATCTTGCAGGTCAGAGCATTACCGTGAGGTAGCACCCTGTGTTGTCAGTTTGGTGCAGAAAAGATAATAACGAAGTGTGTGTGTGTTGGGGGGGGGGGGCGAAAAAAAAAGTTGCACACACATGTGTGTGTGTGTGTCCGTGTTGATAGGGGGGGCGGGGGGGGGGGCGGAGGAGTGTGTGTGGAGGGTGGACACGTTGGTTTTTATTGTGGGGCAAGTTGGGCTTTCATTCTAACATCTATTTAACAAGAAAATACTACCTTTTCAAAACGACAGCACACCACCCCTTTGCGTGCAGACGACTTAATAGTCATATTTATTTCGTTGAAGATGCATTTTTAATGTAGGCATCAGAATTGTGTTGTCCCCAGTACAAAGGTTTTAACAATATCTGCGATCAAAGCAGAAAACTGACCGCTCAACACGTCAACTTAATCAAAAGAAGTATGCTTTATTAATAAATCGTACAACCAACCTTTTTCTTTGAAAAACAGACAAATATTGTCAAAATGTTGAGTTATCTTTTTTTTTATATAAGAAGAAGTAGGGCAGGAAATTGCTGATTGTCAAGATTTTTTTTTTGCTGCTCGGCCTTTAGTCTGGCATCGTTTTTGAAACTTCCTGAAAGAGATTGCTGCATTGCACGCGATGGTTTCGTGTAAAAGCAATGGTCACCGAAAACAAAAGCAGTCGTGATTTTCTGTTCCATCAGAAGCTAACTTCTTTCATAAACATTCATGATGAGGCTCATCAGTTTCTGTCACGCTAGGTTTTTCTCTAACACAAAATCTCAGCTCACTTCGTGGGGAGACTGCGTCGTCACAGGAACGTTGTTTCCCATACCTGTAATGTCCTGGGTTTTTTTAGTGCGTTTTCCCAGTATTGGAGTGATTTATTTCAACATAAGTTTGCCCCTGACAACTCTTTTTGCTGTTTTGGGTTCCTTCACAGCCACATAAATCGTGTTGTAAATATAACATCGATTTACCGGTACATTCGAATTAAAAAAATAAAATAAAATACACACAACATGCAAACCTTGAGAATAAAATAGCTATATAAATTCAACATTATTATGGAAGAAAAGCAATCAATACAATCAAATCATAACAAGCAACACAGAAGTGCATTTGGGGACAAAAGAAAAGAGCCTGATATTAAGGATGAAACTGAATTTTTTTTTTTAAATCTCTATCAGAGAGCGTGTAGAAAGGCCAAACCATGGCTTCCGGAAGCATGATATACTATATTGCTTTCCCTGGGCATGAGCATATCACATACCTTACAGTTTCCGGAAACTGATTGAAATGGAATTTCTCTTGTATATATTTTGTTTTAAGGAAAAAATGCCATGTGTTACTTTCCTCGTCAATAGGCCACACTAGGCAATGGCTATAAACAGAATTGTTCGAAGCATCAAAGCGACTTTTCTCTCTCACTCACTCACTCACTCACTCACTCACTCTCATTCTCTCTCTGTCTCTGTTTCTCTCTCTCTCTCTCTCTCTCTCTCTCTCTCTCTCTCTCTCTCTCTCTCTCTCTCTCTCTCTCTCTCTCTCTCTCTGTTTATCTCTCTCTCTCTCTCTCTCTCTCTCTCTCTCTCTCTCTCTCTCTGTTTCTCTCTCTCTCTCTGTTTCTCTGTCTGTCTGTCTGTCTGTCTGTCTGTATGTCTCTCTCTCTCTCTCTCTCTCTCTCTCTCTCTCTCTCTCTCTCTCTTCTCTCTCTCTCTCTCTCTCTCTCTCTCTCTCGCTCTTTCTCTCTTTGATTTGTCAGTGGGTGGGGGGGGGGGGGTTAATACAATTTTCATGGATTACATTTCAGTATTTCTCAGACAAAAAACTCCCACACTTAAGTTTACCCCCGGCAAAAAAGCATGCCTTAAACTTGACACCAGGTGAACTGCTAACAGAGCGTTTAAATGACAGGGATGCTTTAATCCCATTTGGACCCGAAACGCTTCCCCATCCAAAAGACCATGAGTGGTGGTCTGGGCGCTAGTCTTTCGAATGAGACGATAAACCGAGGTCTCGTGTGCTACACATAATTATTTAGCGCACGTAAAAGAACCCACGGCAAGAAGAGAGTTGTTACTGGCAACATTCTGTAGAAAAAAGCGACTCCGATAAGGAAACAAATACAGTTGCAGACAGGAAAAAAAAGAAGAAAAAAATGGGTGGCGCTGCTCTTATGGCGACGTGCTCTCCCCGGAGCGAGCAGCCCGAATTTTACGCAGAGAAATCTGCCGTGATTTTAAAGTGGTATAAATAAATAAATTAATAAATAAATTAATACATAAATTAATAAATAATAAATAAATAAATAATCCATCATGTGTTCAGTCCACACAAGCACATGTGGGTTTTCTCTTTGTCTTCATATGCATCTTTTTTGGGTTTTTTCTGTCACGCTGTTTCTTCCTCTCTGTCTTTATTTTTTGCCCATTGTTCTGTTTCTGTTTTGCAATCAACCTATATGTTTGTCTGTCCATCTGTAGGTCTCCGTCTCCTTCTTGGCTCTCTGTCTGTCTGTCTGTCTGTCTGTTTCTCTGTCAAGTCATGTCAAGGCAAGTCAAACATTTTTTCCATCTAGTATATTGAATACGCTATGCATTTGCTATTTTCATCAGTTTGTCTGTCTGTGTCTGTCTTTCTGTCTGTCTGTCTCTGTGTCTCTTTCTCTAACTATCGAGTTATCTCTTATAAAACACTTCTTCCCTCTCCTTTTCCTTCTAGAACTCTCCGCCTCTCTCTCTGTCTCTCTCTCTGTCTCTCTCTCTGTCTCTCTCTCTCTCTCTCTCTCTCTCTTCTGTCTCTCTCTCTCTCTCTCTCTCTCTCTCTCTCTCTCTCTCTCTCTCTCTCTCTCTCTCTCTCTCTCTCTCTCTCTGAAGTCGGAGTGTGGATCACTGCATGGTGATGTACTTGAATACGGTCATACACGCAAACGTCCCATCCAGGATATACATAATTATGATCTCATAAGGATTCCTTGGTGTCATGAGTGAGTCAGAGCGTATATTTTGGGTTATGCACAGGGTAATTAGCTTGGGGAACACGCAACAACACATTGATTTATGTGCTAGTTTGCTATGAAAAAAGTAGATGACTTTCAACTGGATAACATTTTTTTTTTTTTGGGGGGGTGGGGGGCCTTAGATGCATGCAGGTCAAGAAGCACCATCTTTTTGAGGGTTTCTTTTCTTTTTTTCCTTTTCTTATTAATTTTTTGTACTTCAAGCGCCTCTCTTCATTGCCCCCCCCCCCCCTAATAAAAAACAAAAAAAACAAACAAACAACAACAACAACCACCCAACAACAACCCAAAACAGAACACACAAAAAACGAGCAAAATTAAAACCCTGAAACCCAAAACATGTTTTTGGGGGGTGTCCTTTTCTTTCATAGAAAATGCCTTTTTTATCTTTTTCTATTTTTACATGAATCAGCCTTTCTCTCTTATCTTACCTACTGTATGAAGCAATAACTGCGCCGGTGTGAACTGCTGCCTTGTGTTCTATTGATATGGTTAACATTTCATCCCGGATAGACAGCACGACTGAAAAAGACCCAAAGT
Source organism: Rapana venosa (assembly GCA_028751875.1). NCBI lineage: Eukaryota > Metazoa > Mollusca > Gastropoda > Neogastropoda > Muricidae > Rapana > Rapana venosa. Next base: position 44,820,738 of record CM054149.1, on the reverse strand, counting down.
ATCAAGAAGCAAATATCTGTTTTTATACTAATGAATGCGCTACTTGTACTGTAAAAGCAAAATCAGTGTTTGTAGCTTTCGACAGCGTAAGATTTACTTTCACTCAGACAACAACTATTGCTGTCTGCTATATGAGCGAAAATGCGTCGCGCTGCCGTTAAACGCCTGACAAGTCAGGCCAAGCGCATCCGCCTTCGGCATAAGAGAAATTGTTTATCGTTTATGTCTTTCTGGATAAAACGGCAGGAGAATAGATCAGGAAGGCAGAACATAGCCAAGAAGAGGTAACAGAAAGAAGAGGAACACGGAAGAAACAAAGAGAATGATAGAAAAGATGAAATTTCTGGCGCAGAATTTCCAAAAAGTGGGGATGCTATTTGCACTGAGAGGTCCTCAGCATTCCTATGAGGAATCTTTTTTTCAATTTCTATCTAAAAAACAAAACAAAACAAAACAGCTCCTCCCTGAAAACTGAAATCAAAGAAAACAAAACAAACAAATACAACCAAAGAATAACAATCAACAAGCAAAGGACACACAACAAACAACTAAAGAAGCTCACCCCCAAACCCCACAAAACACAAGTAAAACGTTGCCTAGCCCCATGTTGAAGTAAGGTACTATTTCTTAATTCCATCAACAGATACTCGGATTTTCATTAAGACAGAAATTTACCTATCAATCATTTTGAGTTAGATATTGTTTTATTTATCTATTTATTTTATTTCGAGGATACTGGAATAAGTATTCATGTGCTTTTTATATCCAGTCTCCGTGCATATGCAGTTTTGTTATCTTTTTTGTCATCCGTTCCCACCAGCACGCAATGTCCTAACTCTTTCAAAAAGCGGAACAAGCTTTTAACCTGTGCGCCAGATGTTCTGCGCACAATCACACACGGAATCTCGGTTTATAGTCTCATGGAAAGGACTTTTCGGGGGAGTGTTGTCGGCACTCCTTGAACTTCAATTATCACATAACTAGAGTTAGCACACTGAACAGGGCTACACCTTAGGAAAGACAGAAGAAAACAAAATGTATACAGCGGATGTTGGAATGGCGAGAAGGTGATAAAAGAAGTTGGCCAATGACGTCAACAGGAAAAAGAGCTCCCCTTCTTGGACATGTAAATGACAACTTGTAGTATTTCAGACACTTTGCGTGCAGACTCCATATCGTCAAACTATGTTGTTATTGTTGGGAATGTTTTTGTTGTTGTTGTTTTTTTCTTTGGCTTGTGTCGTCTCCTTGTTTTGCAAAGCACATCATTATTTCTTGCAAAATGAAAGACAGACAATCTCTTTGAAATGTAGGCTACTCTTTCTTCTTCTTCTTCTCCTCCTCCTCCTCCTCCTCCTTCTTCTTCTTCTTCTTCTTCTTCTTCAGATCCATACTGTGCTCTTCATTCAATTCTGATGTTGGTAGCAACCAGGTAGAACACTTTTGTTGTAATAATAAACGATACTATAGAAAGATAAGAGATCAACACTATCGTGAACAACATCAAACACAGAGAAAAGACAAAAAAAAGAAAGACAGAAAAAAGAGAAAGAAGAAGAAGAAGAAGAAGAAGAAGAAGAAGAAGAAGAAGAAGAAGAAGAAGAAGAAGAAGAAGAAGAAGATAATGAGGAATATGAGGAACAAGGATAAGAAAAAACAAGAGAGAACACAAACTAGTAGACTACACAACTAGAAAAACGAAACTTTCTTGTGACGTTTTATTGCCAACAAACGCAGGCTGTTATAGGAAAAGCACAGCGCTCATATGTATAAAACAAGCAACTGCCTGATCAACACAACAAACAGAGGGATCTATTCCTTCCTTTCTACTTCAACAAATGCAGTAGAACATAGACAAAGCTACGGCTGTCAAAAGCTGGTAGCAGCAACCTTTCCTTGCTGACAACCAAATGGCCATTATCTGACATCCAAATTTTACTATTGTTTTCACAAGCAGAGTACATAAGCCGATTACCCATGCAAAACTGGTGGAGCACTGAAAGTTTGTGTGTTTTACTTTTTGAAAAAAATATGTGCACCGCTTTAGAATGTACAAATAAAAACGTAATATAGTTTGATATCTGTTTTGCTTGTTTACTACATGTTCTGAAGTCCATCGTTGCTCCTAGAACGCAAACGTGAACAAGCATTCGCATGATTGTCCTTCATAACACTTGCCTTGTTATTCTGCTCATCCAAATGATAGGTCTGGCTTGGCTAATGGAAGCGTTGGTTTATTGATCATATAAACTTAAGTGTGTGCAAAAACCGCTACATGTAAACCTAAACTGTGTATTGTGCACTGAAGCTGAAAAATAGTTATGTAGAGGAAAAAGGGAAAAGAACACAAAAAGCCCCCACACTTTAATCAATGTAACTGTCTCTTTTACATGTGGTAAGAAGGAGGTCACAAACATGTGTACACACAAAGGTAAAGGTGTTCCCATAACCTATTCAGTCGTTGGAAGGCGATGTGTCAGAGACTTCATCATATCCAGGGGCCAGCATCTTGAGGGCGACGCTCATCTCCTGCCCCTGAATGCTTTACTTGCCCTGGCCCTAAAGAGGGCAGGTACCCGTTTACATCTGAGAAAACGGGGTGGGGGGGGGGGGGGGGGCGATGTACTGGAACTGTACTGACGTGAAAACTACTTAAAACATAATTTATAAGACATATCAGCCTTATTTATAAGCCTTTATAAGACAATGCGACGCGTAAAAAACTAACACAATCCAATCCCATCATCAAACATTATTGTAAACTATACACACACACCAGTGCATCTTTGTGAAACAGCAGGACACACACACAAACACAGACAAAAATAATGAAAATAAAAACGTCTCAAAAGCTTCCAAAATTTCAGAGAGACAACAAAACTGGTGTAAAATATTCCAGACAGAGAGACACACGCAGGTTCGTCGCAGAATTGGTCAGTTACCAGCTGCATCCAGTGTTATGTCAGGTAATTGAAGCTGTGACGGGGAATTTCATTAGACGAAATGCCTGTGCGTTACCCTTCCTTAAATAATCGTAGGTATCATCACTTTCTTTGGTCAATATCATGAAAAAAGTATATTATCACGGTATCCATAACTTTGGGTTTTTTTTAGCCTTGTGCTATTTGTGTGTATATTGGCTCAGGTTTTTTTTATTTATATTGTGCACTTAATGTTGTTTTGCCATTTCATGAATCCAGTTTATATTCCGCAGTTTAGCTTCTGTTTTTCTATATTTGTCCTCTGTTTTTGTTTAGTTTTGTGGTCCTCTTTTCCATCACAGTTTGGTACTTTTTGTTATTTTAGTACGTTTTACTTTTCTGTTTCTTCCTTTTCCTTTCTCGTATCCTTTTTTGTTTTGTTTCACGACATGCGTTGTTCTTTGCGTTCATTTCTTAAGTGTATTACATAAGTCGACATACAAATTTGATAAGCATGAACAAGCAAACACACACATACACACACTCCCGCGCACGCACACACGCACGCACACACACACACACACACTCACCCACACTTACACACACATCACACACACACGCGCGCGCGCGCGCGCGCACACTCACACACACACACACACACATGCTTACACGCATGCACGCACACATTCGCTGGAAACAGATAAGATAAGAAGATAAATTCCATAAATATAATATAAATTCCATTTACTATGGTCATGATAGACCACCCTCACCACCACCAATGTCCCTACCGCCCATCCCCTAGAAACCCCAAACAAATGCCCCTTCCCCTTGTTTTCTCTCTTCATTTTGGCATAGCTTGACTGAAACTTACACTACATTAAGGGAACGCACAAAGACCACGATATGGTAGTTTATCTGTTCTGACTCACCACTCCTATATCCATCAACTATTTATTCATGTATTTATTTATTTATTTTATTTATTTATTCTTTTATATCGAGGATGATGATGATGATGATGTATGGAATTTATATAGCGCTGAATCTTGTAAAGCAACAAATCAAAGCGCTCAGATTTTATTTCATACCACTTTAAGTTGAAATTCGGGCTGCTCTCCCCGGGGAGAGCGGGAGAACGCGTCGCCACTTAGCGCTGCGCCACCCTTTCACCCTTTTTTTTTTTCTGCAGCTGTATTTGTTTCCCTATCAGAGTGGCTTTTTTCTAAGAATTTTGCCAGGGACAACTCTCTTGTTGCCGTGGGTTTTTTTACGTGCGCTAAATAATTACGTGTAACACACGGGA
>CM054149.1:44804011-44814011 GCA_028751875.1 Rapana venosa | reverse complement strand
CAGTTTACAGACAATACTTGTACCTTTGAATACCTTCCAGATTTCAGTTCAGATGATCTTAACAGATCTATAACTGAACAAGAAGTGGAAACTGCCCTTGATCTAATGAAAAGTGGTAATGCAGCAGGTATAGACAATGTTTATTCTGATTATGTCAAGTATAGTAAATCAGTGCTCAAAACGTGGTACTGCAAACTGTTTAATAGAGTTTTGGATACTGGAAAGATACCAGATGTTTGGATGGTTGGCCTTATTAAAACTTATGTATATGGGGAAAGGAGACAAATACGAATGTGATAATTATAGAGGTATAACTTTGTTGAGATGTATTGGAAAACTTTTTTACTTCTGTATCAAACATCAGGTTGTCAACATTTTTTTAGACATATACGATACTTTTGGAAAATCAGGCAGGCTTCAGAAAGTATCACTCTACTACAGACAAATGTTTCATTGTAAAATGTCTTTTGGCTGTTTTTCAAAGTAAAAAAGCCCCGTTATACTGTGCTTTTGCTGATTATCAGAAGGCTTTTGATCATGTATGGCGTAGTGCCTTATGGTATAAACTGGTAAAACAAAATGTAAACGGAAAAATTCTGAAAGTCATCATGAACATGTATGAACATGTAAAATCTTGTGTTTTTGTTAATAATGGAGCCTGTTTAGACTATTTCAAAAGTTTTACTGGTGTTCGTTAAGGGGATAGTCTTTCTCCTGTTTTGTTTTCTATGTTTCTGAATGATTTGGAACAATGTATGATAGATAGAAATTGTTTGCCATTAAATATTCAACTTTCATCGAATGGAACAATGCTAACCAGCTGTGTCAAGCTTTTAATTTTGCTATATGCTGATGATGCTATTTTATTCTCTAATACAAAGATGGGGTTACAAGATGCTTTAGACAATTTATATGCTTACTGTTCTCAGTGGGAACTTGTGAATCCAGTGAAAACAAAAATCATGGTATTCGGCCTCAATAGATCTCGTAACATGTTTACGTATGGTGGAAAAGCGTTGGAGTTTGTTAATAGCTTTAAATACATAGGAATTAACTTTAGTAAGAGTAGTAGTTTTGCAAAATGCATAAAAAATGCTTATGATAAAGCTACTAAAGTTATGTTTTGTTTGATAAGGACTGCACAGCAAAAAGAACTACCTATGCATGTGACACTTGATTTATTCGATAAAATCGTTGTACCTGTTTTGTTGTATGGATGTGAAATTTGGGGATATTAAAACCTAACAATAATTGACAAGTTTCAGTTAAGATTTTTAAAGTACATTTTTCGTTTAAAGCGTACAACGTCCACTTTGCTAGTGTATGGAGAAATGGGCAGATATTCTTTGTCTATTTTAGTCTCTGTTCGAATGGTTCGTTTCTGGATACAGCTGCTTCACATCCAGTCTGAAAAGCTATCCTCAAATGTTTATCAGATGATGAAAGATTTACATGACAGATCTTTGATTCAATCATCATGGCTAAATCAGATATTTTACTACAAAGTGGATTTGACTGTTTGTGGAAGAGACAGTTTTGTTCAAGTATTCATTCTACAAGTTCACATATCAAAGCCTTCTTAATAGAAAATTTTGTTAATGAATGGAGAACTGAGATGTGGAGTAATAGTAGATGCCTTTATTATAAAAAACTATAAGATCGATTTTGGTATGGAAAACTATATAACTTGCCTACCAGATGTATATGTTTACGCTCTTATGAAATTTCGTTGTAGCTGGCACAAGCTTCCTATTGAGGTTGGACGTTTCCATAATATACCAAGGGAAGAAAGAATATGTTCAAAATGCAGTATGCCTGTTTTAGTGAATGAATTTCATTTTATCATCGAATGTCCCCACTTCAAACATTTACGACAAGATTTTACTCCCCGACATTCTTTCAACCCATGTCCAGTTATATTTTTTATAGGCTAATGAAATGCAAATCTCGAAAAGTTCTCCTGTCCCTCTCAAAATTCATAACATTTGCAGGTATTTCTTGAAATTTCAATTGTCTTTCGCAAGTGTAGATTATGTCTTTTAAAGAAATGTGTATACTTAAAAATAGTATTGTGTCATTAATATTGTTTGCTTATCATTATGCGATGAGCTCTTGCTTTTCAGTTCCTGTTAGTATTCATATTATCTTTGGGTGTATTGCTGTTAGGTTTATTCTCCTGTTCAGTTTGTTTGTAATCCTTCATACCCCAGGGGGTGAGAGGAATTAAATCTTGAATCTTAAATATTGATTCTTGAATCTTGTGGTGAAGGGGGGGGGGGGGTAGGTACGTAGGTGTATATGTGTGTGCATGTGTGTGCGGTTCCATGTACAAAATGTCTTTATACACGTAAAAACCAATTTCTTCTCTTTTGCAGAATAAATATACAAGCTTTTGGCCAAATTGACGATGGAGTGTGCAGACCCAGCATGCATTCTGCTCTCTGAAATGGGATGGACTCCATTACGATTTGCTTGCCTATGGCACACTGCCTGAAAAGAAAATTCAATGCAGTTCCAAATAGATTATTTTACCGAATCCACCAAAAAGAAATGTCAAGCCAAATTATGCCCCCGTGGCAAACGTGTTTATTTCTCGGGACCAGTATGTGTAGTGTGTCTGTGCATATTTGAAGGATGAGCTAAGAACTGCGTGTGCTTTTGAAAATTCATAAATGATATTGGGAAGAAACAGAAATATTCAATAGCAGAGAAATATGGAATAGCTCATTGTAAACATTATTTGAAATTTATAACGATAGTTCCTACACAGTGCAAGGGATGAATAGAAAAAAAATACCAGTACTTATCTGTAACTCTTAGGAATGGCGTTTATCCATCCATTCATCAATCCATCCATTCATCTTTCCATCCATCCATCCATCCATCCATTCATCCATCCATCCATAAATCCATCCATCCATCCACCAATCCACCCATCTATCCACCCATCTATCCATCGATCAATTAATAAATCAATCAATCAATCAATAAAGAAGGAAGGAATGAAGGAAGGAAGGGAGGAAACTTCTGGACAACGTCATATTAAAAAATATATATATATATACATAAAACTCTGAGGTCGCTGAGTGACATCTGTGGTGTCACTACATGGGTTTTTTGCCCTTAACAGGATTAATCCGTTCAACTCCGAGAAACTAGGTTAAAAGTATCTCGATGTTATTCTAAACTGCATGGCACATCACTTCACATCAACACAGATGAATACACTACCTGGCAAGACCGCAATAGAAAACAAAATTACAACTCAGATAAACCTCAGCTAAGACTGTGGACGAAAAAACATGTACTCCCTTTCCAAGTACAGTGCGCAGCATTCCACAGGAAGCTTTCAGAAGGAGGTAGAAGTTCTTGTCTTCGTTGCACCTGTCCACTTCACGACAACAGCCGCGTAACGACATAACAGACGAGGTTTATAGTAAGGTGAATGAATGTAGTTCCACTTGACGAAATGACTGTTTATTTTGTTTTCTGCATGTGTGTGTGTGTGTGTGTGTGTGTGTGTGTGTGTGTGTGTGTTGTGTGTGTGTGTGTGTGTGTGTGTGTGCGTGTGCGTGCCTGTGCGTGGGTTTTCGTGTGACAGTATGGCTTTTGTTTGAATTGATTTTTTATTATTTTTTGCATTGCTCTCTTTCAGTATGTCATTCAATCTGCCTGTCTGTTTCTCTGTCTGTCTGTATGTATGTTTGATGTCTGTCTGTCTATTTTTCTGTCTGTTTGTTGTCTGTGTGTCTGTCTGCCTGTCTTTCTGTGTTGTCTGTCTGCCTGTCTGTCTTTCTGTCTGTCTGCCTCTCTCTCTCTCTCTCTCTCTCTCTCTCTCTCTCTCTTTTGTTATTTATTCAATTCTATCTTTCGTGCTTTCATTGAGATCTTGATTATCGATATTTGATGGCATTTTATTTTCTTCATTGCTATCTGACTTATTTTGTTTGTTGATTCTCGTTTTTCTTTTTTCTTTTACTTTTCTTCATGGGCCTGGTGTAAAAGAAGCTCTGGCTCTATCCTTCCTCGCTCAATTTCAAGTTCGGTTCGAGTTCGATCTCGAGTTCGAGTTCAGTTCTCTCTCTCTCTCTCTCATCTCGCTCTCTTCTCTTCTCTCTCTCTTCATCTCTTGCTTTCCTCTCTCTCTGCTCTAACTATCTATCTCTCTCTCTCTCTCTCTACCTCTCTACTCTCTCTAGCTCTCGTTCATGTTTATATCTTACGTTTGTCGAGTCTATAGAAATCAAATACATTTCCTGGTTAAATCTTTGTTTTCCTCTTTTAGGGGCTCTATTCACAAATGCTTCGATGATACAAGTGCTGGTTATTAAACTGCCAGACACAGTAATCAACTGTCTGAATAACCCATCTCTACCTTAGAGACTTTGTGATAAGTACATTTATATAAATGATTTTAAAATTTCTGTGTATTTTTTTGCAATCTTTTCTCCTTTCTTTTTGTTTTTCTCCCAATTTTACCTTTCTAGTCTTTCTTAAAGTGGTATTTCCATGCGCTTTGTGTCTTTCTTAGTGTGTGATTATGTTACAGATGTGGTTACACTTCCTGTTTCCTTTCACAGAATGATATATGCTTTTCGGATGTTTGATTGCTACGTTTGTTTGTTCTTTTGTGTTTTCGGTTTGTTTGTTTGTTTGTTTAACAAATAAATTCCGTTATTTTCATGTTTGTCTATATTGAATTTCTTAACTGTATTTGCTTCTTTTTAAAAAAAATTCTTCTGATTAAAATTTGTTTACTTACTGCCCATGTTGTTGTTTTTTCTAAATTTTGCTTCATTTTTTGCACATAACTTTATCTTCTTTACTGTGATTATTCTTTCTTTGTGATTGCATCTTTTTTTTTTTTTAATGAATATGGGTGTCTGATCATGGTGGTATGTGATACAGGAAAATATCAGAGGTATGCGGGCGCACGCGCCACACACACACACACACACACACACACACACACACACACACACACACACCCCCCACACACCACACACACAACAACACGACACACACACACACACACACTCTCTCTCTCAACACACACACTAGACACACATACACACACACACACACACACACACACACCACACGCGCGCATGCAAAGTATAAGTGGTCTAGCGGTAACACGCCTTCATAGAAATAAACAAAAATACAGGTTTGATTCCCCCTGTTGTTCCCTAATCCGCGTCCACCCCCCACCCCCCTCCCAATAGACCATGGTAGTGATGTGGGTGCTAGACCTCTAAGACAATAAACCAAGGTCCCGTGTGTAACAATCGTTCAGTGTAACAAAAGAAACATGGCAGCACAATAGCTAGCATTAGCAACACTCTGTGGACAAAGTTCAATTTGACATGGAAATAAATATACTTGCAGACAGGATTTTTTTCAAAGGTGCTCACTCCCGAAAAACAGTTAGATTTCACACAGATATCTGCTGTGACAAAATGTAGTGGACAATACAATATAAAGCTGTTACAAGCTGCTTAGGCTGAAGTTTACACTTACAAAGTATTGTCAAAGCTTTCGGTTTAACTTTAGTTATGGAGTGTTGCCAAAAGCAGGAAGTGAGAGTTCACTGTTTAAAGGAAGTTCTAGGCTAGACAGAGTAGACATCTGGTGACAGAACAAGGCAAACAGATGGCAGCGCTGCACGCATAGTTCCTCCCTGCAATGAATGGAGAATCGACTTTGAACGTTTTGCTGCTGGTTTAGCAGGTTAGTGAATAGTATATTTACTATTGTTGATTGGAACTGATTTTTCTAAAAGTTCTAATGGAAGCTGTAATTTTATTTCTGTTGTAGGTGAAGCTAACTAGTCTTCACCAGGTTTAGAGTAAAAAAAACAACGTTGCCTTTTAATTTGTGTATTTTGACTGTATTCTGCAATGACTCATCATCATCATCATCATCATTCATCATGAGTCGCGTGACCTTGGCAGTCGTGGAGGAGACACGAAAGACGATGCTGTGGTAAGCCTCCTCCATCCATCTCGGTCCTCGGCTCTGCGCAGTAGTGCCGAGTCATTCATCCTGCAATGACTGGACTGTAGCAAAATAGTAAATTAACTTCAACAGTTTTGAAGTTTGTGAAGAAAAAGAAACTAGCTGATTAAATTGTACCAGAGGAGATAGATCAGTGAGCAGTTGTGCTGATAGATAGATCTACAGATTTTGTTCTTTTTTTTTAAATCTAAAATGTAGGTCTACATGTGCATAACCTAATCTGTTATTGATTGAAAGGCAACCTAGTAAAAGAATATTAAACTAAAGTAAAAGCTAGGAGTGTTCATAATAATAAGAAATGGAGAATGAAAATTTTCTCAGTCCTGTTGCGACTTGAGAGAATTTTACTAGAGATACTGAATATCGATAGTTTGTGTTCTAAACCAGGTGCACAATAATGTGTTGGGCAGCCCACGGTGTGGGAGTAAGGGGTCCTGATGTAAGGCAACCCAGATAACTTCCAGTTTGGCCTGGAGCATGGGATTCCAGTGCTCAGAATATAATTATCATGTTATGCCGCTGGGAAAGTGGGTAGCAAGATTGATATAAAAGCAAGTAGCAAGTTTGATATGAGATGTTATCAACAGTCAAAAGCTCAGTGTGAAATTGAATGTAGCAGGATTATGTATGTTGAGTATTTCATTATTTCTTTCTAATAATTATATGTGTGAAATCTCAGTGGAATTTCTGGAGTAGCCTAGATTCAACCAATCCACTGTTGGCCGCCGCTCATTCTCTATTTTTGGTCCATCCATCTGGAACAACCTTCCTCTCTCTCTTCGCCAGAAATCTAGTTATGACACTTTTAAATCCAGCCTCAAGACATATTTATTTCAAACCTAAGATTCCCCCCTCCTGTTTCATATCTAACCCATGTTCTATCACCCTGCTAAAGTATACGGCCTGTGCGAGTGTATGTGTGCTTTTGAAAAACATTTGACTATCGAAATTTTATTTCACAGATTTTGTCTGCATCGCACCATGTTTGTAAATATCTGTTTGTTTAAACTTTTGATTATTTATCATTGATTGCATGACTGTGTAAGCTTAGGTTGAATGCATGCGCTTTGATTTTTCTTTGCAAGATATAGCGCTATATAAGTTCCATTTATTATTATTATTATTATTATTATTATAATTATTATTATTATTATTATTATTATTATTATTATTATATTATTATTATTATTAATTCTTACTATCAAATTCCAGTGTGAGTGTGAATGTAACATGATTGTGTATGTTGAGTATTTGATGATTTCTCTCTGATAACTATATGTGTGAAATCTCAGTGACGTTTCTGGATATTGTGTGTGCACATGCTTGTGGCTGTTAGAGAAAAATTGCAAATTTGAAGGAGAGAGAGAGCAGAGAGAGAGAGAGAGAGAGAGAGAGAGAGAGTGAGGAGAGGAGAGAGAGAGAGAGAGAGAGAGAGAGAGAGAGAGAGAGCTATTTTATTCTGTCTTTCTAGTCAGTATAAATTTCTAAATGGATTTGTGCATCCATGTATACACATGATGGGATTGATCTTTAATGTGCACAAGAGTTTAAAATCTAGGATTGGTGTTTAAATACCATATCATAACAAACCAGCTTGTTCTTCTGTGATGATTCTTTCAGCCTGTGGTTTGAGTCTGTTCAGTAAGATCTTCAGCATCACTTTGCTTGGGTGACTGATGAGACTGGTGGTGCGGTAGTTCTGGCATTGTTGGAGGTTACCTTTTTTAGAAAGTTTTATTATAAGGGCTTGTGTCCACGCTTTTGGCCATACTTCAGTCTGCCAGATCTTGTTGCAGATTCGATGGAGTACATCTATACATGGATCACCTCCTCCTTGCACCATTTCAGCTGGGACATTATCAACACCTGCAGATTTTCCCGGTTTTAGAGATAAGACTGCTGTTACAACTTCCTCTTTCAGTAAACTACATAATGCTGTTTCAGACGATGGTGGGACATTCAGCACAAGCTGGTTTCAGACCTGGACGAAGTACAACAGAGCAGATCTTCAACAGAAGACTCATAATGGAAAAATATCTCCAGCATCAACAGGACCTCTACCATATCTTTATCGATTTTAAGAAAGCATTCGACAGAGTTTGGCACGCTGCACTGTTGGCAACTATGAACTTCTACAACATCAATGCCAACCTAATCAAAGTCGTACAGAGCCTCTATGAGAATGCAACAAGTGCAGTGTTTCACAACAACAACATAGGTGATTGGTTTCGGACGACGGTCAGTGTGTGCCAGGGCTGCCTGCTCTCCCCTACTCTCTTCAATCTATTTCTTTAGAGAATCATGGAAGAAGCACTAGAAGAACGTGAAGGAACAGTGAGTATTGGAGGGCGAACAATCACAAACGTGCGCTTCGCTGATGTTATTGACGGATTAGCTTGTCACGAGCAAGAACTAACAGACTTAGTGAACCGCATAGAAGACAAATCAACATTTGGTATGGAAATCAGCGGGGAAAAACAAAAGTGATGACAAACAGCAACTTCACGTCAGAAATCAAAATCAAAGACCAGAAACTTGAAAATGTTCACATATTCAAACATCTGGGATCTATCGTGACAGACGAGGGATCAAAACCAGAAATACTGTCAAGAATTGCCCAGACCACAGCCGCAATGACCAAGCTCAAACCCATATGGAGCAACAGAAAAATCGCCATCAGTTCCAAAATCAGACTGATGCGCTCTCTGGTCATGTTAATCTTCTTATATGCATGTCAATCATGGACCCTCACAGTGGACTTAGAAGAAAAAGAGCTGTAGAAATGAGGTGCTTCCGAAGACTCTTAGGCATATCGTACAAAGACCACATCACGAGTGAAGAAGTCAAGAGACGCATCCGCAATGAAATCAGGCCCTATACTGACCTTCAAACACTCGCAAGACAACGAAATCTGAGGGGGTTTGGTCACACGCTCCTCTGGTCTTGCTAAAACAATCCTACAAGGCACAGTGAGGGGAGGAAGAAGAAGAGGCAGACAAAGGAAGAGATGGGAGGACAACATTCGAGTGTAGACAGACAGGGAGCTGAGAGACACCCTGAGGGTGGCTGAGAGACGAGAGGACTGGAGAAAGAGGGTTGACAAAGCTTCGAAGGCGCCCCAAAGGATTCGGAATCTGAGGGATCCTTGACGGTGACGGATCATAACAAAAGCATTATGCAACAATAGAGTAAAATACAATACAACTTAATGCACTACAGTGAAACACATTAAGAGGTAAAATAAAGGTGTTCCATAACCTATAAAGTCGAAGGGGAGAGATGCGTCAGATACCTCGCTTTTATGGGGGCCAGCATATTGAGGGTGAAGAGGCAGGTACCCATTCACAACTGGCTGAACTGGGTGACTACAGTGAAGCCAAGGTGCGCAAACGGTCACCCATCCAATTGGTAACCACACTCGATGCTGCTTGACCTTGGCTGGGGGAAAGCGAATGCTCTGACCACTGAACTATCCCGTCCCAGAAACATTACATTACGTTAAAATATGATACCATGAAACGCGATACATTCACATTAAAATACAATACAATTCAATAAAATACATTACTTTACAAAAAAAACCCAAATCAATACAGTGCAATATCAAACAGTACGATATATTACATCATATTGCATTACATCACTATACCAGACACTCAATCTGAACTAATGATATTTCTATAAGCTGTATTATGCGGAACATACTAACGATGCAGTTTCTTTTTCAAATAATGCTCAACTTGCAGGAAATAAGAATTAAGGTCTGACAGTCAGTTATGAAAAATAAACAAGCACACAACACAAAAGCATAACAAAAAAACTATCTATCTATCTATCTGTCTACATATATATATATATATAATATATATATATATATATATATATATATATATATATATATATATAAGAGAGAGAGAGAGAGAGAGAGAGAGAGAGAGAGAGAGAGAGAGAGAGAGAGAGAGATATGTGTGTTTGTGTGAGA
>CM054149.1:44791511-44796511 GCA_028751875.1 Rapana venosa | reverse complement strand
AATATGTTAAATATTGAAGAAACTAATACTTTGAGCTGAAAAAAACCCAGTGTTCTGGCTTGATATCAATGTATGGCCCATCTTTAAAAAAAAGAAAAGAATATTGGCCACATGTGTAAGTTGTGTGATCTTTTCGAAGATGGGAAGCATTTCAAATAGAATTACATTCTTTATTTTGATGTAAGACATATATTTGGACTTTATCAACCAAACACAAGGAAATCTGCTGAAATATAATTATGTTTCTACCATTCGTTATTTGAGCTTCTGTCGTTCCAATATTTTGAAAGTACGGCAGGATTTTGTTGAAAATTTGAAGAATGGACAACGAAAACTGTAAAATGAACACGAATGCTTTGAGTAGATTGGTTGTTGTTTTTATTCATTTGGATGGTACCATTTTCACAGCAGTCAAAGTTTACCAGTCGCCATGCGTATCGTGTTTGGTTTTTGCTTCGTTTTGCTATGCTTTGCTTGACGCCATTCTAGGGGCTGAAGAACAGAAAAATTAATGTTGTGCATTGTCATGTTTTTTTTTGAAAATCCCAACTGACAAATACTGAAATGTTGCTAGACACCTTAGCATCCCATCAATGATTGGCCAAAAAAATGGCCAACTAAGTGACTGAACCGAATGTAGCAGTATTCAACCTGTTTAAAAGATACTCGACCCTCTCAAAATCCAGAGTTCTTGTTTAATATATACCAAACCTTGACCCCTGCTAGGAAGGAAGTGGCAAGATGGTTAAGACGTTTGCCTGCCAACAAGTAGCCCGTGAGGTTCTGGGTTCGATTTCCAGCCTCGCACTTTCTTCCCAGTTTCACAAAAATCGAACTGAATGTCAAAGTCCTTCGGATGAGACTATAAACCGAGGCCCCGTGTGCGAACGCATGCATAACATCTTGCGCACACGTTAAATCCTGTTCCGCTTTTCGAAAGTGTAGGCCATTGTGTGCCGGTGGGAACAGATGACAAAATGTACAAAACCGCATACACACGGGGACTGGATGTAAAAAAAATCATCTGAGCGCTTTGATTTGCTGCTTTACAAGATTCAGCGCTATATAAATTCCATACATTATTATTATTATTATTATTATTATTATTATTATTATTATTATTATTATTATTATTATTATTATTATTATATTACAACCGGAATAACTCAATGAAAACTCCTTCTTCACCTTTAATCTATCTTGTAGGTCCGTGGACCGTAGGGGTACCAATGAAGATTTTGCAACCAGCTTCCTCCACTCCCCGCAGTCCTCTACTTTCTGTAGCAAACCGTTACACTCAAGGCCAGTGCATGTGCTCTCTGCTGTTGCCTTCAAGCTAGCCAATAATGGGAGGAAAGTGTCAACCTCTGCACGCGGAAGAAAGGAAGCACTACTGACCTGAACTAAAAGAAAGACGAACAGGTTAGAAGCAGGGAGTAATGATCACGTCTGGACGCCAACTAATGGAAATACTACCTCTGCTTATCTGAACAGATGAGAACGTTGTTTCCTGTTGATATCGAACAGCCTCCCCCCCTCTCCAGAGTATGGCTTTGTCCATGAACCTTGCCTGCTTCTCCTTTCTTTGTTCTTGAGTCATGCAATGAGATTGGTGTCATACGAAACCCCCCAAAAAACCTACAGCACGGTAGTGATTGATTCTGTTATCCTCGGAATAAAAAGAATACATGAGTATGTAAATGTATGAAGCTAAAATGTTTTGATATTGTCATCACTTTCAGCAGCAGCATTTCATTAAAAATACCATCACCGTCACTACAATCACGACATCATAATCATTATCATCAGCAGAAGTCAGAAGTAGCAGCAGCAGCAGCAGCACATCAGCATCATCATCAGCAGAAGCAGCACCAGCAGCAGTACCAGAAGCAGCACCAGCAGCATTATCATCCCTGACAGATGTTAAAATGATAATAACTTTATATATTCTTTTCCTCCTCCTCCTTCTCCTCCTCCTTCTCCTCCTTCTCCTCCCTCGCCATCTTCCTTTCACCTCCACCACCACCTCCGCTTCCTTTTCTTCCTTGTCGTCCATCCTCAATGGCACCGTCGTCTTCATGGTATCTGAAGCAAGTTACTGTCTTTCGGATCAATTACCATAGAGTTTCAGCTTTGAGAGCACACCTTGTCTTGAAAACAAATAGACGTAGGGAATTAAACATGAGATACAGCTGCAAAATGTAATGCACTCCATTTTCTTCCGTGCAATAATCTACACTGGAGAAGAAAACATTCGGGTAAAGAGATCACAACTTCCTTTGAAATATAAAACCCTGCACCTGGGTCATTAAGAACAGATCAAAAGAGCTGTGTGCAGTATTTACTCTGTATCATCTATATTGTTTTTCATTGATATAATTTTAGTGTGCGTTTTTCGATAGTCATACTTCTCATTGCCTCTTCTCCACTATTTATTTGCGTTTTTTATAGCTTTAAAAACAAGTCATTATCAGTGCATATAGGTAAGTATCATTGCTCTCTCAAGGATGAAGACATTTGGAATAATTTTAAAGTTTGTGTGTGTGTGTGTGTGTGTGTGGAGGAGGAGGGAGGAGGAGGAGGAGGAGAGAGAGAGAGAGAGAGAGAGAGAGAGAGAGAGAGAGAGAGAGAGATATCAAAACGCAAGAGTAGCTCTAAATTTCAATGGCTCGTTTTCATTGTTTATGTGTTTGTTTTTAAAGGAGTTTCAAAATGAACAAAAAAACCATTGTTCTGATTATTGCAGTAGGATTTAGAACGTCTTTTTGACCAGTGCTCCTTTCTTTGAGTCCGTGGACAGATCAGTGCAAACTTCCTTGAACTAGTTCCACACTTTCTGTTGCTTCTTCAGTTCCACATTGTAGGTAAAGCAGCTGTGTTGTTTTGCTTGTCTGTGTTCGTTTTTCGTCTTAGAAACATTTGGCTTCAGGTTACGAGAAAACAAATCTGGTTTATACAGACTTTTAATTAATGGTTTCATGATCTTTTTAAAAAAAACTCTTTTGTTTTTGAAACTACCTTTTTTCAGCTTTGGTAGACAACTTATCGATACGGCATAGTAAGAACATACTCAACGCAAATTTCAGCAATATTACTGTTTTTCAAGCTGGTTCTAGGTAGTTGTAACAAAACCCGGGGAAATTTGCAGCAAAAGAAAGAAAACAAATATTGGCATTACTGTTTTCAATATCACATTTTAAGCGTTAGTTATTGTTTGTAAAATTTCAGCGGCTGCGCCCACAATATTTTAGACAAGTTTGCTCAGTAACAACTTATACAAGACAAACGTAAACTTTCCATCTTGAAATATTAATATGTTCAGCAGGAAACGGGTAATGAAAGACTCAACAACTTGAGTAGTCTAGGTTCACTTGGCCTCCCGGCTTAACACGTTTCATATGAAGTGCTGTAGTTCTTTTTCTTCTTTGTCGAACGCTGAGACATAAACAAGTATTGTCTGTCACATGAGCTAAAGTTCGTTGCGCTGCCGTTAAGCGCCTGACAAGTCAGGTCCAGCGCATCGGACTTCAGCTTGAGAGAGAACTGTTATCTTTAAAGTCTTTCTGAATACAAAAGCAGAAAAAATACAAGAAGGTCGTGATAGGAAGAAAAGAAACAAAGCAGAAACAAAGGGTTGGATAGAAAAGAGGCGATTCCTACTACAGAATTTCCAGAAGGTGGGAATGTTTTTTGTATCGATAACCCCCCCCCCTCCCCCGCGGTACGCCCGCACCCCTTTGAGCGCTTCAGTAACTACAGCTTCAACATAGCATCTCTTACTCTCATTCTACAACAGTATAAAGTTTGTTTTGAACAACCTACTCCGTAAAGTGGTAATGTTCACTTTAGGTAACCTTCTCTGTATCATGATTATGTTCACTTGGAGTAACCTCTGTAACGTGATTATATTCACTTTGGGAAACCTTATCTGTATCGTGATTACATGCACTTTGGGTAACCTTCTCTGTAACGTGATTATATTAACTGTGGGTAACCTTCTCTGTAACGTGATTATATTCACATTGGGTAACCTTCTCTGTATCGTGATTATATTCACTTTGGGTGACCTTCTCTGTAACGTGATTATATTCACTATGGGTAACCTTCTCTGTAACGTGATTATATTTACTTTGGGTAACCTTCTCTGTAACGTGATTATATTTACTTTGGGTAACCTTCTCTGTAACGTGATTATATTCACTTTGGGTGACCTCTGTAACGTGATCATTCACTTTGGAAAACCTCTGTATCGTGATTCTATTCACTTTGGGTAACCTTCTCTGTATCGTGATTATATTCACTTTGGGTGACCTTCTCTGTAACGTGATCATTCACTTTAGGAAACCTTATCTGTATCGTGATTCTATTCACTTTGGGTAACCTTCTCTGTAACGTGATTATATTAACTGTGGGTAACCTTCTCTGTAACGTGATTATATTCACATTGGGAAACCTTCTCTGTATCGTGATTATATTCACTTTGGGTGACCTTCTCTGTAACGTGATTATATTCACTTTGGGTAACCTTCTCTGTATCGTGATTATATTCACTTTGGGTAACCTTCTCTGTAACGTGATTATATTCACTTTGGGTGACCTCTGTAACGTGATCATTCACTTTGGGAAACCTTCTCTGTATCGTGATTCTATTCACTTTGGGTAACCTTCTCTGTAACGTGATTATATTCACTTTGGGTAAACTTCTCTGAAACGTGATTATATTCACTTTGGGTGACCTTCTCTGTATCGTGATTATATTCACTTGGATGACCTTCTCTGTATCGTGATGATATTCACTTGGGTGACCTTCTCTGTATCGTGATTATATTCACTTTGGGTGACCTTCTATGTATCGTTATTATATTCACTTTGGGTATCCTTCTATGTATCGGGATAATATTCACTTTGGTTGACCTTCTCTATATCGTGATTATATTCACTTTGGATAACCTTCTCTGCAACGTGGTTATATTCACGTTGGGTAACGTTCTCTGTATCGT
>CM054149.1:44776511-44784011 GCA_028751875.1 Rapana venosa | reverse complement strand
ACTGTCAAGATCATCTAAGCCTCGTGCATTTGATTGTTTTAAAGAACACAATTCTTTGTACACCTCTTGGAACAGTAATGAAAATTAAACTTAAACCTAGATTGTACATTTTTAGAGCAACAAAATTTTTCTAATTCAGATAAATCGTTTAGCTTTGTGTTATTGACATGAATCACTTTTTCTCCCACAGAAGCAAAATGCTTATTGATATCTTCAGGAGACAGACAGTTTGCAGAAATGGGAATAGATGTTAATGGTTTGCCAGCTAATTGATTGATTGCTTTCCAAACAGATTTTGTATCTTTTCTTGATGAGATGTGATCACTAAAATATTGTTTTTGAGCTGCTCTTTTCATGGCTGTTATCTTATTTCTTTGTTTCTTAAATTCTGCATCTTTGCCTGTTGTTCTTAGAAGCTTGTCGCGTACTGCAATGGCTGACTTGATTTCTGCATTAAACCATGGAGGTTTGTCTTTTAGTTTTACACGTTTACTTCTAAGTGGTGCATGTTTGTCAAAAACAGAAAGAAAGGTATGATACCAAGCAGAAAGAGCTTCATCTGGGTCGGAATACTGATAAACATTTGAGAAATTGGCTTTACATAAATCGGACAGAAATTCATCAGCATTAAATGTCTTATAACTTCGGTAGGAAATATTATAGTGGCTACATCTAGGTATCTTAGCACCTTTTCGAGACCATGTCAGACATATTGGAAAATGATCACTAAGTCCAAACTCTGGAACAGATGTTTCTATTATATTGGTAGGATTTGATACGTAAATATGATCAATCAATGTTTTAGAGCTAAGTGTTTTTCGTGTCGGGGTTTTAATTAATTGTGTTAAATTATATGACTCAAACACACTCTTTCCAGTTATCTTGAGGTTTAAATAAATCAATGTTTAAAGTCACCTAACAAAAGGATTTCTGTTGAATGGTTAGAAACATCATCCATCATAGCCTCAAAACGTTCAAACCAACTAACACGTTCTTCTGGATTTCTATACACAAAACCAATCAAAAATGATTTAATTCCTTTTAAATTAATTTCTAACCAGATACTTTCAATACCATATTTTTCAAATTGATCCATTTGTTTGAAATTGACTGAATTGTGTAAATATGCTATCAAACCTGTTTCTAACTTGCTTTTAGCATCTTTTCTAATGATGGTATAACCTGGAGTAGACACAACATTGTCTGAAACAACATCTGATAGGCGTGATTCTGCAAGACAAAAAGCATGAAAACAATCATTTGAATTCAAGAGAACAGAACATATATCAGATACTTTATTTAACAAATGACATATATTCAAATAACCAACTTTAAATCCAAATTGTTTTAACCATTTATGAGTTTGGAAATTGTTTGCCATGTTGAATTTCTTTTTTAAAGAATAAATTGATCTTATAATTGAAAACAAAATGCAATGAATATTAGACGAAAACCTCCTCAGTATAAACAGAACACCAAGTAAGCAGAAAATTTTACTTCAGGCACACACACACAAAATAGGAATTCTACTTTATATATAAAACAAAGATATATAACAAGAGAAAACCAGATCAAACAGATAGCTCAAACAAAATTGGAGCTGATTTGATAAATGTAATTTTAGATTTACAATACTGCACACAGAAAACGTTCAATCTCCACGCATGAAGAAAACAATCTAGAGGAAGAATCAATCTACCAAGAACATCAAACTGATGCACATCCAATAAATCCTTCTGTTTCTGAACCATTCAATGTAGTCCCCAGCCTGTAAACTCATGCTGCTGACATAACTCATAGACATGAGGATACCACAAGTTAAGAAAACAATTTTCAAAATGTAAGCAAGTAACAAATATCAAAACATATTTCTTTTCTTTTTATCATGAAATTATTCCTCTCGTGCTTTACGACTACACCGCCAGTCGTTGGTCAGGTTGAGACACCACCTATGGTGCCAAGTTCGTCATCTGTGGAGTCCACTGGCTAGAGGGACCGTAGGGAAGCCAGCTCCGCGCCTCAGAGCCACAGCCCTGTGGTGGGTGATGAAGCCCTGGTCCAGCGTAACTCGAGGGGAAGCTGGTCTGCCTCTGGTAAAGACCAACACTTTGAAAACCATTAGGAAGGTAGTGGTTAGAACCCAGAAACCTGGGATGTGACCCCTCAGGGGCCATGCAACCAGAGTAAGGAAACTGAGGAGGGGACTGCTGGGGCAATGCGGGAATGGGGAATGGGAAACTGTAGTGTCCACTGGGCTGGGATTGTCTGATTTGATAAGGGAATGACATATCCCTTGGAACATCATCACGACCCTCTGTGGGCCTTTGTTCATGCATGTGTTCTTGCTGAGGATGATTCCTATTATCCTGGACCCTATTGTTACGTGCAGGCAATGGGGGGAAGTCAGCTGTTGACACCACGTGAGGTGCACAAAGCTTTCTGGGACCACTTGATGCTCTTGGCCCTGCTCTAAGGACAGGACGATAGATCATGTCTCTATTTCTCATGTTAACTGTTAAAGAAGGACGACTATGATGGGTATATTGTTGATCTATGAAAGGGTTTTCATTGTCAATTTGGTCAACAAAGTAAAGAGGAGAGGACTGTGGAAGGAACTTTTTGAAATTCAAAGCCAAGCGAGCTGTTCCCCTAAAGCTAGGGTGGACAGTATCCTTGTACAGGGCCTGTCGTGGAGCACCATTGTCTGTGACAAAGACTTTATGATTGTTAATCATGTCTACCTGCAATTGAGTACAGGCAGTATAAAGGTTTCTGTTTGAAGGGGCTATTGAGTTATTTAGCTGGTGCCTGCCACGAGCAGGGAGAATAGAGCTGACAGCAATAGGGGCTGAAGGAAAGCACTGTTTGCACAAAGTGATAAGATCATTCCAGTCATCAGTTGAAACAGGTCCACCTGGACAGTCATTAACACCAACATGCACGATGACAGTCTTTACCTGTTCATGTTTTGTAAGGGTACGCAACCAGTTAGTGGTGTTTGAAAGAGTCGAGCCAGGTATGCATATTTTGAACAACAAGTCAGAGAGAGAGAGAGAGAGAGAGAGAGAGAGAGAGAGAGAGAGAGAGAGAGAGAGAGAGAGGCTCTTTGTTAGACGTGGCATTCACGAACATGAAATGGATGAGCTTTACATTTGACTTCGTTCCAGTTGTCTGCTTGAGATGATTGCTTTTTTTCTTTTTTGAGATGTTTCTCTTTGTTTCCGTTTCTGTCTCTACCGCTCGTTGTTGTTGTTGTTGCTTGTTGTTGTTTGTTTGTTGTTGTTGCTCTTTTGTATGTGTCGGTCAGTCTGTTTGTTTGTAACTCTTTTTTCTCTTTGTTTCTGTCTGTCTGTCTGTCTGTCTGTTTGTTTGTCTGTCTGTCTGTCTGTCTGTCTCTCTCTCTCTCTCTCTCTCTCTCTCTCTCTCTCTCTCTCTCTCTCTGCGTGTGTGTGTGTGTGTGTGTGTGTGTGTGTGTGCATGCGCGCGTGTGTGTGTGCGCGCGAGCGCACGAGAAGGCGCTTACGTTTATATGCGTGTTGATCGCTACACAATTACCTGTTTCTTTAGATGTGCACGTGTATTTGTCTTGAATCGATGAGTCTTATTCATGTTGCTTCTGTTGTTGTTTCTTTTTCTCTGTGTGAGATCCCTACAACATGGAGATCCCTACAACCCGGAGATCCCCACAACCTAGAGATCCCTACAACATGGAGATCCCTACAACATGGAGATCCCTACAACACGGAGATCCCCACAACCTAGAGATCCCTACAACCTGAAGATCCCTACAACATGGAGATCCCTACAACATGGAGATCCCTACAACATAGAAATCCCTACAACATGGAGATCCCTACAACACGGATACATCCACAACATGGAGATCCCTACAACCTGGGGATCCCTGCAACCTGGGGATCCCTACAGCATGGAGATCCCTACAACATGGAGATCCCTACAACAAGACAGTGCAGCAAACGATTCAAGAAGAAATGAATTGAAAGCCTGCGCCAAAAACTGTACTGGCTTTCATTGTAACAAGGCGTGGGATGGAACTTGTTCGGTGCCGTGTTAGATAGCAAATACGACAGATATTTGAAACGTGCTGCCGAAAGTGGAGAGTGTTGTCAGTGGTAGATTCTATTTCTTTATCTTACTTTTGTGGAAGTAGTGATATCAGTTCCTTTGAAAAGCTGTAAAGTGTGGAAAGTGAATCCGGTTAAACAAAATTGAATCTTTTGATGCGTCTTGTTTTTCAGCGAGTCCATCTAACACGCCATCTTATTTATTTATCTATTTTATTTATTTTATACCACTTTAAGGCACTGCAGATTTCTCCGCGTGAAATTCGGGCTGCTCTCCCCGGGGAGAGCGCGTCACCACAAGACCAGCGCCACCCTTTTTCGGTTTTTTTTCTGTCTGCAACTGTATTTTTTCAGTATCAGAGTGGCTTTATCTATAGAATTTTGTTAGGGACAACTCTCTTGTTGCCGTGGGTTCGTTTTCGTGAGCTTAATTCCTTGTGTAACACACAGGACCTCGGTTTATCGTCTCTACCGAAAAACTAGCACCAAGACTACCACTCATGGTCTAATGGATGGGGGCAAGTTCGGGTTCAAACAGGATTCAAACCATCTCATACTTCCGACCCGGACTTTTCGCTTTCTAGGCAGGCGCATTACCTTTAGGCCACCGATCCATCCACCTTGTCTTGTTTTCTTATATTGTCCATGCTAATATACTGTCTTGTCTTGTTTTCTCAGAGTGTCCATGCTAATATGATATCTTGTCTTGTTTTCTCGGAGTGTCAATGCTAACATAATGTTAATAATAATAATAATAATAATGATAATGATAACAATAATAAATGTAATTCATATAGCGCTGTATCTTGCACAGATAAATCAAAGCGCTTGCACTCAACTCATTATTACACAGTCATGCAACTAATAGCAAGTAATAGTTCTAACAAGTCCAAATGAAACAGGAGGTTTGGTTCGAAACAAATATGTCTTGAGGCCGGATTTAAAAGTGTCACAGGATGGCCTTTGGCGATGAGAGATAGGGGGGCCATTCCAAATCGATGGACCAGAAACAGAGAAAGAGCGACGGCCGACGGTGGACTGGCTGAATCTAGGTATTCGTAAGCACAAGAAATCTGCAGCAGAGCGAAAGGAACGAGAAGGAGTGTACAGGTTAAGACATGCATAGAGGTATGAGGGTGCTATTTTGTGGAGACATTTGTAACAGAGAGTACTGATCTTATAGTTTATTCTTTGTGGCACAGGCAGCCAGTGGAGGGATCGCAAGAGAATGGTAATGTGCTCGGATTTTTTTCTTTCTTGGGACTAGTCGAGCTGAAGAGTTTTGAATACGTTGAAGAGAGTGGATAGATGATGCTGGCAGACCAGCCAAAAGAGAATTGCAATAGTCCAGATGTGAGAAAATGAGAGACGTGACTAGTTTGGATGTTGCATCAGTGAACAGGTACTTTCGAATTGCACTATTACACCGTAATTGATAGTAGCATGACTGGCAGGTCTGGGTGATGAATTTGTGCATAGAGAGTGTGTTGTCGATAACGACACCTAGATACTTCACAGCAGTGGATAGAGGGACTGATGCATTACCGAATTCTTTTGAAGCTGTTGAAATGGAAGAGAGTTTTTGTTTGGTCCCTACAAGCATGCCTTCACTTTTATCAGCGTTTAGTTGTAACTTGTTCTATATCATCCAGTTTTGAATATCTTGAAAACAGTAGGCCATATTTGCCAAGAGAGAAGGCAGATTTTCAGAGTGTCACTGCTTACAATCTGAGAGTCATCTGCATAAAAGTGATGGTTGATCTTATGACGGTTAGTTATATGTGACAGTGGAGCGGTGTAGATTGTGAAAAGAACAGGGCCCAGAACTGATTCCTGCGGGACTCTACATTCCTGTCTGGCAGGTACTGATTGAATCTTGTTTACTAAGGATGTCCAGAATTGGTCAGTCAGGTATGAGCTAAACCAAATGAGGGCTGAAACCATTAACACCAAACGTTTCTTGAAGACGGGAGAGAAGAATAGAGTGGTCAACAGTGTCGAAGGCTGCAGATAAGTCGAGTAGAGTGAGGAGGGAGATTTTCCCTGAGTCAGAAGCAAGTAGAAGCGTGTTAAAGGTGTGGACTAGGGTGGTTTCAGTGCTGTGGTTGGCGCGATAGGCAGACTGAAACGCACGAAGAAGACTGTTGGAGAGAAGGTGGTTGTTGAGCTTTTTCAGAACTACTGTTGAGCTGTTTCAGAACTACTCTTTCAAGGACTTTAGAGACAAAAAAGTAGGTTGGAAACAGGTCTGTAATTCTTCAAAATGTTAGGGTCAAGGTCATGCTTTTTAGTAGTAGTGTGACTATAGCAGTTTTGAGAGCTGAAGGAACATTTCCAGAAACAAGAGATGAGTTTACTATCTTTGTGATAGTGGGTAAAAGCTGTGGCAGGCACTGTGCTAAAAGAGAAGCAGGTTTGGGGTCGAGATCGCATAATTTTATAGTCATTCCTTTTAGAATTGTCTCGATTTCGTTCTCGCTTGCTGGTTGAAAGAAAAGGAGACGAGTACCAGAAAATTGAGGATCAGAAATTGCAGGCTGCAAACGAGTCTGATCCAAGATAGAGCGAATATTGCGAAGGAAGTTCGGAGTGGTTGTGGATAGAAGGCAGAGAGCATGCCTTCGCATATCCAAGAAGAGTGGATTGAGGGAAAAGAGAGATTTCATAGACGTGGAATCAAGAACTTGAGAAGAGTAATACTTTGTTTTTGCTGAATGGATTAAGGCTTTCACTTTGTTGATTTGTTTACGAAGAAGCTGTTTATTTATTTCAGTTTTTGTTTTTCGCCATTGCCGCTCTACTTGTCGGTGTGTGCGTTTTACGATCATAATGTCACGGTTGTACCATGGTACACAGGGCCTATCAGGCAGGAGGTAGTCAGTAGGATGTGCATGCTTATCAAGGAGTTGGCTGAGAACGGTATTGGAGTGTTTAGAAGGGTCAGTATGGTCAGGCGTTTGTGATAGACGTTCAACAGACTGGGAAAGAAAAGTTTGTCATATTGTCTTGCTTTCTCAGAATGTCCATACTACTATGCCATACTATGGATCGGTGGTCTAGAGGTAACGCGCCTGTCTAGAAAGCTAAAAGTCCGGGTCGGAAGTGTGCGGTGGTTCGTATCCCGTTTGGACCGGAAACTTTTTCCCCATCCATAAGACCATGAGTGGTGGTCTGGGCGCTAGTCTTTCGGATGAGACGATAAACCGAGGTCCCGTGTGATGCACAAAAATTAGTTAGCGCACGTAAAAGAACCCACGGCAACAAGAGAATTGTCCCTGGCAAAATTATGTAGAAAAAAGCCACTCTGATAGGGAAACAAATACTGTTGCAGACAGGAAAAAGAAAAAAAATGGGTGGCGCTGCTCTTGTGGCGACGTGCTCTCCCCGGGGAGAGCAGCCTGAATTTCACGCAGAG
>CM054149.1:44739011-44766511 GCA_028751875.1 Rapana venosa | reverse complement strand
TGGTGGTGTGGTGTGGTGGTGTGTGTGTGTGTGTTCTGTGCGTGTGTGTGTGTGTGTTTCTCTTGGTGACAGAAAAATAATTATTTTTTTCTAAACCCCTTCCCCCACCACCTACTCCACTCCACTCCACTCCACTCCACTCCACTCCACTCCATTCCACTCCACTCCACTCCATTCCACTCCATTCTACTCCATTCCACTCCACTCCACTCCATCCGTTCGATCTCTTGTTGCACAAACTATAACAGTCTGCAAATATGTGTGTATGTATCTGTGCATGTGTGTGTGAGTGTGTGTATGTGTATGTATGTGTGTGTGAGTGTGTGTGTATGCGTGTGTGAGTGTGTGTGTGTGTGTGTTGTGTGTGTGTGTGTGTTTGTGCCTGTGTGTCTGTGTATGTGTGCTTGAATGCGTGCAAGTGTGTGTGTGTGTAAGTGTGTGTGTGTGTGTGCATAAGTCCATCATTTCATGTACGTGCACTTTTTATTGAAGTTTTATAGGTACTGTACTATCTCGTATTGGTTATATTTATTGCCTTGCTTTGCAGTGTATTCCACTTTCAATCATTGCAGATTTTTTTGGCCTGAATGTCGGACTTCCTTCAGTGGGAAAAGCGCGTCACTAATAGAGAAGTTCCACTCAGTTTTCGGGGTTCTGAAATTGTCCTGACTCTGCATGTAAAAATGTCTTTGTGAGAGTTACTTTATTTCTGTGAGAAGTTGCCAAAGACATCTCTCTTATTGGTGGATGTGTGTGTGTGCGTCAAGTTAAGTCAAGTCAAATTTGTATTTCCAGATGGTACATTGAATTAGCAAAGCATTTGCTTTTTTTCATCAAGCCATCTATCTAAGAACACATTTCTTATTAGTATACTGAAATACTGCATTATTGCAACCGTTACCAATGTGTGCGCGCGTGTGTGTGTTTGTGTATTATGTGTGTGTGTGCGTGTGTGTATGTGTGTGTGTGTGCGTGGTGTGTGTGTGTGTGTGTGTGTGTGTGTGGTGTGTAAAAGTTCGGATATAGTTTGTTTGAACAAGGACTTGCATGTCTGGAAGTAAACTTTTGTGTCAATATCGAGATGCTTTTGGCCTGTGGGCGTTGGCACCGAGTCTGGCTGCAGTTCAAAATCCAGAACAACTTCTTCATATTTGCCTTGTAGATTCTACAGGCTTCCTCTGCATTACACGACATGTTTCTTTTTTTCCTGTACCACTTTCTGGTCTTAAGGTAGGGAGCATTCTTCGGTTTGTTTTTCTTTTCTGGGAGAAGTCTTTTTTTTTCTTGGAACTGTATGTAGGGACAGGGTAAATCAGTGCTCAGAGCACTTGCTTTCCCCAAGCAAATGTTACGCAGCATTCAGTGTGGTTACCAAGTGGATGGGCGACCGTTTTCTCGCTGTGGCTTCAAGCACCCCCCACCAGTTCACCCAGCTGTAAACAGGCACCTGCCCTCTTTAGGGTCAGGGAAGGTAAAGCAGCGAGGGAGAGGAAATGGGCTCCGCCCTCAGTATGCTGGCCCCTAGAGAATCTGAGGTCTCTGACACATCGCTTCCCTACGGCAAATTACGTTATGGGACAACTTTACCATTACGTTTTAGTATATGAGCTGCTTATCAATTTGTTTGTCTTTTATAAAGAGGGCGGGGGGGGGGGGGGGGGGGGGGGGGGGCAGACGTAGCTTGTGGTTGGACTCATTTTGTGATCTGACAGTAATTGAGAGTGTAAGTTTGAATCTCCGCAAACACCGTGTCTGTTAGAGAATATCTTTCCCTTGGAGTGAACATCGGTCCCCGAATCCACAGCATCCATCCTTGTCAGTGACAGGATTATGATATCTCATATCCCTCATATCTCATATCTCATATCATTATAAATACTACCAGTACATGCAACATGTATGCGTACTCCTGAAAGCAGCGTCAGTATTGAAACTTGTCTTCATGGAACCTTTGAAATGCAGCTGCACGCCTAGCCCCCACACCTAGACCTCTAGGTGCTAGGCCTTTCCTAACATAAACAGACTCTGGTTGTATGCTTACTGTCTGTTTCCCATCACCTTCCGCCGCCAATCAGTTCTGAGGTTCAGATTGCAGGAACAAACCAGCTGTTTGTTTCCGTCCACGCCTCTCAGCTGTCAGGCAGTAGATACTGGGCTTGGCTAGTAGTCTGAGGCAGTGGCCTGCCTGGCAATAAACACAGGACACTGTTAGCCAGCGGCGTCTGTGTAGTGGCTAAAGTTTTATTTCTGCCATAATTATGGTAAGAGAGAGGAGAGGAGGGGTTTGGGAAAAAACTGCCAGAGTACTCCCGAGTACCAACATAAGCTTTTTTTTTTAATAAACGAAAACTGCTACCTACTAAGTTTTTCTCTCCCTAAATTGCAGCATTACAAGTGAAATTGCGTTAGGAATATCATATTCATTGAAAAAAATTTTTTTTATATCGAGGATAACGGAATAAACGCTCAAGTGCTTTTTTACATCCGGTCCCCGTGTGTATGCCGTTTTGTAAATTTTGTCATCCGTTCCCACCGGCACACAATGGCCTACTCTTACGAAAAGCAGAACAGGATTTAACGTGTGTGCAAGATGTTCTGCGTGCGTTCGCACACGGGGCCTTAGTTTATAGTCTCATCCGAAGGACTTTTGGGGAGAGTGGAGTCTGCTCTGATATTAAATCCAGGGGAAAATATTCCCCCTTGAACGGGAATCGAACCCGGGTCGTCCGATAAACATTCATGACATGTTGGTAACTACTAGTTTCATTGATCACACTATTCCCCATGCAGTTTTTTCCAAACTAGCTGCCCAAGCGACAGCACCCTCTGGCAGGCACCCCTGGACATGGTAACCAAGGTCCGAGGAATGACCAGCGTGGTCAGCATCATCCTGGGCTCTGCTCCCTGGAGATTGATGGGGTCTGCAAGTGTCAGCTTGCCCACAGGACCCTGGCCTGGCAGAATGAGTCAGCACAGCACGTCAGTGAGGGTTTGGATGGGGTGCTAAGCTAGAACATTGTCAGCTGAGGAATTGCATTAAGTTTGACTTAAATTTGCTCTTCTTAGATGTAGCGTTTTTAGGGCCCGATGTGTTATTATTGATATTGTTGTTGTTGATGGTGTTGTTAGTATTATGATCATTATGATTATTGTGATGATGAGGTGATGATGATGATGATGATGATGATGATGATGATGAATATTCTTCCTCTTCTTCGTCTTCTTCTTGCTAGTGTAGGGTATTGTAGTTAAGTGCAGTGCAGAGCAGTGTAGTGTAGGATAGTGTACTTTTCTCTCTGTCTGTCTGTCTGTTTATCTCTCCTCTCTCTCTCTCTCTCTCTCTCTCTCTCTCTCTCTCTCTCTCTCTCTGTCCCTTTCTCTCTGTCTCTCTATATGTCAATCTCCCCGCCTCCCTTTTCTTTCTTCATCGCTCTCTCTCCGACCCTCTGTCAATCTGCTATCTCTCTGTCTTCTTCTCTCTCTTTCTCTCTCTCTCTCTCTCTCTCTCTCTCTCTCTCTCTCTCTCTCCTCTCCTCTCCCTCTCTCTCCTCTCTCTCTCTCTTCTCTCTCTCTCTCTCTCTCATACTCTCCTCTTCTCTCTCTCTCTCTAGCTCTCTCCTCTGTGCTTCTCTCTATCTCTCTCTCTCTCTCCTCCTTCTCTCTCCTCTCTCTCTCCTTCTCTCCCTCTCTCTTTCTCTCTCTCTACCTTCTCATCACCCTCTCTATCTCCTCTTCTTTTCTTTCTGCTTCTATCTCTCCTCTCCTTCTCTCCCTCTTTCTTTTTTCTCTCCTCCTACTTTCTTCACCCTCTGCTGTATTCTCTCCCTGTCTCTTTTTCTCCTTTTTTCTCTCTAACCTTTCTCTATCCCCTCTGCTTCTTCTGTTCTATCTCTGTCTTCTGTCTGTCTGTCTTCTTCGATCTCTCGCTCTCTCTAGATTTTTCTATTTTTCCTTTCTCTCTCTCTCTCCCTTTTCCTTGTCTCTGTTTTACCCTTCTCATCTCCATATCTGTCTTCTCAGTCTCTGTTATCTGTCTCTTTTCCTCCTTTCTCTCTCACCCTCTCTTCTCTCTATTTCTCTTCACTTCGCTCTTCTTTTTGTGTTTTCTAATACACACGTTTCATATTCATCAGAATAACCTGTACACATACATTTAGTTTTTTTTATTTATTTTTTTTTGTTGTTCATTTTTTTTTGAAAAAATGAAGCCAATTGTGTTCTAGGATTTGAGCTCCCTTTCGTCGATTCCCGAAATATTTGGTCCTTCTCAAGATTCTTTAATGACTCCTATTTATTTAGCATGAAGCATTGTTGTCAACACATTACGTATTCTTCTGTTTCTGTATCCTCCTACACTGCAATCCTTCTCTGTGTTGTAGCTCAGTCTTGACCTCTGTGTGTGTGTGTGTGTGTGTGTGTGTGTGTGTGTGTGTGTTGTGTTGTGTGTGTGTGTTTGTGTGTGTGTGTGTGTGTTTGTGTGTTTTGTGTGTGTGTGTGTGTTTGTGTGTGTGTGTGTGTGTGACTCTGTTTCTGTTTCTCGTTGTTCCATTATTTTGTGTTGTGAATTTTCTGTTTATTATTTTCTTTTCCTTAATTGATTATTTGATTAATTAATTAATTATTCATTCATTCATTCGTTTGTTTGTTCGACCGTTTGTTTGTTCGTTTGTTCATTTTTTCATTCATTCACTTTTTCTTAATTTTTTTGGTAGTCATTTTTTATCCTTTCTTTGATTTTTCCATTTTAACGCTCTGTCTGTCTGTCTGTCTGTCTCTTTCTCTCTCCCCCCTCTCTCTCTCTGTGAATAAAAGAATGAATTACAAGAAATTATCTCCTTTCGTTTGAGTTTCCTCTTCCTTTTTCTCTTTTTGTTCTGTTTGTCTTGCCTTTCTCTTTTCTTTCTTCTTTCTTTTCTTTTCTTCTTTTTCTTTCTTATTCTTCTTCTTTCTTTCTTTCTTTCTTTTTTTCTTTCATTTATTCTTCCATCCCGTAATGTGGGAACATATGCAGCTTATCTTGCGTGAACCTCAAATCCCTCTTTTTTTTTAGGTGGATGGGGTAGGACTGAAATAGCTCTTCACTGTGCAGAGGAACATGCAGATAGCTACCAAAACCGCTCAACGTTTAAAGAACTCATGCTTTTCTACAGATTTCTGTCTTCACGGAGGACGGGATAGCTCAGTGGTCAGAGCACTCACTTTTACCCAGCTAAGGTTAAGCAGTATCGAGCGTGGTTACCAAGTGGATGGGTGACCGTTTGCGTGCCTTGGCTTCAGTACAGTCCCCCCAGTTCACCCAGCTGTAAATAGATACCTGCCCTCTTTAGGGTCGGGAAAGGTGAAGCAGAGAGGGAGAGGAAATGGGCGCCGCCCTCAATATGCTGGCCCCTAGAGAAGTGAGGTCTCTGATGCCTCACTGCCCTACGACCTCACAGGTTATGGGACTCCTTTACCTTTATCTTTTCCTCTCGCGACATCTTCCCATCCCTACTGTCATGGGCAGGAGCTCCACGTGACGCTACCAGGGATTTTTCAATTGTTTGCATTTTCTTTTTTCTTAATTTTTATTTTTCATTTTCATACCACTTAAAGTCACGGCAGATTTCTCACGGTGAAATTCGGGCTGCTCTACGCGGGAGAGCGCGTCTCCACAAGAGCAGTACCATCAATTTTTTAAAACTGTCTGCAACTGTAATTATTTCTCTATCAGGTTGTCTTTTTTTCTATAGAATTTTGCCAGTGACAACTTCCTTGTTGCTGTGGATACTTTTAAATGTGCTAAATAATATTATGTAACACACGGGACCCCGGTTTATCGACTTATCCGAAAGCCTACCACCCATACCACAACTCATAGTATAAGTCAAGTCAAGTCAAATCAAAAACATTTTAATCATCCCATGAAGGGCAATTATGGATGAGGGAAACGATTCGGGCCAAAACATTGGGTTTACACCACCGCACACTTCCGACCTGGAATTTTCGCTTCTAGGTAGGTGAGTTACGTCTAGGTGGCGCTGCTCGCGTGGCGACACTCTAGTTGTAATTTCCCTTCATGGGATGATTAAAGTGTTTGTTGACTTTGACTTGACGTGACTTGACTCTAGACCCCGGATCAACCGATGCCGGGTTTTCCATCTGTCCTGTCTCTTGATGAGGTTTGGAAACTCCTGACGCCCTCCCACACCGCTGCCCTCAGTGCTGTTGGCAGTAGAGGATGTCGGTGGGCCGCCTCATTTCCTTCTGCCCTTTGCTTTGCCTCGGTCGAAGTGTCGTCATCGGATTCGTTTGGGTCTTTCTGTTAGCAAGACCAACACATCTCGGTCAACGCTTAATCGATTTCAGCCAGTCGATCTGTCGTCGTATTGGGAGATAGAGACACACAGAGGCACATGCACAACAGGCAGACAGACAGACAGGCAGGAAGGCAGACAGGCTTGCAGGCAGGCAGGCAGACAGGCAGGCAGGCAGGCAGGCACAGCACGCACGCACACACGCACACACCACACACACACACACACACACACACACACACACACACACACACACACACACCACTCATACAACAAAACTATTTGCAAACATTTATCGCAAGATCAACAAATTTAATATTTCTAGTATGACTTCTCATTCTTACAAATTCCCCGAGGGAACACCGGCGGTCTGTCAGTATATATAGCATCCCCACCTTCTGGAAACTCCGTGCTAGGAATTCCTTCCTTCTATCCCTCTCTTTATTTCCGCTTTGTTCCTTTTCTTCCTGTCACCCCCTTCTTGTCTATTTTCTGCCTTCTTGGTCCCTTCCCCTGCCTCCCCCCCCCATCCCTAATAAAGACTGAAAGATAACAGTTCTCTCCCATGCCGAAGTCAGATGTGCAGGGCCTGACTTGCCTAGCACTTAACAGCAGCCAAACACTTTTTTTTGCTCATATAACATACGGCAACAGTTGCTGTATTTTATTTTTTTAATTTTTTTTTATTTCAAGGATAATGGAATAAGCACTCGTTGCTTATTTACATCCAGTCCCCGTGTGTATGCAGTTTGTAAATTCTGTCAACCGTTCCCACCGGCACACAATGGCCTACTCTTCTGAAAAATGGAACGGGTTTAACGTGTGCGCAAGATGTTCTGCGTGCGATCGCACACGGGATCTCGGGTTTATAGTCTCAACCGAAGTAACTTTTAGGGAGAGTGGAGTCGGCACTGATGTTAACTCTAGAGGAAAAATTCTCTTGAACGAGAATCGGACCCGGGTCAGCAGATCACGATCGCATCTCACTCTGATGTACATGAATCCCATCAGGAAATCTTTCTTTGCAAGACATGCACTGAACCAGTTTCCTGACAACATCAAGGACAAACAAAACAAAATATGTGCAAATGCAGGCAGCATCTAAAACCTTACACTGCAACAAACGACCATCTTTAAGTCTATTTCGTTTGATGAGCAACAAATACGCTTTCCGTGAAAAGCTGTTAAGTGGCAAAGAGCAGAATTTAATGTAAACATTTTGCAGATAGCATTCCAAGACAAAATCAGGAAAACAGAAAACAAGGAAAGCATTGAGACAGAGATCAAGCCATGACGTAAGATCGAAAACAGAAAACAAACAAACAACAACAATCAATAAGAAAGAAAGAAGGAGCAAACAATAATAGATTAGAAGAAAAGAAGTCTGTTTTAATTAGGATCTGAAAGAAAAGAAAAGAAAAATGACAGGGGTGATTAATCAATAGACAAGGAAGATAACTGGGTTGGGGTGGGGGGTGGGGGGGGGGGGGGGGCGAGGAGCCTGAAAATGATCTAAGACACGTTACATCACCTTATTTCTTCTTCATTTTTCTTTGAAAGCTAAGGTGGTTTTTGTTGTTGTTCAGACAAGTTTTATATGTATAAATACAAGCAAATATCAAAAGAACACACACACATGCACACACACACACACACACACACCTCTCCTCTCTCTCTCTGTGAATTGAACACACACACGCGGGAGAGAGAGCACGCACTCACGCATGCACACACACAAAACACACACACACACAAACACACACACACACAACACACACATTCACACACGCACGCACGCACACATACACTTATGTTACTTAAGCACTAAATCACTTGATTATCTTCTTAATTACTTATCTATTCTTTTATTTGTTTCCTTATTATCTGTATTGACTTGCTGAAGGATTTATTTACTATCTTAGGTTTAAAACAAAATAGAAAAACACGCGCAAGCACAAATGAGTAGATTCACACAAACGCACACATATAAACACACACACACACACACACACACACGCACACACAACACACACGAGCGCGCGCGCGGTGCACGCACCCGCGAACACACGCTCACGCTCTCTCTCTCTCTCTCTCTCTCTCTCTCTTCTCCTCTCTCTCTCTCTCTCTCTCTCTCTCTCTCTCTCTCTCTCTCTCTCCTCTTCTCTCTCTCTCTCTCTAGCGTTTTCTGCTTCTTTCTCTGTCTGTCTATGTGTCTGTCTGTCTGTTTGGTGGTCTGCCTGCCTGTCTGTCTCTCTTTGTCTGTCTGTCTGTCTGTTTGTCTGTCTGTCTGTCTGTTCCTCTCTCTGCCCCTCTCTCTGTCTCTCTCTCTCGTTTAATTTTTCTTGTTTATTTACTCGATCGGTTAACGTTTTTGGTCTTTTATTGAGTTACTCATTTATCACTAATTGAATTTTAGTTTGATTGAGTTATGTCCTTGCTTATTTGGCATTGTCTTGTTTATCCATACATTGATTTATTCAAGTTTGTTTCTCTTTTGTCCCATGAGGGCCTAGCGTAAAGATACCTCTGACTTATCCAATAACCATCAATAAAATAATTATTCGAATTCGAAAAGTCGATTCCGAGTTCCTCTTTCTCTCTCCTTGTGTGTGTGTGTGTGTGTGTGTGTGTGTGTGTGTGTGTGTGTGTGTGTGTGTGTGTGTGTGTGTGTGTGTGTTGTGTGTGTATGTGTGTGAGTGTATGTGTGTGCATCTGTCTGTCTGTCTCTCTGTCTGTCTCTCTGTCTCTCTGTCTTTCTCCCTCTCTCTCTCTCTCCCCCTCTATCTCTTCCTTCTCATCTATGTTTCTATCTGTCTCTGTCTCTGTTTCTGTCTCTATCTATATCTCTCTGTCTCTCTGTTTCTGCCTCTGTTTATGTCTGTG
The DNA here is from genome assembly GCA_028751875.1 of Rapana venosa. Taxonomy (NCBI): domain Eukaryota; kingdom Metazoa; phylum Mollusca; class Gastropoda; order Neogastropoda; family Muricidae; genus Rapana; species Rapana venosa. The sequence continues at coordinate 44,757,335 of CM054149.1, read as the reverse complement.
TGTCTGCCTGTCTGTCTGTGTATCAGTGTGCCTGTGTGTATATGTGAGTTTGTCTGTCTCTTTCTCTTGTCTTTGTGTGTTTGTTTTGTTTTTTTCGTCTGTCTTTCTGTCACTCTTTGTCCTCTGTTCTCTCACTCTCTCTCTCCTGTGTCTCTGTCTGTCTCCTCGCTCTCAATCTCCCTGTCTCTGTCTCACTTTTTCCACTCTTCTTTTCTTTCACGAACTTTTTTCCAGACAGAAAGAGTGGGCAAACCAAGAAGCCACCTATCTACTCCGATCAACGCTTTGTAAAGCAGACCAGACTTATAGGGACGAAATGGGCTGAGAGCCCAGACACAGCAGTCGCGGACAGAAACCATTATTTTTCCTTTTCTTTTGTTTTAAAAGAAACACTCGTCTGATACGTTACTAGGGGCACCTACTAGCCGGGTGCACTCGAAAGCCTCCCCTAAAAGCTCTAAAGAAAGAAAGAAAGAAAAACAACAACAACCCCACTGCGTGTGAATATTTACTTTTGAAAACTATTCTGTTGCTAAGATAGCGAGATCACGGATGACTGCCGAAACATTTTGTTACTCTGTGTGTGATGTGTGAGTGAGTGTGTGTTGTGGTGTGTGTGTGTGTGTGTGTGTGGTTGTGTGTGTGGTGTGGTTTGTGTGTGTGTGTTTTGTGTGTGTGTGAGTTTAGATTTTGTGTTGTTTGCGTGTGTTTGTGTGTGTGTTAGAGAGAGAGGTGAGAGAGACCCAACAGAACAGATAGACAGACAAGAGAGGAGAGAGGACAAGAGACAACATAAAGAAAGAGTGAGGAGAGAGAGAGAGTAGAAGAGAGAAGAGAGAGAGAGGGAGAGATGAGAGAAGAGAAGAGAGAAGTAAATAAAGGAGAGGAGAGAGAGAGAGAGAGAGAGAGAGATTAAGAGAGAGAGAGAGAGAGAGAGAGAGAGAGAGAGAGAGAGGAGAGAGAGGAGAGAGAAGAGCAAGAGAGGGGAGTGGCAGGAGAGAGAGATAGAGCAGTATGAAAATTATTTGAAAATTCAAAAGAAAAGAAGAAAACATCAGAAGAAAACTTTATTTGTATGAAGTATGCTAAAACTCAATGTAAAAGAATAATTGCTCAGGCAAAAAACAAGTATTGGACAGAATTCTGTATAAATGAAGTATCAGAATCCAAGGATTTACATAAAGTTTGGAAGAAAGTTCGTGAAATGAAAAAATGAATTTCAGCCTTCAACACATCGCAAAACAAATTTGAAAATAATAAGATTTCCCAAGCATAATTGAAAAAAGCCAGGAAAGCTTTTGTCTCAATGTTATCAGATAATAGGTTCCATCAGTAAGAATACAATCCAATAACGAATATAGAAAAAGCAAATAAATCAAAATAAACAAATTGTCAGCTATAAAATGCTTTATATATAAATGCCCCATTTCAATAGATGAATTTAGGAAACTATTAGATTCATTTACCACATAACAAGACGCTGTTGGTTGCTGATGTTATATCATAACAATTTGCAGTCTCAAATATGCCTTATAAAAAAAAATGAAAAGAAAAGGGCTACTCTTTTCAATTTTCCAGAACTGTATTATAAATGGCGCTCATTCCTAAAAACTGGAGAGCAGAGTCGAATTGTAGTCCCAATCCTGAAGACAAGGTAAACAGAACTGCGGCATCGATAGATAGCTACAAGGGCCCAATTGCTAGCCTTGTACGGGTCTCATGTGGTTAAAAGTAAATGGAAAAAAATTATACATAGCGTTTATTTCATTTTTGTGAAAAGAATAATGTGATCCCAACAAAATCAGGCTGGATTTTCGAAAGGGAAGATGTACTTCTGACCACATAGTTAAAACTACCACAGACTCCAGAACTAAGAAATCAAATTAAAAAAAAAAAAGCAATTTTCCAAACGAAAAAAGGAGTGTGTTAAGCCAGCCACATTTTTTTTGATTAAAGAAAAGCCTATGAATAGATCTTGTCGATGATCAATTGCTACATAATTAAAATAAATACCATGTATTCATGGCATATTTAATATAAATAATCTGGCAAAATTTCTCTTTGTCGGATAGACCAGTTAGCAAATTTTTTAAAAAGACAAGGAAGATAACGGGTTGGGGTGGGGGTGGGGGGGGGGGGGCGAGGACCTAAAAAATGATCTAAACACTTACACACCTTTTTCTTCTTCATTTTTCTTGAAAGCTAAGGTGGTTTTTGTTGTTGTTCAACAAGTTTTATATGTATAAATCAAGCCAATATCAAGAACACACACACATTGCACCACACCCACACCACACCTCCCCCCCTCTCTCTCTCTGGAATTGACACACACACGCGGGAGAGAGCACGCACTCACGCGGGCAACACACAACACACACACCACAAACACCACACACAAACACAACATTTTCCAACAACGCACGCACGCCACATACACTATGTTACTTAAGCACTAAATCACTTGATTATCTTCTTTAATTACTTATTATTCTTTTATTTTGTTTTCCTTTTTAAACTTATTGATTGCTGAAGGATTTATTTACTATCTTAGGTTTAAACAAAAATAAAAACACCGCAAGCACAATTTAGTAGTTTCCCACCAAACGACACCATAAACCAACCAACACACACACACACCCACACAACGCAACCATCCCACGCGCGCGCGTGCCGCCCCCCGAACCCCCACCCTTTTTTAGCTCTCTCTTCTCTCTCTCTCTCTCTCTGTCTCCCCTTGCTCTCCCCTCTTCTCCCCTCTTCTCTCCCCCCCCTCTCTCCTCTCTCCCCCTCTCTCTCTCTTTTAGCGTTTTCTCCCTTCTTTCTCTGTCCTGTCTATGTGTCTGTCTGTCTTTTTGGGTTTGGTCGGCTGCCTGTCTGTCTCCCCTTTTTTGGGTCGTCTGTCTTTTTGTCTGTCTGTCTGGTCTGTTCCTCTCTCTGCCCCTCTCTCTGTCTCTCTCTCTCGTTTAATTTTTCTTGTTTATTTACTCGATCGTAACGTTTTTGGTCTTTTATGAGTTCCCTCATTTTCACTAATTAAATTTTAGTTTGTTTTGAGTTATGTCCTGCAAATTGGCATTGCCCTTGTTTATCCTACTTGATTATTCAAGTTTGTTTCTCTTTGTCCCATGAGGGCCTAACGGTAAAGATACCTCTGATATCAATAACCATCAATAAAATAATTATTCGAATCAAAAAGTCGTTTCCCGATTTCCTCTTCCCCTCTCCTTGGTGTGGGTGTTTGTGTGTTGTTTTGGTTTGTGTTGTGTGGTTGGGTGTTGTGTGATTTGGGGTTTTGTGTTGAGTGTATGTGGTGCATCGTCTTCTGTCTTCGTCTGTCTCTCTGTCTCTCTGTCTTCTCCCTCTTCTCTCTCTCTTCCCCCTCTATCTCTTCCTTCTCACTATGTTTTCTATCTGTCTCTGTTCTCTGTTTCTGTCTCTATCTATATCTCTCTGTCTTCTTTTTTCTGCTCTGTTTATGTCGTTGTGTGCCTGTCTGTCTGTGTATCAGTGTGCCAGTGTGTATATGGTGTGTGCTGCTCTTTCTCTGTCTTTGTGTTTGTTTGTTTTTCTGTCTGTCTTTCTGTTCTTTGTCTCTGCTCCACCTCTCTCTCTGTGTCTTGTCTGTCTCTCGCTCTCCATCTCTCTGTCTCTGTCTCCTTTTCACAAACCTTTTCACGAACTTTTAGACAGTGGAAACCAGAAAGCCACCTACTCCGATCAACGTTTTGTACAGACAGACTTATAGACGGAAATGGGTAAAAGCCAGCACGCGCGGACAGAAACCATTATTTCCTTTTATTTGTTTTAAAAGAAAACGTTCGGATACGTTAGGAAACCTACTAGCCGGGTTGCATCGAAAGCTCCCCAAAAAGGTCTAAGAAAGAAAGAAGAAAAACAACAACAAACCCCACTGCGTGTGAAATATTTACTTTGGAAATTTCTGTTGTTGGGGTCACGATGACACGCAAACATTTGTGTTTCTGTGTGTGAGTGGGTGTGTGGTTGTTGTGGTGTGGTTTGGTGTGTGTGTGTTGTGGGGTGGTTTGGGTGTGTGTGTTGTTGTGTGGTGGGGAGTTTTGTGTTTTTGGGGCGTGTGTTTGTGGTGTGTGTAAAAGAGAGAGTGAGAGAGACCCAAACAACAGTAGACAGACAGAGAGGGAGAGGAAGGAAGAGAAAACACAAGAGAAGAGAGGGAGAGGGAGAGAGAGGAGAGAGAGAGAGAGAGAGAAGAGGAGAGAGAGGAGGAGAGAAAAAGAGAGGAGAGAGAGAGAGAGAGAAGAGAGAAGAGAGAAGGAGGAGAGAGAGGAGAGAGGAGAGAGAAGAGATGAGAGGAGAGAAGAGAGAGGCGGAAGAGGAGGGAGAGAGAGAGATAGAGCATATGAGAAATGTATTTGAAAATTAAAGAAAAGAAGAAACATCAGAAAAAAACTTATTTGTATGAAGTATGCTAAAACTAAATGTAAAAGAATAAAATTGCTAAAAAAAAAAAAAAAATATTGGACAGAATTCTGTAAAAATGAAGTATCAGAATCCAAGGATTACATAAAGTTTGGAAGAATTAGTGAAATGAAAATGAATTTCACTTCCAACACATTCCAATCAAATTTGAAAATAATGTTTTCCCAAAATTTATGAAAAGCAAAGCTTTGTCTAATTTTTCAGATAATAGTTTCACAGTAAGAATACAATCAAATATCGAATTAGAAAAAGCAAATAATCAAACAAATTGTCAGTATAATGCGGGTTATTTAAATCCCCCATTCAATATGATAATTTATGAAACTTTAGATTCTTTTTACACAATACAAACGCTGTTGGTGCAATGGTATATTTACAATGCTGGCTCATATCCCTTTTAAAATGGAAAAGGCTACTCTTTCATTTTTCCAGAACTGTTGGTAAATGGCGCTCTTCCAAAAATTGGGGGCCCTCGATTGTAGTTCCAACCCTTTGGAAAAAGGGTTAAACTGCGGCATGGGATAGATAGCTAAGCCAATTGCTTTTAAAGTCTCATTGGGTAAAGTAATGGAAAAAATTACATAAGCGTTTATTTCATTTTTGTAAAGAATAATGTATCCCAACAAAATCAGGCTGGTTTTCGAAGGGAAAGATGTACTTTGCCATTTATTAAACTAACCATCAAATAAAAAGCAATTTTCAAACGAAAAAAGTGTGTTACCCACATTTTTTGAAGTAAAAAACCCTATGATAGACTTGTCATGATAAATTTTGCTACATAAATTAAAATACATGGTTTTTATGGCATTTTAAATATAAATATCTCAAAAATTTCTGTCGGATAATCTTTTGGGCACTAAATTAGTTCGTTACTTTTTTTAAAGCAATCACTTGGGGTATACCACAGGATCAGTACTTGCACCTATCTTTGTTTTCTATTCTTTACATGATCTCCCTACTCTTTGTCACCTAATACTCAAGTTGTTTCAGTATGCAGATGATTTTGCTATTTGGATAAATACGTCAGTTAGGAAAAAACACGAAAAAGAGATTTAAATCAATTTGTTAAAAAAATATATCAGGAAGAATTAGATAAATTCTGTAGTTATATGAAAGAAAACAGATTAAAATTTATAAAAAAAACGTGGTCTTGTGCTTTTTAAAACGGTGACAACGCATTAAATTACCAATCTTGAAATTAGAAGGAAAGATGCTTCAATACAAACAAGATGTCAAATTCTTAGGTGTTTTTTAACTAGAAGTTGAATTGGGAAGATGCACATCAACCAAAGATAACGAAGCTAGGAAAAGACTTAATTTCCTAAAGATAATAATTTCGGGCATGGACCCAAAGACACTACGACCGATACATCTGGCTCTGTCCTTGGTACGTCAAAAAATTAATATACGGACAAGAAGTTTATTTTTCTGCTGCAGATTATCTTACTTTAAAAAATTACAAAGTTTTAGACAGTAAAGCAGTAAAGAAAAGCTCTTGGTGTTCCGGCTCATGCAAATACAGCTAATATTATAAAGAAGCTCCCTTTATTATCTTTTTGATCAGCGAAAAAATGTCATATCAAAATATGTGGTTCGTAGTATCTCTATTCCAAATTCAGTAAAAGAGGAAATATTTATTAATCAAGACACTGATTTTCCTAAACGGGCACGCAATATTTCATTTTTGCAGCCAATTAAAAATTATACAGACACATTTATGAAAGAAATGACATCGATATATCAACAATTCCAATTTTACCCATTGTTTCCACAATTACCTCCTTGGGAACATATTTCAGCTAAATTTGACATTGACTACACGGAAATAAAGAAAAATGAAAATCAAAATCTTCTCACCGTTGATGGGAAAAAGTCACTTAGAAAATAATTATTTAATCACTTAAAAGTGTATACTGACGGATCTGTATTAGAAACAGGCAAAAGTGGTTTCTGCATATTTGGGTTCCGACTTTAAAAGTTCAAAATCTTTTCATTTAGGACAACATTTTTTCTATTTTTACTTCTGAATTATTTGCAATTCTTATGGCTTTGAATTTTTTGTCTGATACTGCTATTGATGTTTGCCAAATTCTTTTTGCGTTGACTCAAAGGCAGTGGTTAATGGCATTAAAGTATGGCATGGTAAAATTAAGGAATATATTGTATTTGGGGATAAAATTCCTGATACATTCTATTTTGCAAGCAGAGGCATCAGCATAACTTTTTGCTGGATCCCCTCTCATTGTGGAATTTATTCGAATAGTTGGTTGTTTTTTTGGCAAAACAAGTGCTCTGAATACAGTACTGAAGTGTTTGATTTAATCTTGCATTGTCGTCTTATGAAATTCATTCTAAGTTAATGAAATGCATACATTCAAAGATTAAAGAAAAACATTATCAGCAGTTTCCTTGCCCACGGAAATTAGAAATTCTAATACATAAACTGAGATTAAATGCATGGAATACTAAATATATCAAAAATGTAACATGTTGTTGTTCTATTCCACTTTCATCCACCAAATTTTTTGTTTGATTGCCCAATTTTTTCTTGACATGTTAAAAGGAGAGGTTTAGATATTTATAAGAAATATGCCACTAGTCAAGAAGTTTTATATGACTCTCAGCAATTCATAGTGTCAGTTGCTGAAGTCATATATTCTTCACCTGTAAACCTTTACTGTAATTACATTATATATATATATAAAAAATATATATATATTTATATATATGTATATACATATATATTTTATATATATTTATATATATGTATATATTTATTTTACTTATGTGTGTGTGGATGTGGGTGCGTGTAGGGAGAGAAAGAGAGTGAGAGGAGAGAGAGAGCGAGAGAAGAGAGAGAGAGAGAGAGAGAGAGAGAGAGGAGGAAGAGAGAGAGGAGAGAAAGGGAGAGTGGAAAAAGAGAGAGTGAGAGAGAGAGAAGGAGAAGAGAAAAGAGAGAGAGAAGAATGCGGTGTGTAATAAAAAGGGACTTTGGTATGAATGCGGTGTTGTTCTAAATCCATGTAGTGAATAGACATAAAAAAACCAAAACAAAAACCAAATCAAAGAAAGACTAATATTCATGTAAGGGTCCTACGAGCGATACACCCAAACCTGAAAATCCAATATTGGCCTACGACCTGCCCAGAGGGACAAACTCTTCGGACCCCTGGAGGGAAAGGGCCCTTCAGGGGCAGTCAGCATTTGTCAGGATCAGGAGTTTCTGTCTGAGTGTTCGACCCAAAACGAAGAAGAAGAAATATCACGGCCCATTAGAATGTGGTTGCAGTTACATTTTTATGTTAACACTTTCCTGGTTCCAGTTTGCCATGTCGAGATAATTTTTTATATAATTTTTCAACTCCGAAAAATCTTACACATATGCCATGTCTTCAGTCCTTGTCCCTACCTCCTTGCCCTCGCTCCCTATTTCACACGTTCCTTACAGCCTTACACTATTCGCTTATATCCTGAAATTGAACAACACAATAACTCTAGACAACAGAAAAATAACAAAACAACAGTGGGAACAACATAACAGCAAACACACATACACACACAAACGCACGCACACACACACTCACACGCACACACCACGCACGCACGCGCCACACACTATGATACACTACTTTCTTTAAATTTTAAAAAAAATGCACAAAACTCAAAACAACACGCACAACACGCACACACACAACACAAGCACGCACACAAAAAAACACACACATGCACACACTCGCATACACAAACTTGTTTATTTCTTTCTTTAATTGTTTTCACACACACACACACACCCCACACAACACAACCCCACACACAAAACACATACGCCGCGCGCATACACGTTAATTTTATACATTACTTTTTTTGCAATAATATATTTTTGTAAATCCCGATGGACAGAAACAGTGATATAAAAGCACACACACGCAGAGATAAACAGGGGAAAAGGCAAGAGTCAAAAAGTAATGGACAGAACAAACATTTAGAGGGGGAAAGGGAAACAACGAACCAATCACTCAGTTTTAACACCACAAAACACACACACACACACCCACCCAAACACCACCACACACACACAACACACCACACACCACACACAACACACACACACACACACAAAAACACACACTCATAGCCAGGCTTTCCGCCATGCCAAAACAAAGCAATGACTCCCCATCCAGCACCAGCCACAGACTGGGCCCCAAAAAACGTGGTCGGTGGTCTAGAGGTAACGCGCCTGCGTGCTAGAAAGCGAAAAGTCCGGGTCGGAAGTGTGCGATGGCTCGAATCCCGTTTGGGCCGGCCGAATCATTTCCCCATCCGTTTCAACGCGAGTGGGGGTTGCCGGTTAGTCTTTGGGTGAGATATAACCGAGGTCCTATGTGTTACCCAAAATTTATTTAGCGCAAGTTAAAAGACCCAGCAAAAAAGGAGTTATCCCTGGCAAAATTCTTAGAAAAAAAAAGCCACCATGATAGGGAAACAAAACAAATTGCAGACCAAAAGAAAGGTGGCGCTGCTCTTGTGGCACGCGCTTCCGGGGAGTGCAGCCCGAATTTCACCAAGGGAAGTCTCTAATGACTTTAAGTGGTATAGAAAAATAGCCGACAAAGCCGTTAGTGTCTTCTGAGGTAAAAGGAATTTTTGGGCCCCCCTTTTCCAGTCGTGCTTTTTATGTTTTAAAACTGAAGGGGGCTAGGGGAAAAAAGATAAGTTCCTATGAAGAACGTATACAGTCTTTAAAGGTTTTTAGCAGTACATTTCAAAAACGCCAACGGTTCCCTAAACATAGCCCATTGAATGCTTTTGAGAGACAAAAAAGAGCCAGAGAAAAGATGGAGTGTTAGTAGATAGATATAAAATAAATAGGGAATAGGGTTATGGATGACAGACAGACAGAAACGAAAGATAATAATAGATATAATATAGAAGAAAGAGAAGAAGATAGAAGATAGAAAGTTTTAAAATATAAAAATAGAAGATAACAAAAGGGAGACAAAAGAAGAAAGTAGACAGAGAAGGGAGAATAAATTTTTTCTTGAGTTGGCTTTCTCAAGTATGAACTTATATTTTGTAAGTCTTTTTTGTTTATTGACCCGCTTTGTAATGTGCATGCTTGGTCTTTTAACTGTGTTATTGAAAGGTATGCTACTTTCATTGTTTTATTTCTTATTTTGTTGGTAGATTTTGTCAGATAATAGAAACGTTGGTTGATTTGTTAGTTAGTTGAGAGATTAATTGGTATTTTTGAGACAATTGGGCTCAAGCTGTAATGTGAAAGGGATGTGTGTTGAACTGATGATGAACAGGGCACTAAATAGTTCTTTCATCCAAAAGATACACAAATAGACACACGCAAACACAGACAGACAGACAGACAGACACACACACACACACATCAAAAGAGTCAGCGTTTTCGGTCTGACAAACAGAAAACAGAGGGTGAAAGAGAGATAGCTCTGAATAATGATACTTTGAGACAATGAAACCAAGACGTCGTGGTATACTAGTTTGCTTGGAAGAAATTCTGACGTCAAGAATTCAAAACAGAATGACTTAGCAGACAGTTTTGTGGGCAGTTTGATATAAAATTAAACCACACAGTTGAGCACAACTTGCCCTATGTACACAGCTTTGCCTGGTTTACTTCATACCTCACAGACCGGTTCCAGAAAGTTATTGTAAACAAAATTCAATCAAAACCTGTCAAAATGGAATGTGGAGTCCCGCAGGGATCAGTCCTGGGCCCTGTTCTCTTTACTCTCTACACTGCTCCACTCTCACATATAATAAACAGCCACCCTATTGATCATCATTTCTATGCCGATGATACTCAACTTCAGTGCAGCGATACTGTTGAAAACTTGCCTTCCCTCCTGACAAATATGTCCTACTGCCTTCAAGACATTCAAAACTGGATGACTCAGAACAAGTTACAACTTAATGCCGATAAAACCGAAGCCATGCTCATAGGGACCCAACATAAACTTTCCTCTATCACAAAAACTTCAATAGAATTCGGCAATACGTCAGTTCCTTTGTCCAACTCTGTGAAGTATTTAGGAGTAGTTCTTGACAACACACTCTATGAAAAAATTCATCACCCAGACCTGCCAGTCTTGCTACTATCAATTACGGCGCATAAGCGCGATTTTCAAGTATCTGTCCACTGATGCAACTTCCAAGCTTGTCACATCTCTTATTCTTTCACGTTTAGACTACTGTAATTCTCTTTTGGCTGGCCTACCAGCATCATCTATCCACTCTCTTCAACACATACAAAACTCTGCAGCTCGACTGGTCCTAAGAAAGAAAAAATCTGAACACATCACTCCTCTTCTGCGATCTCTTCACTGGTTGCCTGTCTCACAAAGACTGGAGTATAAAATCAATACCCTCTGTTTCAAATGTCTCCACAAATCTGCACCCTCTTATCTCTGTAACTGTCTTCACCTGTACACTCCATCCCGTTCCTTCGTTCAGCCGCAGATACTTTGTGCTTTCGAACACCCAGATTCAAACAAACCACTGTTGGCCGTCGCTCCTTCTCTGTTTCTGGTCCATCCACCTGGAATGACCTCCCTCTTTCACTTCGCCAAAAGCCTTCACTTGATTCCTTCAAATCCAGCCTCAAAACACACTTATTTCCTACCTGAGACTTTCCCCCCACATATCTGTCCCTAATTTTCAACAGCATCTTTCACCTTGTAAGTGTTGTTCCGTGTGTGTGTGTGTGTGTGTGTGTGTGTGTGTGTGTGTGTGTGTGTGTGTGTGTGTGTGTGTGTGTGTGCGCGCGTGCCTGTGTGTGTGTGTGTGTGTGCGTGCGTGTGCGTGCGTAGTGCGCGCGCATGGATTTGAAATCTGTTGCTCATTATGTTTAAGGAGAGTTGCATGCCTGTAAATGATTGAGTGCAAGCGCTTCGATTTGTTTGTTTTTTACAAGATTCAGCGCTATATAAATTCCATATATTATTATTATTATTATTGTTCAAAATGTTTGACCAACTCTGATGGTCTTCTTCTTCGTGGACGTCGTCGAACGCCCAGACAGCTACTACTTTTACCTGTTATAGGAGTGAAAATGCGATGAGCTGCCGTTAAGCGCCTTGCAAATCAGACCCAGTGCATCCGATTTCGGCGTGAGAGAGAATTCTAATGTCTTAGACCTGGCTGACATCAGGGTATATAAAGTAAAAGACTAAACAGAGTGAAACCGTATCGACTAGTCTAAAAACCAAACTGAACTTTGATGGTTTTAATATTTCCATGTTCTTTAATATCCATGATCACCATGACATAACACAATCTGTCCGTGACTCAGTGATTTCAGTGATACTGGTCACTATAAACGTCGCACTTGAACCTCTGCTCTGTTTCCACTCTGCTTTCAATCTTTCTGTGACTTCAATAGTCGTAGAAGACAAGTTTGGACGAATGTTTTTCATTTCTTATAATTTAACTCTTTTATATCGAGAATAATGGAATGAGTTATGTGCTTTTGTACATCCAGTCCCTGTCTGTATGCGGTTTTGTAAATTTGTCATCTGTTCCCACCGGCACACAATGGCCTACTCTTACGAACAGCGAAACAGGATTTAACGTGTGCGCAAGATGTTCTACGTGCGTTCGCACACGGGGCCTCGGTTTATAGTCTCATCCGAAGGAATTTTGGGGAGAGTGGAGTCTGCACTGATGTTAACTCCAGGGGAAAATATCCCCTTGAACGGGAATTGAACCCGGGTCGTCAGATTGCGAGCGCAATGTTCTATCCACTATGCTATCGTGTCCCCCTTAATTCAAAGCAGAGACCACGTCGGGGTAGGACTCCCACTCAGCCTGACCTTGGGAATAAACTGACATGGTCATCACCAGCAAGTGGTTTGCATCTTTTACCAAAGCTAGCACTCCTGAACACCATACGGTTATTCCACCAGTAGAGCGGGGTCTCCTCTTAACTGTGGCATTGCATCGGCCTACAATCGGCATCCTCCTCTCAGCGTTTGACTCTGAGGGTCAAACACGCTTTTTTTTTACATTGAATTAACTGACGTGGCAACAGAAACCTTAGGGGGGGTTGGGAGGGGGGGGGGGTTCTTTTTCGCATGGTCTTTGCCAGAGTCAGTTCTCTTGTCGGCGTGGGTTTCATTAAGTTCCAGGAAGGTGTGGTATATGGTGCAAATATATGTTCATACTTGTTTCTCGTTCCAAGAATTACACCCAGGTTCTCATGCACGTTCCCCATTTAAACACTCTGGAGGGTTATCTAGAACATTCCCTCTCTATGTTATCCTGTATCCCCGCCTGGAAATCTCTCTGAGACAGTAAGTAACGTCAGAGTGAAATATTATATGTCCATGCGTTACTGTTTTCAGTTAGGCATCCGATTTCCCACTTTGGATCATTTTCTTTCCTTTAAAGGATAATGCAGGTAGTTGTGTTATTAAGAGTTCTTTGTGAGTAATGGCAACATCCCCATACTATTTTCAAAATATGACAACATTGTCATAAAATCTTGAGGCAGTCTCAACTCAACTAAAGTCAACTGTCTCCATCGCTGCTGGGAGCTTCACTAAATGCTTCCAGGGTTCGCCATCTCTCTCTCTGTCTCTGCTGAATTCTACGATCTCCCGTAACCTTCCAACACCACTGATCTCAGTGATGTTGGCAATGTAGGATGTTGGTGGTAGCCTCTTCTCCTTATGGCAGTAACTGACCCAAGCGTTAGCCTAAGCCAAGTGGCTTGGTGATTTGTGAAAATTTATGTCTGTAGATATGATGGAACATCTTGTGCGTACGTTAAAGCCCGTTTCGCTTTTCGGAAGAGTAGGCCATTGTGTTCCGGTGGGAACGGATGACAAAATTGCCAAAACTGCATACACAGGGGGACTGGGTGTAAAAAAAAGGCACTTGAGTACTTACACCTTTTTTTATAAGATCAGATTTTCAGGTTTTTCATTGGGCAACTACAAAGTGATGAAATCACATTCGTAGGCTATGGAGTACTGAAGTGGGAATCTTTGCTTTTCTATTGCTGTTGTGATGGACATGAATTGAGAATGCATTATTCTCTCTCTCTCTATCTATCTCTCTCTCTCTCTCTATCTCTCTCTCTCTCTCTCTCTCTCTCCTCTCTCTCTCTCTCTCTCTTTCTCTCTGTCGGGGGGTGAACACAGGCTTCGCACCTGCAAGACGCACGAAAATTGCGCTGCAGGTATTTGCTTGGTACCTGTGGACTGTGGCAGTACTTTGACCTGTAACGTTGCCAGGACAGTCGTAAAGCACCATGCCTTCAGGACCGCTAGTCTTCAGAGCACAGTGTGGCTGCTTCATGACAGTATTCTTGTCATTTATGGCCAGAAGAGTCAGTAAGAAAATCGCCATGCGAGTCGCCATACTGACACCGCGCACACGCGTTGCCGGTGTTACCTTGGGTTTGCTCCTGACTCTGATGTTTTGGGGCGGGCTACTTTTGCGGTGCGGCGACGTGGAGCAGAATCCCGGTCCTGCACCTGCGAAGTCAGAGTCCATGAGGCAGACACGGCTGACCAGCAGTGGACGGGGCTCCAGCTCAGACCGAATGGCTGCTACCCAGGACAGTGGACAGGCGACTCCTCCTCTTCCTTCTTCCCAGGACGCTGCCGCTATGACGGAAATCTTAACAACTTTGCAGAGTTTCCAGAGTGACATGAACGCTCGTTTTGAAAAAGTGGACAAAAAGTTTGATGACCTGACTGAGCAGATGGCAACCTTAAGGGGATGTAAGGGCCTGAGGAGAGGTGAGTGACTTACGACGGCAGAACCGAGACCTGACGAAGACCAACACTGACTTACTGAAAAAAGTGGACACATTAGAAAAGAAAGTTGATGACTTGGAAAATAGGTCCAAAAGAAATAATGTGATTTTTCATGGTATTAAAAGAACAGAGAACGAGAGAAATGAGGAGGACTGTGAGGCATGATACAAGACATTTTGACAGAACAAACTGAACATGTCTCGACCTGTTGACTTCGACAGGTTCATCGTCTGGGTAGAAAACCTGACGCACCCATTATTGCAAGATGTTCTTCTTATAAAGACAAAGTTAAAATCCTGACAGCAAGCAGAAAGTTAAAGGCAGTAACATGTTTATAGGTGAGGACTTCTCTGAACGCGTACGGGAAATCAGACGAAAGCTGACTCCCTTTATGAAAGATACTAGGAGCAAGGGCCAGAAATGTGCCATGGATTTGACCACCTGATAGTTGACGGACAGCGACTGTACCTAGACCAACTTACAGCGACCGAATAACGAGTTGGCCACCCAGTGATGTGTTGGGGGAGGGGGGCAAAAGATGTTCGACACCGGCAGACTGCCAAACTGTCAACAATGACAGCGCACGTGCAGTCGGTGACAGGAACAGTAGCGTTGAGATACGTGCACCCTTCGCGCAGCACGCGGAAGATAAATGTGTTGGGAGTGGGCAGGGGGAAGAAGAAAAAACAGTTCCGTTGCAGCAAAATGCGTGTTTTGATGAGTCGTCTAATAAAGGGGAAATAAGCTCGTGTGTAAATAATACGTTCGATTTTGTAAATAAACGACCTTTCTTTTTTGTCAGGGAATGTGAATGGTTTAATTTCAAAGATCAAAGATCAAGACTTTGTTTCATATGTTTGCAATTTTGATTTTGTATGTTTAATCGAAACATTTATGGAATATTGTGACACAGATTTGTTTAGTGGTTACAAAGTTTTCTGTAAACCTGCTACTAAATTTACTAAGCAGGGAAGACGTTCAGGTGGTCTAGTCTGTCTGATTAAAAATGAATGTCTACCCTATGTGCAAATGATCGAAGTGTCTTTTAGTGGTATTTGTATGTTTCTTATTGACAAACAGTTGTTTGGAACTGAAAAGAATGTTTTGTATGTCTGTGCATATGTTCCTCCTGAGGGCTCTCCATTCTATGCTCACTTTGACCTTGATAATGGTATACATTTATTGGAGGAATGTATTATCGATTGTTTACTCAAACATGATGCTTATGTTATTCTGAGTGGAGATTTAAACAGTAGAACGTCAAATGTTGCTCAAGGTTACTCACAAGATTCTTCTTTAGATGCTTTACATAAAAGTCAGTCTCTTTGTTCTGTTCGTTGTTCACAAGATAGTAAGTTGAATAATTATGGAAAAATGTTATTAGATATGTGTACGACTTTAAGTTTATGTATCCTGAATGGTGTATGTAGAGGTGACCAAAATGGTCATTACACATACATTTCAGAGTCGGGAAGCAGTACTAATGACTATTTCATCTTTTCTAGTGACCTGTATTACAGTGTGTCTGAAACCTGCCAACTGTGTGTTTCAGAACGAATCGAGTCAGACCATATGCCTGTTATACTATCAGTTACATTCCCTAGTGATAACTTGCGTAATGCAGACACCACATGCAATTACCAGACATTAGACAAATTTGTTTGGAATAGCGATTATGTGTCTGTCTTTACTGATGCCTTAAGTACAAATACAGTTTGTGAAAGAATTTATACCGCAATGAATATGATTGATACCGATATAAATGCTGCACTTGAATGAATGTATGAAAGAGTGTGCTGTGTGCATGAAAAAGTGTGTATATCTGAGTACTGATAAACGAACTGACACTTGGTTTGATTATGAATGTGTTCTTAATAGAAGGAAAATGCGGAGACTGCTGAGAAAATATCGACGTACTTTAGATGACCATGATAGGGATCAGTATACAAGAGCTCGTCGTGAATATAAACAGTTAGTGAAAAGTAAAGAGAAAAATGTCAATGCCACTTTCTTAGAAAAACTTGTAAATTCTATTCAGAATCAAAAAGAGTTTTGGAATACTATCAAAAGAGTCTCAATTTAAAAAGAAACAGCCGAAAATAGCATAAGTATAGATACTTGGTTTCAACATTTTAAAGCACTGCTAGAAAAAAAGTAGTTAACAAGGATAGGACAGAATGACCTTTTACATGCTGATGATGACTGTTATATGAACCGTCCAATTTCTAGGGAAGAAGTATTGTTTGCATTCAGAAAGCTTAAAAACAGTAAGGGTCCTGGCCCTGATGGCATAATTAGCGAAATGTACAAGAAAATCAAATGAACAGTCATACAGTTTTTTTTTTAAAATTGTTTAATGCTTTGTTTGATAATGGGAAACTTTCCAGAAACATGGACAGAGTCAGTTGTCTTACCATTGTTTAAAAAAGGTAATATTAATGACCCAAATAATTACAGGGCATTTCTCTCAGTAATGTTAGCAGTAAGTTGTTTAGTACTATAATCAATCATAGATTACAGGAATGGGTGCAGGAAAATAATATCACTGGGGATCATCAGGCAGGATTTAAAAAAGGATACTCAACAATAGATCACATGTTTGCCTTGCTAGCTTTAGTTCAGAAACAATTTTCTTCTAATCGTAAATTGTATGTTGCCTTCATTGACTTTGAGAAGGCCTTTGACTCGATAAACAGAACCTACTATGGCCTATCTTACTTAAAAATGGGGTGAAAGGAAATTGTATACATGTATCCCCAAAATATGTATGAAAATGTGAAATGTAAGGTGAGGTGTGGAGCTGCACTGACAGATTATGTTAAATGCACAGCAGGAGTGAAACAAGGTGATGTGTGCAGTCCCATCTTATTTTCGCTTTTTATTAATGAATTGGCTGTAAATGTTATACAAAATGGAAGACATGGTGTGTCCTTTTCTTTTTATGCGTTTGAATTGTTTATCCTTCTGTTAGCAGACGATGTTATTTATTATCAGAAACAATAATTGGTTTGCAAACACAACTTAACAACTTGCAACGTGCTGCTACCTCACTGCAGTTAAAAGTAAACATGAAGAAAAGTAATATTATTGTATTTAGAAAGGGGGATACTTAGGGGCAAGGGGAAAAATGGACTTTCGATAGGGAAATAATGCCGGTAAATTAATGCTTATAAGTATCTAGGAATATTTTTTACTACTCGACTGAGTTTTGTGTCTGCATGTAAAGATCTCGCCAGCAGGGCAAAAAACTCACTGTTATGTATAATGAAAAGATTATCTACATTAAACAATTCGTCCTTGAAATTATTTCTTAAAATTTTTGATTCACGAGTCCAGCCTGTTGTACAGTATGGCTCTGAGCTGTGGGGGTTAAACAAAGCAGCACTCTGCTGTGAATCTGTTTATTTGTTTGCCTTGAAAAAGTTCTTAGCTGTAGAAAGGCGTACACCAAATGATCTGGTGTACGGTGAAAAATGGTAGATTTCCTTTATATAAATTAATTCTGCAGTCCAATGCATACGTTACTGGATTAAGATTCTGCAGATGGAAGACAGTCGAATACCTTTTAAAGCCTACAAAATGTTGTTTGAATTAGATGTTAGGGGTAAAAATAAACTGGGTAACTGATGTGCGCATTTGTCTATGTGAATATGGCTTTGGTGATGTATGGTTAAACCAGGGCGTTGGAAATACAGATGTATTCATAAAAACTTTTCGTCAGCGCTTAGTAGATTGTAGATGGCAAAAATGGAATGATCATATTCAGAATAGCGAAAGATTTAATCTGTATACGACTTTTTGTAGTAGTCATGAAATGAAGCCGCATTTAACCTCTAGCATGGAGAGATATATGAAAATTATAGTGACAAGATTTAGAATGGGCGTATCAAATCTGGCAACCCATCACAATAGGTATAAGCCATATGATCCCACTAAGTTAATTTGTCCTTTATGTGGATGGGAGAAAGACGATGAAGTACATTTTGTTTTATGTTGCCCTGCCTTAAATAGACTTAGACAGCGGTTTATCCCAGTGAAATATTATCAACAACCATGTATGTTCAAGCTAAGT
>CM054149.1:44734011-44736511 GCA_028751875.1 Rapana venosa | reverse complement strand
AGATAAATAGATAGATCTAAGATAGATAGATGGATAGATCGATGGATAGATCTAAGATAGATAGATAGATAAATAGAATGACTGATGCAACCTCAGACCAACACAACAGGAGCAATGACTGTCTGTCCCAAAGCATGACAAAGATGGAGTCATCTCTGCCATGATGGATAGAGAGGTTTCAGCATAGTCCCCATCCCTTCAGCTGTCTTTATAAGCTTGTTTTGTTGCAAGGACCTTTTGTTCCCTATGAGAGTAATGATATGGGTTTTTTTCCTGCAGAATGTTGCAAGACATAACTCTGTTGTCGCCGTAGTGTTCGTATACATATTCCGATGGTATGATGCAAATATACTGTCTCATTGCATTTGGCATTGGGAAAAAACATAACTGCAAAATTATCATATCTATCTATCTATCTATCTATCTATCTATCTATCTATCTATCTATCTATCTATCTATCTATCTATCTATCTATCTCTCTCTCTCTCTCTCTCTATCTCTTATCTCTCTCCATCTATCTATCTATCTGTTACTCTCTCTCTCTCTATCTATCTATCTATCTATCTATCTATCTATCTATCTATCTATCTATCTATCTATCTATCTATCTATCTATCTATCTATCTATCTATCTATCTATCTATCTATCTATATCTACCTATCTATCTCTCTCTCTCTATCTATCTATCTATCTACCTATCTATCTATCTATCTATCTATCTATCTATCTATCTATCTATCTATCTATCTATCTATCTATCCTTCGGATGAGACTATAAACCGAGGCCCCGTGTGCATGCAGAACATTTTGCGCACACATTAAATCCTGTTCCGCTGTTCGAAAGAGTAGGCCATTGTGTGCCGGTGGGAACAGATGACAAAATTCAAAAAACCGCATACACACGCAAAATTTTTTTAAAGGTCATCTGAGCGCTTTGATTTGTTCCTTTACAAGATTCAGCGCTATATAAATTCCATACATTAGTAGTAGTAGTAGCAGTAGTAGTAGTAGTAGTAGTAGTAGTAGTAGTACCATTATTATTATTATTATTATTATCATTATTATTATTATTATTATTATCATCTATATATGTGCTTATACACACACGCACACTCACACACACGCGCAGAGAGAGAGAGATAGAGAGAGAGAGAGAGACACAGAGAGAGAGAGAGAGAGAGAGAGAGAGAGAGAGAGGAGAGAGAGAGAGAGAGGAGAGAGAGAGAGAGAGAGGAGAGAGAGAGAGAGAGAGAGAGAGAGAGAGATGTACGGTCTTAATCTGAGATTTAAAAGCGTTTCGAGGAGACAGTTCCATCATGGCCTCTATGGTCGTTTAGAGCTATAAACAACAAGGTTGGATTGGATTACATGGTGGAGGTATTGCACGTTCCCAAGCTCAAACTCCCTTTAGTTTCATTCAGAATAATATGCACTCTCTCACCCATCCTACCTGAAAATCGCTGTGAGACTATAGCAACCCACTGGTAGAGGAGTGACCGCGTAATGATGACTGTTCTCAAGCACGTAGCATTGTTGGTAGGTAGCCATAATCCACCTTCAGATGATTTCTCTCTTTTAAAGGGACGTGCAAGTAGTTATACTGAGGGCTGTCATTGTTGATGACAACCTTATCATGTCATTTTATTGCACAACAATATTGTACTATGGGTCTTGGCAAATAATTAATTACATCAGTAATTGACCAAGGGTTTAGTTTCGTGAATTGTTAAACGTTGTCCAGATGTAGATGGTTTTCAAGTCAAATTACAATATGATAATGCCTGTCTCATTTACAAAACAACAAATAAAAATCCAACATCATCTATCTGGAATCCAAGTACGCAGTATATGCAAAAGTGAAAAAGTCTTCTACCTGCCTGCCTGTCTGTCTGTCTGTCTCTGTCTGTCTGTCTGTCTTTGTCTGTCTATCTGTCCTTATGTCTGTCTGTCTTTGTCTGTCTTTCTCCATCTGTCTGTCTGTCTGCCTGTCTCTCTGTCTCTGTCTCTCTCTGTCGGTCTGTCTGTCTGTCTGTCCCTCACTTTCTCTCTCTCTCTCTCTCTCTCTCTCTCTCTCTCTCTCTCTCTCTCTCTATCTCTGTCGGTCTGTCTGTCTGTCTGTCCCTCCCTCCCTCTGTGCACTCATCTCTCTGTCCTTGACTTTGTGATGGAACAAACCTGGTTCAAGGAATGTGTGTGCGTGCGTTGTTGTTGTTTTCTGTTTGTTAGTTGGATTTGTTTTGTTATTTTGCCAGTTAAGGGGGGGGGGGAGTTGTTATCTCCTATGTAAAGGTTTATCCTTTTTAGACTTACTCATTATAAAGTTGTTATTTCCAAGACAAACTCTACGAAACAAGGTTTTAACAAGTGCATTATTAGTTGGATACCTAGAACTATTTTTGTTTGTTTGTTTGTTTGCTTGCTTTTTTAGACCTGGTATTTAAGGATTTTTTCCCCTTTCAGCAGCCACAATGTGACAAATCACAAACGTGGCCTTGGGA
>CM054149.1:44691511-44719011 GCA_028751875.1 Rapana venosa | reverse complement strand
CTAGTGTTCCTGTACTAAACGAGTAAACTTCAACACCCTTCAGCATTGGATCATTGAGACACACCCTGGATAATGGGAAAACGCTACATAGTTGAACAAGTTACGTTTCCAGCCACACACACACGCCACAAATAACATGTCAGGACAACAATCAGTATGCAACTTTTATAGAAAAAACCACAAAGTGTTAAAGCTGTATCCAGCGCAAGATTTTGAAGCATAAAGACAGGTGTGGCTGATCTCATTTTTACAATAACATTAATGATCGGAAACCGGAGCGTTACATTTATGTACTTCGGTGTGTTTGTGTGTGTGTGTTGACTTCAATTTTTTTTTTACGTCTGTTCACTTTTAGTGATATTAGACGGGAAAAAAAAACAACCCCCAAAAAACCACAAACCCCCCCCCCAAAAAAAAACGGGTGAGGTGGATGTGTTATTAAAAAAAAAAAATAAATAAAAAATAACAATAATTTTTAAAAAAAACATCGAAAAGAAACTTGGCAATGCAACAAGAATCATTAACATGCAAAACAAACCAACAAAAAGTATTAAACGTTAATGTAACTATAACAAATGTCTATGGGACTGTGACAAAGGACCTTTCACAATTTCAAATGCTTGTTTTTAGATTGCTGTATATGATGGTGAGGGACTAGTTTTCAGAAAAATGGGGCATGAAAGGTTTTTCCACTCTGGCAGTCAAAAAGTATATGAGTATTAGTGATATTCTCACCACAAAGGCATTTACATTTTTGCTGAATTTGATTATCATTGCATTAGTTTCATTCGTATAGAATAAAGTATTAATTTTCCTTGCGTAAAAAATCACTTGTAATAACTTCTGATGGTTCACCACTGTTAAATTATCGTAGTGATTGCAGGTCTTGTTAAAAGTTTCTCATTTTGTGATTACTGTCGTTGACCTTTTTCCATGATTTTTGTTCTAGTAGCTATACCTTCTTGGTAAGGATAAAGGCACTATGCAATTCTATTGCATTCCCGTCCATGTTTTGCACCCTTTTTGGCAGCTCTATCGCCACTCATTTGGAAAGAAACCTGCGTGTGAAGGCACCCACAAAAATTCACATTATGCCCTTTAAGGTTAAGGGATGTATGACCTGCTTAATATCTAAATGATTTTCGAAGTTTCTTGAAACTTGGGGGATTTTACGCATACTATAACCGATTTAGAACAACGCAATACAAGAATTTGAAATATACACAACGGCAAATCAAGAATTTAAGGAAGTAAGGACCCATTAGTATTCATACAAGTTCTGCTGTAAAAATATCGAGTTGATATCTACCAACAAATATGATTTTTCATTTTTTAAAGCTGGGTATAACAAAAGCAGAACTGTTTCTTGATATCTAGACGTAGATCCGTCTGTATAAATTGTAATTGGTCAAAAATATTTATGATGGATGTGGGATCGGACATCAGAAACCATTATATTCAATTGTCATTCTTGTTTACATTAGACACCTCTATTATCAAAGGGTGCTTTATTTCATCTCCCATGGTGGGCAAGGTAGATTGCTTCTCGTGTGTCCATGCTGTGTTGAATGACTTCAGAGTTTTGTATCAGATCAGACACCATATGTACTTATGGGCATTAAGAGGATATATATTTCGCTCTTTTAGGAAAATTAAATTCTGTTTTACTTCTATTTCTTCTGAATAAAGTTTTTCTGTCGTTTTGTTGTAAGCAAATATTTAGCACATGCCAGTTGACGGTATCATCTAAAGGCATATGCCGACCTTCCTTATTTGTTTCCCGGGCCTGAAGTCGTGATAGGCACACCAAGAGCAAGCCTGTATGCCTTGCAGTCTTTATTTGTAACTTTTTAAGTAAAATACCTTAGGAGCATGAAATAGACCTCTTGACCATACGATAATTTTGGAACGAATTAGAGATGTAGCTATATAGTTCAGATTTAAATGTGTCTTGGCCCAGAACTGTATACTTACCTTCTTCATTAAAGTTTAAGCCTTTCTCTTTGCCTTAGTTAAATTCTCTTCGATATGGCATTCCAAGTTAGCTTAGAAGTGGAGATTAACACCCAAGAACTTTACGGTGTCTTTTACTCTATATGTTGGTTCCAATTCTAAATGCTGGTAGGTCATCTGATTACTGCCAGTGTTAAAACGCACAGTGACGTGTTTTATGGGGATTAAAGTAAATCCATTTTTCGGAGCATATAATATATCGATGTGTTAGCAGGTTCTGGTATACCTTTTAATGTGTTTAACCGCTCTTTTTGGTCGTGTTGCGTTTCATAGATCATTCATCCACATTACATAGATCATCTGGGCTTATTGCACTAAGACGACTTCCTTTGACAATTTTCCATGGTAGATCATGCAGAAAACATAAATAAGAGAGGCGATATTACCAGACCTTGGGGTAGTCCATATGCAGAGATCTTAAAACTAGAATATGATTTGCTATTCTAACATGTATACTTCTATTAGTCAAAAAACTTTTAATAGAAATTATAAAAATGCCAGAAAACCCAGATCCTTTAGTTTACACAGCAACTTAGCTGCCCAAACTTGATTTACGCCCTTTTATTTTTTATCAAAAATGTTGCAAAGAACGTTTCCTTTCTTTTGCAAATGATTTTTTTTATTGCGTTGATAGCTTAACCAAGTTATCTATGGCAGATCTGTCTTTTTCGAAAACCCGCGTGATTGGACCGGATTATTTTATTTTTATACAGAAAAGTACATCAGCCCTTTTAAGTGTAATTCTCTCCATTAGCATGCCAGTGTGTGGAGGTCAAAGCAATTGCCTGTAGCTATTTTGTCTGTTGTGGGTTTTCCTGTTTATGAATAGGAATGACAATAGATTGTTTCAATCCACTGGCATAAAAAAACCTTCAATCCAAATTTATTGAACTGTTTATGCAGTAGTAAAATAAAAGTTTGCTGGTAGATGTTTGTGCATTGTCATTAGAAACTGCATCTAGCCGACAGATGTTTTCTTAGTAGAAAGAGACAGTAAAGCATCTCTAACTTCATCCACTGAAATTGGAGAAATTAATGCATGAACTGTTGTCAGAGATTGGGTCATTATACTCTGTTTTATTTTCCTTCTGTTCTATATTTTCCTACACTTGAGTGACAGTCTTCAAGATGCATCGATTTTGAAAACATATCTGCAAACGCCTTGCCTTTTCTAAATTTGATGGGAAATTTTTTTGTTTTCCAGTCTCACTGGACAAATGGTAAACTAACACCTTTTTCATTTCATGAAATCTTTCCCAAACCTTTTTAAAGGTCCTTATGATTTGAAATTTCGGTGGGACAAAAAAAAGTCCCAAAACTGTCTCTTAGCCTGAGCTACAACAAGGTTACAATGAATTTGTGTGTGTGTGTGTGGTGTGTTGTGTGTGTGTGTTGTGTTGTGTGTGTGTGTGTGTGTGTGTTGTGTGATCGTGAGCCGCCCGTGAGTGTGTGCGTGCGTGGGGCGTTAACTTCAGTTAATATCTATTCACATTAATGATCATACACCACACCACACACCACCACCACACACATACACACACCCCACACACACACACCACACCACACACCACACACACACCACACACACACACACACACACCACCACACACCCCCACACACAAACACACACCACCACACACATCTTAACACGAAAAGCTGAACAATAACTGGATAAACAATGTCAGATTTTCAAAAATGAAATATAAACTAACTTTAAACAAACTACAAATACCGATATATCGACTTCTTATTAGCGCTAAAGCAATGTACAACAACAATGATGATTCCCGACAAAGGGCGGATCCAAATGATAGACTAGGTATAGCAGAGGTGTGTGTGTGTGTGTGTGGGGTGTGTGTGGTGGTGTGTGTGTGTGTGTGTGTGTGGTGTGTGGGGTGTGTGTGTGTGTGTGTGTGTTCTTGTTTCGTATATTACTAAAGAATGAAACACACACACCACACATCTTGCGCACACGTTAAACCCTGTTCCGCTTTTCGAAAGAGTAGGTCATTGTGTGCCGGTTGGAACAGATGACAGAATTTACAAAACCGCATAACACGGGGCTGGATGTAAAAAAGCAATTAAGTGTTTATTCCATTATCTTCGATATAAAAAATAACAAAACAAAAAAATAAACACACACTCACACCACACACACACACACACACCACACACACACACACAACACACACACACACAACACAACACCACACACATACACACCCCACACACAAACACACACACACACACACACACAACACACCCCACACACGCGTGCGCGGCGCCCCGCCATTCCATTTCATCTAAATCTGCATTTCAACAGATATGCAATGTTCAGACTGAACACCATTTTGTCAAGAAAAAAGCTAATAACGTTATATGTTTAGCAAATCGCCTTTTAAGGTCAAAAAGTGGAGTGTTTTCTTTACGAAAATTAGGACAATAGAGCAACGATGATTCGCCATGTCGTTATTAAAATACCACATTTTACACAAACATCATTATGTGGCCTTTTTAAGGCCAAAATAATTCGGGGTTGCGAATATTCCAATGAGAAAAAAAAATAGTGTAGACCACATAAAATCTGGTTAAAGTTAAAGTAGTGGTCATGTTTTCAATTTCAATTAGTTTTAGTAGGCCAAAACTACGGAACAAACTGGGGGGAATGTGCACCGGAATAAAAGCTGGGGAATGAAATTAGCCCTACCCTGTTTAGACCTGTTCCAGCCGTAAATTAAATGGCTAATGATTTGAAAGGTCAAATAACTTTCAGGTTTCTTTATCTTCTCAAAAACATTGTATTTCTTTTCGAACAAACAACCACTCAGGTTTTCGAAATATAATTCGTTATTGTTATTGCTGTGAATGTTATTGTTGGGCGTTCCCCATTTTGACCCACTGGAGATTATCCAGAGAAAAGCAGTTTGTCTCATTCATCATAATCGTTGAATCGCTAAGAGACCGGTAGGCACACAATGTTCAAGAAGGCTGAGGGATGACAGTTTTGCATTTCTTTCTGATACGGGTAGCCATACTCAGTCTTCTACAGATTTTGCTTCTATATAATGGACTGTACAACCATAATCTAAAAAATATTAATGGTTAAACACAATTTGGAAGGACCATTTCAAAATGTAACAAGCTATTGCTTTTTTTATTTTAGATTGATAGCTTGTAAAGCCCGTTGTCTTTGCTAAAAAACAACCCACCAACAACAAATATTCAGCACCCAATTGTTTTGAGGAACAGAAAAGAGAGAGGGGTTTTGACGCTTTGAACGCTTTCTTAAAATTTTATAAGGAGTTTTTTAAGAAGAGAGAGAGAGAGAGAGAGAGGAGGAAGAGAGAGGAGGAGAGAGAGAGAGAAAAGAGAGGAGAGACAGAGACAGAGAGACAGAGACAGAGAGAGAGACTGAGATATAAAAGGAGAGAAGAGAAAAGAGAGAGAGAGACAGAGAGGGGAGAGACATAGAAAAGGGCAGAGACAGAAAGAGAGAAAGGAGAGAGATAAAGAGAGAGAGAAAAGAGATACAGACAGATACAGAGACAGATACAGAAAGAGAGAAAGAGAGAGAGGAGAGAAGAGACAGGAGATAGAGACAGAGACAGAAATAGAGAAAGAGAGAGAGAAAGAGAGGAGAGATACATTGGACAGAGACAGAAAGAGAGAGAAAGCTGGGTTTGTGTTTGTGTATAATTTTTTTAAGCTATCTTGGAATGCTTATAACAATCTGAAATGTATTTTTCTTGTGTCCTGTGAGATAATTATAGGTATCAATGTGCCTTTCAGTATTGTAATTGCCCTTCATGGGATGATTAAAGTGTTTTTGAATTCACTTGACTTGACTAGAGAGAGAGAGAAAGAGAAAGAGAGAGACTTTTTTCCGAGGATAATGGAATAAGCACGCATGTGCTTTTCTACATCCAGTCCCCGTGTGTATGCGGTTTTGTCAATTTTGCCATCTGTTCCCACCGGCACACAATGGCCTACTCTTTCGAAAAGCGGAACAGGATTTAACATGTGCGCAAGATGTTCTGCATGCGTTCGCACACGGGGCCTCGGTTTATAGTCTCATCCGAAGGAAGAGAGGAAGGAAAGAGAGAGGAAAGAGACAGAAAGAAAGAGAGAGAGAGAGAGGGGAAAGAGAGAGAGAGAGGAGAAGAGAGAGAGAGAGGAGAGGAAACATAAAACAGACAGACAGACAGACAGGCAGACAGACAGACAAAGATGGAGACAAAAAGAGTCAGATAGTTCCTCAAACTCATCATCCGTGTCGGTTCATTCCCTAGGTCGGGGTTTCATTCAGCAAACGGCTTGCAAGTTCATCCTGTAGACCAAACGC
The DNA here is from genome assembly GCA_028751875.1 of Rapana venosa. Classification (NCBI taxonomy): domain Eukaryota; kingdom Metazoa; phylum Mollusca; class Gastropoda; order Neogastropoda; family Muricidae; genus Rapana; species Rapana venosa. The sequence continues at coordinate 44,712,656 of CM054149.1, read as the reverse complement.
CCTGTTTTCTCTGTCCACAACAACAATTGTCTTGTACTCCTAACACTTCCCATGAAATCACTTTTAGAAGGGACATCAAATCCTGTAACGTTATATCAAAGTAATCGGCTTGAATTAAAGTTAGCTGACCATATTTTATTTCTATCAGATGGGTTGAAACAGTTCTTTGTTCGCAATTATTTGACAGTGTTCCATGTCTCTATTCAACGCCGTCTTCATGTGTTAAGATACTACACGTTATATTTTGATTTCGCCATTCATTCCCTACCCCATTTTGTACATGTATAGCATGAACAGGTCTGTATCATTATATAAACCACTTACTAGTGAATGGGCATGAAACCAATAAGAAAGAAAAGAAGGACAGTCATGAAAAAAAAGGATTCATGTCATTAACGTACGCTGTTATGGCAAAATACCAAACATCAAAATACACGGAATATAATTCCCATTGAAATAAAGATGCGCGTTTTATCAGCTGTGAGAGACAATTTTTGCATTATTTTTTTCCCGAGCCGTCTTTCGTATTTGTGATCGTAGCGGCCATCTTTGACGTAATTAGTAGAAGTAGTACCGTCAACAAGTAGCAGCAGCGGCAGCGCCACCGCTAGCATCGTAGTAGTAATGTTAGAAGTAATAGTAGTAGTTAGTAGTCGTAGCAGTAGAAAGTACTAGCAGTAGAAATAGTAATAGTAATAGTAGTAGTAGCAGTATAGTAGTAGTGGCTAGCAAACAGCAAACAGCGCTTAGCTAGCAGCAATAGTAGTTAGTTGAGTTAGTAGTAGATTGTTAGTTGTAGTATTTTTTAATCAAGGTTGTTTGTTGTCCATCTATATTCTGTGCGTCATTAATCACTAAAAAGTAAAAGTTGTATTTAATCTCTGCTCTCCTAGTCAACAATAACGGCTTGCGACTGAGGGAACAGATATTAGTGTAGACGAGAGTACGTCATCCGGCAGTATGAGTATTCTGATAGAGAGATAGATATATATAACACCCACTAGAAGGTGTTTATAAGGACTTTTAAAAAGCTCCCCCCCCCCCCCCACCTGAATGAAACAACCGAAAGAAGATAGCGACTGGGACAAAAAGCGATGGTGACTTTGGGAAGTGTGGTTTTCTTGTTGTATAAAACTTCGATTGAGAATTCTGTGCAAAAAACCAGGTAAGATAGATGGACTGAGACAGGGACTGTGCAGTCAGCCAACAGTGCAGGTTGTTTTCATCCAGTAACGCCAAGCAGAATGTATCACAGAAAAGTAGATGTGAGAGAACGAGATGCGGATAGCAAATCTCCCAGGGACTCGCTTGCGATGATTAGAAGAAGAGAAGCAATATATTAGTTGAGTGCTATATGCAGGAAAAGAGCGCGCACCTGTATATTAGCATGTAGAGTAGAACGGCTGTCCATTGTCGCAGAGAGTAGAAGAACGGGTCATCATTTCTGAGAGCTTTGGGTTCCCGGCGGACTGAGTGCTACATCACCTGCATGTCATACAAAGCTGAAAACTCTTTTCTCTTCTCTCTTTTGTGTCTTGTAGTAACAAAATAGACAACTGGCGAGCCATCCTTTAAAGATGCCGCTTAAGTTGTCCAGATTAAGATTTGTGTGTGTCGTTGGGAACGAGGGAGATAACCCTGCAAGCACAAGCTGTATGACTCAGGGTAGAGTGAGCTTTAAAGGACTGCCATTTATGTCTCCTAGTCAGTTTGACTCAGTGGTAATAGAGTACTGATGTAGGTGAAGGACGAGGAGGAGCTGGGTGTATTTGTGACAAAGGGGGTCTTTGAGCTTAGATTTAGTTTTTGGAAGAGACAAGGGGATCGGTTGAGACTTAGAGGAGAGATATTTTTGTTGGTTGTTTGTTTTTCTTTCTGAAAGTTTAGTAAGTCGGAGCCAGTGGTCTGAGTTTTGTAATGAGCGGTAAAAGGAAGTAGTGTATGAATGAGACAGGGCAAGCCAACACGGAAGAACTGATTATATATTACTGCGTGACAGGACGAAAGACGCCCAACAAGCTTGATGTTCAGCATTCAGCTGTTATGTTATTTTCCACATATCCCCACCCCAAACTAGAAAAAACTTTTATATTACATAATATTCACTCAAACCACGCACCTGGACCCTGACTAAGTAGGTCGTCACCAATCACACTCGCTCTATAGAGGCCTTCACTCACCTTCCTTCTACATTTACAAAATACATGCAACTGAATTCATGTCCACCCCATGTACGCTCCCACTTCCACCAAGTCAATATACTCTCTCCCCTCCTCACCACAATCCACCCCACTCTTCATACAAAAATACCCACAGTCAACTCACCCATTTAATTAGCTATATCCCCACGCCTTCCCTCAACCCTGTGAACAGAAATGTCCAAACACACCCTAAGTTGAATATCTACCCCTACCCTCCACCTCGCCTCGCCTCGCTCTCTCGCGCTCGCTCGTTCGTCGACGACGTCGCTCGCTCTATTTGCACAATGACGCCCCGTGCCTGCAGCGTGCAGTTGTCGATCGTGCTGATTGTGTGTCGTGTTGTAGTGATTCTGTGAGTGTGAGCCCTGCAACCTCTGTATGTCTGTGTATGTTTCAATATGGGTCTGAATTCTGATCTTGCCGCCATTCTGTTACATACTCAACATCACATAAACAGTCAGAAAGTTGAATTTTGTTACTCGTCGCATTCTTTAAGGACCATTAGTACATTCCATTATCCTTCCTCTTCCTAGCTTCCGATACGTTTTTCACACTAACATTATGACCACACCTGACATCATCTGATTCACATTATTCACTATTCTCCGCCTACTGATTGATGAGAATGCACCTCCTACTGATCATCATCACCATCCCCCCTGACCGACCCCTGTGCGCCTTGGTTATAAACAAGACATACTGATTGCATAGCGCAAAAGCCCGGAGTGCAAATACGACCAGGCAAGTGGCCTGTTGGCTTTCTTTATACGTATATCTTATCAATTAAGAGTTTCAGTATATAAATTTTTCACTTAGTCAATTAGGATGTTTAATGGACTGATATTTGGTACTCCAGTCTATTACGTATTATTCCAGATGTGATGTGCTTAGCTGTTTTAAGCGATTGTTTACCTCTAGATAATCGCCGGGTTCTGCATAATATTTCAACCTCCTAGGGCCTATCTATCATAGACATGGCTGAACTTACATTACATATTTTTGACCTTACTGTTAAGGACAAAAGTCAGAATCTAAGCTCCAAGTCTTGATCAAACATCATTTCCCAGACTGCGCCCCCTTTTCCCCGACCCCAGTTCACTGGCTACTCCTCTCTTTTCCTTCCATCCCAAAAGTGAAAAAAAGAATTCATTGAAAATTCTGAAGGAAATGACTATAAAATCATGCGACCTTGATCCCATACCTGCTCCTGTTTTCTCACATGCTTCAACAACTTGTTCCTAATAACACTACACTAGTAAAAAACACATTTTCAGTCAGGGAACACCCCTTTTCCATCCAGCTCTTTTTAAAAAAACAGCAATAGTTCACCACCTCTACTGAAAAAAGCACGACCTCCGATCCCAAACTTTCTGAAGAATTACTAGAACATGTCCTCCAATAACTTACATTTGTACTATAATGTTATAGAAAAAAATTTGTTCTCAAACAGCTCTAAAGTCACCGTCATTCCACAATGATCTTCTTCCCACTTTTTATGTCTGCCTATCGCCCCAACACACAGCACCGAAACGTAACCACCCTGTGTCTCATACTTTAGATACTTCTACTTGATTTCTGATGAGGAAAAAATCTCCATATCACTCTTCTTGACTTCATCTGCAGACTTTGATACCATAGATCACTCACATTCTTCTTTATCGACTCCTATAAAAATACGTTTTGGTATTTAAATGGCCACATCCTCACCTGGTTCTTCATTCATACCTCATAAGACCGGTTCCAGAAAGTTATTGTATACATAATTCAATCAAAACCTGTCAAAATGGAAGTGGAGTCCCGCAGGGATCGTCCTGGGCCCTGTTCTATTTATCTCTACATGCTCCACTCTCAAATATACATAAAACAACATCCCTATTGATCATCATCCCCTCTACTCCAACCGACAACGCATGCCCTACTCAGCCCCACTCCCCCTACCCCCCCAGCTCGCCACACCCCGCCCCCGATAATGTTGAAAACTTGCCCCTTCCTTCCTGACAAATATGTACATACTGCCTTCAAGACATTCATAACTGGAGAGACATCAGAACAAAGTTTAAACTTAATGCCGATAAAAACGATGCAATGCTCATAGGACCAACAAATAAAATTTCCTCTATCACAATATAATTCAATAGAATGCGGAACATTTCGTTGTTCATTTGTCCACTCTGGAAGTATTTAGGAGTTTAGTAGTTCTTGAACACACACTCTCTATGAAAAAAATTCATCACCCAGACATGACATTTTCTTGATACTATCATTTACGGCGCATAAGCGCGATTCGCAAGGTATGGTACAATGATGCATAACTTTCAAAGCTTGTAACATCTCATCATTCTTTATCGTTTAGACTACCTTGTAATTCTCCTTTTGGATGGCCTACATGAATTCATTATACTCTCTCTTACAACGCATACAAAAACTCCCTGCCAGCTCGACTGGTCTAAGAATGGAAAAAATTATGAACTCATCTCTACTCTTCTGCGATCCTATTCAATGGTTGCCTGTCTCACTAAGAAACGACTGGAGTATAAAATCAATACCCTCTGTTTCAAATGTCTCCACAAATCTGCCACCATTTATCTCTGTAATACTGTCTTCACTGTACACTCATCCCGTTCCCTTCGTTCAGCCGCAGATAATTTGTGCTTTCGAACACACAAGAGATTCAAAGAAGAAGAAACCACTGTTGGCCGTCGCTCCTTCTCTGTTTCTGGTCCTCCAACTGGACAGGGACCTCCCTCTTTCACTTCGTCAAGAAGCCTTCATTGATTCCGTCAAATCCAGACTAAAAAACACACTTATTTTCTTACTGAGACTTCTCCCCCACATATCTGTCACCCTAATTTTCAACAAGCATCTCTTTCACCTTCTAAGTGTTGTTTACGGGGTTGTGTGTGTGTGTGTGTGTGTGTGTGTGGTGTGTGTGTGTGTGTGTGTAGTTGTGTGTGTTTCGTGATGTGCTTGTGCGTCGTGCGTGCGTATGGGTGCAACGCGCGCATGGAATTTGAAATTTGCTTGCTCATTATGTTTAAGGAGAGTGTGCATGCCTGTAAATGATTGAGTGCATGGCTTCGATTGGTTTGTTTTTTTACGAATTCTGCTGCTATATAATTTCCATATATTCATTATTATTATTATTAAATACTCATCTGTTAAAAAAACAAAAAGTCCCCACCACTGTAAACAGCTTTTTTTTCAAAGTTTTGCTTTCTGGTCTAAATTGGACCCTTCTACGGGAACGTCTGGATCATTTAATTAAATGCCAAAGGGTCTGGACAAATGACGGACATAAAGGCAATTTGAAAAAACAAAGCAGTGCTGTCGGCCTGCATTCTATAGGGCAAACATTGTAATGGGGCTGTAATTTGGTCATGTAGAAAGGTAATTGCTCCGTTTTTTACAGACCATGATGCTGGACGTGTCGTTAGTTTTAAGCTTTTTGCTAAAGGATATAATTAGATTTATTTATTAGTAGAACCAAATATATTGTTTTTGGGTTTGTATTTTACTGATGAGTATAATGGAAGAAATGCACAAGACCAAAATATTTTGTTTTCTGCAATGATAGCAAGATGAATTGGTTAGACATATCTCTTTCGATGATTCCATTAAACAATCAGTTTCAAAAGTTATGTGTTCGTTTTTTTTAACAGCAAGTTCTTTCGATGGGGAGGGCGAGGGGAACCATGGCTAATGAAGGACTGTATCCCTACAATTGATTGCTTTCTAGGCAGAGGCGTGGCTTCTAGATCAACCGATCTTGGAACATGTTTATGCATGTATATTGTATATGGTCATGCAGTCACAACTCAATTTTCTCGGATTTGTTTCGGTACATCTCTCCATCCTAGTTCGCATATAACACATTTTCGAAACACAGCATTCATATAATTATAATGTTAAACAAGGACTCAAAAAACACAAAAGGACCGTTATGCGTTGCTCCGTCTTCCTCAATCACCCTCCTTGGCAAGTTGTCCACAAGGCGATTGACGTCATCTGAATCCTTAGAGTAAGGCATTACCGGTAATAACATGAAGTTTGATAGATTGCGCCATGTTGATGGTCATTGGCTCTCAGAGCAAAATAACTTGATGGGCAGGCAATGTCTTGCCAGGCCAAAGACAAAAAAACTAGTCTGTGAGAGACCACATTGAAAACAGCCTTAATGCACTTTGAGGTCAAAGACGATTTTGAACTTTATGTGAGATTAATGAAACCAACATTTTGGCTTTGGGTTTAATGAATAAGGAAACTATATATATTATTAAAGAACACGACAGCGCGGTCGGCAAATCGGTAGCAAAAGGGATGACTGAAAAGGAAATCAGCTAGCCAATCAATGAACGATTAATACATCAGAAAGCAAAAGAAATGGGTGATGCATGTATTTTTCGTTCCTTGGCTTAGATTCCTCCCATATTTACATAAGAAGTGAGATTTTTGGTGCACTGCGACTGCAGCATACACCCCCCCCCACTCTTCACCCTCATGAAGTAACTGCATTTCCGAACTTGGGGGAGGATGGGGTAATATAAGATCAATCAATCAATCAGTCATATTCAATCAATCAATCAATCAATCTATTCAAAAACAATCAGGAGCAAGTCAGTTGTTGTACTCTTGTCTGAACATTGGCCGTAATTAAAAAAAAAAGGTTTTTTGTTTTTTTTAAATTTGCATTGGGTCCAAACCTGAAATGTTGACAACTTCAAACGTTTAGAATGCAACCCTGATCTGGTTCTGAAGTTCTGAAAGCTATAACGTTATTTCGGGAAGACGACTGACGTCACTTGTTAGCAAGAAGCTAGACATTGATTAACGGTAATTCACTGCCAGTTGAAAGAGAAAGTCGTCTGCTATAACTAACAGCAGTGTTTCACGGAAAGAGGCTTTGATGAACTGGCATTTTGTTGTCAAGGGGAAGAGGAAATAACAAAGCTAGTGACGCAGAATGGAAAACAGACCTTCACTGTTGCAAGCCTTATCTCAAGGCTACATTTTATTTTATCTGGTTTTTTATCATTTTATTTTGATTATAATAATAATAATAATAATAATGTTTGGGATTTATATAGCGCTGAATCTTGTAAAGTAAAACAATATATAAGCGCTTGCTTTCAAATCATTCATCGAGCGTGCAACTGTCCAACATAATACCAATTTAAACAAATGTCAAGTTTATTACAAAAGACTACACTTTAGGTGGGGTGGTGGTGGTGGATGTGAGATAGCTATTGAAAAGTAAGAAACAAGTAAACAGGGGGGAAGATTCCAACGTAGAAAATATTAAGTGCGTTTTGAGTCTAGTTTGAATGTTCGATTGAAGGCTTTCAGCAAAAGTGGGAAGGGGGAGGTGTTCAATGTGGACGGACCCGTTACAGAGAAAGAAAGCGTTGGTCAACAGCCGGTTTTTTGGAATCTGGGTGTGCTAATCCACAAGGGTATCTGAAGCACCTGAACGAGGGTAGGGACGGAGTGGACAGGTGAATACAGTTGACAGAGATAAAAGGGCTGCAGATTTGTGGAGTCATTTTGAAACAGACGGGTATTCCATTATTATACTTATTCTTTGTGAGACAGGCATGCCAGTGAAGAGATCGCAAAAGAGGATTGTTGTGTTCAGACTTTTTCTTTCTATAGGACTAGGTCGAGCTGTTGTTTAGAGGTTTTGTATGCGTTGAATGGGAGTGGAAATAGATGATGCTGGTAAACCAAGACGGAGAGAATAACAGTGTCAGACGTGAAAGAATGAGGAGACGTGACAGGTTTGGATGTTTTGCGTCAGTAGATATAACTTGCGAATTGCGCTTATGCGCCCTAAATATAACATAATCAATTAATTCATTACATTTATATAATATATAAAAATGTACATATCTATTTATTTTTTTCCCTAACCAACCTAGCTCCCCCATTCCCTCCCCCCCCCCACGCCCACCTCTATACCAAGGAACTGATGTATTGATGACAATCCCACTTAAGTCTATTTTTTATGTCTGAAAGTAAATGCTTTGGTGCCTTCCACTATGCGCATTTGGCTTTCATCTTTTATCTCGCCATTTTCAGCCCTGTAATTAATCTTTGACTTCATCCTTTATTTGAATGTCTAGACAAGGAAGTGGGCCCAATATTTGTCAGAAGGAAGATCGCGCAAGTTTTTGATCAAACGAGCTATCGCTGCATTGACAGCTAGTGTGTTCATTGTCTGATAGGAGATGGTGATGATTTCAATACGATGGCACGTGCGTATTATGGGTGAGCAGTGAAGCAGTGTAGAGATTGGAAACTCGAGAACAGTGACCCGAGAATCTGATCTCTGTGGGAATCCTCATCAAGTTTGTCAATATTTGACGCCGTTATGTTTGCTGGACAATAATACTTTCTGCGTATTTCGGTTTGTGAGGTCATTGTTAACACGTATCCAGGCTGAATGGCGCTGTGCCATTTAATACCAACCCAGTATAACAATCAAACATCGCCAGTTCCCCGTGTGTATTGCGGGTTTTTTGTATACTGTGAGTCAGTCTTGTTCCAACCCACGACACACATATGGCTACTTGGTTTCGAAAATGCGTGAACAGCCGTTTTAACGGTGTTACTGTTGTGCGCAGAGTCGTTCTGCGGTGCTGCGTTCGCACAGGCTTTCTTCCTTATCGGGCCTCAGATTATAAGCCTCACCCGAAAGTGACTTTGCAATAACAGAATCCGTCAGCCATGTCCTCTCTGTTACGTCGTGTAGCAAATTCAGGAATGAGCGCGAAAGCCGAAAACGATAACCAATAGATTCCACCAACCACATGTAATCAAATAAACCAGTTGCCCAATGATAAAATGAAAACACGTATCAAATCTGTGTTCTGGTTTAACACCACAAAAACGATTTCTTAATTAAACTAAACCAGTTTAAAAAGTACAACCTCAAAACACAAAAAACCAACATACGCTTCCCAAAACTAACTACCGCTGTTGTACGATTTTTTGTCAGTAATTTCACTAATAGCGTTCGCAATGTTGTTTTGCCCTTGTTTGTGTTCTGCATTGAAAGAAGGGTTAGGGTGCTTTTCCTCCTGTTAGCTGTCCTGTACCACAAGAAGGACAAGGTGACTTCAAACGCGCAACTTTTTTCTGACTCTCTGTTCCTTGTTGAGACGCTGCAACCCGCACTGCAATAGGTGGCGGACTCTGTGTGGTGAGTCAGCTAGTGCTGAGAGCTATGACGATTCGAGGGTACTTTCTCACCCATGTCCGTATTGAGAATGAGCGCGCACTTTGTCTTGTCTGCCTAAGAACTGCGCTTTTGGCAGGGAAGTGGTCCGATTAGTCTTTGGCGTTGTCTGGTGTCCAGAAGTCAAAGAGGAGAAAAAGGCAAAGTTTGACGCACCCAGTAAATACCTGAGACAGACAACTGTGCACCAATGCTGGAGTGAATTGTAATGTATAAAAAAACCCAAACTGCCTAGGCATTTCAATGCACAACATGCAGTAGTGTTTCTGAAAGAGCTACTTAAAAGGAAGAGTGATTTAAAAGAGATTGGAATGATATAAGCTCGCACAATCGCGCGAATGGGTGTATAAACACTCGCTTTCCTGACGTGTTTCTTGTCTGTGCTATTGTTATGTGTATCGTACTATAGCTCTTGTTTGCTTCGTTGATAATAATTTAGTGTGTCTTTTTATTCCTATTTCGGAGGAAGCATCAAACTTCGTGTTATCGACGCTTGTCAGTAGCACCCCCTCTTATCCTAGTCATTGTTAGTAAGGGAAAACTAGAAGTCATTACTTAGCACTGAGTTGTACAATAATAATGATCAAGTTATATGTTTTAGTCGTGAAACAGAACGCTTGAGGTCGGCTTCGCTTACTGGCCGTGCAATTAAAACATAGTTCAGTTGATCACGATTTGGGATGGTCAAGTGAAAAGAAGTCTAATTATACGTCTGTCTGTGACGGACATGTAATAGAATGTGAAACAAACGCCCTAGACTTAATTGTTGTAAGCCTCGACCTTAGCTGTGTGCATCCTGTCGCGCATTGCTATTTGGCATCCTCATGTGTTCTACACCATCTCGATTCTGATTGGATGTATGACTAACATGCGGCTGTGTGCAAGAGATACACATTATCGATCTGCTCGCCTCATAGCAGGAAGCGCAAAGATGAACTCGATGTGGACGCGCTGTATGAGTCTATACTCCAACAATCCATGATAAGATAAAATAAACACTACCAGTATCGAGGTAACTAACTAGCTAGCCCACTAATCGTGTAACTAGCGAGCTAATTCGCTCCTACCTACTCTATTCTTCCTGCCCTGCTTGCCTTCTTTCTTACGTCTACCTGCCTACGGCTACAGCACTTTAACTCAAACTATATCTACACCTACCTAGTTTCAACCCACTTACACCTACAGCCACCGTACAGCGGCTTTTCTTAAATTGTATCTAAAGTCCTAACTCTAAGATACTTAACAAAGCGCCTTATGTCGAGTAAATTCAGTTCAATGAACTGAACCGGTGATTCTCAAATTATCAGTTATTGAGCTTATCTAAACAATCTAACGACTAGCTAAGTAACTATACTAACTCACTAAGCTCACTAGCTAAATAAATATACGACCTATACTAGAACTACGTGAGTGTAATCTCTTACTACCCTAAAGTTTTGCTGTGCATTCTGTAAATCCGTTTAAAATATGAAATTTTCGATACGCTTGCCAGGGGTTCAGAACTGTTATCAGACGGCATTTCTTCCATCCTGATTGCCACTCAAAAGTAAACACACATATTTAGGATCTCACTGATCATGTGCACTTAAAAACCAGTGTTCTCAATACAGGTGGATTGTACGTTCAATTGATAGAAGTGCCAGATATAATTGGCGCTATATTGTGGCTGTCACAAAAAGACGCGGCGATTGTCTTTGCTACTGCCAGTTATGTGAATGTGGAAGTTATTCGATTAATCTGGTGATTTGAGTTTTCGGATTTTATTCGATTAATTGGTGATTTGCTTTAGGAGTGGGGACGAAATTGTCTGACCATTTGAAGACGCGTAGATACGCAGGAAGATATCTGTCACAGAGTTGTCTAAGCCTGATATTACTTTCGTTTTCTTTTTGTCTCGTTGTTTAAATGTTGACAAGCGAGTTTCAAATATCTTTTAATTTCAGAAGGAAGAACTGTCTCGCTGGATTATCGTAAGAAACTATCAATGTTTCGACAATTAATACACCATAAGGGCAGGAGTTAGATGTTGATGTGTGGGAGGAACAAAAAAACACATAACGAGGATGCATATGAAATATATGTGCATTTGAGAGGTGATATGATTTACGGATTCAATAAAATAGATGGATGAGTGGACTTACACTATGCATTTTGTGTGTTTTTATTATATAGTGCTCTAGGGGATATCGCTATTTTTTGTTCGATATCTCTTCAATTCCGATACTTAGTATCGCGCTATCAATGTCTCCTTGTGAATTATATGGCAGCCAAGGACGATTGGGTTATCCATTCCGCTAATAGGTAGGTTTTTAACAGATGTGACACCGGAAGCAGTGGGGAAGTTTAATGTGAGACAATAGAAGGAAAAAAGAATGGATAACATAAATGTGTGTGTGGCGTGTGTTTGATGCGCCGTGTCGTCTTATGTGGTTTATAGATAATTCTAAACGAGAATGAGTGATACACAGTAACCCAAAAGCACAGCGTTTATACTGTTGCCATCTATCTGGCTGCTCGTATTAGTGCTTAATTTGGATATGTTTATAATTTGCAGTGGCTTGTTTTTTTCTTGTTTGTTTGATTGTTTGTGTTTTCCCGTTTGTCAGTTCTAGAGTCTAGTAGTTGGACACACTTGCATTGATGTCCCATCTTTCCGTGACGTGCATTTTAGCTGCAGAGCTAATCGGTTATCCTCCTTTATGCGTGTAAACATAGAGACATTGTACTCTCGTGTGTATACGCTCCATTGGAAGTGCCCATTGTCTGCTAAACTTGTGGTGGTGTTTTTCAACCGGACAGAGTTCGATGTGTTGGTCTCATCTTGGTGCCTAAAACTGTCAAATGGCAAAATTTCGGGCAACAGTCCTGAACAGGTCGAAGGCATACGTTCAACGTTTCAAACCAAATTGATGAATCTTTAAAAATAATCGACCCAGGAATTGTGAATTGTTCACTGTTTTTCGAGATTATAAGCTTAGATTGAGATAAAAATTGTGTCAGTGTGTGAGATGCCAACACGTTTTGTTTTTGTACAGGGGGCAGGTGGTTATAGGTAATCTATCTTTAAAGAATGAACCACCCTTATATCTCAACAAGAAAAGACCAAATATAAACAAAAAGATAACATCTATTTCTGCGTTTTTCCCTCTTTTGCCCTGTTGCTTCTGACAGAGTATATGGACGATCGGAGGAAATATACTAGATAGTTATCATAGTCATGAGTTTCAATAGAGAGAGCGAGGTAAGAGAGAGAAGATAGTATGACGAGATGATGTACGGAAAGAGAAGAGTAAGTCTGTTGTCTGGTCGTTACATGAGATATAGATACATAACCCTAATCAATATACGAGAAGGTAGCTGAAGTATAAATAGAGATGACAAATATTAAAGTACGAAGATTTGAGACAGTGAAGCCGCGTGAAATTCATAAGCATGGCCCGAGATCACAAGAAGAACCTTGAGTAAGGGGTAAGTGTAAAACACAGATACATTTTCGACATGCGCGAAGAAGTTAACACACACGTACACAGGACGCTCCCGGGAACTATCGCGACGGCCCCGACTCGTACAGGGGCGCATAGGAGTCGCCCCCATGCACGCACCATGCACACAATACACACACAAATCACCTCGCGCGAAATAATAGGATAGGGATACCCAGACCACACCCAACCTAGATTATGATACATGCTATGAACTAAACCATACGATCAGTCATAAGCAATATTTTTTACCCTTTCCTTCATTCTCCTTTCTACCTTAGCGACACTATACCCTACCCATGTTTCCCCCTCTTCCATCCACAATACCTCTACCTTCATTTCTTTACCCTCTCTACCATAACATCTACCCCTCTCACTCTATACTGTACTACTAAGAGCTATCTCCATATCCATATTGCTCCCTAGGCCTATAACCCCAGATATCACATATCGATGATGAGACTCCCCTCCCCCCGAGTCATGACCCGCTCATGCCCCGAACCCCCCACCCTATCGCACCCATCACCCGGAAAACGATCACCGAGCAGAGATGTCCGAACAATGCCATAGCACGAAAAATCCCCACCGCAGAACCACCAGAACTCGGAGCAAGTGACAGTGACAAGAGACCCAGAATGAAGGTCAGCACAGAGCTCCGTAGAGCAACACGAGTCAACAGAACGGCAAGCAAGAACTCGATAGCACGAACACGTCGCACTGAGGACGATCGAAGAACCACAGAAGCGAGATGATAGCAGCACAGATTAATCAACGATGACTGAGCTCATCGATGGGGCTGCTGCTGGGCACCGAGCGACAGCGAGACAGGCGAAACACACAAGCTCAGACAGACCAAGTGACACATTACAAGACCTCGAGAACGTCGACAGACTGACTAACGACAAGCTCGAGTTTCTAACCTCAATATTAGATGAAAGATCGCTAACAGTAAAGAAGTTAAACAAGGCTGCGCTGACGTCTGTATGACACTATGGGATTAACAGCCAATTTTTGAACACGCAACACTTCAGACACACTAAAACTTAAGTTAATCCTAATAAATGTGGACGTACTCGTTCTCTCCATGCATTGACTTAACTACGTTCAAGATGCATGACTGTCTCATTTCGGCCTGAGACACAAATTTTTAATACACATTGAATAGCATGAAAACCAGAACCATCCTGATCACTGCTTAAATCTTTCCTTAATCATTTTTTTGTAGTTTTACTCTCTGAAAGATACATATCGATGTTCGCTCTCAATACGCAGGGACTACCAGTTTTGACGCGACATACGAACTGAGATGTCTCTGTACATCCTATTGCACGAACCGTTCATGCATTTCACAAACACGAGCAAAAAATACAATAGTAACACGGAGTAGCTTAGATTGGCACGGTTTTAGTCCCAGACTTCCTAATGAGGAATGCCATAGGACTTCTCGTTTCTGTAAACCTCATTTGAAGTACAGTCGATAGTGGGTGTAAGTCTCAGCTGTCAATGTGTTGTCTGTCTGTATTAAATTGCATAATTCTGGCTTATGATGAGCAAAGTTAAATAGTTTTTCCGCTTGATTTAAGAGCACAATATCAAACAATAAGATGGTCTTGCTAACCATTGATCCATTTGACTCAATTTCCCATCGGTTTTTAAAAAGGCAAAAGAAAAAAGAAATTCTAATTTGTTGTATAGCTTTATTTTTTAAAAGTAGAATGTAAGAGAGGGAATATGATAATTCATTACCCTTACTGTAAATACTTCAACTCAATTTAACTCTCTTTATGTTCACATCTTCTATTCCCTCAACCACAGTGTACTCCTTCCTATCAGACCCCCTAAACTCCTCTCCCACCCCCCCCACCCCTCCCTTACCTAACTCTCCTCTCTATCTATCCCTCTTTTATAATCTTCTTGTCCACCATTTCCCAAACATACACTACAATCACCATCCCCATATAATTCCTTAATCCCACTGATTATACGATATGTTAAATATATGTTCTTCCGCAGAAAAAAAGAAAAGAAGAAATAAACCAGCAGTATGTATGTAGGACGTGTCTGTAACAGTAACGAGTACAAGATGACACAGATGCGAGTGTGTGTGTGTGTTTGGGGCGAGGAGAAGAAGGCGGGCGGACGGAGGGGGGGGGAGGAAGAGAGTGGAGAGTGGAGGGACGGGTAGAAGTGTTGGGAGTGGAGAGTTGTTGGTGTGATGTGTATGAGTGTGTGGATGGATTGTGATGGGATGTGTGGTACAGGTGGCGTGTGAGTGTGTTTGAGTGATGTGTGTGTTTGGATGTGAGTGGTGTGTGTGTGTGTTGTGTGTGTGTGTGTGGTGTTGCGTGTGTGTGGTTCGTGTGATGTGTCTGTGTTGTTGATGATGTGAGTGTGTGTGTGTGTGTGTGTGTGGAAGATGTGAGTGGTGGGGAGGCGAGAAGATGGATCGGGTGTTCTGTGTGTGTGTGTGTGTGTGTTGTGGATGAGAGAGGAGGTTGATTGGATGGAGTGGTCGAGGGTGTGTGGAGTGAGAGAGAGAGAGAGAGATAGACAGGACAATGTTTTCATTCTTTTCTCTATGCCTCCCTTCGTATAATATCACTGATAGTGAAAAGACGTAAAATCGGAAGAACGAACGAACAAAACACACAACATACACACACAAACCAAAACACACACACTCACACACACCACAACACACACACACACACACACACACACACACACACATCACACACACACACTACACACACACACCTACACACCACACACAGAAGAACTCACACTCGTAAACACACACATACACACAACACACAAACACCGCTCACACCACACACAGATATATCTCATATATATACAAACCACAACACCACACACAACACAACCCACACACACAACACACAACCAACAAACCACACACACACCACAACACACAGCACACAACACACACACACGGAATCACGACACACCACACTCTCGAGTTCAGTTGTATCGGTTAATTTTGTACGCTTTCTCATAATCAATATCACTGTATGACCACTTTGACTGAGGTACAAATCTATCTTAATGGTAAGTTTCAGTCACATTGATCAGTCTCATTATCTCTGTCTATGTATAAGTTAGGTTTCACCTAGAGCTAGAACATCTGTACTTGTGGCTCGCCACAATAGTAGCATGCCGGCGCACTGAGTAGCCACGCCAATCGCCCTCGCCGCACATGAAGTTTCTTTATAGTTTTGTTGACCTGATATAGCTTTGATTTATGCATTTGTCAGTCGATACTTGCGTACTGCCTGCCTGCGTTGACCTTTGACGCTATTTCTGTTAATGTATTAAAATTTGTTGTTGAGTTGTGATTGATGTTTTATTGTTTCTGTGGTCTTGCTTTTTTTGTTTGTCGTTTTGTTTATTTTTGTTGTGTTGATGTTTGCCCACGGGGCGAAAATGCGAGAGGAAGACTGAAGCAGAGTATAATTAGTAATCCGAGAAAGAAAGTGGAGAAGAGTAAGTAAAGAAGTAAGATGCATGGGGATTGAAAGGCAAGTTTAAGTACACATTAAGATTGGTTCTGGACTGGATATGCTCAAACACACAACACTTCCGACGACGTAACGTAAGCACGCACACACATTACGCCTCCCACAACACATACCGTGTTCGTCGCAATACATACAGACACACTCGCATAGACACACAGTCACTCTTTTATGACGTGTACACACACTGTGCTACTCAGCATAACCAACACTACACACACAAACACTCACACGTACGCATGATAACTTCTACTTATGCTACTCTATACTACTACTTCCTTACTACTATAATACTACTACTAATACTACTATACTACTAGTAGTAGTTGTATGTAGTAGTGTGGTAGGAGGGGAGGGGAGCAGCAGGCTAGCAGCTAGCTGCGAGCAGCTGATAGTTTTAGTTAGTAGTATTAGTGGTAGTAGGTTGTGTAGGAGCAGCAGAAGTAGTAGTAGTACCACCAGCAGCAGCAGTAGTAGAAGTAGTACCGTCAACAAGTAGCAGCAGCGGCAGCGCCACCGCTAGCATCGTAGTAGTAATGTTAGAAGTAATAGTAGTAGTTAGTAGTCGTAGCAGTAGAAAGTACTAGCAGTAGAAATAGTAATAGTAATAGTAGTAGTAGCAGTATAGTAGTAGTGGCTAGCAAACAGCAAACAGCGCTTAGCTAGCAGCAATAGTAGTTAGTTGAGTTAGTAGTAGATTGTTAGTTGTAGTATTTTTTAATCAAGGTTGTTTGTTGTCCATCTATATTCTGTGCGTCATTAATCACTAAAAAGTAAAAGTTGTATTTAATCTCTGCTCTCCTAGTCAACAATAACGGCTTGCGACTGAGGGAACAGATATTAGTGTAGACGAGAGTACGTCATCCGGCAGTATGAGTATTCTGATAGAGAGATAGATATATATAACACCCACTAGAAGGTGTTTATAAGGACTTTTAAAAAGCTCCCCCCCCCCCCCCACCTGAATGAAACAACCGAAAGAAGATAGCGACTGGGACAAAAAGCGATGGTGACTTTGGGAAGTGTGGTTTTCTTGTTGTATAAAACTTCGATTGAGAATTCTGTGCAAAAAACCAGGTAAGATAGATGGACTGAGACAGGGACTGTGCAGTCAGCCAACAGTGCAGGTTGTTTTCATCCAGTAACGCCAAGCAGAATGTATCACAGAAAAGTAGATGTGAGAGAACGAGATGCGGATAGCAAATCTCCCAGGGACTCGCTTGCGATGATTAGAAGAAGAGAAGCAATATATTAGTTGAGTGCTATATGCAGGAAAAGAGCGCGCACCTGTATATTAGCATGTAGAGTAGAACGGCTGTCCATTGTCGCAGAGAGTAGAAGAACGGGTCATCATTTCTGAGAGCTTTGGGTTCCCGGCGGACTGAGTGCTACATCACCTGCATGTCATACAAAGCTGAAAACTCTTTTCTCTTCTCTCTTTTGTGTCTTGTAGTAACAAAATAGACAACTGGCGAGCCATCCTTTAAAGATGCCGCTTAAGTTGTCCAGATTAAGATTTGTGTGTGTCGTTGGGAACGAGGGAGATAACCCTGCAAGCACAAGCTGTATGACTCAGGGTAGAGTGAGCTTTAAAGGACTGCCATTTATGTCTCCTAGTCAGTTTGACTCAGTGGTAATAGAGTACTGATGTAGGTGAAGGACGAGGAGGAGCTGGGTGTATTTGTGACAAAGGGGGTCTTTGAGCTTAGATTTAGTTTTTGGAAGAGACAAGGGGATCGGTTGAGACTTAGAGGAGAGATATTTTTGTTGGTTGTTTGTTTTTCTTTCTGAAAGTTTAGTAAGTCGGAGCCAGTGGTCTGAGTTTTGTAATGAGCGGTAAAAGGAAGTAGTGTATGAATGAGACAGGGCAAGCCAACACGGAAGAACTGATTATATATTACTGCGTGACAGGACAAAAGACGCAAACAAGCTTGATGAGAATCGGGGGGGAGGTTTTTTCCCAATTCACCACAAAAATTTTAATTAAATAATTTTTCCATAAAAGCTGGCCCCGAAGTGGTGTCACAAACAGTAAGAGGCTTACCCCTTTTTTTTCTTTACGGCAAGAATTCGCCCCTACGCAAATCAAGTTAACTTTTCTCAAAACAAAAATTTTTCCCCCTTTCATAATTTTGTTTGTTCTTAAGAAAGAAAGAAAAACTAAGGATTTATTCTCTGGTGTTTGGTTTTGGTGGGGTGTTTTTTGATGGGTGCCTGCGTGCGTGCGTCGTGCTTTGTGTGTGTGTGTGTGGTGTGTGCCCTGCCCTCTGTATGTTGTTAGGGTTTAATATGGGTCTGTATAGGTAGGGGTTTTGGCGTATGAATTTTTTAAATTTTTGCTTTGACTGTGTTTCAAAGAAAATATTTTTTCTATTGTGTTTTTTAAAATTTGTCCTTTAAACAAATTGCCCCACGTGAATGATTTATTTAAGCTGCTTGACCGTAGAAAGGGAAAAAATTTTTTTAAACCGGTTTTGTAATGGCTATGCTAGTGTGACATACACCCCTGGCGACACAAAAAAGCAATGGATTGGGACTCTATGAAGGGCGACTTTTTGGCAGTGGCCCTGTTCCCTGGTGTAAGGTGTTTTAAATGGGCGTTAAAAAAACCCAAAATCTGCAGTCCTTGCTTTTTGAAGGTGTGGACACCAGTTTTTCCATAAATTTTGGGGTTTGTTTTTTTTGTTTATTTTCCCAGAGTGATGTTACCTATGCTTCGAAAATGTGCCTTTTTTCCCTTCTGTTTAAAAGATGGTTTTTTGTTAGCAGGGTGTACCCATGAAAAACAAAGGGTAATTTTTTTATTGATTGTTATTTATATAGTAATCTTTTTTTAATATTTTTTTAATTTATTTTTTTTATTTCGAGGTTTAATGGAATAAAAAAAATTCATTTTTTTTCACTTGGCCCCCGTGTGTATGAAGTTATAAAAAAAATTTGGCACCCCGTTCCAAACCCGGCACAAAAGGGGCCTACTTTCCAGAAAAGAGGAAGGGGGTTTTTAAACGTGTGCGCAAAAATGTTCTGAGAAAGAATTTTTTGTGCTTTCAAGATCTAAAAAAATCCCAAAGTGTGTGGTGTGTGTGTGTGGGGGTTTGTTGTGTGGGGTGTGTGGTTTGTGTGTGTGGTTTTGTGTGGTGTTTTGTGTGTGTGTGTTTTGGGTGTGTGTGTGTGTGTTTGTGGACCAACCCTCCTTCTTTTCTCCGGGGAAAAAAAAGACTGCCCCTTTCTTTGGTTCCCCCTTCCAAGTTAAGGTATGGCATCTGAAGGGGGTTTAAAAACCCCCAATTTCCCTGCATATGGGGTCTTTGGCATAGCTATGAAAACAACAAAAAATAGAATCGGGGTTTGAGGGGCCTGGTTTTTACTTTTTTTGCTCTTCCTGAAAAAAAAGGCAAAAAGAAGACTTAAAAAGTAGAACAGCAAAAGACAACCCAATTTTAAAAAAAATAAAATAAAACACCCGAAAAATTTAAACAAAAAACCCACAAGAAGGCCCTCCCCCCCCCCCTACCCGCAACCCTAAAAACCCCCAAAAAAGGACTATCCCCAAAAAACAGTCACAATCCAAGCAAGGCTAACAGCAAAACAACGACAGCATTAAAAACCCCGCAACAAAAAACAACAGAATAGCAACCCAAAAACACAGCAAAAAACAAAAAAACAACTTTCAACAGCGCAGAAGCAACAAAAAACAAACAGCAGCAGAAAATTTAACCACAACAAAAAGCAGCAACAACAACAAAAAAACGGCAAGCAAGGGAACAGCAGAAAAAACAACAACAGCAACACTAACATTACCCAAAATTGGGAAAAAAAGGGTTTTAGGGAAATAGCGTCCCCTTTCAGAGCAGGTCTGACACAGTTGCCGGGAGACAACAATTTGGGGGCTGGGCTGGGTGACCTAGTTTTTTCTTTTTTCCTCATTTCTGTGTAGAAGCTCTTAAGAGGACAAAGAAGGAAAAAAGGGAGCTTTAAACACAAAAAAACCCCCAAAAAACAACCCATGGGAACAAAGAACACACAGGAACAAACAAAAAAAATTTTACCCTCACAACCATTTAGCTTGCAGACCCAAAGTCCCAAAAGCCAAAACACCCCCCCTCAGCATTGGTTTTAAAAAAAATAGCAAAAACATCTTTAAAAACAACTACTACAACAAAAAGCACAAAAGACACCCATTACAACAAACAACGACAACAAAAACAACAAATACAAAAATATCCCAAAAATAAGGATACCCTTTACGATTTTTTGTGGGAAGTTTTTAAAAAGATAGCATCCACAGCATGGGGCCCTACCCTTTTTTTCTGCTGGGCTAACCCAAGGAGGGCAAACACATCTGTGGGACAGGGAGGTGTGGGAAAATTTAAAGGGGGAGCCCGTGGGATTGAGGGCCCCAAAAACAAAAAATACTTCTGTGGGCCCCCTGGGACCAAACCTCCATGCAAAATTTTCTGTGTGTGCCCAAAGGGGGTGAGCTGGCCCCGGGGAAAAAAATGGACTATCTGGTTTAAAGGCCCAAAAGTTTCTGTTTAAAATACAGTGTGAATCTTGGAACTTAGCTCGAATTTGCTGCAGACTTTTTGATTTTTTTTAAGCAATTTTTTTTTTATGTATAGTATCATGTTTCGTTACAATTTGGGGGATAATTGGTTTTTTGGGTGATTGATTGTTGACAATAAAATTTGT
>CM054149.1:44681950-44691011 GCA_028751875.1 Rapana venosa | reverse complement strand
CTGCACGTGTATACACAGGAAGGGAACTACGGCACTGGCAGGTCTGGACTTTAAGATGACCTGGAAGATAGTAAAACCTCCAACTCTAAATTCACCAGACGCTGCCGCCGAGATTCGAACCCACGACTTGACAAGCCCACGGGATTGAAGTCAGTATCATCCATTCCACCAGGTGGCCTACCGCTCTGCGGAAAGCAGACGACCGGACGTTTAACATGCGTGCAATATGTTCTGCATGCCTTCGCACACAGGACCTCGGCTCAGAATCTCACCTGAAAGAATTTCAAGGGAGTGGGGTCGGTACCGATATAAGTTACAAGGGTTAAAATAAACAGAAACGAGAGAAGAACCCTCATATATAGACATTACAGGAGAGATTTAAGCTGTCACTGGGGGTGAAATAGTCTAGTGGTTAGAGCGCTGAGCTCATTGTCTAAGGGCCTGGGTTCGAGCCACCACCGAAGCTCTCGTTCAAAGGGAATTTTTCCCCCTCTGGAGTTAACATCAGCATTGACTCTACTCACCCGAAAGTCCTCCGGAGGAGACTTAACGCTCGCAGAACATATTGCGAACACGTCAAACCCCGTTCTACCTTTTGGACGAGTAGGCCTTTTCGTGCTGTTAGGAACGGACGACAATTTCAAAAACCCATGCGCAATTTTGTCATGTTTAGACATCACCCCCAAGTCGGAATGTGGCTTTCTTAATGATGGTGAAAGGTTTACATTACGCAAAAACATCGCCATTAATTGTTGCTGTTGTTCCTTGGCTAGGGTCCAGATGTTGGTGCGACATAATGATAATCATAATAATAATAAATGGAATTTATATAGCCTGTATCTTGTACAGAGAAATCAAAGCGCTTGCACTCGACTCATTCTTACACAGTCATGCAACCAATCGCAAGTAATAGTTTTAACAAGTCCAAATGCGCGCGCGCACACACACACACACACACACACATTATACACTTTGGCAGGGTGATGGAATTTTTGGCTGTTGAAAAGCAGGGATAGCTATGAAATGAAACAGGAGAGGAAATTCTTAGGTTTGAAACAAATATGTCTTTATGTCAAATATGACATGCCTGAGCCACTTCAGTTTGCGTTCTTTTCTCTGAAGTCAGGGGGTCTTCATAATATGGTCTGATGGCGTTTTGAATTTTGGTTTTCACTCCCTACTTAGTAATGTCATCTCTGTAGGAGATACCAAGGAGTTTGCGAAAGCACCTCATCTCCATTGTCTGTGTATCCTTCTTTCAATGTCTGCTGTCTGCTCAGGACACTACAAGCCAAAAAAACCCGGTTATTTCCTCAACACGTTGTATCTCTGCTACTCACGCTTTTCGTAAGAGTAGGCCACTGTGTGCCTGTGGGAACAGATGACAATTTACAAAACCGCATACACACGGGGACTGGATGTAAAAAAAGCACATATGTGCTTATTCCATTATCCTCGATATAAAATAATAAAATAAAAAATAAATAAAAATAAAATAAACACTAGCACAGACCCAGTTTATTCAGTCTTGAGATAGAGAGAGAGAGAGAGAGAGAGAGAGGGAGAGAGGGAGAGAGAGAGAGAGAGAGAGAGAGAGAGAGAGAGAGAACTCTGAACTGGTTTAATTGCACATCGGCCTTGGGCCACAATACAATGCAAAGTTGATTTGGGAAAGCATCACGATATAACGCAGTATATAACCCACAGTAATCAACATTCAATACATATTCATGCGTTTTCAGTCCACGGAAACATATACAAATGAGTAGAACATTGTTCCATACGTTATGGTTACTTCTATTACAATGAAAGCCTTAAAGTGGAGAGAGAGAGAGAGAGAGAGAGAGAGAGGAGAGAGCTCTGAACGTCTTAGGTACTTCGGTCATTGGCCACAATACATACAACAGAAAAAAAGTTAGGGGTGGGGGGGGGGGGGGGGGGGATGGAGGGGGAGGAGTTGGAGGTTCAGACAGTTGTTCACAACACACAACAATAATTCACGATCATGATCATCATCGATTCCTATTGTTATCTCTGACATCTCATTATCATTATTACTGCCACGATCATATTTATTTCTGTATTCATTCATTGATTTATTCTTTTGTTTTGTGGATGATGGACTAAACACTCATTGAAAGAGAGAGAGAGAGAGAGAGAGAGAGAGGAGGAGAGAGAGAGAGAGAGAGAGAGAGAGAGAGAGAGAGAGAGAGAGAGAGAGAGAGAGAGATGACAAAATTCTTTTATTTCGAGGATAATGAATAAGCACCATGTGCTTTTTTACATCCAGTCCCCGCCCGTTAGGGATACATCTTAATAATAATAACCCAATACTTATACATACTTATACTTATACAGAGAGAGAGAGAGAGAGAGAGAGAGAGGAGAGAGAGAGAGAGAGAGAGACAGACAGACAGACAGACAGAGAGAGACAAAGAGAGATAGAGTGATGATGATGATGAAGAGAGTGAGGAGAGAGAGAGAGAGGAGAGAGGGGGGGGGGGGGGGAGCACGTGCACAGGGAATGCCATCTGGAGGAGCAGACACTCAGACAGGGAGATGTAGGGCAACTGTAGATACCCTCCCCCTGCAAGACCTAGATATATATAACCCCAGCCAACAGATAGCACATGACAGATATAGGACAGACATTTAGCACACACACACACACACACACACCACATACACACACAGAAACGCGCGCGCGTGCGCACACACACTACCGCCATGAATAACACACCACAATCACAAGCGTGCACAAACGCTCATGTACACACACACACACACACACACACACACACACTCACTCACACACCATCACATCATCAATACCACAACGCTACACAACACAACGCAGCTTAGCATAATGCTCGTGCACACACACACACAGACACACACATACACAAACAAACACTCACACACCATCACCTCATCAATACCACAACGCTACACAACACAACGCAGCTTAGCATAATGTTCGTGCACACACACACAAATACACACACACACACTGTATTTGCAAAGTTGACAGATAATTATGAATACAGGACAGATGGATTCTCTCTCTTCTCTCTCTCTCTCTCTCTCTCTCTCACACACACACACACACACTCACATACACACACAACGTCCTTTGGACAAAGTCTTCGGATGAGACTATAAACCGAGACCCCGCGTGCGAACGCACGCAGAACATCTTGCGCACACGTTAAATCCTGTTCCGCTTTTCGCTTTTCGGAAGAGTAGGCCATTGTGTGCCGGTGGGAACAGATGACAAAATTTACAAAAAGCCGCATACACACGGGGAGTGGATGTAAAAAGCATATGAGTGCCAATTCCATTATCCTCGATATAAAATAATAAATAAAACACACTCTCTCTCTCACGTACACTCTCTCTCTCTCTCACACTCACTCTCTCTCACACACAGAGGGGTGGGGAATGATAGTGATGATTATTACACAGTACAGGTCCTGTGTGCTGACATAAGATGCAGTGCGTGCCCCCCCCCCCCCCCCCCCCCCCCCCCCATCTCTCTCCTCCCCAAGTCTCCTTGCCTGTTTCGCTCTTGGAATGTGTGTGTGTGTGAGTGATTTATTTATTCTTTTATATCGAGGATTTTGGAATAAGTACTCATGTGCTTTTTTACATCCAGTCCCCGTGTGTATGCGGTTTTGTAAATTTTGTCATCTGTTTCCACCGGCACACAATGGCCTACTCTTCCGAAAAGCGGAACAGGATTTAACGTGTGCGCAAGATGT
The DNA here is from genome assembly GCA_028751875.1 of Rapana venosa. Lineage (NCBI taxonomy): Eukaryota > Metazoa > Mollusca > Gastropoda > Neogastropoda > Muricidae > Rapana > Rapana venosa. Next base: position 44,687,250 of record CM054149.1, on the reverse strand, counting down.
TCTCCATGCGTCGAACACGGGGCCTCGGTTTATAGTCTCATCCGGACTTGTGTGTGTGTGTGTGTGGAGAGAGAGGAGAGAGAGAGAGAGAGAGAGAGAGAGAGAGAGAGAGAGAAGAGAGAGAGAGAGAGAGAGAGAGATGAAAGAATTTAGTCATAATAAAAGGCTGTTGGCCCATACATGAAGGGGGTTACTGATCAATACACTGAATAATGATGGGGATACACATTGAATGGGGACGGGATAGCTCAGTGGTCGGAGCATTCGCTTTCCCCCAGCCAAGTTAAGCAGCGTCGAGCGTGGTTACCAGTTGGATGGGTGACCGTTTGCGCGCCTTGGCTTCAGTACAGTTCCCCCAGTTCACCCAGCTGTAAATGGGTACCTGCCCTCTTTAGGGTCAGGGAAGGTAAAGCAGCGAGGGAGAGGAGATGGGCGCCGCCCTCAATATGCTGGCCCTAGAGAAGTGAGGTCTCTGACGCCTCGCTCCCCTACGACCTTATAGGTTATGGGACTCCTTTACCTTTTTTTTTACTTTTATACACATTGAAGTACAGCCCTGACAAACAAATGCAAGCAAATCCACAGGGGAAGAGGGAAAAAAATTCTTATGATCTTACAACATAAGAGAGAGAGAGAGAGAGAGAGAGAGAGAGAGAGAGAGAGAGAGAGAGAGAGAGAGTGCTTGTGTGTGTGTGAGTGAGAGTGCTTGTGTATGTGTGTGTGAGAGAGAGAGAGAGAGGGAGAGAGAGTGTGTGTGTGCAGGTGCATGCACATGTGTGCATGTGCACCTATGTGTAAAAACCTTGTCACCATCAAAAGCGTGAGTGCATGAGAATGGTCCAGTTAGTATTTATTTCAAAGCTGAATTTATGGTTCACTTGACTTGACTGAGCAGTCACATAATGGTAGTCTATATCTCACAGCTGAAGTTGTAGTTGACTTCTCCTGAACTCCCTGAGGAGTCACATAATGGTAGTCTATATCTCACAGCTGAAGTCATAGTTGACTTCTCCTGAACTCCCTGAGGAGTCACATCATGGTAGTCTATATCTCACAGCTGAAGTCGTAGTTGATTTCTCCTTAACTCCCTGAGGAGTCACATAATGGAAGTCCTCATTCCCCCTTGGGGATACAGGGGACCTGACAGTAAAAACAGCATCCACACCTGGAAATTCTTTGCAAGGAATTCCCTCTTTTCTATCCATCTCTTTCCTTCTTTTCCTCCTGTCAGCTCCTTCTCGTCTATTTTCTGCATTCCTGGTCCATTCTCCAGATTTTTTGCCCCAGAAGGACTTAGAAAACAATTCTTTCCCACGCTAAAGTCAAATGTGCTGGGCATGATTTGTTGGGCACTTAACGGCAGTGCAATGCTCATATGACAGACGATAATAGTTGCTGTCTGAGCATTTGACAAAGAAGAGGAGAAGAAGAATCTTACAGCTGAAGTCATTGTTGACTTCCTTGACTCCTTGAGGAGTCACTGAGATACTGCACTGACTTTTTCAAGCAGTGTGCCCTGGAAGAGTTGGACTTGGTGGAACTGCAAATTGAGAAAGAGTCAGGTTTTTTCCATCTCTTCTAAAGAACGAACTATAAAACTATGAAATCAACACACACATAAATTATGCACACACATGCATGCATCACACAAGCACACACACACTATACACTACACTCATCCTTTGGATGAGACTATAAACCGAGGTCCCATGTGTGAACGCACGCAGAACATCTTGCGTACACGTTAAATCCTATTCTGCTTTTTGTAAGAGTAGGCCATTGTGTGCAGGTGGGAACAGATGACAGAATTTACAAAACCGCATACAATGGGGACTGGATGTAAAAAAGTACATAAGTGCTTATTCCATTATCCTCAATATAAAAGAATAAAGTACAAATAAAAAATAAAAATATACTATACTACACACCCACACTACACTACACACACCCACACCAGAAAAATTCCATGACACATCACACATTTTTTATGACAAAAATGTCTTTATTGCATCATAACTGTATAAATCATCAACTTCCTATACATCCTGTTCCTACTCCCCTTCCCCCCACGCCTTTCTCTCTCTCTGTTTCTCTTATATCCATGCATACATAATTATCTTGATAACATCATATGTCTTCAAACATAACAGAAAGCAAGGAGTACAATATGACACCAATGTACATGTGTTCCAAATTAACTTGAATGCTATCATGATGGACAGTGTAACCAAGTGGCTAAGACAGTTTGATTTCAACTGCATAAGGTCGTGAGTTCAAATCTTGGCAGCATCTGGTGAATTAAGGGCGAGGATGTGATGAGTGGAAGGAAGGTGGCAGGATGGTAAAGATGTTTGCCTGCCAGCAAGTAACCCGTGAGGTTCTGGGTTCGATTCCCAGCCTCGCCCTTTCTTCCCAGTTTGACAAAAAAATCAAACTGAATGTCAAAGTCCTTCGGATGTGACTATAAACCGAGGCCCTGTGTGCAAACACATGCAGAACATCTTGCGCACATGTTAAATCCTGTTCCGCTTTTCGAAAGAGTAGGCCATTGTGTGCCGGTGGGAACAGATGACAAAATTTACAAAACTGCATACACACGGGGACTGGATGTAAAAAAAAGCACCTGAGTGCTTATTCCATTATCCTCGATATAAAATAATAAATTAAAAAAAAAAATCATGTCATCTGAGCGCTTTGATTTGTTGCTTTACAAGATTCAGCGCTATATAAATTCCATACATTATTATTATTATGTGTTTTTATCTCCCAGGTCAACTTCAGTGCTGACCTGCCGGTGCCTTAATTCCCTTCGTGTACGTACACATGCAGACGACCAAATATGCATGCTAAATATCCCACAGTTCATGTCAGTGTGTGGTGGGTTACAGAAACATGAACATACCTAGTATACATCCCTGAAGGTGAAGTGCAGAGTGATTTTCATGAGATAAATCACATCCCTCTTTTTCCCCATCTTACTTCAACCCCAGTTCTGAAGTACCTGATTTTTCTTTTCCCCAATTCTTCTTTCTACACCTTGTGGTTAGAGCGTTGCACATTGTGCTTGTGATTTGCTGACCTGAGTTCAAATCTTGTGCAAGGGGATTTTTCCAGGGACTTGACATCAGTGCTGACTCTACTCCCCCCAAATTCCTTTGAATGAGACTATAAACCAAGGTCCTGTGCATGAATGCATGAAGAACATCTTGCACACGTAAGAACCTGTTCACTTTTTGGAAGATGTGTGCTAGTGGGCACGAATGACAAAATCCACGAAATCGCATACACAAAGGGACTGGATGTAAAAAAGCACAAGAGTGTTTATTCCATTATCCTTGAAATAGAATAAAAGTAAAATAAAATATAAACACAGGCTGAAAAAAACATCATCTGCTCTCAGGTATGTTTTTAGGCAAGCTTTATGAAGCACACCATGAAACTATTTTGTGCTAAGCTCTAAACATCTATCTAGGCAGATGTTTAAAAATGTCCTGGACGATTTCAGTCACGATGCGAGGGTCGGCCCGACGGTCCAGTTTCTGCTGCACAGGCCCCATGACAGCGTTCAGCGCTCTGCTCCCTCCTTTCTTCAGCTTCTTCAGCTGGTACACACACACACACACACACACCACACACACACACACACACACACACACACACACACACACACTCACACACACACACACACACACACACACAACACACACCACACACACACACACACACACACACACACACACACCACCACACCACACACACACCACACATACACCACCACACACACACACACACACACACACACACATATACACACACACACATATTCACACACATAACACACTTACACACACACACACACACACACACACACACACACACACACACACACACACCACACCATATACACACACACACACACCACACCACACACACAGACACAGACACACGCACATATGAGGTATAAATACATGCAGGCATGAATGTATACATAAGCGTACAGGGAGTCAGACAGACAGTCACACAATCAATATATCTCTCTCTCTCTCTCTCTTTGTCTGTCTGTCTGTCCTCTCTCTTGTGCTTATTCCTTTCCTTAATAAACATTTTTTTCTTCATTCATTTTCATTCTTCTCTCTCTCTCTCTCTCTCTCTCTCTCTCTCTCTCTCTCTCTCTCTCTCTCTCTCCCTCCCTCCCTCCCTCCCTCCCTCCCTCCCCCATCTCTCTATCTCTTTCTCTCCCTCCCTCCCCCATCTCTCTATCTCTTTCTCCCTATTTTAAGTCTTTTGGATGAGACCATAAGTGAAGGCCCTGTGTGCGAATGTGCGCAGAACACCTTGCACACATGTTTAAACCTGTTCCACCTTTCAGAAGAGTAGGCTATCGCGTGCCAGTGAGAACAGATGACAAAATTTACAAAACTGCATGCACATGGGGACTGGATGCAAAAAAGCACAAGAATGCTTATTCCATTATCCTCGAAATACAAGAATAAATAATCTAAAACCCTCACACACACACACTCCTCTTCCATCCAAAACCAACACAAACCACCTCCCTCCACACAACCCAACCAAAACCCCCCCCCCCCCCCCCCCCCCCCCCCCCCCCCCCCCCCCCCAACCAAACAAAACGAACAGTATAAAGATTGGAAACCGACCACTTTGGGCTGAGTGGCCAAAACCTCATTGACCACGTCCTCGATGAGTTGTCGGTCAGTGATTTGACCCCAGTTCTCTCTGTGCACCACCTCTCGCCCACTCTGCTCCGGCTGTTCCATCAACACGCAGAGAACCTGCAGCACAGCCATCATCAGCTTTGATGGTGGAAGGTGATTCAGCAATGACCGCGATGCTACCTTTCTGGTCTACAGGTCATGGGGGGGGGGATGGGATAGCCCAGTGGTTAGAACATCGCGCTCGCAATCTGACGACCTGGGTTCGATTCCCGTTCAAAGGGATATTTTCCCCTGGAGTTAACATCAGTGCAGACTCCACTCTCCCCAAAAGTCTTCCGGATGAGACTATAAACTGAGGCCCCGTGTGTGAACGCGCGCAGAACATCTTGCGCGCATGTTAAATCCTGTTCTGCTTTTCTTAAGAGAAGGCCATTGTGTGCCTGTGGGAACAGATGACAGAAGTTACAAAACCGCATACGCACGGGGACTGGATGTACAAAAGCACATAAGTGCTTATTCCATTATCCTTGATATAAAAGAATAATAAAAAGTTTTTAAAATAAAATAAAAGTAACGTGCCTGCCTAGAAAGCAAGAAGCCATGAGTTTGTTCCCCATCTCTTGG
>CM054149.1:44504450-44676950 GCA_028751875.1 Rapana venosa | reverse complement strand
AGGAGAGGAAAGTCAATTCAATCTGAGAGATGGACGCTGTGGTTGATTTATTAAGTCTGTTTCGAGTTAAATCCTGTGGGTCCATGAAGATATAGGTTTATTATTTTTCATTACTCTTTTTTATTTATTATTCTTTTATTTTGAGGATAATGGAATAAGCACTCATGTGCTTATTTTTCATCCAGTCCCTGTGTGTACGCAGTTTTGTAAATTTTGTCATCCGTTCCCTCCGGCACACAATGGCCTACTCTTCTGAAAAGCGGAACGGGTTTTAATATGCGTGCAAGATGCTCTGCGTGCGTTCGCACATGAGACCTTGGTTTATAGTCTCATCCGAAGGACTTTTGAGGAGAGTGGAATCGGCACTGATGTTGGCAGGGGCGTCTGGTGAATTAAGGGTAGGGATTTTTATGATCTCGCAGGTCAACTCAAAGCACAGATCAATGGGACTACCTAAATGGTTGGGGGGGGGGGGGGGGGGGGGGGGGGGGGGGGTAGGGGGGGGGGGGGGGGGGGGGGGGGTAGGGAGACAGTCGCGTACGCAAAAATTCACCAATGGTCAACTTTGAAGCTCTAGCTGAGGAATGACCAAAAAAAAAACCCAACAAAAAACCAAACCCACAGACCTGCCATTGCCATAACTTCTTTCCTTTGTATACGTATAAAAGTAAAGGTAAAGGAGTCCCATAACCTATAAGGTCGTAGGGGAGCGAAGCGTCAGAGACCTCACTTCTTAGGGGCCAGCATATTGAGGGCGGCACCCATCTCCTCTCCCTCGCTGCTTTACCTTCCCTGACCCTAAAGAGGGTAGGTACCCATTGACAGCTGGGTGAACAGGGGGAACTGTACTGAAGCCAAGGCGCGCAAACGGTCACCCATCCAAGTGGTAACCACGCTCGACGCTGCTTAACTTAGCTGGGGGAAAGCGAGTGCTCCGACCACTGAGCTATCCCGTCCCCGTATACGTATGCAGAAGATCAAATATACACATTAAGGATTCCATTATTCATACCCAATGCCTGGTGTTCTACAGAAACATGAGCGTCTTCAGCATGCATCCTATACAAATAACGAACAGCTCAGACGTCAGACTGTGTCAGTGGAGGCCAGCAGGAAGACCTCCTGCAGAGGTACAAGCACTGGACAAGACCAGACAACAGGCACCCCACCCACCAAGGCAATGCAGAGAAGAGAAGGGTAATATGAGAGAAACACACTTTTGCTTATATGACAGACAACAATGGTCGCTGTCTAAGCATTCAACAACAGTAAAGAAGAAGAAGAAGACAGGTAGATAAAAAAAACCCGGTACATGATGAATACACAGATGTTTGCATAAGAACACATCCTTGTGTACAGCCAGGTTCTCTCTTTCTCCATATCTCTCACTTTTGCATGCGTACTCACACAAACCCCTACAGTAAAATGCATTGGCATGACACACACTACTATCACTCACTGTGAACAATATAACAACAACAAAAACAACAATAACATATCCACACATGCACATGCACACACATATGTACATGCACACACACACATACACACACTACACCACACACACGCACACACACACATACTTGGTTTCAGCATCAAAAGCTCTGGTTTCATTCTCCACCTGTCCCCCACTCTCCAGAATATCTATCTGCCTCTGGATCTCAAAATCTGCAGGGAAAGAAAGCCATAGTAAGTCACACAGAAAATCCTAAAGTCTTCTTGGCATTTCATGTAAAAAAATCCCCTGCCAACACTTCACTGGAAACATCATACAGCATTGGCAATGATTTTGTTCCTCCCTTATAATGATAATAATAAGAATGATGATGATGATGATAATGACAATAACGATGATGATATAATAAAAATGATGATGATACTACTTCTACTTCTACTTACTACTACTAACTACTTCTATTAACAACAACAATAATAAAGAAAACAACAACACCAATAATAATCATTACAATGATGACAATGATGATGATAACAACAACAATAATGATAATAATAATAACAGTGATACTACTACTACTACTACTACTACTACTGATGATAATGATGATGATGATGATGATGATGATAATATTATGACAATGATGATAATAACAACAATGGTAATAACCATAATAATAATGATAACAGAAATGATAATGTAGCATATTTAGAATGTCTCACGTTACGAATACGACAGCTCTAGAAGTAAACAACAGTCAAAACACACAAAAAAATACAGCAAAATTCAAAAGTACACAAGTCACACACAGTGATGAAACTTGCTTGATTCTTTTTTTTTTTTACACAAATATCATAACTTAAACTTAGCGACTCATAAGATACTATTTTTTGAGAAAATCATGGCTATTTTCACAGCGGGCAAATCCAGCATAACTCAGTCAAGGGTCCAGGGCCCAGTGCTAACATTAACCCCTTCTTTTTACCAAGTCCAAGTGCGGTCAGTTTCTGCTATAATTAGCACCAGCTGGGATGGAATGGATAGCGGCTGAAAGTGGGGGAAACTGACCACAGCTGTGTTTTGTCAACACCAGTGAACTAATGACCACTGACCGACAGCTCTGCTGACGTTTCTGATGGAGTTGATGTTTTTCACCTCCGTCCTCACCCCCCACAGCTCCCCTGGTCTGTTGACGGAGATGTTGGCATCCACCCGTAACGAGCCCTCTACACACACACACACACAACACACACACACACAACAAACACACACACACACACACACACACACACACACACACACACCACAACACACACACACACACACACAAAGTGAACAGTGTTTTTCCCTTTCCTCTCTTCACTATCCTTTCTTTGGCTAGAACTCTCCAGTTCCCCCCAGTGGTGATAGTTTTGCATGATGTGAACAAAATGAACAGTGTTTTCCTCTTTTCTCTCAAAAGGTAACGCACCTGTCTACAAAGCAAAAAGTCAGGAATTCATGTGTGTGACAGTTCGATCCTCGATTGTGCCTGAAACTTATTCCCCCATCCACTAGACCATGAGTGGTGGTCTGGGTGATAGTCTTTTGGATGCAACGATAAACCGAGGTCCAGTGCGCAACACACATTTAGCGTACATAAAAGAACCCATGGCAAGAAGAGAGTTGTCCCTGGCAAAGTTCTGTACAAAAAAAAAAAAAAGCCACTCTGATAGGGAAACAAATACACATGTAGACAGGAAAAGAAAAAAACACCCCTCAGGTGACAATGCTCTTGTGGTGACACACTCTCCTTGAGTAAAGCAGCCTGAATTTCAAGCAGAGAAATCTGCCGTGACCTAAAGTGGTATAGAATACAAGAACTGTTCTTTCCCATTGCTTCTTGGCTAGAACTCAAGAGTTTCAGAAGTGGTGTTAACTCTGCATGATGTGATTTCTCCCTTAACTAGAGGCTAGAACACGGAGTTTCTCCACTGGTGACAGTTCTGCATGATGTGATTTCTGCCTTCAGCAGAGGCTAGAACGAGTTTCACCACTGGTGATAAGTTCTGCATGATGTGAACTCTGCCTTAAAACTAGTGCCTAGAACTCTGACTTTCACCAGTGGTGATAAGTTCTGCATGATGTGATTTCTGCCTTCAGCAGAGGCTAGAACGAGTTTCACCACTGGTGATAAGTTCTGCATGATGTGAACTCTGCCTTAAAACTAGTGCCTAGAACTCTGACTTTCACCAGTGGTGATAAGTTCTGCATGATCTATTTTCTCCCATACCTCCCTGAGGAGTGGTTGGGGTGTGGCACTGAAGCTTTCAGGCAGTGTGTCTTGGGTGAGGTACCCCTGGTGGGGGAGCCCATCCCTCTTCAGGTGGAGTTTGGCATATATATAGGTGCGACCATTTTTCCAGTGTCACAGAGAACCTGCCACCCAGCCTTTTCCCCCTTTAACCACATTCTAATGTGATGGTAGTCTGACATGACACAGGGCAAAAGTGATTGCAATGAATATCTTTTAAAGAGAAAAAATATTTCAGTAAAAAACACCCCAAAACACATCAGTTCTTATACATCAAGCAATTTCTGGCATGCCTCTTTGATATAAGCATTATACATGCATATACACACATGCATCCCATGCACACATACATTTGTACATCAACAAGCACATACAGACACATGCACACACACACTCAGAGTTACACATATACACATCCACCCATTCACCCTTTCACAAATCCCCCAACCTCTCTCTCTCTCTCACTCACTCTCACACACACATTAAAGCCCTTTAATATAAATCATAAGTTCATTCAGTCATTCACACACAAAATTCAGTCATTCACATGCAAAATTCAGTCATTCACATGCAAAATCCAGTCATTCACACACACAATTCAGTCATTCACACACAAAATTCAGTCATCCACACACAAAATTCAGTCATTCCCACACAAAATTCAGTCATCCACACACAAAATTCAGTCATTCACCCACAAAATTCAGTCATTCACCCACAAAATTCAGTCATTCACACGCAAAATCCAGTCATTCAAACATAAAATTCAGTCATCCACCCACAAAATCCAGTCATTCCCACACAAAATTCACTCATTCTCCCACAGACCCACCCTGCATCTTTCCATCACAGGTGCCCAGTGTTTTCAGCAGCAGCTGCAGCTCTCTGACAAAGCAGGCGGCATCCTCTCCCCGCTGCAGGTCTGGCTGAGTCACCAGCTCCATCAGCCCTACACCTAGGAAAGAAGGTGGCAAGATGGTTAAGACTTTTGCCTGCCTAACAAGTAAACCATGAGGTTCTGGGTTCGATTCACACCCTCACCCTTTCTTCCCAGTTTGACGAAAAAATCAAACTGATTGTCAAAGTCCTTCGGATGAGACTTTACACTGAAGCTCTGTGGGTGAACACATGCAGAATATCTGGCATGCGCATTAAAAAAAAATCTGCATGCACACAGGTATCATGTTCAGACACCATCCCCAAAGTCCGAATATGGCTACCTAAATGGAGGGGGTAAAAAAAGAAAAAAGTTGCATACGCAAAAATCTCACCACTGGTGAACCTAAGAGCTCTAGCTGAGGAACAAAAAAATGAAGGAAAAAAAAGAGAAAAACCCCCCTAATAAATAACAAACAAACAAAAAACCCCAACAGAACCCCTTTAAAAAATAAACAAACCCCAACAGAACCCCTTTAAAAGTATATACAAACCCGAACAGAACCCCTTTGAAAATAAACAAACCCCAACAGAACCCCTTAAAAAAATAAACAAACCCCAACAGAACCCCTTAAAAAAATAAACAAACCCAACAGAACCTCTTTAAAAAATAAACAAACCCCAACAGAACCCCTTTAAAAAAATAAACAAACCCCAACAGAACCTCTTTAAAAATAAACAAACCCCAACAGAACCCCTTTAAACACAAATAAAGCCAGCAAAACCCCCCAGAGATCACCTGCTCTGTTCAGATCAATCAGGCTGCGACGACTGTGCAGATCATGCAGGGATTTGCCGCTGTCCTGCTCCAGCTGCACTTGGATCAGACGACAGGTTCGAGTCTCCGCAGTCACTCTCTCCCCCTCCCGCGACCGGATGTAGACAAAGTCCAGCTGACCTCCCTGGGCCAGAGGCTGCCTCTGCTGGGTGATCTGATAGCCTGCCTGCACCACATCGCATCACATCGCATCACAGCACACCACATCGCACCACCCCAGACCACACTGCATGACGACACACCACACCACACCTCACACCACACCACTTCACACCACATCGCACCACCCAGACCACACTGCATGACGACACACCACACCACACCTCACACCACACCACACCACACCGCATCGCACTTCACCAGACCACACCACACCACGATACCGCACCGCGCCACAATGCTTTGTTATCTCAGATACAGAAATACTATGATTATATAAAAGACATGTCCATTGTTCATGTATGAATCATAATGAGTAATACGTGTATAAATAATGTACACATGCTGACAAACATACACATAAATAGATGTGTGCTTGTGCATACATATGTGCATGCACTCACACACACAACACAACACACACTCTCTCTGTCACACACACTCTCTGTCAAACACATGTTACACTCTTTGTCACACACACACTCTCTGCCCACACACATCTGTCACACACACACACACACCATCACACACACACACACACACACACACACACACACACACACACACACACACACACACACACACACAAACAAACACACATACACTGGCTTGTTAGCATTGAAGTAGTGTTTGCAGTCAAAGACAGACACAGAGTTAATTTTACACAGGCACACACACACACACACACACACACACACACACACACACACCACACACACACACACACACACACACACATACTGGCATATCAGCATAGAAGTAGTGTTTGCGGTCGAAGACAGACACAGGGTTGATTTTACACACACGCACGCACGCACTCACACACACACACTGGCATATCAGTGTAGAAGTAGTGTTTGCAGTCAAAGACAGGCACAGAGTTGATTTCACGCACGCACGCACGCACCACACACACACACATACTGGCATGTCAGCGTAGAAGTAGTGTTTGCGGTCGAAGACAGACACAGGGTTGACTTTACACCCCAGAGCCACCGCTGTGAGCACCCCTGCCTCCACACATGCCTTGTTCAGCACCTGATACAGTAATGACAGTAATAATAATAATAATAATGATGGTGATGTTAACAATGATGATACTGATGATGATCATGATGGTAATGACAAAAACAATAATGATGACAACAACAACGATATACATAACAATAAAAATAAATCATAATAACAATAACAACACTTATGCAGCTGACAATTTCAACAGGCATGAGAAAAATATACAAAAACGTATTGTGATAAAAACTGAGACTTAATGCAGGCACACACACACAAACTCACGCATCCTACCACACACACACCCTACTACACACACACCCTACCACACACACACACCCTACTACACACACACCCACACTTACAGGCAGAGTACCAGGCAAGGCAGCATCAAAGAAGGCGACCTGTGTGTTGACAGCGGCACCGTAACATGTAGCAGCACCAGAGAACAGTTTGCTGGCTGTGTTAATCTGGGCATGGACTTCCAGACCCACTCGGCTCTGCCAGTCTGACTTTCTGTATGAAAATATTTCATATATGATGAATGCTTCATGCCGAAGTCAGACGTCCTGGGCCTGACTTGCCAGGTGCATAATGGCAGCACAATGCATTTTTGCTCATATGACAAGAATAGTTGCTCTCTGAGCGTTCGACGAAGAAGAACAGTATTATGCTTTATTAAGAAAATAGTAGTCGAGGAAAACAATGCAGGTAACCACTTAAAATTTCTCCATTATTTTGAAAATTATTTATCAAAAATTCAATTAACAATACAAAAAATACCAAACAACAAAAAAAAGACCTCTAGAAAATATCTTCCAATGACAGCATTTGAGGCATTTTTGAGTAAGGACCATGGCTTTAGCCTTACCTGTGAACATTTGTGTTGGACTGTTGTATTTCATATTATGTGTCTTGAGTTGCAATGCATCATACTCATAGTTTGTTCTGTTCTTTTGTGCTGTGTATCTTCTTGTGAGCTGAACTGCATAGTGTACTGCAGAAGTGTAGTGCGGTGTAGTGTAGTGTAGTGTAGTGTGTAGTGTTGTGAAGTGTAATGTAGTAGTGTAGTGTAGTGTTGTGTAGTGTAGTGTCATGTGGTGTGGTGTGGTGTGATGTGGTGTGGTGTAATCAAGTCCTTCGGATAAGACTATAAACTGAGGTCCCATGTGTGAATACATGCAGAACATCTTTGTGCACATGTTAAAACCTGTTCTGCTTTTTGGAAGAGTAGGCCATTACTCTCCAGTGGGAACAGATGACAAAATTTACAAAACTGCATACACACAGGGACTGGAGGTAAAAAAGCACATGAGTGCTTATTCCATTATCCTCGAAATAAAAGAATAAATATATAAATAAAGAAATAAGTGTAGTGTGGTGTGGGTGGTGTTGTGTGATGTGGTTCACTGTGGTGTAGAGTGTTATAGTATGGTAAGGTGTGATGACTGATGTAGCTCACTGTTGTGTAGTATGTGGTGTGGTGCGGTGCGGTGCAGTGTAGTGTAGTGTCAAGTCGTGTCGTGAAGTGTAGTGCAGGGCAGTGTAGTGCAGAGTAGCATGATTTTTAAGTGGTGTAGTGTACTTTTTATGTACTATAGAATAGTGCAGTGCAGTACAATACAGTGCATTGTAGTGTGTGTTGATCTTTTTTATTTATTTATTTTTTTAAACAAGATATAGCGCTATATAAATTCCATTTATTATTATCATTATTATATAGATCATATAATCTTATACTATACAATAATTATGTTAGTGCTGTGTAGTGCAGTGGATCTGACATACTGTAAATGATATTGCATTATACTGTGTTGTACTATACTACACCATACATGACTGTAAGCACTGTGTTCTGCTGTGGCAATGTGCTGTGCTGCACTATGCTGCAAAGTGCTGTCCTGTGCTGTGTTCCATCATGTTGGCTTGTACTTGTGGTACTTGTAGTGACCCATACTTGTTCAGCCATTCTGACTTTCTGTACCAAACATTTGTAAATACTGTGCTAGAAATCCCCTCTTTTCAATCCCTCTCTTTGTTTCTGCCTTGTTCCTTTTCTTCCTGTCACCTCCTTCTTGTCCATTTTCTGCTTTCTTGGTCCATTCTCCGGCCCTTTTTGCAGAAAGACTTAAAAGAAACAATTCTTTTCCACAACTAAGTTGGATGCACTGGACCTGACTTGTCAGGTCCTTGACAGCAGAGCAGGGCATTTTCATTCATATGATATAAAACAGTAGTTGTTGTCTGAATGAGGAGACAGCCATATCGAGGTGACAGCCCTGATATGGCCTCTGTGGTCGGCGGGGCTATAAACAACAGGATTAGATTGGACTGGTCTTCACAGAACATTTGATGAAGAATATATTACATTAGTTCATGTTGCATTGCTTACACTACTGTCACTGTACAGATGTGTTGTACTGGAATGAATATTATATATAATTTATGTGTTGTATTTCTCCACTGCCATTCTTTCCATACAAGAGATGTTACTGGTACTGTTATGTGTTGAACAATGTATTAGAAATTATCATATAATTATATAAATTTCATTGTGCTGTTTTGCAATGGTAGCAGGTGATGTGTGTGTCAAGTTAAGTCAAGTCAAGTCAAAATTTTATTTCCAGATGGTACATTGAATAAGCAATGCATTTGCTTTTTTTCATCAAGCCATCTATCTGGTGTGTGTGTGTGTGTGTGTGAGTGTGTGTCACTGTGTGTGTACTCTAAGTATGTGTGTGTGTGTGTCACTCTCAGTGTGTATGTGTGTGTGTGTGTGTGCGCACGCGCATATGCATGCATGTGTGAATATGTCTCTGTGTGTGTGCGTATGCATGCAAGTGTGTACGTCATGTGCAAGTGTGTATGGATACATGTGTGTGTGTATTCATGTAATATTATGTAAGTAAACATGTGCATTCTTGGGACTGTATACAGTATAGTCAAAAAAGGATCTCAGGATATGTATTGTGTGTGACTCAAATTATTTGTTGACAGTTTCTCTGTTACAATTCACTGTGTTCAGTACATAGTGATTTTACACATATTTTGGTGTATAAATAACAAATTATATTTGCAACAGCTTCCTATTACATCAAGCCAACTATGTAGGATCTTCCCAATCTAAACCCTGAAACTTTAGTACAATAATTATAGTAGGAAGATCGAAGTAAAGAACAGAATACTGTTTGCCACAAAGCAGTCACTTTACTCTCGAATAATATGCAATGCATAAATAGGATAAATAGATAAATAGGAGATGTGTGGAGAGGGAGGGGGGGGGGGGGGGGGGGGGGGAACAAACTTCAACCACAGGCACATGTGTGGAGGGGGGGGGGGGGGGGGGGAACAAACTTCAACCACAGGCACATGGTGACATATCTTTCGTTTTCCTGTCCTTTTTGTAAAGAATCAAATGTACCTGTTTGTCTTCTTTGAAAGCCTACGAATATGCCGCATGTATGTCTCAAGATATGATCGATGCAATAAGTGACTACATTTACAGGAACTCCTCAGGCTGGTCGCATAGGTCTGTCGTAAACTTGTGAATGCCATTGCTGTGCAGAAAATCCTGCACAGGGAGATAATTCTGTATGACTAGATATGCATAATTTTGTGGTAGAGTGACTCCCTCTTTACCTTCCCTTACCGGAAACAACTGAAAGGACATGGAAGTACACAGAAATTCCATCCACAGGAAAAATGCCTAATTCATCCTTGCAAGTGAATCGACTGTCTGTTTGCATCATTTGATTGCAAGACGTCATTGTAAGTCCCGGGTGCATAACTGGATCAGTCTTTGGACTTTTTATAATCTGACTGAACCATTTCGATTTTCAACTATCAGTGACTCATTGTTTGTTTTAAAATGTTGCAAGTATGAATGAGCAATGAAGTAAAATTAAAGATCATTTAGGCCTATGGAGCTAACCCGAAAACCAAAAAAAGCGAAGCGTTCAAAGTTCATTAACGAAAGGGCAAGGACAAACTGGACATCACAACCGTTGTCAAGGATGACAAATGATTTATACAAAGATCGCGTGGGATCGTTGAAAAAGACGGTTAAAAAGGGCTATTACGATCTTCCAACATGTGCAAGCGGGAAAAAAGAAAGCATGCCCGATTTCGACAGATATTTCCACAAAATCACTTCACAATTTACGATGATTGCAAAATCTATACAATTTATTTTTTTGGTAAGGTTATACTGTGATATAGCAATCAACCAGCCTAACCAAGAGAAGATAATCCGAGATCGCCTTGACTGGGTGATTTTGTGAATCAACATCCGTCCCCATTTTGTTTTGTTTTGACCAATTCATACTTTAGTATCATTTATGGTGAATTGGATGTGGAGTTTTCTTTATTTTCTTTGTTTAGTTGTGCCTTGGGATTTTTGAGTTAGGTAATCTTTCCATAAATTAATGTGGTATCCATGAATTTCTTCTGCAACAGGGGTGAGTTATGTGTCAGTGCATTAACCTCATAACTGCCCAGTGCAAGTGCACCCTATATGCCGGGAATAAAATTCTTATGTACCACTGCTGTGTTCATATCCCTCTTACTCAGAAACTACTACATGAATATTCCTGATAGTCTTCCCAATGACAGTTTATATATCGTAGATTACTTCGAGGCAAGCTCAAATTAGTTAGCATGATATTTCACTTCGAAAATATATTTTAAAAAATCGACCAAAAATACGATTTCTTTATCACTACTGTCATTCTGAGTACCCCCGATCTCAGTAACATCAAACATAAGTCTAGGCCAAATCTCTCTTTTTTTAATTTTAATGCACGATCAGTTGAATCATACACGATCGTTTTCATCACTGTAAGGTAAATCTACAGTTTTATTTGCCACTTTTACAGCTGTGTAAAGTTATTTATGCCTTCAACAAGAAGTGTCAGCCATTTTGAACTCGAACTTCTCAAGCAGTCATGCCTAAAAACACAAAATACGAGCTAAAAAACTATCGTTTTTGCTATGGTTTTTGCAGCTGGATGTTGCCAAGCAACAGGAGAGTGACCTCCATTAATTTTGGAGTTCTTTCCCTTTAACTGTAGTCAAGGAAGCAGGCTTGTTTACTTCGGTTCGACACCTCGGAAATTAATACTCAATAGTGAGCTTATTATTATCGTTTATATTATTAATATTACCATACAAAATACATATTAGCACAGTGTCTATTAGCCAAGCATTCCTTTTTTCGCTCTCCCATTATTTTGGTGTTGATGGGCTTCCAGTACTAGTGTAATACTAACACACACACACACACACACACACACACACACACACACACACACACACACACATATATATATATATATATATATATATATATAAATAAGTTAACACAAATGTGCTTCAGGTAAATAAATCTTTATTTCAACCTTTATCAATCTGTGACACATTTGTACTGCACTCATTACCAGCAGTTCTGGCACCAATGGAATGAAGACTTTGTTGAATTTCTTATGTGTGTCATGGTGTGTCTCCCTTCTTATTTTCTTTGTCTTTGCATCAAATTTTCTATAAACCTTTTAGTTTTTAATTTCTTATTCTTTCTTTTAATGCTTACATAGAAATGGAAATCAACTAAACAAGCTGAGGTCCATTTTTCTGCCAACTCTAAACAGTTGTCATCCAAAGGTGTGTTGCAGAGATTTGCAAGCATCTGCTGATTCAGTTATTGGTACTAAAGCAAGAAGGTGATAAGACATTTGATGAAACAGCCACATTTCTCTGTCAACTCATTTGGATGCTGAGCTTCCAGGGTTGCAGTGTCTTAGTTGAAAGAAAATGTACTACAGGATACATCAATAGGAAGACATTTTTGTCCAAGCCAGTTCATATAGTCAAAGTCAAAGTCAGAAATACTTTAATCATCCCATGAAGGGCAGTTACAATACTGACAGGCAGATTGATATGCATAAAAAAACTCTCAAAGACACAAAAAGCTATATTTCATATTGGTTAAAACATTCCAAAATGACTTCAAATAAAATGTCACGAACACACACACAAACACACACGCGCACATGCGCACATCAATTGTGAACACAATGTTAAACCCATTGACTAGAAGACGTAAAAACTTATTTTTTATGCACGCATATAGATATACGCAGCATGTACACACACTCATACGTGCATGTGCGAACACACCCATGCACACCCACACCATACACCAATATATGAATTCAATGTTTTAAGACCATTGACTAGAACTTGTAGAAGACAGACTTATTTCACACACCCACGCACCCACACACACACACACACATATACACACACAATCATGTATTGACTACACTCACAACAATGACAATCAGGCAAGTAATTCAGAGAAATGTAAAAACTAGGACAGCTGTGTCCATTTAAGGATTTTTGTGTGAAAATGTTGTAACCAGTCAACATGGACATCATCTGGAGACTTACGCATCCCCTTCATGTGGACTTTTGAAAGCTGTTATTGCTTTTGAAAACGCATAGGAAAATTGTTTGACATATATATCAAGCTAATGTCAAACAGTGCCCAGCCAATCACCGCCAAGATCACTCTCAGCGGAAAAGAACTGGAGACAGTTGACCATTTCAAGTACCTTGGAGCCATCATAAGTGAGGAAGAATTGAAGACCGAAATCCTAGCAAGAGCGGCACAAACAGCAGCAGCAATAGCAAGACTGAAGACCATATGGAGAGACAGAAACATCCCTCTCGGAACCAAGGTAAAGTTACTAAGAACCAAGGTAAAGTTACTAAACGCGCTAGTCATCTCAATCATGCTTTATGCATGTGAGGCATGGACACTGAACGCAGACCTACAAAGGAGGATCCAAGCAGTAGAAATGAGATGCCTCAGAAGGCTCCTTGGCATCTCATACAAGGACCATGTCACCAACAATGAAGTCCGCAGAAAGATCATTCAACAAGTGCGGGACTATGAAGACCTACTGACCACGGCGAAAAGGAAACTCAGATGTATGGGCACGTAACACGCTCAGAAGGACTTGCAAAGACCATCCTGCAAGGAACAGTCCAGGGGAAGAGAAGACAGGGCAGACAGAGGAGAAAGTGGGCTGACGACATCTGTGATTGGACAGGGAAGGACTTCAGTGTCACCCAGGCACTCGCCCACGACCGCGCTAAGTGGAGCCAGCTGGTCCACCGTTCGTCCACCATGCAGCGCCCCTACGACCCTGGCGGGTTACAGG
Organism: Rapana venosa; assembly: GCA_028751875.1. Taxonomy (NCBI): domain Eukaryota; kingdom Metazoa; phylum Mollusca; class Gastropoda; order Neogastropoda; family Muricidae; genus Rapana; species Rapana venosa. The sequence continues at coordinate 44,663,097 of CM054149.1, read as the reverse complement.
ACCAGTGAACAGTGATAGGAAAACACATATGATGATATGTACCAGTGGTGGGAGCAACTGACAGGAAATTCTGTGGAAGAGGCAGCCTTGTAGTAGTACACAACAATGGGAAAAAAATTACAAATAAGACATCAAAGCTGGCTTCAACTGCCTACAGAGAAATTTTTTTAAAAGACTGGAATAAATTGTACCTTCTGTGGTCTTTTCTCCTTCAAAAGAGTGTTTCATCATAAGCAGGTTGAGTGGCTTTAGCTGATTCAAGTGATTTGGCACATTTGGCTTCTTGCGTTTCAGCATCCTCAGTGTCCTCTAGCACTGTAGCATCAAATTTACACCAGCCTAGGTCTCTGACATCAGAGGTTCACAAGTTTAGTGAGGGAGCACTGAGCTGCCCCAGTCCTGGTATGAACCTGTCCCTCTCCTGTACCACCTCGGCACCTGTAATTGGGCATTAGTCAAGCTGGTTCTCGGAATGATGTATCACAACATATGAAATGCATGCAAAGTGATTAATCATTAAAATAGGGATTAATCATCTGATTAATCATTAAAATATGAGTTTAAATGATTTTGGTTCCTTTTCTATTTTCACAAAAACTAATGTTTCACAACATTTCGCTTAAATGTCACCGCATATTTATCCACTTGGTGGCCATTTTGAATCTGAAACATTATGTAAAGAAAAAAATCAGTAAATGTATTTTTTAATAGCATATACAACCATATTTTACACCACCAAATTCCAAGTCAATATCTATACAGGTTCAATAGTTATGAATGAAAATCTACCATGTACTGTATTTTTGGTCCGTCGCAGGGCATTTTAGGGTTTTTGGCAAAATTAGAGCCCAATATTTGAAATATTTGGTCTAGTATAGCCCTAGAAAAAAATGTTTTGTGTGTGTGTGTGTGTGTGTGTGTGTGTGTGTGTGTGTGTGATTATTTCGTGGTTTTCTTTTGGGAATGAAGTTCAGGGTGCTTTGCTGTTGTTTTCATTGTGATTTGTTTCCCTTTATTTGTTGATGTATTTTGTATTTTTGTGGGTTTTTTCACTTAAACAAGGGCACTTTTTGATATTAAAAAAAGTCTATTCTATTGTGTGAATAATTATAGGCCATTATATTTCAGTGCCCAAAAAATGGAAATGCAAAAAAAAAAGTCATAAAAAGCATTGTATATGTGCTTGCGCTAGTGTGAAAAGAGAAGGAATACAATGCTAACTACCTACAGTTTAAAAAAAAAAAAGACTACAATGCTAACTGCTTGCTGTACATCCTGTGGTTGTGTTAGTATGAAAAGGAGAAGGAATACAATGCTAACTACTTACTGTACATCCTGTGGTTGTGTTAGTATGAAAAGAGAAGGAATACAATGCCAACTACTTACTGTACATCCTGTGGTTGTGTTAGTATGAAAAGAGAAGGACTACAATGCCAACTACTTACTGTACATCCTGTGTTTGTGTTAGTATGAAAAGGAGAAGGACTACAATGCTAACTACTTAAAAAAAAGGAATACTATGCTATCTAGTACTGTAAAAAAAAAAAAGTGGACATAATCTATATATGCATATCTTATAAGCAATGTAAAAAAGTAGCCATAAAGATGTTATCTTATCCAACCTGTTGGACCTCAAACATGGCTTATCATGCAATTTGAGTAAACTGCCAAACACAAGGCCGCTGCATGGTGTGTGTGTCTCTCTGTTTGAGTGTGAAATTGGTGTGTTTCTACTTGTCCTTCCTGGAAAGTTTTGTGTCATTGTGTTTGTAGCAACTCCAGGAATTGTGTGTTTTCTTTGATATGATTCGACTTTCGACATGTTTCAATTTGTAATCTTTCTTTATTTTATATTCATTTTCGAAATTTCATTGACGCTATGATTTGTGTTTACCTTTGTGACCATGTGTACTGTGACCGTGCCGCAGCGTGCACATTTGCACATGATTAACAACTCAAAACCACCCCCACCACTACTGCCCAGCATTTGTCACTACTGGGCAATGACATTAACTGTTAAAGACTTAAAAGCTTTTTCCTCAAGTGGGTTTCACCAAATGCTAAATGGACTCAAACAACATATTGTAAACCTTGGAATACACCACCGGAAAACCAGACGAGGAACACATGCAGGCATACGTCATCGCCTGCAGCGTGCTTCCCCAACATCTGCCTCCCCCCTCACTTCTGACGTCACTACCACAACAACTGTCACCAGCTACAACACTGCTTCAATTTCTTGTCCTCCAGATGTATCATCCTTTGTCTGTGACTCTAACGGTTCTGTCCCTGAAGAGTAGACAAGGGTTTGGATGGCGAGTCAGGAATGGAAGATGGTAATAGAACTGGGTCAGTCAGGGGATAATTTATAGTTTCATGAATCTCTACCATCACCCTCAGCCTCTTCCTCTGACAGTCAATAGGCAATCACCACTGTCTTCTTCAACTTCTTTGCCTCCCTCAAACCTTCTCCACATGTGTCTTCTCAATTCCCAATCTGGCTGTCCTGATGGCAAAGCCGACTTAATTTCTGACTTAATTTCTGAACATAACATAACATAGATCTAACCTTTCTTACAGAAACTTGGCTAAAACCACTGGGTCATGAACCAAAGATAAAACAGCTGACGCCACCTGGCTACAAAACTCTTTCTCTCCCCCCCCCCCCCCCCCCCCCCCCCCCCCCCCCCCCCCCCCCCCCCCCCCCCCCCCCCACTCTCCCGTGGAGGTGGCATTGCCATCGTCTACAAAGACACACTGCATCCAACTCTTTCTCTCTGTCACTCCCTTCCGTTTTCACCCGAATCTTTCGAAGTCTGTGAACTCAACCTCACCTTTCCTGGCCACTCTGTTACTTTCTGTTGCCTTTACTGTCCACCTCCCAACCGTAGAAACAATTTGATGTCTTCAGTTTTCCACCAAGAGTTTCAATCACTCCTTGACCATTTCATCCTCTCTCCCAAGAAACTAATTCTTGGTGACTTTAACTTTAACTTTGACAACCAGTCTTCTCCTGATGTTAAGCATCTTTCTCTTTCTTTGTCTAACCACTCTCTTTCCCAGCTGGTAAGCGAACCAACACACAGATCTGGTCACATTTTATTTTTAGACTGGCTTATCACCAATGTTTCACAAGGTCTAGTCACATCTCAGTCTGTATCTGTCACTGACGAACTGATCTCCGATCAGTCTACCATTCTTTCCTCCCTAAACATTGCAAAACCTATCAGAAAGAAGAAGTGCATTACCCGTCGCAACATCAAGGCCATAGATATTCAAACTTTTCTTTCCCAAGCTGCTGAACGTCTATCACAATCGCCTGACCATACTGACCCTTTTAAACACTACAATTCCGTCGTCAGTGAACTCCTTGATGAGCATGCACCTCCTACTGACCATCTCCTGCCTGATAGGCCCTGTGCACCATGGTACACCCATGACATCCTGGTCGCATAATGCAAACGCTGACAACTAGAACGGCAATGGCAAAGAACAAAAACTGAAATAAACAAACAGCTTCTTCGTAAACAAATCAGTCAAAACCTTAAATTAATCCATTCAGCAAAAACAAAGTATTACTCTTCTCAAGTTCTTGATGCCACATCTATGAAATCTCTCTTTTCCCTCACATCCACTCTTCTTGGATCTGCGAAGGCTAGCCCTCTGCCTTCTATCTACAACCACTCTGAACTTCCTTCTATATTTTCTGCATTCTTTTCTGACAAAATCCGCAACATTCGCTCTAGCTTGGATCAGACTCCTTTCCAGCCTGCAATTTCTGATCCTCATTTTGCTGCCACTCCTCTCTGGTTCTTTCATCCAGCAAGCGAGAAAGAAATCGAGACAATTCTGAAAGGAATGACTATAAAATCATGCGATCTCGACCCCATACCTGCTTCTCTTTTTGCACAGTGCCTGCCACAGCTTATACCCACTATCACGAAAATAGTTAACTCATCTCTTGTTTCTGGCAATATTCCTTCAGCTCTCAAAACTGCTTTAGTCACACCACTACTTAAAAAGCATGACCGTGACCCTAACATTCTGAAGAATTACAGACCTGTTTCCAACTTAACTTTTATCTCTAAATTCCTTGAAAAAGTTGTTCTGAAACGGCTCAGCAACCACCTTCTCTCCAACAGTCTTCTTCCTGCGTTTCAATCTGCCTATCGCGCCAACCACAGCACTGAAACCACCCTAGTCCACACCTTAAACATGCTTCTACTTGCTTCTGACTCAGGAAAATCTCCCTTCTCACTCTACTCGACTTATCTGCAGCCTTCGACACTATTGACCACTCTATTCTTCTCTCCCGTCTTCAAGAAACGTTTGGTGTTTCTGGTACAGCCCTCACCTGGTTTGGCTCATACCTGACTGACTGATTCCAGACAGTCAGAGTAAACAAGATTCAGTCACTGAGTCAGTACCTGCCAGACTGGAATGTGGAGTCCCGCAGGGATCAGTACTGGGCCCTGTTCTTTTCACTCTCTACACCGCTCCACTGTCACATATTATTAACCGTCATCAGATCAACCATCACTTTTATGCAGATGACTCTCAGATTCTAAGCAGTGACACTCCTGAAAATCTGCCTTCTCTCTTTACAAATATGGCTTACTGCTTTCAAGATATCCCAAACTGGATGATAGAGAACAAGTTACAACTAGCCACGGATTCTGACTTTCGCTCACGTCGGGAGCGGACGTGTTTTCGGGAGCTGTGAAATGAAAGCGATTTTCTGAACTTTGATGTATTAGCGCAATGTTGACAGCATCTGCTTTGAACAGTAAAGGGATAAGCGAAAGACAGCTTACCAAAATAGCGAAGCCTGAGCACAGCAGATAGCTAGTGCATACATTTTTTTTCTTTGCTGTTGATTTTGGGGGAGATACCTGGTAACACTAATAGTCTGGTGTTTGGGACGTACTGTGCAAAAGCAAAGGCAATGCTGGGATGTAACCGAACATGAAGGCTCCACGGATGGCAGAACGGTTTGCAGAAATTTACTAAGAATGCTATGAAAATAATAACCTGTGGGCGGCGAAGAACTGGGAAAATTCTATCAATAATCATCTATCAATAATCATTGAGCTCTGGGGGGGGGGGGGGGGGGGGGGGAATGGTGGAGAGAGAAGTGCGACCAAAAGAAGAGAGGAGGGGGGGGGGAGAGAGAAAGAGAGAGAGAGACAGAGAGAGAGAGGAGAGACAAGAGAGGAGAGAAGAGAGAGAGAGAAAAGAGAGAGAGAAAGAGAGGGGAAGAGAGCGAGGTGACATTTAAAAAATAGCAAAGACTGTGTAAGGACTGTGTCATGGATGCGCCATCGAGCAACACTCCCCAGAAACGTAAACAGCCATCGTCTTCTTCTTCTTCCGTCAGTGATGCATGCGCTAGCCCAGAATCGAAAAAAAGATAAGCATCGACAGGACAAGAAGAAGCTGAGACAAGACAACATGGACAACAGTTACGAAAGACAAGACAGTATGGACAATGCGGACATTCAAGAAATGCTGGCGGACATACAAAAACAAATCGCCAACGTTGCCACCAGAGAGGACATAAATAAAATAACTTCTCGTTTGGATCTGCGGATCGAGCAGTTGGAGGGTGTTGTCTTTGAGCTCCGGAATGAGAAAGACGTTCTGGCAGCCGAGGTGAAGACGCTGAGGGAGGAAAACAAAGATCTGAGAAAGAAATTAGACCAGTGTGTGAGAGAAGAAGAAAACATCGAGGAGTTTGAATGACCAAAGAACAGCATGGTCGACAATTTAATGCTCGAGTGTACGGCATTCCGGAGGTTAAGGGGAGAGAGGAGACGGTGGATGACTGCATTGGACGCTGCACGGAAATGTTCACGCAAAAGATCGGGATACCAGTGACAAAGAACCAGGAGGGCCAAGACCGTGGCCGATAATTGTTCGGTTCCACTCTCGGAGGGTCCGGAATCGAGTACTGGCTGACTGCAGCAAGCTGAAGCAACTCAATTACAAACTGTTGAGATGAGCAAGTCAGCATTCAGCCGTCCTCGATGCCTGGTCCTCTAACGGCAAGGTTTTGGCGAAACTTAAGAACGGCAGGACACTGAAACTTGATATTCAAATGGACATCGACGCTGAAATAACCAAAGCAATGTGAAAGAACTGACTGTGCTTCGGAGTCATTCATTCTTTTTCGATGCATTTGTTTCTTTTGATGAGATCCCGGGAGTGGTGTGGTGGTGTGGTGAATTCGCTTTCTGGTTACGGGGAGGGGTGAGGGCAGGGACATCCCCCCCCCCCCCCCCCCCCCTCTCCGGGGGAAAAAAAAGAAGAAAAGTTTAAAAATATGTTCTGAGGAGGATTTGTTATCAGGCTAGTGGAGGGAGTTGGCCTGCTTGGTCGGTCTCCGAGGTCTCTTGAGGTTGGTGGCTTTAGTAATACATGTATGCTTATACAGGTCGTATAATTAATTATACGTCTATTTGGTCCTTTGATTTAACTGTTATGATATCCATATTATTGTTCAAAAGTGGTCCTGTTTTGTTTTCTTTGTTTCTCTTTTTTCCTCTTTGGGTTTTTTTTTTCCTTGCCTGCCTGCATATATTCTGAGTGGGTCAGCGCCCTCCCCCTCCTTCACATTGTAGTTCATTTGGTTAGGAAGGAATGTGTAGAGCTGCTGGCTCTTGTGGAGTGCTGTGGGTTCGAATCATGTTTTTGCAGTGTGGAGAATTGTCTGGGATGCATGTTTATTGGTCTGTCTGGCTGTATGGTGGCATGGGTCTTTGAATGGGTTTGATGTCTGTTGGATGAAGCTGGGAGGTGACCAGGGCCTTCTGTCCTGCCCACTCCCCCCTTTTTTGCCACGTTTTGTTGTCTGCAAATCATTTGCGTTGACTGATTTGTTTGTCTGGAGAGAGGCGGGCCAATTGTTTACTAGTCTAGGGCAGTCTGTGACTTTGAAAGAGATGGACTCGGCCAGAGTGGCTTGCCCAGTCTGCTGCGGGCTGTGGCAGGAGGGAGCAGTGTAGGCCAGTGCAAGGCCTTGACAGCCTCAGGGACAGTGGACAGTGGTGAAGTCCATGGTTCTGGTCAGTGTGGAGTCAGCTGGTCTCCTGCTTTCTGTGCACTTCATTCAACGTGCCTGCTTTTGGTGCTATGCTTGTTCAAAATTGAAGGCGAGATTGTGTGCCTCCCCCCTTACTGATGTGTGTGTGTGTGTGTGTGTGTGTGTGTGTGTGTGTGTGCTGGTGTGCCTGTGTGGACGCGTGCATGTAGGTGTATATGTATGCGTGTGTGGAGCGTGCATAGTATATTTGAAGACTGAATCATACTTTCTAAAGAGCGATGGTGGAGGTTTTTAAAAAATTATTATTAGTGTGTTTTTGTTTGTTTTTCCATCGCACGTTTGTTTACTTCGTGCTTGGGGGCACATTCATTTGGTGACATCTGCTCACGTTCCCCCTGGGCTTGGTGTGCGTGTGGTGGTGTACTGTCTTCCAGCTCCTTTTGGGAACTGTCTTTCCTTTTGGTGACAATTGTACCTACAGTCTCCTCTTCCCCCTCCCCACCCTCACATTTTTGTGTGTGTTTTTGTGTTTTGTTTTGTGTTTTGTTTTGTTTTTGTTTTTGTTTTTTGTTGGAGGGGGGGGGGGGGGGTGGACAGTTCAGAGGGAATAATGTCATCCAAGGACATGTACAGTAACATTTCCTTTATTGATTTGTTATTGTCTTTTTGGGGCCTTGGAAATGGGATGGACACAGGTCTGCTGGTTTTTGTTTTGTTTTTGTTTTTGTTGTTGTTGCCCAGGTGGTTTACTTCACATGTAATATGTATGGTCTTTGGCGTTTTGAAATGTGCCTGCTTTTTTGCTGTTGTTTTTAAGAATGACAGACAGACTTGAAGCAGCGCCTTAGTTGGGTTGTAACTTAAATGAAAATGTGTTATTATTTAGTGAATCTTTGGCATATTGATGATACATGATGTTTGTGACGACCATGGTCGATTTAAGTTTGAATTGAAATGGGTGTTGATGGGAATGTTTTCAATGAATGGACTGACAGCTTGATGTGGCCTTTGTGGTCGGGGGGCTAAAGGCATCATAGAAGGAAAGGGAAAGAAAAAGGAAAACAAAATACTGTTTTGCGTGTGGGCTTAAGTGTCTGCATGTAGGTGCATCTGCACTGGTGGATTTGTCATCCCCCCCCTCCACCCACACCACACCCCATGCTAGCTGCACTGTTCAGGTGTGTGTGTGTATCAGTTCAACAAGGAAATTATATTTTTTAAATGGTTAGTTTGATTGAAGGTTTAGTGCTGGTTTCTTTTTGGTTTTTATTAAATACAAGCTTGCTGGTGCCTTGTGCTCTTTGGTCCCCACCTCTCCCACTGGTTTTTGCTGGACAATTAGCTGATGTTTTTTTTACTGTGATGTTGATGGCACACTGCAGAACTATGGTGCATAGCATAGACTTAGTGAATTGCATGATGAGTGTAATAGTGCTGCCTTTCTTGTTGGCATTACATTTACACAGGTTTTGTGTGTGTATGGCATGTGTGTATCGGCCATGGGAATCTAGGGTAGGAATACATGAAGTCTCCTGCTATCTAAGAGACACCCCTGAGGAAGGAGTGTGGATGTCTGCACAGGGGTCTCTCATCTCGTGGGTGCTTTCTGCCTCAGGGTGATTCCCAGGTAGCATGAGAGAGGTGGAGTGCATGTTCTGGATTGCTCCCGGTTTTGTGTGGGAGTGAGTGTGTGTGTATGTTCTACATCCACTGTAGTAGAATTTAGGATGGGGTCTCCCGTTCTCTGTGCCCACCTTTCCCCCCCCTCCCCCCCCCCATCCCCACGCCCGCAACGCTCTTTTCCCGCTTTTCTTTTGGTGTCTGCTATAAGATATAAAAAAAAGAGTTGCTCCTCTGCACCCCGTGTTGCGAACGACTGTCAGATGAATTCTGCTATTTCCTATTTTTTTGTGTTTGTTGTGTGTGTGATTGGGTGTGAAAGTGTGGACAATGTTGGTTTCATTGTCCTTGTTGGTCTTACATATTTCTGTGAAAAAGCCATGCTGTGGGACGTTTTTTTCACGAACAACTTTTGGATAGGATTATGTACATTTGTGAGTTTTTTGCCCATGATCAGAGTGTTGTGCAAATGTTTTTCAACCATGTACTTTGTAAAGCATAGATAATATAATTATGTCAGTAATGGACACCTTACGAATTGCATCACTTAACTGTCAAGGACTAGGGGATACACGTAAACGTAGAGATGTTTTTCATTATCTAAGACAAAAGAAGTACTCTCTATGTTGCCTGCAAGATACACATTTTGATCATAAGCTGGAAAGGTATGTACATTCAGAATGGGGTTACACATGTTTTTTTGCCTCATTTCGGTCGAATTGTAGAGGGGTTGCTGTTTTGTTTGCAAATGATTTTGAATTTAAGGTAACGAATGTAGACAAAGATGCAAATGGTAATTTCATATTGATTTCTTTTACTGCTTTTGAGAAAGACTTTCTTTTGGTGAATGTGTATGGTCCAAACAGAGATGACCCTGCATTTTATGTAACTTTAAAGGAAAAGATAAAACAGTACAATAACAATAACATCATTGCAGTGGGTGATTGGAATGTGGCATTAGATCCTGATATTGATTGTCATAACTATATTCATGACAATAATCCACAAGCGAGAAAGGAAATTGAGGGCCTAGTAGAAGAATTTGGTTTAGCAGCAGACGTTTGGAGAGAGAACAATCTGGAAAGTAGGTGTTACACATGGCGTAAACCAACGCCCCTGAAGCAAGGCCGGCTTGATTTCTTTTTGGTGTCAGATCACCTATACTGGTATTTTAAAGACGCTGATATTGTTCCGGGCTATCGCTCGGATCACTCAATGGTTACCTTAACATTAAAGTTTGGTAAAAATGAAAAGCATCATACATTTTGGAAGTTTAATTCATCCTTACTTAAAGATATACAGTACGTGGAGGAGATTAATAAAGAGATCACCAATGTGTTATTAGAATATGCAGCGGATTCTTATGATAAGGAAAATATAGATGAAATTGAAAAGGCTGATATTGAATTAAAGATTTCAGACAGGGTGTTTTTGGATTTTTTGCTAATGAAAATACGGGTTAAAACTTATTGCATATGCCTCAATGAAGAAGAAAAAGACTTTAGCAGCCGAATATAAACTTATCAGAGATATAGAGACATTAGAAAAAATTGAAAAGAAAACAGACGAAAACATTCAGCAGATTCAGGAAAAGAGCCAGGAATTAAGAGCAATCAGAGACAAAAGAATGGAAGGACTTTTATTAAGATCCAAGGCAAGATGGATTGCTGAAGGGGAAAAAATTTCAAAGTACTTTTGCAATTTAGAAAAACGGAACTATGTTAGCAAGCAAATGACAAAGTTGATAATTAGTGACGGGGAGGTAATAGAAGACCCCACAGACATAGCAAGGGAAGTGAAAGCATTCTATGAAACATTGTATAAGAAAAGAAATGTAGAAGACTGTGAAATAAGCGATCTTGTCAAAAAACTTCCTAGATTATCCCATGAGCAAAATAATTTAATGGAAGGAAATATCACTCTTGATGAAGCAACTCAGGCATTGAAAAACATGAAAAATGGTAAAAGTCCAGGCACTGATGGGTTTACTGTCGAATTCTTTAAATTCTTTTGGACACGCTTAGGACCCTTTGTTGTCAGATCTTTAAATGAAGCATACAAGCATGGTGAACTGTCTGCAACACAAAAAGGTGTTATCACTTGTATTCCCAAAGGTGATACATCAAAAGAATATATAAAGAACTGGCGACCTATCTCTCTACTTAATGTTGTATACAAAATAGGATCTTCTTCTATTGCCAACAGAATAAAACAGATACTGCCAATCCTTATCAATGAAGACCAAACTGAGTTTATCAGTAACAGATATATGGGCGATAATGTAAGATTTTTATATGATATGATTAACTATCTAAATGTTAAAAGTTGCACAGGCTTGCTACTCTGTATTGATTTTGAAAAAGCCTTTGATTCCTTAAATTGGTGTTTTATGATGAAAGTTTTGAAAGCCTATGGCTTTGGCAATAGTATTTGTCGTTGGATTGAAACATTCTATAAGGATATAAAATCAACAGTGGTTGTGAATGGACAGAGTGGGCAGTGGTTTAAAATTGAAAGAGGCTGCAGACAGGGAGACACAGTTTCACCCTATTTATTTATCCTCTGTGCAGAAATTTTAGGTACAATAAGAGAAGATAAAATAATTAAGGGAATTAAGATAAATGGTAGAGAACATAGGATTCTACAGTTTGCTGATGACACCCAACTGTTTAATATTGGTGATAGGGTTTCTTTTGAACAATCAATATTCATTCTTGACAGATTTAGTAGAGTGTCAGGTTTATTCATGAATTGTGATAAAACACAAGTTGTATGGCTGGGAAATAAAAGAAGATCTAGGAAGATATTCTGTCCTCATTTAAAAATGATATGGAACCCATCTAAATTTAAAATACTAGGGATTTGGTTTACTGATAATTTAGTTGACTGTGAAAATATCAAGTATAAAGATAAGTTAGCGGAAGTAAAAGTGATGTTTAGAATCTGGGCAAAACGAACCATCACTCCAATTGGAAGAGTTGCTGTACTAAAATCTCTTATTCTGTCAAAGTTAATCCATCTCTGGATTCTGCTACCAGATCCACCTGACCAGTTTATACAGAAGCTCCAAAAGTTATGCTTTCAGTTTGTTTGGAACGGAAAAAAAACGATAGAATTAACAGGAAAACAGCAGTTAAAACGATTAAACAAGGTGGACTTAACATTCCAGATATTAGAAAATACATTTTTGCTTTAAAAATTTTCTGGATAAGAAAAAGTAAAATAACAGAACACAAGTGGAAAAATATTGCTATAGAAACGTACCCATTTCTTGAAAACCTAGAATGCTATGGGCCAACATATACCTTAAAATATACAAGTATTAACTCGTTTTGGGCTCATGTATTTAGAGCATATATAATTTTTTGTACTCAAATCATACCACGTAACCAGTACGAGCTTCTTGAGGAGCCAATCTTCTATAATGAAAATATTAAAGTAGGAAACGCCACAGTTAAACAAGATAAAATGATAAAGGGGTATATTCTATAAAACACTTTATTAAAGAAAATAGAGAATTTGTTAAATACCAAGAATTTTTAAATGATACAAGCTTTTGTATTGACTTTATCACCTACAATGGATGGATATCTGCCATAAAACAATATGTTAAAAAAAACGGGAATTCATTTTAGATGATAAAACTATCAACATGGAGGTATGTTTTGTGCAATAAAGTGTATATTGAGCGTACATAAAGGAGCAAAAAGTACTATGAAATCCTAACATCCGATAACAATAAACCAAAATGTTGTTCCAAATGGTCAGAAAAATAAATGTATGTATCATGGGACAAAATTTTCAGCAAAATACACAGAACCAGAGATGTACAATTTAAATGGCTACAAATTGAATCGTACATAGAATAATTGCCACTAATGTGATTCTTCATGCTATGGGTGTAACAGATACTGCACAATGTTCACTTTGTCAGAAGGAACGAGACTCTATTGAACATTTTTTTATGGAACTGTGACTTTGTACGTTCATTTTGGAATGCTGTTGAACACTTGTTGAATGAAAAATGTCATAATATTCACTCTCTTAAGATGTCACGAGAACTGGTCATTTTTGGAGTTGATCAGTATCTAGAAACAAATGATATATTGGATTTTATTTTAATGTTTGGTAAACTATATATATTTAAGTGTAAAATGACTAGCAAAATCCCAAATTTGTTTGTATTTCAAAACCAACTAAAAGCTAGATATGCAATAGAAAAATTTAATGCAAGAATAAGTGGTAAATTGACAGACTTTCTCAATGCTTGGAGTGCATTTGAACCAATTGTACTCAAACGGATCAGACGTATGTATAAGAAAATCTGACAAACTTGTGAGAATATTGCAAACTCGTTAGAGTATTTTTCATTGCTATGTTTACATTGAAGAGTTTGTTTACATCTATCCATAGTTGCTGATTGTTGAATGTCTCATGGCTTTAGTGTTCCTTTGTGTGCGTATGTTGTATTATATATGTAAAATGTTTGCTAAAAAAAAGTTTTTAAAAAAAAAGTTACAACTAACCACTGATAAAACTGAAGCCATGCTTGTAGGGACCAAACACAAACTCTCTTCCACTACAACAGCTTCAATAGAATTTGGCAATGCATCAGTCCCCTTATCCACTGCTGTGAAGTATCTAGGGGTCATTATCGACAACACACTATGCAAAAATTCATCACCCAGACCTGCCAGTCTTGCTACTATCAATTACGGCGTATTACTATAAGTGCAATTCGAAAGTACCTGTCCACAGACGCAACATCCAAACTCATGGCATCTCTCATTCTTTCACGTCTTGACTATTGCAATTCTCTTTTGGCTGGTCTGCCAGCATCATCTATCCAATCCCTTCAACGTATTCAAAACTCTGCAGCTCGACTAGTTTTCAGAAAGAAAAAATCTGAGCACATTACCCCTCTCTTGCGATCTCTCCACTGGCTGCCTGTGCCACAAAGAATAAACTATAAGATCTGTACCTTCTGTTACAAATGTCTCCACAAAACAGCACCCTCCTACCTCTGTGAATGTCTTGACCTGTACACTCCTTCTCGTTCCCTTCGCTCTGCTGCAGATTCCTTGTGCTTTCAAATACCTAGATTCAGCCAGTCCACCATGGGCCATCGCTCTTTCTCAATTTCTGGTCCATTGATTTGGAATGGCCTCCCTATCTCTCTTCGCCAAAGGCCTTCTTGTGACACTTTTAAATCCGGCCTCAAGACATATTTGTTTCAAACCTAAGATTTTCCTCTACTGTTTCATTTCATAGCTATCCCTGCTTTTCAACAGCCAAAAACTCCATCACCCTGCCAAAGTGTATAACCTCTGTGTGTGTGTGTGTGTGTGTGTGTGTGCGCGCATTTGGACTTGTTAGAACTATTACCTGCTATTGGTTGTATGACTGTGTAAGAATAAGTTAAGTGCAAGCGCTTTGATTTGTCTGTGCAAGATACGGCGCTATACAAATTCCATTTATTATTATTATTATTATTAATTTTAACAAAGGATATCTTTTTTCCCCTTCAAGATGGAGAGCTGATTTTTTGTAGGTATTATTAGTATTATAGACATTGTATATGGAAATCTGTGTGGGTGTGATTGTAGTGCTTTCCACAATAGGTCCTTTCCAAATAAGGCTTCCATACAGTTAAAATGGCGGAAAAATGTTCCACCATCTTTAGACACCCATAACTTTTGAAAAAATAGAGATAGAGATAATTTTTTTTGGTTGTGTTTGTTTTAAAAAGTTCTTTTCAAAAATACCATTTTTATGTACACAAATGCTATATAAAATTTTGGCTGCCACTACCTAATATTGTAATAAAATGATGGATTGAGATCCAAATGAACAAATGAATGAAGACTTGAAAATTGATGACCCCTGACAAAGCTTGGTCTTCTGTCATTCCAAGGTGTCTTTGTTTCATCGTTCCACATGATGATTACCACCACAGGTCTTCCCATGACCCCTTCCACTTTCTGATTTTGCTAACTTAACCTCTTCACTGACGAGTGCAAGTGCAGCCTATATGAGGGGAATAAAATTCTCGTGAACCACTTGCTGTGTTCATGTCCCTGTTACTCAGAAATTATTAAATGAATGATCCTGATATTGTGACCAATGACAGTAGATATATATAACTATATATATCGTACTTGCAGATTGCTTACAAGCTACAGCAAGCTCAAAGTAGGTAGCATGATATTTCACTACTGAAATATATATTTTAAAATGTTAAAAATAGATGAAAATACACTTTCTTCATCACCACTGCCATTCTGAGTACCATCACACATAAGTCGAGGTAAAATCTCAGTCTTTGAAAATTTAAAAAAAAAAAAATCAGCACTATCTTCTGAATCATACAGAATCGTTTTCATCACTGTCAGGATTATCCAACATTTTATTTGCCACTTCTTCAGCTGTGTAAAGTCATTGATTCATTCAATGAGAAGAGTCGGCCATTTTGAACAGAAACAGTCCGAGCAGTCATGCAAAGTAACACAAAATATGAGCTGTAAAATTATCGTTTTTGCCATGTCTTAGGAGCTGGATCAGTGGATGTTGCCGAGAAACAGAAGAGTGATCTCCACTAATTTTGGAGTTCTTTCCCTGTAACTGGAGTCGAGGAAGCTGGCTTGTTTACTTCAGATCGAAACCCCAGAAATTTCCGGGTTGTCGGGGTATAGAGTGCACATTTAGTCACAGCCTAGTGGTTAGAACATTCCGCTCGCAATCTGATGACCTGGGTTCGATTCCCGTTCAATGGGATATTTTCCCCTGAAGTTAACATCAGTGCCGACTCCACTCTCCCCAAAGGTCCTTCGGATGAGACTATAAACCGAGGCCCTATGTGCAAACACACGCAGAACATCTTGCGCACCCGTTAAATCCTGTTCCGCTTTTCATAAGAGTAGGCCATTGTGTGCCGGTGGGAACAGATGACAAAATTTACCAAACTGCATACACACTGGGACTGGATGTAAAAAAGCACATGAGTGCTTATTCTATGAAAGAATAACAAACAAAAAAAATAAATAAACAGAAAATGTGCAGGATGGGGCAGTCAAGTGGTTAAGTTAAATAAACTGCAAAATTTTAAAATCCTTAAAATAAATTTTTGGCCTACAACTGTACAAAGTACGTTTGTTTTCTTGTACATGTTTGTAATAGAGCTTTAAAACTGAAGTATATATACTGGTTAACTACTATAGATCAGACTAAAAATTTGTTCATGTCAAGGAAAGGCACTTCATTAATGTGTATGTGGGGAAACTTAGGAAAGATTTTTTTCATATGTATGTTCTAAATAAATGAAAAACAAAATCAATATGATTATGAGCATACACATACATCATTTTAAAGTTAACCTAACATTTGTAATGCCTTTTTTTGGGTTCTACACCAGTAATTTAGTAGGCACTACTTAAGGCATATCATTCTCATGAGGCATTGGATTATGAGTCACTCACTCAAAAGTGTCTACTCACTCTTGAGAAGTGAAATAGCCTCAGGTCACTGCCTCTCATTGGGTTCTCAAATTGTTTCAAATTCGGAAGTCAATAGGCCAGTGTAAACTTTTGAGAAGTAAAATAGTTCAATCATGAATCAATGATTACAATAATACCTGACCTGTGATCTGAGGACAAGTGATATTAAACAATTATTTATTATTAATATTATTAGGCTGCTAGTTCTTCAAGTGTGTCCATATCAATCATTTTCATTTTTTGACCTTGAATTTGACTCCATTCCTCTTGAACTTTGAAGGCTAAATTTAATTTATGTTAATTGTAAGGCCTTTGGTTGAGACAAAAAACTTATTGGACTTGGAATCACAGAAATATAGAGCTCTGTAAGCCTGTCCATTCTGTTGTGATAAATCATTTGTTGTTAAAATATAATATAATATAGCATCATCATGAATACAAAACTGCATAGAAAAGGGGGGAAAATCACCCATCCCCTTTCTTCCCAGTTTGAAACCCACTTAAGGTGGGACATGGGTGTTGAAACTGATGAAATTTTGTTCACAAGCTCATGTTAGAATTTGTACAATATTTTGAAAGGGCATCACTTGTAAATGCTAAAAATCTATAATTAACACATTTTTATGCACTGCAGCCATGGAAACAATCCAAAATGGCTGCCAAAACTGTTTCAAACTCCTAAGCTTTTTTATTTTATATTTTAATTTTTTATATATAACAGGAGCAAGAAACCTGTTTCTTCAGACATGTTTTACAAAATTTCTTTAAATTCACACAGGGAAATCTTCATATTTGCATCTACTGATCTAGCAATTTTTTTATTCTATGTCTAACCTTAAAAATGATAGCCTCGGATGTCTCAGATGGACATAGCATAAAATTTAACTTAGATTTAAAAAAAAAAGAGCACAGAAGCCTTAGCCCTGGACTGGACTCAGGCAGAACCCTCTCCTCTAGTTACTACTTACTACTACTAGTAAAGTCTTGTTACTTATTTTATAGGGATTGAACCATGATCTATTGGTATAACACTCACAGCATCAGTCATTAGTGTAGTGTTACTGTTAGTGTTAACACTGCTCACTTTGCCATGTTGGCAAGTGACTGTAAATGTAGTTAATTTTTTTTTTTTTTAATGAGTTAAGAGTAATGGAAGTCTGAAAAGTTATAAACAGAAAGTTAATTAGAAAAATAATGACAGTCATTATATTCATGTTTTTATTTCTTTATTATGTGTATTACTGATTCAGTGTCGCCGTCACTGGGGTCATCAACAATGTCAGGGCAGAATCCTCCCCATGTCAAAGCTGCCTCTGAAGGTAAGTGTAATTTATTCTTGTGTACTTGAATTTATGCTAAGCCTCTCTCTTTACTTACATTGTTCCTAATTGTTGTGATAAATGTGTGTATAAATTAATGTGTGTGTATGTGTGTATGAATGTGCACATAACTCTGTGCGTGTGTGTGTGTGTGTGCAGTGCACACATAGGTTATATATAAGCTAAAGCACAGCAGCATTTGATCAAGATGAGTTTACCCGCTTCTATCGCATTTTTTATCGAAGGAGAAGGAATATGTTCTTTTCAAAGTATTTTACTTTTGCCAACCATGGCTTAAATAATCATAAACTCGTGTTTAAAACACGAAATTGCTTGTTTTTGTCAGGTTCTCTGTATTTTGTCTTGTTAGCTGTGGGTATGTTTAACGATCGTTTCATTTGATGACCGCTTATTCTTACTCGGAAAGAAATAAAAAGCCATCTACTGTAATTTGTGGAAATGATGGTTATGTGCCAAAAATAAATTTTGCACAAAATATTAAATAGATCCAGTTTTTGTTGTGTGGCGTTACAGTTAGGACATGAAACGAAAATAGTATGGTTTCTTGTACGGATTGTAACATTCTTGTTGAAGTTTTACTTTCTCTTTCTTTTATAGATCTTTGTTATACGTGTTTTATTTCGAACAATTAGTGACAGAAGTGTTTATTTTCAGTGTTTGAATGTATTTTATGGGAATATTTTCATTGGTCTTCAAAATTGTGTATTAACCATGTTGGTTGTGACATGAAACCAAGATAGCGTGGTTTCGTGTCTCGACCGTTAGATCTAGAAGTATACGCAAAATTAGTCTCGCATTTTCGTTATTCAGTCATTGATTCCAAATACGAATGTTCTGGTTATGTTGTTGAAAATATAAACCTGCAGCAATTCTGTTCTGTCGTTATCTTGCACATTGAAATTGGCCGTAAAACATTTAGCTCGTGTTAGTTGTGACAGGAAACGGATTTATTATGGTTTCGTGTTACGACTCTGATCTACTGTGCTAAATTGTCCCCTTTTCCTTTGATACAGATCTAGTGTTGATTTCGGAGAAGTGATTGATCTACACGATCGTTGTTAATCGTAATGAGTCAACCGTAAATGCACGCTAAACGTCATCACAGTGACGTTAATGTTTGCTACAAACTGCACCGAGCTTGGCGTTTCTGGTCACGACCAAAATATGTCACTCGTTTTCTACCACTTATTTTCCGTAGGCTTCAAATGTAATCAAACAATGACGGTCTTCCGATTAAATCATGTTCATTTGAGAGATAGGGTACAATGCTGGAAGTCCTAAGCTTCACATTTTTCAAACTCATGAAACTTTACAAGTCCATGATCAGTTATGATGAAAACCACATCATGAAGATGGGCTTTTTTGTTTTTGTTTTTCATTCGTTTCCTTTTTCCTTGTCAACATTTGGAACTGATTCATCTTTAAATGTGCAAGACAAGCGTTGATAACAAAACAACATACAACTGACACACATTGACACAAAAAGCAACAACACTACAGTTGAAATTGGTTATAACAAGAAGCCATGAACGCCTTTTTCGAAAAAAAAAATCAACATTTATTGATCAAAATAAGCAATTCACATGCTTAAAATTTTTCATTGTGGTGTGTACACACACACACACACACACACACACACACACACACACACACACACACACACACATTTAATTACATACATGTATTTGCTCTCTCTCTCTCTCTCTCTCTCTCTCTCTCTCTCTCTCTCTCTCTCTCTCTCTCTCTCTCTCTCTCACACACACACACACACACACACACACACACACACACACACACACACACACACACACACACACACACACACACTTAGGTGTTATAAAGGAGAAGTCAAATGAGGGGGGTACAGTTACAAAGAAGAGCAGTGTCTAAGAAAAGCAGATCTTATATAGGTGGGAGTCTTATGATAGAGAATAAAGGGGGAGGGGGAGGGGGGCAGGGTGCCGACTATACATATGGATGCATGTGATTATGACATTAATATTTTTTTTAAACTGTTACAATATAAAGCAAATCATATGGGTGTGTGTGGGGTGTGTGTGTGTGTGTGTGGTGTGTGTGTGTGGGTGTGCAAGCGTGCGTGAGAGAAGAGAACTTAATAGTCCTAAATCAGTTTGAAATTATGTTAGATCATGTTAGATGTGGGACAAAAAAGCAGCTGCATGTGTGGAAAAAAAAGCACCGGCAAATGCTGAGAGTGCTGGAAGGATTCTATTTGCCCATAACATAAAATAATTCACTTCTTCTTCTTCTTCTTCTTCTTCTTTTTTTGTCATGTTTCTCCCAGGGGAGGGTTGACATTGATGAGCCTTCTCCATCTCTGTTTTGAGCTTCCTCCTTGTTTATGCCCCTTTCTCTAAGATCATCTGCAATACAGGCAGCCCAGGTTTTGCTAGGTCTTCCTGTAATGGGGCGCAAACTGACTCCAGTCACATGAAATAGATAGGTTGAATAAAGGGAAACAATCTCACAAAGGCGCATGTTCTCTCCACTCTACAGTCACACTCAAGATTTTAATCATATACTCTCATTTATTCTATTACTACATCAATCTGTCACACAAATATTTTTTTTCCAATAATCAAAAGAAACAGAAGTTAATTGTATATTCAATATGTACAATTCATTCAACCCAAAACAGTTTTCAGTTTACTTCATCCAGGTCAATGCAACATTATATTTTAGTTCACTAGGGAACTTTAGTTTCCCAAAAGTCCATCAACTTCCTGCCTCTCTAGCACAATGAAGTTTAGTTAATACAATTCAAGTGATTCCACAAAGTTCTTGTAGACAAGACAGTTTTTAAGCTCTCTGGCTCAGATAAACACATATATCTTTCCTTGTCCAATTCTGGCTCTATGTACAGAACATCCAACAACACAGTCTTGGCTGTAATTTAGCTACACACATTAAAAAAAAAAAAAATGACGACCTTTCCTTGAAGGAAGTCTTTTTCACTGCTGACGTCTGCTCCAGCCCCGGCCTCCAACACGGCCACACCTTTATCCCTCAGGTCGGGTGGGGTTGTCTAAGGGACTGGACAGGACTGGGTCAGCTACTGGGATTCTCCCCAAGTGGGTCAGTACAGGGGCAAAATTTAAAGCCTACACAGATAGCAGAAAAGAACCCCCACTATTAGTACCCAGTATTAATAGATATATATATTTTTTATTCCTTACCTTTTTTTTCTTGAGTTTAGTTGTTCCAAGAACACTGAACCCACCACACTCACAAACCTATACAGAAGTCCATGCACTGCACTACTTTCCTAAATTAAAGCAAAAGAGTTTTTTTTTTTTTTATAATAAAAGCAATCTTTTATCAACATACCACTTCATCTAGGTGAAGTGACTAGATGTCACAACCAAAGGCCAGCTCAGACAGCTACAACCTTCCCTGACCAGGACAGAAGATGAAATGTCAACTCTATGCCAGAAACATTTCACTACAGCTATCATTGACACTTACTCACTATAGCAAAGAAAAAAAATCCAACCTATCCACATTTGCAAAACAATACCAAAGGAACAGACACAGGTCTGTTACATTTACTTCCCTTTGGTCTCTTTCCATCCACTACGAAGTTCATTGCTCTTTTTATGATGTGGTGGTCTGCTTTCCATTGAACGTGCCCAAACCAGTGCAGTCTATTGGTACTAGCTACAGACTTCAGATCATCAACTTTGCACATTCTCCAATTTTTTTCATTTGTGATCCTGTCTTCCCATTTAATCTTTGTCATGTAGTGTAGCATTCAGTTTTCACAGCTCTTCAACAAACGTTCAATGGTTTTTGTGAAAACCCACGTCTCCGAACCATACAGGAGAACAGGTCTGATGCAGGTCTTATATATCAGACAGCGTCTCTCCAGTGGGATTTTCTGATTTCCGAGCAGACTTGCCAATTCTTTCCATTTCTTCCAAGCACTCGCAATCCTGGTTCTGACAGCTAACTCAGATTTTGCTTCGCAGCTCATCATCTCTCCCAGGTAGCAGAATTCATCTACCACTTCTATCTTCCTTTTGTTCAAATTCTAGCTCATCCTTTCTTGCATCGGTATTGTCTTCACCCTTCTTATTCATACATCTGGGGCAGACAAATACTCCGTCCACCTTCTTCAGACTTTTGAGCTTTGAGCATCTTTTGTGACACCAATATTGACATTTGGAGCATTTGATCGAATTGTTCCCTACACCTTTGTAGCAGACACCACACGGGTATTTGCCTTGCTCTCTATGTGTTCTACGGTCTTTTCCAACTGTCATTCAATTCAATTGCCTGTAAAACAAGAAATGAAGAAGAAATAACCTTAGATTATTCTGTTATTTAAAGTGTTGTAAAGCAAAAAATACAAAACAACAATAACACAGCAAAGGTGATGATTTGAGATCAATTTACGATCCTAAAATTTGATCGACAATTAATTTTTGGTTTTTACTATAAAAAAAAGAAGAAAAGAATAATTTTTAAAAAATGATTTCATTGTTTTTTGTCGTTTAAAAAGAAAGCATTTTGTACTTGATGTAAAAGCACTATGTGCTCATGAGCCAATATTTTATCATTAATTATGAATGATGCGCTAGGTCAGATGAGAGAAACTGGACTTGGTTGTCTTGATTGATATAATATCACTCTGGCATGATTAATCAATGTAGATAATGTTTATTGATATAATATCATGTCACTCTATAACACTCTAGCATGATAAATCCATGTAGATAATGTTTATTGATATAATATCATGTCTCTGTAAGTCTAACATAATAAATCAATGTAAATAAAGTTAAAAGAATGCAGTGTTTCTAATTTTAGATGGTGTGTTTTTAAGTTTGTTCTTAAATTGCTACACTTTCATGATTTGTGCTTTTGAGGGGTGTGGTTTCCATGTCACAACCAAACGGTCTCCATGTCACAACTGTAAAATATCTCTATAAATCAGTATGAATAATGTTACAAGAATGCATTGTTTCCAATTTAAGTTGGTGTGTTTTGTTTAAATTTATGTTTAAATTGCTACAATTTCATGATTTGTGATATTGAGGGGTGTGGTTTCCATGCCACAACCAAACAGTTTCCATGTCACAACCGCAACATATTACTTTTATAACGCATTAATTTGAAATAGCTTCCATTTTTGTGTAAAGAAATTGTTGTTTTATTGATATGTTTCTGTGGATAAAGTTCAGGCTAATTTGTGGTGCTTCCTGTAGTCACTAGCAAAAAATCCAAACCAACTTTAAATCTGGGCGTACAAAACTGTCTTAGAGTGTCATTAAAAATATAGCCAAAAATATGCTTTGTCAGTGATTGTCATACTTCCAAATGTTAGATTTGTTTTATGAATGAAAACAACAGCATTTTGGAGTGTTTTTTGTTTGATATTCTGAGTAAAAAGATTTCTTTATGCTACTTTTGGTTTCCACGTCACAACCGCAACACGGCTAAAAATAGAACTTTAATTCATCAAATACAAGGAAACCAATTAATATTTCATAGTTTTTTTTTAAAAGAATGTAGATTATGATAGAGTACTCTAAAATATGAGAAAAAGGCACAAACTTCCAGTGACATTTATTTTTCAAGGTCTATGTCACATAAACCTCACATGTTTCTGAGAATAACCCATATACAAATGCATTGAACATGTTATAGAACACTTTCAATTTAAAAAGACAATGCAGAGATCTTGTTCATGAAAAATCACCAGAACAACATTTCCATGATCTACACCAGCACAGAGCAGGATTTAGCAGTGGAACTTCGTCTAAGATTAAGTTACACCAGCACAGTGTGATTCACCAGTGACTGTCTTTCCCACCCTCACCAGACCTGTCCTACCTGCGGATGGAAGAGGACCTGACATGCCCAGTGTGTCTGGAGTTGTACGCAGACCCGCTCATGCTGCCCTGTTCTCACAGTGTATGCAAGAAGTGTCTGGCTGATATCATCAAGTCTCGGGCCAAGACCGGCAAAGATGGTAAATTAAACTTAAGTCCCTATTTTTTTAATGTGTTTTATTTGAAACAAGTTCTTCCACTCACCCCCTACCCCCCCAAATAAAAATAAGGGCCCCACTTTCCCTGAAAAAACAAAAGAAACTTGTATAGAATCTCAGGTGCAGTAATTTTTTTTTCATCTCTGGGGGGGAAGCTTATAATAATTTGTCATTTTCAAGACTCCCCATGTCTGTACTTGTGAAGTAAGTTTGCTGCACATCTGTAATCTAAATAAATTCTTATCAGATCAATAACTAGCCTGTTGTATCACAGGTATGGAGTGTCCCTCTTGCCGCAACCAACACAGTATGTCAGAAGACCGCGTCGACAAACTGCCCCGGAATTTGGCGCTGGAAAATATCGTCTTCCGCTTTCAAGAACTGCAAAGTACAACCATCTCTAAGAGCAAGAGCCTTGACCTTTCAGCGACCCCACCAACCAGCCTTGACCTTTCCAGCCTGGAGCTGCCAGTGTTTGAGGAAGAATCGACGGAAGAGTTTCTCTGTGGCATGTGCGAGGAGACAAAAGAGAGTGCCGCCTGGTTCTGTCACCAGTGCTCAGTGCTGTATTGTCAGAAATGCCTGGAGAGCTACCACCCAAAGCGAGGATCCCTCCAGCATCATCGGCTGTCAAGGCCAACGAAAAGCGATTGTGAGGTGAAGGAGGAGGCCATGAAGTGTGCAGACCATGCGGAAGAGTCCACAAGCATTTACTGCGGGGGGTGTCAGGTGTTGGTGTGTCACCTGTGTGTGTGTGAGGGCACAGGGCGCCATGCTGGTCATAAGATTCTGGATCTAGACACTGCTTGGGTGCAGGTGAAGGTGAGGAGTGTATGTGTTTTGTGTGTGTGTGTGTAGGAGAGTTGAGTTTGTATATAGGGGAGGGGGGGGGAGGGGAGAGTGTGTGTGACTCTGGGTGTGTGTATGTGTTGATGCCTGTGTTTTGTGAATGTGTGTGGGTTAAAATTATCTCTCTCTCTTTTTTGAGGGGGAGAAACAGCAGGATTGGATTGGTTTTTTTTGGGGGGGGTAGTAGGAATATTTTTTTGTATTATGGAAACATTTACCTGTCTTGCCTCTCTGCCTATGTCTGTTCATGTCTCAGTGGGTGAAAGCAATGTTGTTGTTGTTGTTGTGCGTTCCCCAGCTTTACACCCTGGGGGTCACCCAGAACAAGCACTCTGCCTCACTCATCCCACCTGGGAATCTCTGTGAGATAGGAAGTACACACTGGATGAGAAGTTTGCATGTATGACTCTTTTTCAAGCACCTCGCCATATAGGCAGCCATACTCCGACTTCAGAAGATTTTTTTTCTCCTTTAACAAAGGAGAGTGCGGGTTATTTTGTTAAGAGCTTGTCATGGCTGAAGGCAATCTCAACACAACATTTTGCAACATAACAACGTTTTAATGTAGGCCTTGGCAATTAACTGACATCAATAATAACTGACACAGCTTTTGGCCTGGGGGGCCTGGTGAAAGCAATCATCAGTAACAAACCTCTAACAATCATACATTATTATTACAATCTGTAATGACCATGTGTTGACAGGAATCTTTAGGGGCCTACAAAGATCGACTGGAATCCATGATCACCGTCACAGAAGACAGAAGGCTGACTACAGAGCAAATGATCCAGGAAGCTGAGGTTGGTTCACCATATTTTTAGTTACAAGTAATGTACATTTGTGCTCTGTGGTGATATGTATATTGTTTTTTATATCACTTTTGTGTTTGAAAGTTTCCTTTTGTTGTTAGTGTTAAGCTCTGTATATCTTGTGGAAGTTGTTAGAGAATATTGATTTGTATATAGTTGCATAGTTTTAATCTGAGGCTTAACTTTTGATGAGGTGACAACCCTGATATGGTCTCTGTGATTGTCAGGACTATAAATGTGATTGGATTGGTTGGGAGAAATCAGTTCTCAAGATCTCCCTTCAGCATTGAAATGTTTGTGACTAAAAATTCAAACAGTAGAATCCGTTGAGAAGTTCATGTATCTCAAGCATTTTTTCAGATTACGTTTCTTAGCTGAGTTTCAAGGTTTACTAGTGGCAAGGGTTTTTGCGTATGCAACCGTTTTTTCCCCCCACCGTTAATTAAGGTATTGAACCTACCTTTATAATAACCAATTCGCAGCTGCAGCAGTAGCATTACCTTCAGGTGCAGTGTAGGTGGTAGTGGTTTGTTAACTCTCCTGCTACCGTCGGCGGGTTGACCCGCCTGATTACTACTTGATCCGCGAAGCCGCGGGTGGGTTTGCCTGCCGGATACCTGGGGACACCCTGTGTCTCCCTTTGTGCTATTTATATACCATGGTCTCACACCTTTCATCACTTTAGACATGCACAGTGAGCTCCCAGATAGTGTAGCTGCCACCATTTGCAATATTCACTTCAGTTGATCGATTTTTGTGCTGATTTAAAAAATTTTACGGTGATGTCATCGAGTGACGATTTTTGGAGGGAGCTGCATCAAGATGGCGACCACTACAACAAACTTTTTGGAGGATTTTCTGTGAAAATGATGGCAGAATCTGAACTTATGTGGACTGAAATGGACTTAGAAGCTGCACAGAGGATTCAAGAGTTGCAGAGTGGGATCGATGAGCTGTGTTTATTGGTGATTTGAGTGATGAAGATGACTATGACAGTGGTGTAAACAACGATCCTGCTGAGGGGGGTATATGACTGTGACTGGCTTAAAATGAAAGAATTTCATGAAAATAGTGGCTCCAGAAACTTGCAAAATGATGCTAGTGACTCGTAGGTATGATTGTTTTTTCCTCAGTTTTTCACTGATGAAGTGCGGAAAAAAAATGGAAATAACCGTGGCCTGATTTCAATGGCTGTTTGTTCGTCAGCCTGTATGCTTGTTTTTGAGTGTGTTTGCATGTTATTCTAATATTTGAACATTTTCATTTATTTTGCATGCTTGCATGTTTTATTTTATTTTACTTCATCTTTACGATTTTTTACTTCTTGAAATAGTCATATTTTTAAAATTATTGCATAACCGCAGTAGCCAACAACAAGTGCAACATCATCGCCATCAGCATTCCACAACAACAAGTCTCACAAGAGTCATATGAAGAAATATGGTTTTTTTTATTCAAAACTACACAAGCACAGAAAGTTTCATGCAGATCTGTCTTTATTTCGATTTTTTAATGATGTTTTAAAGTCAGTTGGTGTGAAACTGAAGGAAACTGCAGAAAATACTTGGTTTACAATAGTAAGAGAAATGGAACATGGTAGTAGAAGAGTTGATACAATTATTATTATTGTTTGTGGTTATTATTGTTTTAGCCATTATCATCATCATCATCCTATGGTTGTTATCAAGATCCTCGATATGCCTTGCCTTTCAGAGCGCGCACAGCAGCACGCGAGAGAAGCTGGTGCTGCAGTATGACCGCATGCTTCGCGACATCACCACCATCATCACCGCCCACAAAGCGGCAGCCTTGAAGTACTTGGACTCTGTCCACAGCACACGGCTGACGGCCTGCAACACGCACGCAGCAGTCATTGCCAGCCAGTCGCAGCAGCTGAACAGTCTGATGCTGCGCTGCAAGGACCTGCTGCAAGAGGACAGGCGCCGTCACGTGCTGCAGTGCTCCGGAGAAACCCCACCTCTGGGAGCCCAGGTTCAGGAATTGGAGACACAGTGAGTGCTGGCTGTTTGTGTGTGTGTGGGGTGGGGGGATGATAGTAGTGGGGGTGGGGTGGTGGTGGTGGTTGTGATGGTGGGGGAGGGGGGGATGGGTGGTGAGAGGTGGTTGTCGCTGATGATGGTGGATGATCAGTCCATTATGAGTGTTGTCTTTGATTTATCATCTGTTCATTGTTAGTGATATGAGAGTGTGTGTGTGTTTGTGTTTGATATTTTGATGGCTTTGCACATCTAGTGATATCAGACGTGTGTATGTGTGTGTGTGTGTGTGTGAGATGGAGTGGGTTTTTTTTTGGTTTTTTTTTGGGTGGGGGGGGGGGGGAGTGGATAATACTAGGGTGTGGCTGATGAATTTTTTTCTTTCCTATTTTGACAGACACACAGAGTTGGCCTCAAGTCACAAACACCTATGTGGAGACAGAGAGGCCCTGTCAAAGATGCGATGTTTTGTCACTGAATTCAGATCCTCTGCTTTTGATCTTCTGCGCAAAGTGGCAGGTATGGAAAGAAGATAGTCAGATGTATGTATGTGAGCGTCTTTTAGCTTTTATTTGTTGCCCTGTTTGATTGTTTCTTTGCCTGTGTCTGTCTCTGTTTCTCTGTCACTCTCTCTCTCCACCCATCTCTTTCTCTCTCTTTTACACACCTGTGCCCACAAACACACAGATATCAAGTTTACACAAACACACACACATACACACACATTCCATTTTGATTTTCCTTGATATAAGAGAATAAAATTACACCCCCCCCCCCCCCCCCCTCACACACACACACTATATATATACACACTTCAAAACGGGGACCTTATGCAAGGGCAAGTAATAACAATAGGGAGAGTCTGCATTCCTGGCAACTGAATACTATAAAATACTTTAATTGTTGTTTATTTCTAAGGCCTTTTACAATTAAAAAAAAAAGGCTTCTTTTACAGTGTATATAGCAGTTTTTAATTGGCTATTTTCAGGGGAGGCTACAGAGAAGTGTGTTGCCATTACACCAATCATTCGATCCATGATGGTCACCTCCCCTGGCAAAAGCGACACTTCATCAAGCGTGGAGTCTCAGAGTCCATCTCCGTCTCCTCGAGCGGGGAATCGAACCCTGATCTCCTGGGGCTTCAACTCCACGACGTTTAATGCTGAGGGGGTGACCCAGTCGTCGCAGTGGACGGTGACGGTGGAGAAGAACACCAGCAAGATCGGGAACGTCAACGCTGGGTACCTGTTTGGTGTGGGCGTTGCCTGTGACACCCTGAACTCTAAGGATCAGGTCAGTGTGCCACTTTTCATCTAAAACACGAGTCACGTGTAATTGCCTGTGCCATGCTTTGAATTTCACTGACAGATGTTAGAAAGGCAAAGGGATTCTGTCCAGGAATGGGAGACCTGTGGGGTAATAAAAAAAAAAAAAAAAGGTAAAGGAGTCCCATAACCTATAAGGTCGTAGGGGAGCGAGGCGTCAGAGACCTCACTTCTCTAGGGCCAGCGTATTGAGGGCGGCGCCCATCTCCTCTCCCTCGCTGCTTTACCTTCCCTGACCCTAAAGAGGGCAGGTACCCATTTACAGCTGGGTGAACTGGGGGAACTGTACTGAAGCCAAGGCGCGCTCACAAACGGTCACCCATCCAACTGGTAACCACGCTCGACGCTGCTTAACTTGGCTGGGGGAAAGCGAGTGCTCCGACCACTGAGCTATCCCGTCCCTGGTAAAGGAGTCCCATAACCTATAAGGTCGTAGGGGAGCGAGGCGTCAGAGACCTCACTTCTCTAGGGCCAGCATATTGAGGGCGGCGCCCATCTCCTCTCCCTCGCTGCTTTACCTTCCCTGACCCTAAAGAGGGCAGGTACCCATTTACAGCTGGGTGAAATGGGGGAACTGTACTGAAGCCAAGGCGCGCAAACGGTCACCCATCCAACTGGTAACCACGCTCGACGCTGCTTAACTTGGCTGGGGGAAAGCGAGTGCTCCGACCACTGAGCTATCCCGTCCCCTTTGGGGTAATAGTCGCCTATAAAACGCTGACGTTTGGATTATGATTGGATTCACACTGCACAAAAGCATGCCACTGAATGTACTGAAAACTTCTGATGTAAAAGCAGAGAAAGCTGTCATGATGGTGGTGGTTTATCCTGTTATCGAGTGCTTTCAGGCACACAGAAGCATGATAGTGTAAGTCATCCCTTGGCTGTAAAAGAGTTTAAGTCATTTTACTGTCCACCCCTCCCTCCCACTTAAACCCCCTACCCTTATTTTCTTCATCCTGTCCTTGTCTGCAGTCATGTTAGTTCTATCCTCAGTCCTCACTTTCTGACATTCTGCCCCTCTCCCTCTCTCTTTCTCTCTCCAGGTGGGACTGACGGCCACCTCAGCAGGTGTGGTATGCTCCAATGGATGTCTGGCCTTTTGTCGTGATGGCAAGATGGAGTCTCTTCTGTCCCTGGACCAGCTGCCAGTAACCGTCACTCTGTGCGTCACCGTGGGGGGAGACAGCGGGGTGATCTTCTCCTACATGCTGACGGTGCCGGGGTGGAACCGCTGCTTGTTGGGCAAGGCGGTGTTGCCAGAGGCAGGGTTCAGATCCAGGCTGTTGCCCGTCTTCACTGTCAGTCAGCGAGTCAAGATGCAGTTTTTGTCGTCGTCATCTGCAGCAGCCATGCCGTAAAACCTGGCTGATTTCAGAAGAGGATCGACGCTGTGGCGTGGTCATGCACACTTCATCCAGAAAAGTGAGAGGTTGGTGATTCTGTTCCTGTGTAATGCTAGACTCTCCCCTGCCCCTTCCCTTCTCTTGACCAAGGCTGGTAGAATTGGTCCCTAATCTTTCAGATGGGATAGTTAAACTGAGGTTCTGTGTTCAACACACATTTAGCACCTGTAAAAGAACCTACCGCTACACGATTTGTCCCAGGCTTTGTTATGTAAGAAAAAGCCACTTTAAGATGGATTCAAGTGCATGTGAAGAAAGGTAAAATGATTTTTTAAAACGGTGGGTTGGTGAAGCACATGTGGTAATGTGCTCTCTATGGGTAGAGCAACCTGAATGTCACAAAGTGAAGTGTGTGGTGACATGGAGAGGGACACATTATACTAACCACTGAAGACCAGTGCTCCTGGCTTATTTTTTCCTTACCCCCCCTCTGTCCTTACTTTTGTGTTTGTTTTTGTTTCTTTTGTCTTTTCATTTGCTGTGATCATACTCAGCCTGATCTCCTGTTAGCCATGGAAAAAATGTCATATTTTGAATTATTGTATTGGTATTTTGTAAAAGATTTATTTGTGAAGAAAACTGAAAACTGACTTTGCACAAATCGGTTGTTCTGTTGAGATGCAACTTACTTGTTAACCCACTTTGTTGCAATGAGATTTTTTTCCCCAACCTATTTATGCAGACGAGCTTTTAGATGCAGAAGTAACCATAATGGATGCAAACTGGAGCCATGATTTGCAGACCTTATTTCCTTTTGGCAGCCTTCAGTGTCCTCAGTCCAAGATGTGGTGGTTGTAGGTTGACTGATATATAGGTGAATGTGGGATGTTCCTGTTTTTGAGTCTTTGTAGATGTGGCTGTTGTAGGCTGACTGATATATAGGTGAATGTCGGATGTCTCCGTTTTTGAATCAGTAATGTGGTCTCTGTGAAGATAGCAGCGATGTTTTGATATGTTCTTGTGGTGAGACTTTTTAAAAAATGTGCAGGAAAAAAATCACAACTACACACACAAAAATGTTTTACATTTTTATCGATTTTTTGTTGAAGTTTTTCGGAAAGAAGAAAAAGATCTTCAAGAAGAGGTGATATATATGTACAGCTAGCTGAAATTCAAATGTGATGTTTTAATTTTACATTTCATTTTTTCAATGGGAAGTTCAAGAATTTACAGCTGAAATTGTTACCTTTTATAATATCTTTTCTAAAAAAGGGTGAATTTACAGCAAACATTAAAATGTCACACTT
Organism: Rapana venosa; assembly: GCA_028751875.1. Taxonomy (NCBI): domain Eukaryota; kingdom Metazoa; phylum Mollusca; class Gastropoda; order Neogastropoda; family Muricidae; genus Rapana; species Rapana venosa. The sequence goes on along the minus strand of CM054149.1, from coordinate 44,631,956 downwards.
TTACTTACTTTTTTTCAAACAAATCTTTCACCAAAAAAAAAGAGAAGGAAAATGATCTGTGCCTGAAAGGTGAATGTGATGCTTTTAATTATGTTTTTATCTTTTAAAAAAACAAAAACAAGTTAATTTTATTCTGAAATTCGAAAGTGATGCTTTGTGTTGTTCCAGAAGCATCTTGGGAGTTGCTATGTTGGGGGTTGTTTCTGAGACTTAGAATCAGTCTTGGAATCAACGGTAGACTGTAAGAGGTGTATGAAATCAGATGATATTGTAATGATATTGCAGTGCAGATGATCAACATTGGTCTGTGTTGAGTACTTTTCTTTTCTGTGTTCCACTGTTAGCTCATGTCCAAAGAGGGAGAGAGAGAGAGACAGAGAGAGAGAGACAGAGAGAGAGAGAGACAGAGAGAGAAGGAGATCTGAGTGTGCATGTGCAGTGTTAATTCTAGGGTGCGCCCTTGCGGGATTCCAGCATTTTTTTCATAATTGCCACAAAATGGTGTGGGCAGTGCGCCCCAACAGACGCCAAAAAGTCCTGGACAGCATGTTTTTTAACCAACAGTGCGGCATCACAACTGCCGTTTGTATCATCTCTAAAATTAAGCGCTACTTCCGCTGAAGTTCTCTGTTGATGCTTCTGATTGGCTAAGCGCCTCACTTTTGACCAAGCACAGAGGCCGTACATAGTTCGTCCTTAAGTTGGTAGGCTACCCCAGGGGGGCAAGATTTACTGATTTGCGCCAACAAGCCATCTTCATAATAAAGTGGGCTCGCTCTGCTCTGTTGTCCTCTTCGTTTATGTCATAATCCAAGAAGCCTTGTACTCCAGAAACAAGTGACGTGATTATGACAGATTGTTGAGGAGATAGCACAGACGCTGCATAACAGCAGGTTCCTGCAGATGGATCTGGCCAGACAAGTAGCCCAGGCTTGAGAACAGTGATCATGGCATGCAGTAAGATAGATCCCCTTTGTATGAAACATGGAAAGAGCAATGCCTTCACTAAAGGAGGATGCCCTAATTGCAGAACAGCGCTTTGAGCGTCACGCTAAAACACAAAAAACCCACTGCCGATCACAGAAAGAGTTCCATGAGTTAGGAGACTCTCTCTCTCTCTCTCTCTCTCTCTCTCTCTCTCTCTCTCTCTCTCTCATCCCCCCCCTCCCCCCCCCCCCTCTCTTTTTCCTCTCTCCCCCTCTCTCCCTTCCCCATCTGTCATGAGTGCTAACTACAGAATAATCGCAACACTTAAAGTGAATATTTAATCCTTTCTGCATAGTATCTGCCTGTTTGCTTTGTTTCTGATCCTTGAAAAATAGTAGAAATTAAGAGTACTGTAAGCAAATACTACTTGTCCTCTTTTTTTATGAAGGGGGGGTGGGGAGAGGGGGCGGGGGAGCAATGCTCCCTTTTTTTCATTTTAGGGGGCCGTTGGGTCCCTATTTTTGAAATCCTAGAATCACCACTGATGTGTGTGAGAGAGAAGACCACTGTTTGTGTGTGTGTGTGTGTGTGTGGATAAGATCAGATGTATATACAGTTATTTGTTTAAAATCTTGGGATCTAGGTATTTTGTAAAAAAAATTTTTAAGTGAGGGTGAGAGGGATCTGTTTAGGAGGCATTGGTGGTTGTATATAATGTGAGAGTGGAGTATATGATCTGCTTATGTTATGTAAAGCATTTCAGGGCCAATATAAATGTCCCTTTGGGTTGCTGTTGTTGCTTTTATTATTACTACTACCACAAGGTGTGTTGCTGCAATATAAAACTGCTGTCAATTTGTTTATGGTTTTTAGTTTGCTGTAAAAAAGGGCAGTGTTGATACGCAAAGTTTGTGTAATAAGTGGATGGTTGTGTGTGTGTGTGCATGTGTGTTTGAGTGAGGGAGTAAAGAAGAAAATGGGAAGGGGAGGATATATATATGCTGAAATGAAGAAAACTGTAAACTGCAAAACTGTGACACATTGTTGTAAACTTTACTATAGATGCTTGTTGTGGTTATTTTCCTGTCCTAGAAACCTGGCTTGTGTTTTAAGCTTTCAAAACTAAGTGTGGGTAATGATGTTCATTAAAGCAATTTATGTATGAACAATGCTTATTGCTGTCCCTAGGTATTACCCAGTGAATGTAAATAGACCCCTGTATATGTTCACACAATACTTTATTTAATAAATATTCATGTTTTGTGCAGTGTTTAGCTGAAAATGGTTTTCATTGTGGTAAAATTTCAAGTGGATGCCAATGATTATAATAACTTGGCCAAAACTTGGGCTGACAGATTATACAATATGCAGTAAATGGTGATGCAGTAAGGTCCCAGTTTTTGTTTGTTCATGCTTTGAGAAGAAAAAAAGAACTGATCGACACAAATGAGGTAAACAGTACAAGCTGTGGTTTGTGCATAAGTTGAATATTGACAGGTTATTCAGAACTTCAGAACAAGTAAGAGTGATTTGATTCAAAATTCAATATGAGGATTGTTTGTATCTTGAGAAGAAGTCGTTCATATCTTTAGAATTAGTACCAGTGCTTTGTTCTAAAATCACAAACTTTCCATAGATATTTCTATGTGGTCCTTTTAAAAAAAATTTAAATCACGATATAAACAGTGCAATTTTCTTTTTTATTGAGCGATAATGGCAAATCCATTAGTGTGTCAGTTTGGTTTGCGGTTGGTATTTTTGCCATAGATGTTTTTTTGGGTTGTTTTTAGCTTTGTTGTTATTTTTATTTGTCTTTTAAAAATCAATCAGTGCTGAGGATGTGATTGTGACTGACATATCCTACTGTCAGAAGGTGAATGCCAGCTTGATCTGTTAGTGATGGTGAAACATTTGAAGGTTTATTGTTTATCTGAACTGTTGATGGATTGATGTTTGAAGTGTTGTGTGTGGTGTGTGTGGTGTGAGTGTGTGTGTGTATGTGGTGTGTGTGTGTGTGTGTGTGTGTGTACACGCATACATGCACATGTGCAATGTAGGTTGGTAGAAGGAGGTGGCAATCTTTCTTGGGAATTACTTTGAGCATATAATCTGAATGTATAAGTTACACAAATATTCAGTAATAGTAGTAGTAGTAGTAGCAGTAGTGACATTAGCAGTTGTAGTGATAGTAGTATACGATGTAGATATAGCAGCACATCACAGTGCTGGTATGTGTTCATTTATCCTCTGTATCAAAACTGACAGAAGATTTTTCAGATAAATATGTACAATGCCCAGATTGATATTCCAATCATTTTGAAGCTGCTGATCCAGATTTTATTGTTGTTCTGTTTTAAAGATTTCTTATTTTTATTTCTGATATATTTACAGACACACATGTGCACGCACACACACACACACACACACACTCTCCTTATTAAATCTATAATAGGGGATGGGATAGCCTAGTGGTTAGAACATTGCGCTCGCAATCTGATGACCCCGGGTTCGACTCCCGTTCAAGGGGATATTTTCCCCTGGAGTTAACATCAGTGCAGACTCCACGCTCCCCAAAAGTCCTTCGGATGAGACTATAAACCGAGGTCCCGTGTGCGAACGCACGCAGAACATCTTATGCACACGTTAAATCCTGTTCCGCTTTTCGTAAGAGTAGGCCATTGTGTGCCAGTGGGAACAGATGACAGAATTTACAAAACCGCATACACACTGGGACTGGATGTAAAAAAGCACATAAGTGCTTATTCCATTATCCTCTATATAAAAAAAATATATATATAACCCCTCCACCCCCTGCCCCCCCCCAAAAAAAAAACAACCCAACACACACACCCAAAAACAACCCCAAACAAACCCAACCGAACCCCATAAAACACAGGCGCATCCAATTTCAGTATTTTGTCCCACCCATGCTCAGTATAATCATAAAAAAATCTATATTTGCCATGTAAATCCATTGGGTGAGATTCACACTTGTAAATTTATTTTATATTTGTGACAGTGGAAAGGGTGATGTGATTTGGTGGTGATAAATATGGAACATGTATGGGAAAAATGGCATAACTGCCATACATTTCTGTTGTGGCATAGGTAATACGAGTATTGTTAAACATTGTAACTTCTTGGTAATGAGATGTGTTGATAAATGGTACTGTTGGATGTAACTACACAATTTTAGATCCCATTGATGAAAAATATGACTGTGGTGCAGAATGTAGATTGTGGGTGTAGTGGTAAGACATCATTTTAGAAATCAGTAAGTTGTAGGTTTGACTCCCAGTCTGAAGGGGGACCTTTTCCCTATCCACTTGATTTTAGGAGCAAGGGTTTTGGACAAGACAGCTAACCAAGGCGTCTTGTGCACCACACATTTAGCTCACATGAAAGAGCCCACAGCAATGAGAGATTTGTCCAAGGCAAAATTATGTTTGGAATAAAAAGGGGATGGGGTGGGGAGAGGAAGCAAAATTACTTTGAAAAACCCCCAGTCTGAGAGGTAAACACATATGGATGACTTTTTCAAGGTGTTAAGAAAGAAATCAAGTCATGATAACATGAAGAAGTATGACATGACATTGACAGTATTGAAAGGTTGTGATAGATAAAACACTGACATTTTGTCAGTTGTGACAAGGTTGTGACAGATGACATGACAGATGAAGAAGATTCCTTGTTGTTTTTATGTGTTATGTCCAGCTGAAAAGGTGACTGAGATACATTGCCATTCTGTTTTTGTATTTGAATTTATGTTATTTTGTTATTTGCCATTATATGAGTCTTTCATTTTATGTGTATTAATCATTATTGAGATTTTGATAATGGGGTGGTGAGTGGGAATTGATTCTCTCTTGTACATATAATTATGTGTACTGAATATAACTGATAGAAAGATTGTGAACAGGATATCACATGGGTAAAAGTGGTGAAACAATCTTGGTTATTTGTTTAATGCTGTTTTATATTCTAGTCATTAAATATTTTCAAGACTGGAAAAAGAGTATGTGGAATGTTTTTCATGTTACTGACTGTGATGCATGCTTACATGCATTGTGTGTGCATGTGTGTGCGTGCACACGCATATGCTTGCATGTGTTTATGCGCTTCAGAGCGAGAGAGCGAGCACTTGAGCTTCTATTACCTGTTAAGCATTTGTTGCAGGCACTTTTTTTTTTTTACAATTTTATTTTGTGTTGGTGTGTGTGTGTGTGTTTTAATCATCCTTTGGGTTTGGTTTTTTTTGGTGGTTTTTTTGTTTGTGTGTGTGTGTTTGTTTGTTTTTAGGTCTGTCTACTCTTGATACAGATTGATTTTTAAAAAAAATTGATAAAATGGAAGAGAAGGCAAGTAAAAAGCTCATGCTGAGTTTGGTATCAGCCTGTCACAGTTCAAAGTTAACATTGTTGTGTTGTATCACATGAAACTATATCTGCTGTATCATGAAGAACACTATGGCCCAGGCCAAAAGCTTGGTCATTTATTGACGCGAGCGAAGTGTCAGGGCCCACATTACAATGTTGCTATGCTTTAACTCTTTTTGCTGCCAATGGTGAATTGTGCCACTGTAAACTTTAATTTTGCAACCTTAGCCAGCTTTTGTAGACAGTAAGGATCACATTAAAAGGGACAGATTTTCATTAACAAAAAACTGTTCACCCTCCACACACAACACCCCCCCTCCCCCAAACAAAACAAAAGAGAAAAAAACAACCATATTAGAGCATTCAGTAGCTGATACACAACCCATCTCTTTTTTGTGTGGTACAGTCCATTGTGTCTGTCTAACTTGTGCTAGGAGACAATGCAGTGTGGAAAGGAGCGATAATTAACATGGCGTCTCAGCCCCTGGCAAAGAATGCATGGTTAAAACATGTAAGCCATAGAGCTAATTTTTTTTTAACAATTCTGGATGGAAGGTCTTTTTATTTATTTTTTATTAAATTGTTTTATTTTGAAGATACTGGAATAAATACTCATTTTGCTTTTTCATCCAGTCCTCTTGTGTATGCAGATTTGTAAATGTCATCTGTTCCCACTGGCACACACAGTGGCCTACTCTTTTGAAAAGCGGAACTGGATTAAATTGTGCGCAAAGATGTTCTGGGTGCTTTGGCACACGGGATCTCAGTTTATAGTCTCATCCAAAGAGGACTTTTGCGGAAATTGGAGTTGGCACTACTCCAGAAGTTAACCAGTCCACTGATTTTTAACTATTGTGGCTGTGAATGTTGTTGGTGACAGTAATTATAATTATTCTTTCAATAAAACATGAAGTTTCTAAAAAAAAAAAATCAATCTGATGAGGGCTCAAGAAGTCAACAAAAAAATAAAGATAACAGTTTTCATTTGAGTAACTCCAGAAAATAAATGTAAAAAGTTTATTTCAGTCTATTTGACTAATTAGTTATCAGTGTACACACACAGCATTTTAAGTCAATATTGCTCTGTGAGATAGTTTATCAACAGCAGTGTCCTAAAAATATTGTGCTTTAAAGCATGGTTCTATTAGAAAGTTGGCAGCAAAAGAGTTAAAAAGTTTGTGGGGATTGTCTTCTTCCATGACAAGCTCCTAGCATAACAACTTTCATTCTCCATTAGGCCTTATGGAGGAAAAAAAAGAAATGTTTGGTACACTCCAAGTGTAGCTGCCTGAAGTGTAAGGAAGTATTAAAAAAAACCCCAGCTACTGCAGTATCACAGATTCCTATGTGTTATAATACTTTTAGGTGACCCCTATGTGAAAAGTGGGAAAGATTAAAAAGTTTGTGTTGGGTTTCTATGAAACTCCTCAACAACATTACTCAAGGGTTGGAAAAAAAAATGGGATGGTACAGCCTGAATAAAGGAACTGTTAAAACACTAAGCAGTTCCAGATTCAGATGAAATGCAATTTGGATGCATGATCAAATGGCTTCAAAACAGTATGTACTCCTTGGTTTATAAGTACAGCTTGCATTCAATGTTGGAAATGTATGGTAGTTACAGATACTCTGTGAAACATCTAAGAGTTTTCTTGTATCATTGAAAGTAATTGACTGGCAGTCTGTCTATATAGCGTTTCTTCTTCTCAGGTAATTTGATTTGTTTATTGTTTTGTTTGTTTTAGGGAAACTAACTGATGTTCAATGTTTGAACTTTAAAAGGTTTTGTAATTTTATGTCAGTTGTTGTACTTTTGAATTATTCGATTTGTGTTTTGTTTTAGTAAGGTTAGTTTAAAATTGTCCAATGTGTTGAATCAAAAAGGCCATGTCAGTACCTCTTGATTCAAAATCCTTTAAATATCTTCGTACTTTATTTTTAAAAGGAACTAAAAGTCTGTGAATCAAGAAAATTCACAGCGCAGTAACTCCTGAATTCCGATCCAGATTTTTTCCTCTCTGTTTTTTAATACAATGGAGTAAAAATGAAAGCCCACAACAACAATTCAGGATACTTCCATGCAGATTTACTCCTCTCTTTCACATATGGGTACAAGTGAAGTGAGGAGGCCACCTACCAAGAATATCAGGTGCATGAAGGAATGGGCTTAGCGCCCTTAAGCCTGTTACAGAGGTATTGGGGATGTAGGAAAAAAATGGAGTATGGTGGGTGGGGTTTCTGGCTGTCTCCTTCAGCCCTGTTGGCTCTTCAACAATTTAAACACAAACACACTCTGAACTCATGTGGTCTGTCTCTCTGGCATTACCTCTCTCTCACTCTTTCTCTCAAACACACACACACACACAAACAACTCTCTCTCTCTTGCCCCCCCCCCCCCCCCCCCCGTCTCCCGGCATCCTCTCCTCACTCCTTCTCTCAACACACACACACACACACACAAAACACACACTCTCTCTCTCTTGGCCCCCCCCCCCCCCCCCTCCCACCACCCCCACACACAACACACACCTCTCTCTCTGCCCCCCCCCCCCCCCCCCCCCCCCCAACACACACACTTTTCTTTTCTCCCTCCTCTCTCTCTCTCTCTCTCTCTCACACACACACACACACACACACACACACACACACAAAACAGACACATACAAACACACACACACACAAATACTCCTCTCTCTCTCTCTCTCTCACACACACAGACACAAAATGCTTTTTTTGTATTATTCCATGTGCTTCCCCTCCACCAATACCCCACCCTCTCTGTCTGTCTCTCTGTTTCTCTGATTAAGTTTATTGTTAGCTTTATTGGGTATATGTTATACATTTCTTCATGTTTGTTTCCTTTTGGGTTTTTTTTAAATGAGGGCCTGGTGTAAAGAAGCCTCTGGCTTATCCATTTACTCTCATTAAAACATTCAAGTTCGAGCTCCTCTCTCTCTCTCTCCTCTCTCTCTCTCTCTCTCTCTCTCTCTCTCTCTCTCTCTCTGTGTATGTGTGTGTGTGTGTGTGTGTCCTTTCTCTTTCTTCCGTCTATCAGTTTTAGTGCACATTTGTCTAGATTTGTAGATATGTCCTCATTTGGGTTGAAGAAATGACTGATAAAGTCATTCTAGGAGAGGTTATTTTAGGGCAGAAATTGCTTAGTATGAATTGAAATTAGTTCAAGGAGAGGCTTTTTTACAGGCTAGAATTGCTGAAAAACCTTCAGCTTCAGGGGGCAACACTCCCTGACCCCCACAAGGGCCCTTGCCCCTTGCCCCTGCTAAGGGACAGGGCCCCCGGCCCCCCTAACCATTTCAGGGGGAAATGCTTTTCCTCCAGTACCATGCCTGAATTGACAGATCATAGTGTGACAAGACACTGGTTTAACGGCATTGTTAATGATCATAGCATGTTACCATGCCAGTTAGTTTTCTTTCAAATGTTCTCTTGTATTACTCTACATTTCACCATCTGCAGGCAAGAAATTACAAAATGTTAAGAAAGGAATCTTTCTCTGATTTTTCTTTTTTTTCACACTCACTCACTTCACTCAGTCCCATGTCCCAAAGGACATAGGGGGGACATGAGAGAAGACGCAACAGGGATCTTTTTCCATGCTTCACGATCCTGTGTGGCTAGTAGAAGGTGTTGCAGGGGTTGGGTGGTCCAGTTCCAATGGTTACTCCTTTATTAAAAATAATTATTTGGAAGCTTTAGAGTTGGTTTTACTCCAGCAGCGCACTTGTCACTCCCACCCTGGAGGCTTGCAGTGGGTGCGCGGTCGTTGTTGATCCGAACCTCACCTGATCCGGCATGTCTTTCTGTTTTGTTTTTCTCATCATGTCCTTGCAGTGGGCTTGAGGAAGCTTGGTGGTGCCCATCTCCTCTCCAAGACTCATACTGGTGAGTAAAAAATCACCAGCCCATCACAACGTTTTTCTTGCGCATCTTCTGGCCTGAGACCATCTCCAACCAAGAACTTTTTGCCCGTTGCAACCAGGAAAGCATGGACACCATCATCATGCATAGGCGATGGGGATGGATAGGGCATATCTGCCGTCGGGAACAGGGAAACATCGCCCGAACAGCCCTCCACTGGACACCAGAGGGAAAACGCAAATGAGGACGACCCAAGAACACTTGGCGTCGGACTGTCGAAACAGAGCTGAAAACCTTCCAACATACCTGGGGAACCATTCAGAAGCTGGCCCAGGACAGACAGGAGTGGAGAACATTTGTTGCTGCCCTATGTGCCAATAAGGCACAAAGGCATTGATGATGATGATGATGATCACAACGTTTTGCCCGCCAGTAGAAGCGGTTACCAGGGTGTGGGTGGGTTAAGGACCCGGACCCAGAAGTGAGAGTTGAGTGCCAAGTGAGGACCAGTGCTCCCGTCCATCCCGAGGGATGCTACTGCCAGGTTTACAAAGGTACCACCTCTCCTTAAGCACACCATACACCCCAATTTCTCATCATGTCCTTGCAGTGGGCTTGAGGAAGACAGTAATGGTTTATCATGTTAAAGCTTGCTAATTTAATCAACGGCACCGAAAGGTAGCATTGCTATATGCTGCGTGTCTTAGCATCCCTAATTAAAATTCTTCCCTGGCCTGCTCTTTCTTCGAATTTCAGTTTGTCAGTCTGAGATGTGCTGTGTAGACAGAACAGAGACAGCATTCGTTTTGCTGCAATGAAAATCAAAATGCATGGAAAATGTTTTTTCCAAGCTGTTATAACTTTTATACAAAGAATAAACTCAAAGACAACGTTGAGTCTGCGTCCATCTTATAGCATTGGACCTGTAATCTAGATAACGTCTTTTTACAAGAATCTTACAAAAGTAATCGAACCGAAACGAAGTACAGAATGGTTTACAACATCCTCCGTTTTTTACGGAGCCAAAATCGAGCTGAAATCAAAGTAAACTTAATATGAGAAGTCTTTCAATCGATTTTGGCGTATCTATCGAACTGAAATTAAAGTCAATGATGTCAACGTTATTCAACTTAATATAAGAAGTCTTTCAATCGATTTTGGCGTATCTCTTGCCCTGATCGAGTGCGGACAGGGATTTGTGAAGATGGTGATGAGGAGGGCGATGACAACAGCTGCCTTGGTGTCGTCTGGGCCTTCGTCTGGGCTGTCTTCTTTGGAGAAGCAGGAGTTGAGTGTGCGGCAGAGGAAGTCAGCCTGGTCGGTGTCTTCGGAGTAGGCAGAGAGGCAGGCGTCTCTGGTGAAGCTGGGCCGGAAGGTGGAGTGGCAGGCGTTGTGGCTGCTGGGGCCAAGGTACGGTGAGGGGGGTCACCAGCAGGACGTACCCAGGGCTGCGCCATAGAGGTGGGTTAGCTGGCTCCTGGTTCTGGTACTGGAGCCCGGTCTGCTACTTTCTTCAGGTGCATCCGGTTCCGGCGGTAGATCGTTCCATCTTCAGCCTCAACGTTGTAGGATTGGCCACTGCTGCTGATGACTGTGGCTCTGGTCCATTTTTTCTTGCCATGCGTGAGTGGCTGCATGACAACTGCATCACCTTCTTCCAGGGGCGGCAGGTCTTTGGCTCGCCTGTCAAAGTTCTTCTGCTTCTTCTGACTGGTATGACTGACAGATTTCACATGAAGAGATGTACTGCTTGATGTCTCCTGTCATTCCTGGCCAGTACAAGCACTCTCTGGCTCTTTTCAGACAGGCATCAATTCCAGAGTGTATGGAATGTAGCAATTGCTTCATTTCTGACCGCATGCCGTGTGGTATCACGACTCTGTCCCGTTTGATGATCAGTTCATCTTGAACAGTGAGTTCATCACGAAAGCTGTGAAATGGAGTGAGTTCCACTGACAGGTCAGATTTCTCATCAGGCCAACCTCTCATGATGATGACTTTCAGTTTCTGGAGGGTCTCATCGGTGTCAGTGGCCTCTTGCAGCTTTTCGAGCCTTTCTTTTCTGATGAGAATGAAGTCGAGCACATTGATGTGTTCAATATCTTCTTGCTCGCCTGGTTTGTTCAGGTAGGCTCTGGACAATGTGTTGGCAAGGAGCATATCTTTGCCTTTTTTGTAGGTGACACTGATGTCATACCCTTGAAGTCTGAGCATCATGCCTTGTAGTCTTTTTGGAACTGACGACAGTGGCTTTTGAAAGATCGCTTCCAGTGGCTTGTGATCACTCTGTACTTTTACTAGCCGTCCAAATGTGTACTGGTGAAATTTTTCCACTGCGAATACTATGGCCAACAGTTCCTTTTCTATCTGAGCATATCTTGTTTCAGAGTCTGTAAAGGCATGACTGATGTGTTGCAGTTTTTTCCCTTTGATGTGTCAAGACGAAATGACATTGACACTGGCTCCTGAATTGATCTGGCAAGTCACTTTTTTGCCTTCAATAATCATCTCTGCTTTGATGATCTTGTCCTTCCTTCTTGTCCCACAGACAGCAATTGTTCATGATCAGATTCTGATTCTTGAATAGCATGAAGTTTCTTCTTTTGCTGGCATCTTACAGTGAAGTGGTTCTTTTTCTTGCAAATTTTGCAAGTTTTTCCCCATGCAGGACATTCTTCCTTCTTCAGGATCTGTGTCTGAGCACAAAATTTGCAGTTTGCTTTCTTCAAACTGGGTGTTCTCTTGTGTCGAGCTGATATGGCATGAGCTTCTGTAGAGAGTTCATTTTCGCTCATTGCTCTTAGTTGCTGGGAGGTAGTTTCAGCTGCTCTGCATCTATCAATGCAAGACTGAAGAGTGAGTTCTGCCTCTTGTAGCAATCGCTATGGTAGTTCAGATTAAAATCTGCTACACCCAGGGGCCTTGAAAACTTGGCTCTTTCTATACCCCCTGGGCCTTTCCTGACAAGCTCTCCATCAGTCCCATCATGTGCAGAAGAAAGAAGGGTAACCGTGCGACGATCATACCACGCAATTGCCTGGAGTTTTCCCTTCATGTCATTGTTGCTGATCTGACGAAACCAGCGTTTAGTGTCTCCAGATTTTTTGACACACTTTGCTGGTTTCAACCCATCTGGCAACCCCCTCCTGTGGTTATGTACAGTCCCACATGCCAAAGTCTTATTTAGGAACAGATATTCCAATATGGGGACTGACGTGAAATAATTGTCAAAATAGACAGTGTGCCACTTATTCAGGAATGGGGTCACCAAGTGCTTAACAACACGATCCCCAAGTGCCTCTCCTGATCCAGCAGGCAAATCATTGATCTTCCCAGCATACACTGAATAATTGGAAAAGTAAATGAGACTTACCTGGAAGGTGAAGTTTAATTGTGATTATTCCGAGACTATAGATGGGAATAGGTGATCATATGAGATGAGATGCGCATGCGAACCTGCCAGTCTTCAGCCGCATGTGTTCCCTGAGCTGCTTATCTGGGAGGGAATTGCAATTATTTCAAGACAATGATGGGTGGGAATATGATCACCTCTTCCCATCGATAGTCTCGGAATAATCTAAATCTTGCCTTTTCGCCTGACGGCAGCACGGTGTGTTCGTCTGAGTTTGAGAGCGTTTTTTGTGCGTTTTCTTCCATTCTGCAAGATAAGTTTTACATCTATGTATTTGTGGTTTCACTGTGTTTTGACTGGTTAGAATGGTTTTCTGTGATATTGTTTGAATTTTGAATTACTTTAATATATAATTTTAATTTTCGGATACATTTTTCAAAATTTTATTGTCTTCATGACTTGTGTTCAACTGACTGTGCTGGTCCTGGTGACCCATTTCAGTGTATCCCTGCTGCCACATGAACAATTGCACGTGAAACACGAATTCAAACCTTCCCCACCTCAACCACCCAGATTTCTCTCTTCCACTGAAATGACAACAATCAGTGTCAGTCATTTTGGCGGGACCAAGCCCTCCGTTGGTGTCGACCAAGCGACGTTTTGGGCAAACAATACAACATAAATACAAAAAACAGCAATTAATGAGTATTATATATTTGCCTCCAAGGGCAGCCCAAGTAAATAAGTATGGTTTAAGTACACATTATGCAAAGCGATCGGCTAACAAATCAATCCACTTGCCTTGAGTTTGACCAAAGTCTGGAACTGCAGCTGACGTCTTACCAGCAGAGTTCTCAAGCATCCACTGGCAGGTTTGCGCGCGCATCTCATCTCATATGGTCTCCTCTGACCAATCGGTGGTCGAGGAATAATTCAGTATAATTATAGAAAGAATCAGCATCACAAACTGCGCACACCTTTATGCCCCACTTTGTAGGTTTTGCTGGCACATAGTGAAGAAAACCACACCGCCCCCTGAATTTGATTATCACCTCATCCACAGTGATACATTTCCCAGGCTGAAATGCACCTGAAAACGACTCCTGAGTCAGTTTGATGAGAGGTCTGACTTTTTACAGGGGGTCAAAACAAGCCTTCCCTTAAGGTGTTCAAGAGAGCTGGCTTGAAGGTGTCCCAGACTTGCTCCATGTTGAGAGGTGTTGTATCAATGGAGTCAAGTTTCACCTTGATAGCACTATCAATCTGTTCTTGCACTTCTTTCTCTTCCAGTTTGAGGAGGTTGATCTTTTCAGGCTGGTTCTTCCTAGCAGTTGTTATTTTCTTCTTCTGAGTACTGGAGGCTAGAATGACAGGCCTGTGGTCAGAGTCAAGGTTGGCATTGGGGATGGCTTTTGAGTCTTTGATGGCGTAACGTGTTCTAGATCTTGCAAGTATAAAGTCGATTTGAGACGAGATGTTGAGGTCGTTTCATTTGTACCAGGTGTAAATTTGGGAGGCTCGGTGTTGGAAAAAGGTGTTGGTGATGATCAGATCATGCTCTGCACATAGTTCCAGCACGTGGTTCCCATTGTAATTGCAAGGTGTTCTGTGGTCACTGTGGGGTCCAAGATGTTTTGTCCACAGGTTTCTTCTCTCACCAACTCTGCTGTTGAAATCACCCATGACATACAGGTCCTCTTTGTCAGGGGTGCTGTTGATGAGGTCAGAGAGCTCTTGGTAGAATGAGTCTTTCTCCTCTTCTGAGTACGAATCGTTACACGGTGCATATGCTTGGATATAGTAGACGATTTTGTTGGACTTTCTTACACTGATTTTAATCAGTCTTTCTGATATGTGTTCTTTACTCATGAGATTCTTTGCTATGTCTGGGTGTAGGATGAATCCCACACCATGCGTTGCTCTCTGGTCTTTCCTGACTCCACTCCAGATGAGAACAAAGTTTGAATGGATTTCTTTCGTTCCTTCTCCTTTCTTCCTAGTGTCTGAAATGCCCATGATGGAGATCTTTCTTTTGGTCATGTATTCCACAATTTCTGGTTCCTTGTTTGTTAGCCGCAGATGTTCATGTTCCAATGTAGTCACTGTTCCTATCTCGATGTCTGTTTTCATTGCGAGGTTGTTTTCCGTTGGTATCCGTCTGTTTGTATCTCCTTTCAGTTTTCTTAGCGGTTGAGAAATCCACTGTCGGCTTGCTAGGCCAGTCACAGCTTCACCAGAGCCCCGTTAGCCAGCTTGACCTGTTTCCGTTTCCCACGACATGGACGAGGGGTTGGACTTTGGGAAACCTTACAATTCATTACCAACAAATAACATGCTGTAGAATACTGCTAAGTACTCACTGTACTGTAGATCTTGTACTGTAGATCTTTGCCTTGTAGGAGGGGCCCCCCTTGTCGTCATTCAGCCATGTTGATTGTGCCGTCCGTTAATAACTCACTTTCCCTTAGCCTCGTTATCGTCTATTCTATAAATACGTAACTTCCGGTAACACGATAACACCACATCCCCCTTACTTGGGCTAAATGTCAATAGTAAGAAACTATATACATGTCCACGAAGAACTGTTCAGAACTCAAACAAATTGGAGAACTAACTCTTGTAACTCTACTCAAAAGTCCAATTGTTAAAACTTCAAATCACTAACAGTAACAGTAAACTATGTACAGTCTTTGTTTACTCGTCTTTACAAATCGAGTTTTTGTGGGACTCGGACGAGTCGACCACTTCTGGTAGTTTTGCCTGGTGTTGAACAAGAGTCTGGTTGTTTCTTCTCTCGAGTTCTGATTTCACCGTCAGTAGGGCTTTCTTCCTCTTGTGCTTCAGAAGTTCTAGGGTGCTCTAGTTGGCGTTGTTGTTCCCTAAGAGTAGAGGTTGCTTAGGTGGAGACACTGGGTTTCTAAGCTGTTGGCTATTGTCTCGGATTCGGAGGTGGACACGGTTTTCTTCTCTGTATCCCGTTTTGAGTTTGTAGATAGTAAGATCTACTATTGGGAGACATTGTTGGCGAAGGTGGAGGCGCCTGGCTCACTACTACAGCTTCCTTGTCTTTGGGGGTTTTGATCCAAACACTATCCCCTTTTCTGAGTTCTGGCTGAGGTCTCGTTCGTGCCTCCGATCGAAATCTTGTTTCTGTTTTTCTTTGAGTCTTTTGTCTGTCTCTTTGAATTTTTTTGCAGCTTTTCCTTCCGGTACATGTTGGTTTGGAAGCATCGGAAGTCGTGTTCTCAGCTTTCTTCCCATCAGCAGTTCTGCTGGTGAAGATCCGTGCTGAAGTGGTGTGGAACGATAGTTGAGCAGTGCTACGTATGGGTCATCTGCCTTACTCAACAGTGTTTTGATGGTTTTGACGGCCCTTTCAGCTTCTCCGTTCCCTTGTGGGTGTAGTGGACTACTCTTGAGATGAGTGAAGTCGTAGGACTTGGCAAACTGCACAAAATCCCATGAGCTGAACTGGGGTCCGTTGTCCGACACTACTGTTTCTGGTATTCCATGACGAGCAAAAATCGACTTGATGTGCTCTATGACAGTAGACGACGTGGTTTGTCTCAGGTGCGCAATCTCGATCCACCGAGAGTAGTAGTCTACAATCAGCAAGTAGGGGATTTTTCCACTCAAACAGGTCCATCCCCACTCTCTGCCATGGAAAGTCCGGTGTCTTTGTTGGTTGCAGTGGCTCCGGTTGCAGCTGTCTTTCCTTCTCACAAATTTTGCAGTCTTTTATCAAGCTTTCAATTTGTTGAGAAAGTTTTGGCCACCATACACAACTTCTGGCGAATGCCCTGCATTTCACTATCCCTTGATGACCTTCGTGGATACGCGCCAGAATGTCTTTTTGAAGTGCCTCAGGGATGACCAGACGACTCTGGAATAACAAAAGTCCCTCTTCCACAGTGAGTTCACTTCTTACTGTCCAGTATGGTTTCAATGCTGCATCACTCCTAGCTTTTCCGGCCAGTGTGACTGGCAGTAGTTTTTCACTTGGCAGCAGGTTTCGTCTTGGTCTTGCTTTTCTCTGATTTCCTGAAGCTTTGCGCTACTTGCGGGGAATCCTTCCATGACTGCCCTGACCGACAGTTGTGTCTCGAACTCCATAAAGTGATCCTGTTCAGCAGGACCACAGACAGGACTCCGAGACAGAGTGTCTGCAGTGGCTAGACTTTTCCCTGAACATGGATGATGTTGTACGAAAAACGCATCATTCTCATTCTGAATCTTTGAATGCGTGGAGTCAATTCATCCAAGAGCTTTGTTTTCAACAGTGCAAGTAGCGGCTTGTGATCTGTTTCCACTGTGAAACTTGATAATCCAACGAGAAAATCTTCAAACTTTTCGCAGCACCATGTGACTTCGAGTGCCTCTTTCTCCACTTGAGCGTATCTTTGCTCCGTGTCGGTGAAAGACCTTATCCCACTTCTGACACCATGTAGAATACTGCTAAGTACTCACTGTACTGTAGATCTTGTACTGTAGATCTTTGCCTTGTAGGAGGGGCCCCCCTTGTCGTCATTCAGCCATGTTGATTGTGCCGTCCGTTAATAACTCACTTTCCCTTAGCCTCGTTATCGTCTATTCTATAAATACGTAACTTCCGGTAACACGATAACACCACACATGCCATCATATAATCTTGTACCAACAAAGCAGCAGGATCCTAATTGTAGCATGCAAACAACAGTTCAGGCAAATTAGCTCCAGTAGAGCTTAATAGTCCACAAAATCAACTCTCAATGATTGACAGTGAAGTTCAAAATACTTTGCTGTACTTTAGTGTCTGGTACTTGCACTTTATTGTCGTTAGCAAGAGGTCTATTGTAATATCTATGAAAGGTGGCTGCATTTGACCATCCTGCTGTCTTCAAAATACACTCCCGTGATACCCCACGATCCAACATTGCTGATGATGATGCACCTCTGAAACTGTGCGGAGCAAAACCTTCAATACCAGCTGCATGCAACACACTTTTTAGCCAACATTGAAACAGAATCCTTTGAGGCAGGTCCATGAGGCTGTGAGTAACACAACAACAGTTTGTCCGTCTGTAGAGAAGCTGTTCTCTTATTGTACTCTTCAAGGCAGGCTAGAACACAAAGTTTTTCTTCAGTGTATCTGGGTAATTCTAAGGGGCTTTGATAATGTCCTGGTCTAGTGTGCTTCAACTTATCTCTCAACACAATAGTACATCCTCTGTCATGAAAATGTATGCAATCTAGTCTAATGAAATGAATTGTCTGTACTCTCTGAGCTGTTGTTATCATCAATAAAGCACATAATTTCCTTGTGAGATCTTTTAGCAACAATTGCCCATTGTTGTCCTGTTCCCTAAAATAATTTAACAATTTCGCCACATCCCACGTTTGCTGGTAGCGTGGTTGGGGTGTTCTCAGCTCAAAAATTCCCTTCATCAATCTGACTACCTCTGGATGAGACCCTACGATATGTTATTACTAGTCTGGACTACTGCTGACAAAGCACTCCTAGCTGTGTTGATAGCACTGTAACCTAATCCTGATTCATACAGATATGTCAGAAATTGTAGTGATGCTCTTAGATCATCACCGAACAAGAAATCAGTGACTGGCACATCATTTGATGCCAGCTTTTTGTATTTCCTGTTCATATTTTGCGAATTAACAATCTTGATCCTTCGATCAACTGAAAGATCATGCGAGGTCTTCAAAATCAATGCCATGGCATCTGTGATGTCCCTCAGTAGCCCTTTGCTTTCTTTTGTGGGGCGTTTTACAAACACATCACACACTTTTGCCATCAAAAGAGGCCTTCACCAGCCTTTTTTGAGCTCTTTGTATCTTTAGGTCCACTGACTTGGCAGTGTGGTCCATCAATCCCCAAATCTCTGGGTTCACTTTGGGCACATTGACTGGGCAATCGTCTGGCCTTTTGTGCTTTTCCATTTTTTCTTGTATTTTGTCTTTTCCCATTTTGGCTTTCACCATTGCACCAATTATGCTTGCTAATTTTTCTGCAATTGGTGGCCCAGTCTCTTCTTTTGACTCGTATTCTCCCTATTTCTTGGAGGCTACTGTCATCATCCTCAACCACACTATTGGCATGTGATGCCTTCTCATTATCATACAAGAGATCCTCAATTTGTTCATCAACATCGACTTCGATCTCTGGCTCAGTTGAGTGATTGGCCTTTTTACTTTTACACGTGTCCGGGGATTTCGCCCTCAGAGTCAGACTCAGAGTGTGATGATTCATCACTAGGCTCAGAAAATTTGCGCTTCAGCGCTTTCAAAATGCGCCTATTTTGCGCTTTCATGTCTTCCCAGTCTTTCTCTGGTATAGAAACATGCTCAGGTCAAGCTGGCTTTTTCACGGGATTCTTACCTGAATTGGATTGACTTTTGCCCCCCAAGTCGGGGAATTGCTCAAAGTCAGCTATGTGTCCCAGCCAAATAATACACAAAATCAGACAACAATGGGAATAAATAAATGCTAAATAAATGCTTAATAACTAATTATGTGTGAATTGAATTCAATTCAACTGATAAGACTGACCTTGATTACAGATGACACTGCTAAAAATCAATTTTTTTCGAGCACAGTCAAAACACCGTGTAATGGCTACCAGAACCATACACGATATGGCTACTACAACATACGCATAACATAAGTTTCGGTAAACTACATGAAATGGAATGATATTTAGATGACTAGCATGTTTACCCACCTCTGCCTGTCTGGCGAAGGGCTGTCCCCATCTTTGGGTTGCTGGTGGTGGCGAGGACAGTGATGGGACGCTTGTCCTGCCACAGTGTAGCCACCTTGGACCCCTGCTGCTGCCGGAACTTGACCTCCCCTCTCTGCATCTTCTGGCCCCTCCTCCCCCGCCAGATGCCTTGACTTTCAGGTCTTCTGGCCAGCCTCTGCGGTTCATCCGGACAGTGCCACAGGACCGTGTTTTCCTGGCCAGTAGTAGGTCATCAGCCAAGGCAACCGACGTGAAGAAGTTGTCGTAATAAAAGTGGTGCCCCTTCCCCAGGTAGTTCTTGCCCACCTTCATTACGACATGGTGCCCAAGTCCTCCTGTAATAAAATGAATACACTGAGTAAATACATATTATGTCAGTGCTGGGTTTTTGTTTTACTTTGTTTTTTTGACAGAGGGAGAGTTTGAGCATGGGAAAATGTATGAAGAACAAAGCTGTGTGTGTGGGTGTATGTTTATATACTTGCCTTGTTTCCCGAGATGCCGATGTGGCTGATGGAGACCCTGGTGTGTTGCTTTGATGTGGCCAGGAGGGATGTGACTAGCTCAACAGCTTAAAAGGTCTTTTTCCAAGAGTTGTGTCAAGTCCGAGGAAGAGTTGGCCTGCATCGCCTGCTGTCCCACCATCAATGGATCTGTGCTTTCCGAGTACTTGTCTTCGGGTGGCTTGGTGTACACGGCTGGACTTAGTGCTTTTGTTTTGTCCCTCAAACTGATTCAGTGTTCTGGAGGGAAAGGCTTCTTGGTATGTGTGGATTCACTCTTAGCTCTGGAGGCTGTTACTTGTAGGAACAAATCATCCTAAGCTTCAGGAGTTCTATGAATTGTATACTTCTTGAGATGGGACGGATGTGATATTGTTTTGGTACGGGGCAACGAAACGGTTGACCAACTTGCCAGGTGTGTCACGGAGGACATTTCTAGGTCTACCATGCCATACACAGATTTGAATCCTAAAAGTGAACAGTATGCCAATCTTTCTGGCAGGAAGAATGGAACGCTCAGACGGACAACAAACTTTTCCAGATTCGCCCTAACCTGAAAGAAGTTCTCCCTCTGTGTGTCAAAAGCCGAAGGGAAGCAGCAGTGCTCACCAGCTACACACGGGTCATTTTCACTATCATCCATTTTCATTTGGTAACCCCATGATCTGTGACTTCTGATGTGCAGATAACCATAAAACATCTGCTTCTGGAGTGTTGAGATGTCCAAGATATTAGGCACAAGCATTTTACTGCAGACTCCCTGAAGATCCTTTTTTGGAATGTTCCACCGGCCACCATTTTTAACTTCCTGAGAGAATCAGGTTTTTTTCCGTTTGATATCCTGAGTGAAAGTGTACAGTTGGTCACTAAGAACGAGGAACAAGAATGACAGTAGAGTTGGTTTTATACCCTGTTTTAAGGAATCTGGTTTTAGTTTTATCTCATTTTATGTGTAGTTGATCTGGTTTTCTCTCATGTGCTGCCCGTCCTGGGTTGACCCTTATGGTTGGCCAAGGAACGACTACTAGTAGAGTTGGGTTTTTTAAAATCCTGTTTTAATCTGTATGTAGCTGCACAGTTTTAATCTGAGAATTAAAAGTTGACAAGGTGACAGCCCTGATATGGCCTCTGTGGTTGGCGGGGCTATAAACAACAGGATTGGAGTAGATTGGCAGATAATACATCCATAATTACAAAAAATTCCATAGCACTTGTCACAATTCACACACATATGTAACACTTTGTACAAATCCTTGCAGCTCACCAACTTTTTTTTTATACATGATTATACACTTCTTTTGTACACATATACACTTTTGTCCACCCAGTTTCAGTCTACACACAACAACATTGACAAAGTCTTGTCCCATATGATGGTTAGAAGTCCAGTAGCAGGTGTGATGCTAAGAAAGAGTGTGCGAGGGACCTATTTATTCCTGGAGGAAAGAGCGGCAGCAGCCACCATCTTTACTCAGACAAACCTTGCAGATCACACACTCAAATGTTGACTGGATGGCATTGCCTTCTACTGTTTTTATGCCTTCTTTTAGGCACAAGACACAAGCTTTTTTCCCTCTGGCAGTTTCGATTTTTGAGGGAGAGTGCCTGTACCTGGCAGAATCAAGCATCTTGAATGGCAGGCATCTTGAATGCTTGGACGCCATAATTTTCAACCACGGAAGTTGGCAACCATACCCATGATGAGTTCAGTCTGAAAATCCATATGTCCCATGATAGGTTCACCATCTGCTACAGGCTTCTTGTAGAGAATGTAGGCATTGACTGCAGCAGTGTTCAAACATAAGAAAAGGACATATTTCACCCACTTTGAGAATCTAGACTTGTTGCCATAGTATGATTGCATTTGATCATGCTTGTCAACACCATTGTAGTTCAGATTATAATCTTCTACAGCCAGGGGTCTTGAAAACCTGACTCTTTCTACACCCCCTGCTCTCTATCAGTCCCATCATGGGCAGAAGAAAGAAGGGTAACCGTGCGACGATCATACCACGCAATTGCCTAGAGTTTTCCCTTCATGTCATTGTTGCTGATCTGACGAAACCAGCGTTTAGTGTCTCCAGATTTTTGACACACTTTGCTGGTTTCAACCCATCTGGCAACCCCCTCCTGTGGTTATGTACAGTCCCACATGCCAAAGTCTTATTTAGGAACAGATATTCCAATATGGGGACTGATGTGAAATAATTGTCAAAATAGACAGTGTGCCACTTATTCAGGTACGGGGTCACCAAGTGCTTGATAACACGATCCCCAAGTGCCTCTCCTGTTCCAGCAGGCAAATCATTGATCTTCCCAGTATACACTGAAAAATTCAGCATATAAAAAGAATCAGCATCACAAACTGCCCACACCTTTATGCCCCACTTTGTGGGTTTTGCTGGCACATAGTGAAGAAAACCACACCACCCCTTGAACTTGATCATCACTTCATCCACAGTGATACATTTCCCAGGCTGAAATGCATCTGAAAACGACTCCTGAGTCAATGTGATGAGAGGTCTGACTTTGTACAGGGGGTAAAAACCAGCCTGACCTCTTGCAACAGCCTTGCTAGAATCAGCAAGATGAAAATATTGTCAGCTGTTTGAATCATTTCTTCATCATGACATATGCTAATCAAGAATTATAGAAAGGAAAAGACTGAGACCAATATGAACTGCGGTGTGGAACTATATTCATATTCATAAACATCTGAAGACCAATGAAAGCTTGTATCTCATCCACAGTGGTAGGCAGAAACCTATCTTCCAACATATCCTCAGGAACACCTTCAGAAAAAAAGATGCTGGCCATGGTGGTATAAGCGAATGGGGGAAAGACAAGTAAAAAGTAGTCAAAAGGTGACTAACAAATCACTTCAGGGATTGAATGCCCAGTGTTTGCAACAAACATCTTCCATCTACCCTAAAATTGTTTCCTAACCACATTGATGAGCTACATCCAGCCACACCCATCACACCTGTGTCACCATTGTCTTCTATCGCATTACTATCGCTATCACTAATGCTATCATTATTGCTGTTGCCGGTGGTCTCTTCTTCTTTGTCATAGTCAGGATCACCCCCTACCCCCTCTTTGTCAACATTGATATCCACTCGATTTTGTCATTAGTAAGTTCATACCTAAACATTTTTTAAACAGGCAGGTTAGCAACACTCTCACTGTCCTAATGTGACATATTTCATTTTTCTCTGGGTTGACAGCAAAGCATGATTGTAAAAAAAAAAAAAAAAAGGTCACCACAAATTCACAAAGCCTTCTGAGCTGGAAGAAAAAGGTGCAAAGGGAAGTGGTAAGAATGCTCATATATAAGGCTTTATTCACAACTGCATAGTAAGGCTAATGGGCTTATGCAAAGGCTCTACTGTAGTCACTGTATAAGAGGTGGTTAGGGGTGGTACAGTGGCGAGGCACCATTTTGAGCAGGCAATTAGGGACGGTTATAGTGGCAGCAAGGTCAAAAGACTGTCTATCTGGTCTTCCATATCTTCCTCTATTTCAATTTCAGGCATTGAGAGATGGTGTTCCTCATCTGAAGAATCACCTTGTTCTACATTCAGTGATTATGACGAGTCATCACTGTCTTCACATTCACTATGCCTGTACTCTATTTTTCTCCTTGGCAAGCGTCTTGCCTCTGAGCTGGTCCCTCCAACTCAGTGCCTCCAAAATTCGAAGATTTTTTTTGTTTCTTCATATCATCCCAATTCTTGATTGGGATCGATACTGTCTTGTGTCCAGCACTGTTTGCATTTGAGGTATCACCTTCTGAATCAAGAATTTTTTCTGTGACCAGTTCATGGCCATGAGGTTCTGTGGGCAAGAAATTTTAATCAAAATATTCAATGTGGCCCACAAAAATTACTTATAAACTATAACGAATACAACGTCTGAGATTATCTAGTAATGTGGATATATAAATTTTCATGAAACAACTGACCTGTAAATCCAGATGATGGCCAGTTCTTCTGGCAAGAGGATTGGAACGCTCAGATGGATAACAAACTTTTTCAGATTCACCCTAACCTGAAAGAAGATCACCCTATGTGTTCCAAACACTGAAGGGAAGCAGCAGTGCTCACCGGGCTACACACCAGTCATTCACATATCACCTACAATCATTTGCTTAAAAGTGAGGGAACCCCATGATGTGTGACTTGTGATATGCGAGTAACCATCAAGCATCTGCTTCTGGAGTGTTGAGATGTCCAGGATATTAGGCACAAGCATTTTACTGCAGACTCCCTGAAGATCCTTTTTTGGGATGTTCCACCAGATACCATTTTTAATTTCCTGAGAGAATCAAGTTTCGTTTGATATGAGTGAAAGAGTTACAGTTGGTCACTAAGAACAAGGTCATTTTAAGGAATCTGGTTTGGTTTTTATCTCGATTTATGTGCAGTTCATGGACCTCACAATGTCAGCTCTAGATTCTATCAGTCTGTTCAGCCTCTCAGCAGAACCAGCATCTGCTGTCAGGTGTACTGCACTCACCCCTTCTCTATCTGCTACACTTGTATGGCCCTCACAATGTCACCTCCAGATCCTATCAGTGTTTTCAGCCAATCAGCTGAACCAATACCTGCTGTCAGGTGTACTGCACTCACCCCTTCTGTATCTGCTACACTTGTATGGCCCTCACAATGTCACCTCCAGATCCTATCAGTGTTTTCAGCCAATCAGCTGAACCAATACCTGCTGTCAGGTGTACTGCACTCACCCCTTCTCTATCTGCTACACTTGTATGGCCCTCACAATGTCAGCTCCAGATTGTATCAGTGTTTTCAGCCAATCAGCTGAACCAATACCTGCTGTCAGGTGTACTGCACTCACCCCTTCTCTATCTGCTACACTTGTATGGCCCTCACAATGTCAGCTCCAGATTGTATCAGTGTTTTCAGCCAATCAGCTGAACCTTAAGTCTTTCCTCTGAGTAAGTATGGCCACAAGGCAGCAGAGGTTTGAAATCAGAGTTTTCCTTCTCTACTATATGAACTGTATTCCTACACTGATGATCACCTTCTACCCTCATGATACAGGTAGTACTAGCTTACATGGTTACCTGTAGCAGAGGAGACCTCTGACCTGATGAAATTTAACATTTCAATACTGCCATATTTATGTCAAATTATACTGAACCAGAAAGGTAAAAACTGAATAGTTTATGGCAAGAGCGTGGGGGGAGAGGGGGGTGTAGGGAGATTCAAAGATCATGCCTTCAAAGAGATCCCCCTTGCAGGGAACGATGGACTTTGTTGTAGCATTGATGTCAGCTCCAGATTCTATCAGTGTTTTCAGCCATTCAGCTGAAATAGTACCTGCTGCCAGGTGTTCTGCACTCACCCCTTTCTCTATTTGCTATACTTGGATGACGGAGGCACCGTGGTCGAGTGGTTTAGGTGGTCAACTCGTGATCCAGAGGTCGCAGGCTCGATCCCCGCTCGGCTCGGTGTTGTGTCCTTGGGAAAGACACTTTACTCCTATTTTCCTCACTCCACCCAGGTGTACAAGTGGGTACCAGCTCTGCTGGGGAAGTATTGGCGACAGACTAGCGTCCTGTCACAGGGGTGGTGAAAAACCATCAGTTCGCTTAATGCTACAGAAACCGGGATAAGCTCCGGCTCTATGGGCCTTCTGCCTCAAAAGAACATACTATTACTATACTTGGATGGCCCTCACAAAGGCAGCTCCAGATTTTATCATTGTTTTCAGCCATTCAGCTGAACCAGCATTTGCTGCCATGTGTTCTGCACTCACCTTTATTTATCACCTACACTTGGATGGCCCTCACAAAGTCAGCTCCAGATTGTATTAGTGTTTTCAGCAAATCAGCTGCTGCCAGATGCACTGCACTCACTCCTTCTCTATCACCTACATTTGTATGGCCCTCACAATGTCAGCTCCAGATTCTATCAGTGTTTTCAGACGTTCAACTGAACCAGTATCTACTGCGAGGTGTACTGCACTCCTTTCTCTATTTGCTATACTTGGATGGCCCTCACAGTCAGGCCCAGATTCTATCAGTGTTTTCAGCCATTCAGCTGAACTAATACCTTCTGCCAGGTGTACTGCACTCACCCTTTTTGTATTTGTTATACTTGTTTGGCGCTCAGAAAGTCTGCTCCAGAATTTGGCGCTCAGAAAGTCTGCTCCAGAATCTATCAGTATTTTCAGCCATTCAACTGAACCAGCAATCTGCTGCCATGTGTACCACACTCAGCAATCTTCTTTATCAGGTACACTTGTATGGCCCTCACAATGTCAGTTCCAGATTCTATCAATGTTTTCAGACATTCAGCTGAACCAGTACCTTCTGCCATGTGTACTGCACTCCTTTCTCTATTTTCTATACTTGGATGGCCCTTACAAAGTCAGCCCCAGATTCTATCAGTGTTTTCAGCCATTCAGCTGAACCAGTGTCTGCTGCCAGGTGTACAACACTCACCCCTTCTGTATCTGCTACACTTGGATGTCCCTCACAATGTCAGCTCCAGATTTTATCAGTGTTTTCAGCCTCTCAGCTGAACCAGTACGTACTGCCAGGTGTACTGCACTCCTTTCTCTATTTGCTACACTTGTTTGGCCCTCACAAAGTCTGCTCCAGAATCTATCAGTAGTTTCAACCATTCAACTGAACCAACAATCTGCTTCCATGTGTACCACGCTCAACTCTTTTTTATGACCTACACTTGTATGGCCCTCACAAAGTCAGCTCCAGATTGTATCAGTGTTTTCAGTAACTCAGCTGTACCAGCACCTGCTGCCAGGTGTACTGCAGTAACCCCTTCTCTATCTGCTTTATTTGGATGGCTCTCACAAAGCAGGTCCATAATCTATCAGTGTTTTCAGCTTCTCAGCTGCTGCCAGGTGTACTGTAATCACTTCTCTATCTGCTATACATGGATGGCCCTCACAAAGTCAGTTCTAGGTTTCATAAGGGTTTTCAGGCACTGAGTTGAACAAGCATCTGATTTTAGGTGTACTGTGCTGACGTTTTCTCTACATGCTACACTTGTATGGCCATCACAATATCTGCTCCAGATTCTATCAGTGTTTTTAGCCATTCAGCTGAACAGTACCTACTGCGAGGTGTACTGCACTCCTTTCTCTTTTGCTACACTTGTTTTGCCCTCACAAAGTCCTGCTCCAGAATCAATCAGTAGTTTCAACCATTCAACTGAACCAGCAATCTGCTGCCATGTGTACCACACTCAGCAATCTTCTTTATCAGTACACTTGTATGGCCCTCACAAGTTCAGTTCCAGATTCTATCAATGTTTTCAGACATTCAGCTGAACCAGTACCTTCTGCCATGTGTACAGCACTCCTTTCTCTATTTTCTATACTTGGATGGCCCTTACAAAGTCAGCCCCAGATTCTATCAGTGTTTTCAGCCATTCAGCTGAACAGTGTCTGCTGCCAGGTGTACAGCACTCACACCCTTCTGTATCTGCTACACTTGGATGTCCCTCACAATGTCAGCTCCAGATTTTATCAGTGTTTTCAGCCTCTCAGCTGAACCAGTACGTACTGCCCGGTGTACTGCACTCCTTTCTCTATTTGCTATACTTGTTTGGCCCTCACAAAGTCTGCTCCAAATCTATCAGTATTTCAACCATTCAACTGACCAACAATCTGCTGCCATGTGTTTCCACGCTCAACTCCTTTTTTATCACCTACACTGTTTTGGCCTTCACAAAGTCAGCTCCAGATTGTATCAGTGTTTCAGTAACTCCTGTACCAGCACCTGCGCCAGGTGACTGCAGTAACCCCTTCTCTATCTCTTTTATTTTGGGTGGCTCTCACAAAGCAGGTCCATAATCTATCAGTGTTTTCAGCCTCTCAGCTGCTGCCAGGTGTACTGTAATCACTTCTCTATCTGCTATACAGGATGGCCCTCACAAAGCAGTTCTAGGTTTTATAAGGGTTTTCAGGCACTGAGTTGAACAAGCATCTGATTTTAGGTGTACTGTGCTGACCTTTTTTTTACCTGCTACACTTGTATGGCCCTCACAAAGTCTGCTCCAGATTCTATCAGTGTTTTCAGCCTCTCAGCTGAACCGTACCTACTGCGAGGTGTACTGCTCTCCTTTCTCTATTTGCTATATTGTTTGGCCCTCAAAAGTCTGCTCCAGAATCAATCAGTAGTTTTTTAACCATCAACTGAACCAGCAATCTGCTGCCATGTGTACCACGCTCAACTCTTTTTATGCTACACTTTATGGCCCTCACAATGTCAGTTCCAGATTCTATCAATTTTTCAGACATTCAGCTGAACCAGTACCTTCTGCCATGTGTACGCACTCCTTTCTTATTTTCTATACTTGGATGGCCCTTACAAAGTCAGCCCCAGATTTATCAGTGTTTTCAGCCATTCAAACTGAACCAGTGTCTGCTGCCAGGTGTACAGCACTCACCCCTTCTGTATCTGCTACACTTGGATGTCCTCACCCAAAGTCAGCTCCAGATTTATCAGTGTTTTCAGCCTCAGCTGAACCAGTACATTTTGCCCGGTGTACTGCACTCCTTTCCATTTGCTAACTTGTTTGGCCCTCACAAAGTGTGCTCCACAATCTATCAGTAGTTTCACCATTCAACTGAACCAACAATCTGCTGCCATGTGTACCTACGCTCAACTCTTTTTTATCACCTACACTTGTATGGCCTTCACAAGTCAGCTCCAGAATTGTATCAGTGTTTTCAGTAACTCAGCTGTACGAGCACCTGCTGCCAGTGTACTGCAGTAACCCCTTCTCTACTGCTTTATTTGGACGGCTCTCCCCAAAGCAGGTCCCTAATCTATCAGTGTTTTCAGCTCTCAGCCTGGCCAAGGGGTATGTAATCACTTCTCTATCTGCTATACAGGATGGCCCTCACAAAGTCGTCTAGGTTTCATAAGGGTTTTCAGGCAACTGAGTTGAACAAGCATCTGATTTTAGGTGTCTGTGCTGACGTTTTCTTAACTGCTACACTTGTAAAGGCCTCACAAAGTCGCTCCAGATTTATCAGTGTTTTCGCTCTCGCTGAACCAGTACCTACTGCGAGGTGTACTGCTCTCCTTTTTCTATTTGCTATATTTTTGGGCCCTCTCAAAAGCGTCCAGAATCAATCAGTAGTTTCACCATTCAACTGAACCAGCAATCTGCTGCCATGTGTACCACACTCAGCAATCTTCTTTATCAGTACACTTGTATGGCCCTCACAATGTCAGTTCAAGATTCTATCAATGTTTTCAGACATTCATGCTGAACCAGTACCTTCTGCCATGTGTACTGCACTCTTTCTCTATTTTCTATACTTGGATGGCCCTTACAAAGTCAGCCCAGATTCTATCAGTGTTTTCAGCCATTCAGCTGAACCATGTCTGCTGCCAGGTGTACAGCATCAACCCTTCTGTATCTGCTACACTTGGATGTCCCTCACAAAACGTCAGCTCCAGATTCTATCAGTGTTTTCAGCCTCTCAGCTGAACCTGTACGTACTGCCAGGTGTACTGCACTCTTTCTCTTTTGCTATACTTGTTTGGCCCTCACAAAGTCTGCTCCAGAATCTATCAGTAGTTTCAACCATTCACTGAACCAAACAATCTGCTGCCATTTGTACCACGCTCAATCTCTTTTTTTATCACCTACACTTGTATGGCCCTCTCACAAAGTCAGCTCCAGATTGTATCAGTGTTTTCAGTAAACTCAGCTGTACAGCACCTGCTTGCCAGTGGACTGCAGTAAACAACTCAGCTGTACAGCCTGCTGCCAGGTGTACTGCAGTAACCCTTCTCTATCTGCTTTATTTGGACGGCTCTCACAAAGCAGGTCCATAATCTATCAGTGTTTTCAGCCTCTCAGCTGCAGCCAGGTGTACTGTAATCACTTCTCTATCTGCTATACATGGATGGCCCCACAAAGTCATTCTAGGTTTCATAAGGGTTTTCAGGCACTGAGTTGAACAAGCATCTGATTTTAGGTGTACTGTGCTGACCTTTTCTTTACCTGCTACACTTGTATGGCCCTCACAAAGTCTGCTCCAGATTCATCAGTGTTTTCGCCTCCAGCTGAACCAGTACCTACTGCGGGTGTACTGCTCTCCTTTTTCTATTTGCTATATGTTGTTTGGCCCTCACAAAGTCTGCTCCAGAATCAATCAGTAGTTTCAACCATTCAACTGAACCAGCAATCTGCTGCCATGTGTACCACACTCAGCAATCTTCTTTATGCAGGTACACTTGTTATGGCCCTCACAATGTCAGTTCCAGATTCTATCAATGTTTTTCAGACATTCAGCTGAACCAGTACCTTCTGCCATGTGTACTAGCACTCCTTTCTCTATTTTCTATACTTGGATGGCCCTTACAAAGTCAGCCCCAGATTCCTATCAGTGTTTCAGCCATTCAAGCTGAACCAGTGTCGCTGCCAGGTGTACAGCATCACCCCTTCTGTATCTGCTACACTTGGATGTCCCTCACAATGTCAGCTCCAGATTTTATCAGTGTTTTCAGCCTCTCAGCTGAACCAGTACATACTGCCAGGTGTACTGCACTCCTTTCTCTCTATTTGCTATACTTGTTTGGCCTCACAAAGTTGCTCCAATCTATCAGTAGTTTCATACCATTCAACCTGACCAACAATCTGCTGCCATGTGTACACGCTCACTCTTTTTTATCACCTACACTTGTTATGGCCTTCACAAAGTCAGCTCCAGTTGTATCAGTGTTTTCAGTAACTCAGCTGTACGAGCACTGCTGCAGGTGTCTGCAGTAACCCCTTCTCTATCTGCTTTATTTGGATGGCTCTCACAAAGCAGTCCATAATCTATCAGTGTTTTCAGCCTCTCAGCTGCTGCCAGGTGTCTGTAATCACTTCTCTATCTGCTATACATGATGGCCCTCACAAAGTCTTGCTCCAGAATCTATCAGTAGTTTCCAACATCACTGAACAACAATCTGCTCCATGTGTACCCGTATAACTCTTTTTTATGACCTACACTTGTATGGCCCTCACAAAGTCAGCTCCAGATTGTTATCAGTGTTTTCAGTACTCAGCTGTACCAGCACCTAGCTGCCAGGTGACTGCAGTACCCCTTCTCTATCTGCTTTATTTGGCATCTCACAAAGAGGTCCATAATCTATCAGTGTTTTCAGCCTCTCAGCTGCTGCCAGTGTGTGTAATCACTTCTCTATCTGCTATACATTGATGGCCCCTCACAAGTCAGTTCTAGGGTTTCTATAAGGGTTTTCAGGGACTCAGCTTGAACCATACACTATCTTCAGGTGTACTTTCACTTTTCTCTATCTCTACACTTGTATGGCCCTCACAAAGTCTGCTCCAGATTCTATCAGTGTTTTCAGCCATTCAGCTGAACCAGTCGTCTGCCAGGTGTACGCTCCTCTTCTTATCTGCTAACTTGTATGGCCCTCACAAAGTCTGCTCCAGATTCATCAGTGTTTTCAACCATCACTGAACCAGTAACTGCTGCCGGTGTACTGCACCCCTTTCTCTACTTGCTATACTCGGTTGTCCAGCTTCACTACAAGTCCCGCTCCAGAATCATCAGAAGTTTCAACCATTCAATCTGAACCAAACAATATCTGCTGCCATGTATCCCCTCACTCTTTTTTGATCACACATGTATGGTCACAAAGCACAGTCCAGATTGTTTCAGTTTTTCCAGTAACTCATGTATCGCCCTGCTGCCATGTACTGCAGTAACACCATTTTGTCAATGCTGGGCCCGTGACTGCAGAACCCTTTTCTATCTGCCCTTTGTTTGGACGCTCTCACAAACAGTCGGTCCTATAATCTATCCAGTGTTTTTCAGCCTTCAGGCTGCTGCCAGGTGTAATGTAATCACTTCTCTATTTTGTCTATAAATGGATGGCCCTCACAAAGTCAGTTTTTAGGTTTCTAAGGGTTTTCAGAACATGATTGAACACCTTCTGGATTTTTATGTGTACTGTGTGACCTTTTCTTGTCCTGCTACACTTGTATGGCCCTCACAAAAGCTGGGGGTCCGTTTTGATCAGGGTTTTGGTAGCTCTCCAGCTGAACCAGTACCTCATGCGAGGTGTTAACTGCTTCCCTTTCTCTATTTGCTATGTTGGGTTTGGCCCTCACATTCTGCTCCAGAATCAATCAGTAGTTATCAAGCCCTTCAATGAACGAGCATTCTGTGCATGGGGGTTAACGCTCACTCTTTCTTTATGCTACACTTGTATGGCCCTCACAATGTCTGCAGTCCCGATTCTATCTATGTTTTCAACATTCAAGCTGAACCAGTAATTCTGCCATTGTACAGCACTCTTTCTCTATTTTCTTTACTTGGATAGGCTTCAATGTCAGCCCAAAATTCATCATGTTTTCAGCCATTTCAGCTGAACGTGTCTGAGCCAGGTTTTATGCACTCACTTCTGTATTGCTACACTTGGATGGCCCTCACAATTAGCCAGATTTTTCATAGTTTTTCAGCCTTCAGTGAACCAGTACATACTGCCCGGTGTACTGCACCTTTTCTTTTTTGCTAATACTTGTTTGCCCTCACAATAGTTGATGCTCCCAGAATCTATCATGTATTTCAAACCTTCAACTGAACCAACAATTGCTGCCAGGTGTACACGCTCACTCTTTTTTTTCCTACACTTGTATGGCCTTCCAAAGTCAGCTCCAGATTTGTATTCGTGTTTTCAGTTTAACCCTTTAGGCTGTACGAGCACCTGCTGCCATTGAACTGCAGTAACCCTTCTCTATTTTGCTCATTTTGGGTGGCTCTCACATAAGCAGGCCATAATCTATCAGTGTTTTCAGCCTCTCAGCTGCCCGGGCCAGTTGACTGTTTTAATCACGTCTCTATCATGTAATTTATTTGGGAGGCTCCTCCATGCACGTTGAGCGATTTTTCACAGAAGCTTCTTCATATCAACTGTGTTTGAACCAAGCAAACTTGATTTTTGGGGTACGCTCTGACGTTTTCTCTTACTCTACTCTTGTATGGCCCTCACAAAGTCTGCTCCAGAATGTTATCCAGTGTTTTCGCCTCTAGCTGTAACCCGTACTCTGCGAGGTGTACTGCTCTCCTTTCTATCTTGCTTACTTGTTTGGCCCTCACAAAGTCTGTCCGAATTTAATCAGTAGTTTCACACAACTGAACCAGCATCTGCTGCCATGTGTAACTCACTCTTCTTTATCGTACACTTGTATGGCCCTCACAAGTCAGTTCCAGTTTCTATCAAGGTTTTCAGACATTCAGCTGAACCAGTTCTTCTGCCATGGTGTACTGCACTCCTTCTCTATTTTCTATACTTGGATGGCCCTCACAAAGTCAGCCCCAGATTCTATCAGTGTTTTTCAGCCATTCAGCTGAACCAGTGTCCTGCCAGGTGTACTGCATACCCTTTCTGTATTGCTAACTTGGATGGCCCTCACAAAGTCTGCTCCAGATTCTATCAGTGTTTTCAGCCTTTTCCCACTGAACCACAATCTGTACTGCCAGGTGTACCCGCCACTCCTTTCTTATTGCTATACTTGTTTGGCCCTCACAAAGTCGCTCCAGAATCTTATCAGTAGTTTCAACATTCACTTACCACAACTGCTGCCATGTTGAGTAACCCCACTCTATCTCTTTATTTCGACTACACTTGTATGGCCCTCACAAAGTCAGCTCCAGATTGTATCAGTGTTTTCAGTAACTCAGCTGCTGCCAGGTGCTACTGTACATTCTTATCTGCTTATACAAGCCTCACAAAGTCAGTCCTAGTTTCATGTTCAGGTACTGCAGTGAACGCCTGTTTACGTTATCTGACTTTTCTTCTGCTACACGGTGGCCTCACAAGCGGGGCCAGATTCTATCAGTGTTTTCAGCTTCAGCTGCAGTGACACATCGAGTGTACTGACTCACTTTCTCTATTTGCTATTACTTGATGGCCCTCACAAAGTCGCTCCGGTTTCATCAGTGTTTTCAAGCCATTCAAGTTGAACCAAGCATATGTTGCCAGTGTACTGCTCACCTTTTCTTATACTGCTACACTTGTATGGCCCTCACAAAGTCTGCTCCAGATTCTATCAGTGTTTTCAGTCTCAGCTGACCAGACCTCTGCAGGTGTACTGCTTCCTTTCTATTGCTTATTTTGTGCCTCACAAAGCGGTCCAAATCATCAGTGTTTTCACCTTCAGCTGCCGCACGGTGATGTGTAACACTTCTCTTCTTTATACATTTTATGGCCCCCACAAAGTCAGTTCAGGTTTTATAAGGGGTTTTTAGGACATTAGCTTGAACCCGCATTTTGATGGGGTACTTTCACTTTTCTCTATTTCTAACTTGGATGGCCCTTACAAAGTAGCCCCAGATTCTATCAGTGTTTTAGCCATTCAGCTGAAACCCGTCCTCTGCCAGGTGTACGCATCACCCCTTTTTTATTTGCTACACTTGGTTTGCCTCACAAAGTCAGCTCCAGAATCAAAAGTTTTCACCTTCAATGAACCATCTCTGCCATGTGTACCACTCCTTTCTTTTTATAGGTACCCTTGTTATGGCCCTCACAAAGTCTGTTCCAGTTCTATCAAGTTTTCAACCATTCAATGAACCAACCTTCCTGCCATGTGTACCCCACTCCCCTTTTTATTTTACTACCTTGATGGCCTTACAAAGTCAGCCCCAGATTTATCAGTGTTTTCAGAATTTAGCTGAACCAGTCTGCTGCAGGTGTACGCATACCCCTTCTTATCTGCTTAATTGGATGCTCTCACAAAGCAGTCCATATTTTCAGTGTTTTCAGCCTCTCAGCTGGCTCCAGGTGTACTGAATCCTTTTTCTATTTGCTATACTGGTGGCCCTCACAAGTCTGCTCCAGAATTTCAGTAGTTTCAACCATTAATCTGAACCAACAATTGCTTTCTGTGTACCAGCTCAACTTTTTTTATACCTAATTGTATGGCCCTTTACAAAGTCAGCTCCAGATTGTATCAGTGTTTT
This sequence comes from Rapana venosa, assembly GCA_028751875.1. NCBI lineage: Eukaryota > Metazoa > Mollusca > Gastropoda > Neogastropoda > Muricidae > Rapana > Rapana venosa. The sequence goes on along the minus strand of CM054149.1, from coordinate 44,597,197 downwards.
CAGAATCAGCTGTACCAGCCTGCTGCCGGTGTACTGCAGTACCCCTTCTCTATTGCTTTATTTGGATGGCTCTCACAAAGCGGTCCATAATCTATCAGTGTTTCAGCCTCTCAGCTGGCCAGGTGTATGTAATCACTTTCTATCGGTTACTGGATGGCCCTCACAAAGTCCGTTCTAGGTTTCATAAGGGTTTTCCCGCACTGAGTTGAACAAGCATCTGATTTTAGGTGTACTGTGCTGACGTTTTCTCTACCTGCTACACTTGTATGGCCCTCACAAAGTCTGCTCCAGATTCTATCAGTGTTTTCAGCCATTCAGCTGAACCAGTACGTACTGCCAGGTGTACTGCTCTCCTTTCTCTATTTGCTATACTTGTTTGGCCCTCACAAAGTCTGCTCCAGAATCAATCAGTAGTTTCAACCATTCAACTGAACCAGCAATCTGCTGCCGGGTGCGGGTCACTACCGCAAGCGTCACTACCGCGTGTAACACTGCCGCGTGTAACACTAACGCGAGTATAACACTACCGCGAGTAGCCCGCACGCGCAGAATGCATAGAATGTTTGAAATACTAAATTAAAGAAAAATATAAAACTGAGCACATAGTATCCCTCTCTCTCTCTTTCGCTCCTTGGATCACAAATGTAAATAAAGCAAAACAAAACAAACAGGTGCACACAATATTTTCCCTTTGATCGTCTTATTCCTAAAACAATATGGCTGCTGTCAAATGTCACGATTGGTTCAACACACATTGAATTCAATGTTTCTGGCCACTGACCGTAAGAAAGGAACCTGACCTTCTTCATCACCATCCCCGTCCTCGTTGTCTTCAGCCTGTTCGTACGACTGGATGAGCGTCTGGAGTCGTTTATTGATGGCCGAGAAATGTTTCTTTGACGTTGGGCCAGGGTGACCTCCTTCCATTTGAATTTTAACACTGTGCTGCAGACTTTGTTGTTTTTGGATTCCGGTGATGAATTTCCAGATGGATGGATTCGGGCCGTCAAACATGGATTGCAAGCCCCTGTGCCAGCCTTCCAGTTTATTATTTGTACGCGGGAGATCGACTTGGTTCCTGTCTCGAACTGACCAAAACTGGAGAGAAAAACGTGGAGGGGCCCGCGTGGGATTTGGGTCCCGTCTTCTCCCACGGCGGAATCTTCCAACATAATTGTCCTCAAAGTAGTCATAGAGTTCACTCAAGCGTGGGTCCATGTCTCTTTCACTCATGTCTTCCTGCAGTTTCTCGAATGCCCTGTGATCTTCTCTGTGATAAAAATGCCAATGATATGAGCATGCGGCAGTACAGCCGGGTGTCTTCGTTGTCGGTAAGGTGAGTCGTAACCTAAGATCCTGTATCTTTCTCCAGATTGACTGGCATAAGTGGAAGAAGCATCCTCTCACCTCGATGTCTGGAAACGCCGCGATGATTGCGGCTTTGGCTGTCAATTCAAAATCAAGGATGCAAAACCGTGGTTCAGATTTGGTGCGTACATTTTGATAAGGCGCCACATTTCATCATAATGTCCGTCTGTTCTTTCCTGCCAGAAGAGCATACAAGCATGGGAAGACATGGATGCCTTTAATGACATGAATGGTGTACAGCTGAAAGAACAGTTGTGGTGCTACTTTGAACGTGCCGTCGGCCATCCAGTTAGAGTTTGCAGTCATAAACCGCAACATTTCGTCGGTTCCGAAGAGAATAATGCATTTTCAACCGTTTTCTTCTTCTTCAGCATCATTATCAGCGTCACCTGTATCATGCAATAGAAAACCTAACTTGAGTGCCTCCAACTAGAACGTCTCTGCATTGTTCCGGAATTTCGATGTCTTCCAAATTTCGTGGCAGAGGGGGAAAGGCATCATCTCTTTTCCGTTTTCTCTGAATTGTTCGCCTGAGTGATGATCTCTGTGGCAAATTGGTCAGCGTCTCATCAGTCAAATTTGTCATCATTTCACCAATTAACCTTCGAGGTGGTGCATCGGTAGCAGCGGCTCTTTCTTTCATCTCAGCAACACTTTTCTGCTTCTGGACGTCAGCTGGGTTGGCAGGGTGGTTGTGGTCATATTTTACATTGGGGACCGCACCATTGCGGTAGTCAAGCGGTGTGCTGATTCTCCCTTTACATGTGTCCTGTACCAGCGCCAGTTGAACGTTGTTTTATTTATACGGTCTCGACGGTAAATATACCAGTTGTAGAGGATCTTGTCATTGGAGTAACGAGACTTTATTACCTCCATGGCCAACGTTTGAAGCGAAGTGTGTGTTCGACAGAAGAACACTGTCCTTGAACACTAACTCAACGCTTGTTGTGTTAACCAAAAGAACTTCCACTCTCTCTTGTGGCCGCTCAAACTCACTTGAGTGAACTCTCACTCTCTCTTTGCAGTAGTGACCAGCACCTGTTTGAAACAAAGTGCGCGACAATGCTGCACGCGCGGAAGTGTTACTCGGTAGGGTTACACTCGCGTTAGTGTTGCACACGCGTAGTGTCACTTGCGGAAGTGATACTCGCGGTAGGTTACATTCGCGTTAGTGTTACACGCGGTAGTGTTACTTGCGGTAATGTCGCTCGCGGTAGTGTCGCACAACCGAACCAGTACCTTCTGCCATGTGTACTGCACTCCTTTCTCTATTTCTATACTTGGATGGCCCTTACAAAGTCAGCCCCAGATTCTATCAGTGTTTTCAGCCATTCAGCTGAACCAGTGTCCTGCTGCCAGGTGTACAGCACTCACCCCTTCTGTATCTGCTACACTTGGATGTCCCTCACAACGTCAGCTCCAGATTCTATCAGTGTTTCAGCCTCTCAGCTGAACCAGTACGTACTGCCAGTGTACTGCACTCCTTTCTCTATTTGCTATACTTGTTTGGCCCTCACAAAGTCTGCTCCAGAATCTATCAGTATTTCAACCATTCAACTGAACCAACAATCTGCTGCATGTGTACCACCCTCAACTCTTTTTTATCTCCTACACTTATAGGCCCTCACAAAGTCACTCCAGATTGTATCAGTGTTTTCAGTAACTCAGCTGTACCAGCACCTGCTGCCAGGTGTACTGCAGTAACCCCTTCTCTATCTGCTTTATTTCGACAGCTCTCACAAAGCAGGTCCATAATCTATCAGTGTTTTCAGCCTCTCAGCTGCTGCCAGGTGTACTGTAATCACTTCTCTATCTGCTATACATGGATGGCCCTCACAAAGTCAGTTCTAGGTTTCATAAGGATTTCAGGCACTGATTGAACAAGCATCTGATTTTAGGTGTACTGTGCTGACCTTTTCTTTACCTGCTACACTTGTATGGCCCTCACAAAGTCTGCTCCAGATTCTATCAGTGTTTTCAGCCATTCAGCTGAACCAGTACCTACTGCGAGGTGTACTGCACTCCTTTCTCTATTTGCTATACTTGTTTGGCCCTCACAAAGTCTGCTCCAGAATCAATCAGTAGTTTCAACCATTCAACTGAACCAACAATCTGCTGCCATGTGTACCACGCTCAACTCTTTTTTATGACCTACACTTGTATGGCCCTCACAAAGTCAGCTCCAGATTGTAATCATGTTTTCAGTAACTCAGCTGTACCAGCACCTGCTGCCAGGTGTACTGCAGTAACCCCTTCTCTATCTGCTTTATTTGGACAGCTCTCACAAAGCAGTCCATAATCTATCAGTGTTTCAGCCTCTCAGCTGCCGCCAGGTTAGTGTAATCACTTCTCTATCTGCTATACATGGATGGCCCTCACAAAGTCAGTTCTAGTTTCATAAGGGTTTTCAGCACTGAGTTGAACAAGCATCTGATTTTAGGTGTACTGTGCTGACGTTTTTCTCTACCTGCTACACTTGTATGGCCATCACAATGTCTGCTCCAGATTCTATCAGTGTTTTTAGCCATTCAGCTGAACCATACCTACTGCGAGGTGTACTGCACATCCTTTCTCTATTTTGCTACACTTGTTTTGCCCTCACAAAGTCTGCTCCAAATCAATCAGTAGTTTCAACCATTCAACTGAACCAGCAATCTGCTGCCATGTGTACCACACTCAGCAAACTTCTTTATCAGGTACACTTGTATGGCCCTCACAATGTCAGTTCCAGATTCTATCAATGTTTTCAGACATTCAGCTGAACCAGTACCTTCTGCCCATGTGTACAGCACTCCTTTCTCTATTTTCTATACTTGGATGGCCCTTACAAAGTCAGCCCCAGATTCTATCAGTGTTTTCAGCCATTCAGCTGAACCAGTGTCTGCTGCCAGGTGTACAGCACTCACCCCTTCTGTATCTGCTACACTTGGATGTCCCTCACAATGTCAGCTCCAGATTTTATCAGTGTTTTCAGCCTCTCAGCTGAACCAGTACATACTGCCAGTGTACTGCACTCCTTTCCTCTATTGCTATACTTGTTTGGCCCTCACAAAGTCTGCTCCAGAATCTATCAGTAGTTTCAACCATTCAACTGAACCAACAATCTGCTGCCATGTACCAACGCTCAACTCTTTTTTTATCACCTACACTTGTATGGCCTTCACAAAGTCAGCTCCAATTGTATCAGTGTTTTTCAGTAACTCAGCTGTACGAGCACCTGCTGCCAGGTGTACTGCAGTAACCCCTTCTCTATCTGCTTTATTTGGATGGCTCTCACAAAGCAGGCCCATAATCTATCAGTGTTTCAGCCTCTCAGCTGCTGCCAGGTGTACTGTAATCACTTCTCTATCTGCTATAACATGGATGGCCCTCACAAAGTCAGTTTCTAGGTTTCATAAGGGTTTTCAGGCACTGAGTTGAACAAGCATCTGATTTTAGGTGTACTGTGCTGACCTTTTCTTTACCTGCTACACTTGTATGGCCCTCACAAAGTCTGCTCCAGATTCTATCAGTGTTTTCAGCCTCTCAGCTGAACCAGTACCTACTGCGAGGTGTACTGCTCTCCTTTTTCTATTTGCTATACTTGTTGGTCCCTCACAAAGTCTGCTCCAGAATCAATCAGTAGTTTCAACCATTCAACTGAACCAGCAATCTGCTGCCATGTGTACCACACTCAGCAATCTTCTTTATCAGGTACACTTGTATGGCCCTCACAATGTCAGTTCCCAGATTCTATCAAATGTTTTCAGACATTCACTGAACCAGTACCTTTCTGCCATGTGTACTGCACTCCTTTCTCTATTTTCTATACTTGGATGGCCCTTACAAAGTCAGCCCCAGATTCTATCAGTGTTTTCAGCCATTCAGCTGAACCAGTGTCTGCTGCCAGGTGTACAGCACTCACCCTTTCTGTATCTGCTACACTTGGATGTCCCTCACAATGTCAGCTCCAGATTTTATCAGTGTTTTCAGCCTCTCAGCTGAACCAGTACGTACTGCCAGGTGTACTGCACTCTTTTCTCTATTTGCTATACTTGTATGGCCCTCACAAAGTCTGCTCCAGAATCTATCAGTAGTTTCAACCATTCAACTGAACCAACAATCTGCTGCCATGTGTACCACGCTCAACTCTTTTTTATGACCTACACTTGTATGGCCCTCACAAAGTCAGCTCCAGATTGTATCAGTGTTTTCAGTAACTCAGCTGTACCAGCACCTGCTGCCAGGTGTACTGCAGTAACCCCTTCTCTATCTGCTTTATTTGGACAGCTCTCACAAAGCAGGTCCATAATCATCAGTGTTTTCAGCCTCTCAGCTGCTGCCAGGTGTACTGTATCACTTCTCTATCTGCTATACATGGATGGCCCTCACAAAGTCAGTTCTAGGTTTCAGAAGGGTTTCAGGCACTGAGTTGAACAAGCATCTGATTTTAGGTGTACTGTGCTGACGTTTTCTCTACTGCTACACTTGTATGGCCCTCACAAAGTCTGCTCCATTCTATCAGTGTTTTCAGCCATTCAGCTGAACCAGTACGTACTGCCAGTGTACTGCTCTCCTTTCTCTATTTGCTATACTTGTTTGGCCCTCACAAAGTCTGCTCCAGAATCAATCAGTAGTTTCAAACCATTCAACTGAACCAGCAATCTGCTGCCGGTGCGGGTCACAACCGCAAGCGTCACTACCGCGTGTAACACTGCCGCGTGTAACACTAACGCGAGTATAACACTACCGCGAGTAGCCCGCACGCGCAGAATGCATAGAATGTTTGAAATACTAATTAAAGAAAAATATAAAACTGAGCACATAGTATCCCTCTCTCTCTCTTTCGCTCCTTGGATCACAAATGTAAATAAAGCAAAACAAAACAAACAGGTGCACACAATATTTTCCCTTTGATCGTCTTATTCCTAAAAAACAATATGGCTGCTGTCAAATGTCACGATTGGTTCAACACACAATTGAATTCAATGTTTCTGGCCACTGACCGTAAGAAAGGAACCTGACCTTCTTCATCACCATCCCCGTCCTCGTTGTCTTCAGCCTGTTCGTAACGACTGATGAGCGTCTGGAGTCGTTTATTGATGGGCCGAGAAATGTTTCTTGACGTTGGCCAGGTGACCTCCTTCCATTTGAATTTTAAACACCGTGCTGCAGACTTGTTCTTTTTGGATTCCGGTGATGAATTTCCAGATGGATGGATTCGGGCCGTCAAACATGGATTGCAAGCCCCTGTGCCAGCCTTCCAGTTTATTATTTGTACGCGGGAGATCGACTTGGTTCCTGTCTCGAACTGACCAAAACTGGAGAGAAAAACGTGGAGGGCCCCGCGTGGATTTGGGGTCCCGTCTTCTCCCACGGCGGAATCTTCCAACATAATTGTCCTCAAAGTAGTCATAGAGTTCACTCAAGCGTGGGTCCATGTCTCTTTCACTCATGTCTTCCTGCAGTTTCTCGAAATGCCCTGTGATCTTCTCTGGTGATAAAAATGCCAATGATATGAGCATGCGGCAGTACAGCCGGTGTCTTCGTTGTCGGTATAGTGAGTCGTAACCATAAGATCCTGTATCTTTCTCCAAATTGACTGGCATAAGTGAAGAAGCATCCTCTCACCTCGATGTCTGGAAACGCCGCGATGATTGCGGCTTTGGCTGTCAATTCAAAATCAAGGATGCAAAACCGTGGGTTCAGATTTGGTGCGTACATTTTGATAAGGCGCCACATTTCATCATATGTCCGTCTGTTCTTTCCTGCCAGAAGAGCATACAAGCATGGAAGACATGGATGCCTTTAATGACATGAATGGTGTACACTGAAAGAACAGTTGTGGTGCACTTTGAACGTGCCGTCGGCCATCCAGTTAGAGTTTGCAGTCATAAACCGCAACATTCGTCGGTTCCGAAGAGAATAATGCATTTCAACCGGTTTTCTTCTTCTTCAGCATCATTATCAGCGTCACCTGTATCATGCAATAGAAACCTAACTTGAGTGCCTCCAACTAGAACGTCTCTGCATTGTTCCGGAATTTCGATGTCTTCCAAATTTCGTGGCAGAGGGGAAAGGCAATCATCTCTTTCCGTTTTCTCTGAATTGTTCGCCTGAGTGATGATCTCTGTGGCAAATTGGTCAGCGTCTCATCAGTCAAATTTGTCATCATTTCACCAATTAACCTTCGAGGTGGTGCATCGGTAGCAGCGGCTCTTCTTCATCTCAGCAACACTTTCTGCTTCTGGACGTCAGCTGGGTTGGCAGGGTGGTTGTGGTCATATTTTACATTGGGGACCGCACCATTGCGGTATCAAGCGGTGTGCTGATTCTCCCTTTACATGTGTCCTGTACCAGCGCCAGTTGAACGTTGTTTTATATTATACGTCTCGACGGTAAATATACCAGTGTAGAGGATCTTGTCATTGAGATAACGAGACTATTAATTACCTCCCATGGCCAACCGTTTGAAGCGAAGTGTGTGTTCGACAGAAGAACACTGTCCTTGAACACTAACTCAACGCTTGTTGTGTTAACCAAAAGAACTTCCACCTCTCTCTGTGGCCGCTCAAACTCACTTGAGTGAACTCTCACTCTCTCTTTGCAGTAGTGACCAGCACCTGTTTGAAACAAAGTGCGCGACAATGCTGCACGCGCGGAAGTGTTACTCGCGGGAGGGTTACACTCGCGTTAGTGTTGCACACGCGGTAGTGTCACTTGCGGAAGTGATACTCGCGGTAGGGTTACATTCGCGTTAGTGTTACACGCGGTAGTGTTACTCGCGGTAATGTCGCTCGCGGTAGTGTCGCACAACCGAACCAGTACCTTCTGCCATGTGTACTGCACTCCTTTCTCTATTTTCTATACTTGGATGGCCCTTACAAAGTCAGCCCCAGATTCTATCAGTGTTTTCAGCCATTCAGCTGAACCAGTGTCTGCTGCCAGGTGTACAGCACTCACCCCTTCTGTATCTGCTACACTTGGATGTCCCTCACAACGTCAGCTCCAGATTCTATCAGTGTTTTCAGCCTCTCAGCTGAACCAGTACGTACTGCCAGGTGTACTGCACTCCTTTCTCTATTTGCTATACTTGTTTGGCCCTCACAAAGTCTGCTCCAGAATCTATCAGTAGTTTCAACCATTCAACTGAACCAACAATCTGCTGCCATGTGTACCACCCTCAACTCTTTTTTATCTCCTACACTTATATGGCCCTCACAAAGTCAGCTCCAGATTGTATCAGTGTTTTCAGTAACTCAGCTGTACCAGCACCTGCTGCCAGGTGTACTGCAGTAACCCCTTCTCTATCTGCTTTATTTCGACAGCTCTCACAAAGCAGGTCCATAATCTATCAGTGTTTTCAGCCTCTCAGCTGCTGCCAGGTGTACTGTAATCACTTCTCTATCTGCTATACATGGATGGCCCTCACAAAGTCAGTTCTAGGTTTCATAAGGATTTTCAGGCACTGAGTTGAACAAGCATCTGATTTTAGGTGTACTGTGCTGACCTTTTCTTTACCTGCTACACTTGTATGGCCCTCACAAAGTCTGCTCCAGATTCTATCAGTGTTTTCAGCCATTCAGCTGAACCAGTACCTACTGCGAGGTGTACTGCACTCCTTTCTCTATTTGCTATACTTGTTTGGCCCTCACAAAGTCTGCTCCAGAATCAATCAGTAGTTTCAACCATTCAACTGAACCAACAATCTGCTGCCATGTGTACCACGCTCAACTCTTTTTTATGACCTACACTTGTATGGCCCTCACAAAGTCAGCTCCAGATTGTATCAGTGTTTTCAGTAACTCAGCTGTACCAGCACCTGCTGCCAGGTGTACTGCAGTAACCCCTTCTCTATCTGCTTTATTTGGACAGCTCTCACAAAGCAGGTCCATAATCTATCAGTGTTTTCAGCCTCTCAGCTGCCGCCAGGTGTAGTGTAATCACTTCTCTATCTGCTATACATGGATGGCCCTCACAAAGTCAGTTCTAGGTTTCATAAGGGTTTTCAGGCACTGAGTTGAACAAGCATCTGATTTTAGGTGTACTGTGCTGACGTTTTCTCTACCTGCTACACTTGTATGGCCATCACAATGTCTGCTCCAGATTCTATCAGTGTTTTTAGCCATTCAGCTGAACCAGTACCTACTGCGAGGTGTACTGCACTCCTTTCTCTATTTGCTACACTTGTTTTGCCCTCACAAAGTCTGCTCCAGAATCAATCAGTAGTTTCAACCATTCAACTGAACCAGCAATCTGCTGCCATGTGTACCACACTCAGCAATCTTCTTTATCAGGTACACTTGTATGGCCCTCACAATGTCAGTTCCAGATTCTATCAATGTTTTCAGACATTCAGCTGAACCAGTACCTTCTGCCATGTGTACAGCACTCCTTTCTCTATTTTCTATACTTGGATGGCCCTTACAAAGTCAGCCCCAGATTCTATCAGTGTTTTCAGCCATTCAGCTGAACCAGTGTCTGCTGCCAGGTGTACAGCACTCACCCCTTCTGTATCTGCTACACTTGGATGTCCCTCACAATGTCAGCTCCAGATTTTATCAGTGTTTTCAGCCTCTCAGCTGAACCAGTACATACTGCCAGGTGTACTGCACTCCTTTCTCTATTTGCTATACTTGTTTGGCCCTCACAAAGTCTGCTCCAGAATCTATCAGTAGTTTCAACCATTCAACTGAACCAACAATCTGCTGCCATGTGTACCACGCTCAACTCTTTTTTATCACCTACACTTGTATGGCCTTCACAAAGTCAGCTCCAGATTGTATCAGTGTTTTCAGTAACTCAGCTGTACGAGCACCTGCTGCCAGGTGTACTGCAGTAACCCCTTCTCTATCTGCTTTATTTGGATGGCTCTCACAAAGCAGGTCCATAATCTATCAGTGTTTTCAGCCTCTCAGCTGCTGCCAGGTGTACTGTAATCACTTCTCTATCTGCTATACATGGATGGCCCTCACAAAGTCAGTTCTAGGTTTCATAAGGATTTTCAGGCACTGAGTTGAACAAGCATCTGATTTTAGGTGTACTGTGCTGACCTTTTCTTTACCTGCTACACTTGTATGGCCCTCACAAAGTCTGCTCCAGATTCTATCAGTGTTTTCAGCCTCTCAGCTGAACCAGTACCTACTGCGAGGTGTACTGCTCTCCTTTTTCTATTTGCTATACTTGTTTGGCCCTCACAAAGTCTGCTCCAGAATCAATCAGTAGTTTCAACCATTCAACTGAACCAGCAATCTGCTGCCATGTGTACCACACTCAGCAATCTTCTTTATCAGGTACACTTGTATGGCCCTCACAATGTCAGTTCCAGATTCTATCAATGTTTTCAGACATTCAGCTGAACCAGTACCTTCTGCCATGTGTACTGCACTCCTTTCTCTATTTTCTATACTTGGATGGCCCTTACAAAGTCAGCCCCAGATTCTATCAGTGTTTTCAGCCATTCAGCTGAACCAGTGTCTGCTGCCAGGTGTACAGCACTCACCCTTTCTGTATCTGCTACACTTGGATGTCCCTCACAATGTCAGCTCCAGATTTTATCAGTGTTTTCAGCCTCTCAGCTGAACCAGTACGTACTGCCAGGTGTACTGCACTCTTTTCTCTATTTGCTATACTTGTATGGCCCTCACAAAGTCTGCTCCAGAATCTATCAGTAGTTTCAACCATTCAACTGAACCAACAATCTGCTGCCATGTGTACCACGCTCAACTCTTTTTTATGACCTACACTTGTATGGCCCTCACAAAGTCAGCTCCAGATTGTATCAGTGTTTTCAGTAACTCAGCTGTACCAGCACCTGCTGCCAGGTGTACTGCAGTAACCCCTTCTCTATCTGCTTTATTTGGACAGCTCTCACAAAGCAGGTCCATAATCTATCAGTGTTTTCAGCCTCTCAGCTGCTGCCAGGTGTACTGTAATCACTTCTCTATCTGCTATACATGGATGGCCCTCACAAAGTCAGTTCTAGGTTTCAGAAGGGTTTTCAGGCACTGAGTTGAACAAGCATCTGATTTTAGGTGTACTGTGCTGACGTTTTCTCTACCTGCTACACTTGTATGGCCCTCACAAAGTCTGCTCCAGATTCTATCAGTGTTTTCAGCCATTCAGCTGAACCAGTACGTACTGCCAGGTGTACTGCTCTCCTTTCTCTATTTGCTATACTTGTTTGGCCCTCACAAAGTCTGCTCCAGAATCAATCAGTAGTTTCAACCATTCAACTGAACCAGCAATCTGCTGCCGGGTGCGGGTCACTACCGCAAGCGTCACTACCGCGTGTAACACTGCCGCGTGTAACACTAACGCGAGTATAACACTACCGCGAGTAGCGCGCACGCGCAGAATGCATAGAATGTTTGAAATACTAAATTAAAGAAAAATATAAAACTGAGCACATAGTATCCCTCTCTCTCTCTTTCGCTCCTTGGATCACAAATGTAAATAAAGCAAAACAAAACAAACAGGTGCACACAATATTTTCCCTTTGATCGTCTTATTCCTAAAACAATATGGCTGCTGTCAAATGTCACGATTGGTTCAACACACATTGAATTCAATGTTTCTGGCCACTGACCGTAAGAAAGGAACCTGACCTTCTTCATCACCATCCCCGTCCTCGTTGTCTTCAGCCTGTTCGTACGACTGGATGAGCGTCTGGAGTCGTTTATTGATGGCCGAGAAATGTTTCTTTGACGTTGGGCCAGGGTGACCTCCTTCCATTTGAATTTTAACACCGTGCTGCAGACTTTGTTCTTTTTGGATTCCGGTGATGAATTTCCAGATGGATGGATTCGGGCCGTCAAACATGGATTGCAAGCCCCTGTGCCAGCCTTCCAGTTTATTATTTGTACGCGGGAGATCGACTTGGTTCCTGTCTCGAACTGACCAAAACTGGAGAGAAAAACGTGGAGGGGCCCGCGTGGGATTTGGGTCCCGTCTTCTCCCACGGCGGAATCTTCCAACATAATTGTCCTCAAAGTAGTCATAGAGTTCACTCAAGCGTGGGTCCATGTCTCTTTCACTCATGTCTTCCTGCAGTTTCTCGAAATGCCCTGTGATCTTCTCTGGTGATAAAAATGCCAATGATATGAGCATGCGGCAGTACAGCCGGGTGTCTTCGTTGTCGGTATAGGTGAGTCGTAACCTAAGATCCTGTATCTTTCTCCAGATTGACTGGCATAAGTGGAAGAAGCATCCTCTCACCTCGATGTCTGGAAACGCCGCGATGATTGCGGCTTTGGCTGTCAATTCAAAATCAAGGATGCAAAACCGTGGGTTCAGATTTGGTGCGTACATTTTGATAAGGCGCCACATTTCATCATATGTCCGTCTGTTCTTTCCTGCCAGAAGAGCATACAAGCATGGGAAGACATGGATGCCTTTAATGACATGAATGGTGTACAGCTGAAAGAACAGTTGTGGTGCTACTTTGAACGTGCCGTCGGCCATCCAGTTAGAGTTTGCAGTCATAAACCGCAACATTTCGTCGGTTCCGAAGAGAATAATGCATTTCAACCGGTTTTCTTCTTCTTCAGCATCATTATCAGCGTCACCTGTATCATGCAATAGAAACCTAACTTGAGTGCCTCCAACTAGAACGTCTCTGCATTGTTCCGGAATTTCGATGTCTTCCAAATTTCGTGGCAGAGGGGGAAAGGCATCATCTCTTTTCCGTTTTCTCTGAATTGTTCGCCTGAGTGATGATCTCTGTGGCAAATTGGTCAGCGTCTCATCAGTCAAATTTGTCATCATTTCACCAATTAACCTTCGAGGTGGTGCATCGGTAGCAGCGGCTCTTTCTTTCATCTCAGCAACACTTTTCTGCTTCTGGACGTCAGCTGGGTTGGCAGGGTGGTTGTGGTCATATTTTACATTGGGGACCGCACCATTGCGGTAGTCAAGCGGTGTGCTGATTCTCCCTTTACATGTGTCCTGTACCAGCGCCAGTTGAACGTTGTTTTATTTATACGGTCTCGACGGTAAATATACCAGTTGTAGAGGATCTTGTCATTGGAGTAACGAGACTTTATTACCTCCATGGCCAACGTTTGAAGCGAAGTGTGTGTTCGACAGAAGAACACTGTCCTTGAACACTAACTCAACGCTTGTTGTGTTAACCAAAAGAACTTCCACTCTCTCTTGTGGCCGCTCAAACTCACTTGAGTGAACTCTCACTCTCTCTTTGCAGTAGTGACCAGCACCTGTTTGAAACAAAGTGCGCGACAATGCTGCACGCGCGGAAGTGTTACTCGCGGTAGGGTTACACTCGCGTTAGTGTTGCACACGCGGTAGTGTCACTTGCGGAAGTGATACTCGCGGTAGGGTTACATTCGCGTTAGTGTTACACGCGGTAGTGTTACTCGCGGTAATGTCGCTCGCGGTAGTGTCGCACAACCGAACCAGTACCTTCTGCCATGTGTACTGCACTCCTTTCTCTATTTTCTATACTTGGATGGCCCTTACAAAGTCAGCCCCAGATTCTATCAGTGTTTTCAGCCATTCAGCTGAACCAGTGTCTGCTGCCAGGTGTACAGCACTCACCCCTTCTGTATCTGCTACACTTGGATGTCCCTCACAACGTCAGCTCCAGATTCTATCAGTGTTTTCAGCCTCTCAGCTGAACCAGTACGTACTGCCAGGTGTACTGCACTCCTTTCTCTATTTGCTATACTTGTTTGGCCCTCACAAAGTCTGCTCCAGAATCTATCAGTAGTTTCAACCATTCAACTGAACCAACAATCTGCTGCCATGTGTACCACCCTCAACTCTTTTTTATCTCCTACACTTATATGGCCCTCACAAAGTCAGCTCCAGATTGTATCAGTGTTTTCAGTAACTCAGCTGTACCAGCACCTGCTGCCAGGTGTACTGCAGTAACCCCTTCTCTATCTGCTTTATTTCGACAGCTCTCACAAAGCAGGTCCATAATCTATCAGTGTTTTCAGCCTCTCAGCTGCTGCCAGGTGTACTGTAATCACTTCTCTATCTGCTATACATGGATGGCCCTCACAAAGTCAGTTCTAGGTTTCATAAGGATTTTCAGGCACTGAGTTGAACAAGCATCTGATTTTAGGTGTACTGTGCTGACCTTTTCTTTACCTGCTACACTTGTATGGCCCTCACAAAGTCTGCTCCAGATTCTATCAGTGTTTTCAGCCATTCAGCTGAACCAGTACCTACTGCGAGGTGTACTGCACTCCTTTCTCTATTTGCTATACTTGTTTGGCCCTCACAAAGTCTGCTCCAGAATCAATCAGTAGTTTCAACCATTCAACTGAACCAACAATCTGCTGCCATGTGTACCACGCTCAACTCTTTTTTATGACCTACACTTGTATGGCCCTCACAAAGTCAGCTCCAGATTGTATCAGTGTTTTCAGTAACTCAGCTGTACCAGCACCTGCTGCCAGGTGTACTGCAGTAACCCCTTCTCCATCTGCTTTATTTGGACAGCTCTCACAAAGCAGGTCCATAATCTATCAGTGTTTTCAGCCTCTCAGCTGCCGCCAGGTGTAGTGTAATCACTTCTCTATCTGCTATACATGGATGGCCCTCACAAAGTCAGTTCTAGGTTTCATAAGGGTTTTCAGGCACTGAGTTGAACAAGCATCTGATTTTAGGTGTACTGTGCTGACGTTTTCTCTACCTGCTACACTTGTATGGCCATCACAATGTCTGCTCCAGATTCTATCAGTGTTTTTAGCCATTCAGCTGAACCAGTACCTACTGCGAGGTGTACTGCACTCCTTTCTCTATTTGCTACACTTGTTTTGCCCTCACAAAGTCTGCTCCAGAATCAATCAGTTTCAACCATTCAACTGAACCAGCAATCTGCTGCCATGTGTACCACACTCAGCAATCTTCTTTATCAGGTACACTTGTATGGCCCTCACAATGTCAGTTCCAGATTCTATCAATGTTTTCAGACATTCAGCTGAACCAGTACCTTCTGCCATGTGTACAGCACTCCTTTCTCTATTTTCTATACTTGGATGGCCCTTACAAAGTCAGCCCCAGATTCTATCAGTGTTTTCAGCCATTCAGCTGAACCAGTGTCTGCTGCCAGGTGTACAGCACTCACCCCTTCTGTATCTGCTACACTTGGATGTCCCTCACAATGTCAGCTCCAGATTTTATCAGTGTTTTCAGCCTCTCAGCTGAACCAGTACATACTGCCAGGTGTACTGCACTCCTTTCTCTATTTGCTATACTTGTTTGGCCCTCACAAAGTCTGCTCCAGAATCTATCAGTAGTTTCAACCATTCAACTGAACCAACAATCTGCTGCCATGTGTACCACGCTCAACTCTTTTTTATCACCTACACTTGTATGGCCTTCACAAAGTCAGCTCCAGATTGTATCAGTGTTTTCAGTAACTCAGCTGTATGAGCACCTGCTGCCAGGTGTACTGCAGTAACCCCTTCTCTATCTGCTTTATTGGGGCCTCAAACAGTCCATAATCTTCATGTTTCAGCCTCTCAGCTGCCGTGTACGTAATCACTTCTCTATCGCTATACATGGTGGCCTCACAAAGCATTCTAGGTTTCATAAGGTTTTTCAGCACTGAGTTAACAACTGATTTAGTGTACTGTGCTGAGTTTCCTACCTGCTACACTTGTATGGCCCTCACAAGTCTGCTCCAATTCATCAGTTTTCAGCTCAGGAACAGTACTACGCAGGTACGCTCTCTTTCTCTATGCTATACTTGTTTGGCCTCACAAGTCTCCCGAATCATCGTAGTTCAACCACAACTGACCAGCAATCTGTGCCATGTGTACCAACCGCATCTTCTTATCAGGTACACTTGTAGCCTCACAATGTCAGTTCAGATCTTCAAGTTTTCGACATTCATAACCAGTACCTTCTGCCATGGTACTGCACCTCTCTATTTTCTACTGATGGCCCTACAAAGCAGCCCAATCTACAGTTTTCACATTCAGCAACTGTCGCTCAGGTGTACAGACTCACCCTCTGATCTGTACATGGATGTCCTCACAACGTCATCCAGGTTCTATCATGTTCAGCTCTCAGCTGAACTGTACGTCTGCAGTGTACTGCACTCTTCTCTATTGCTAACTTGTTTGGCCCTCAAAAGTCTGCCAACTACAGAGTTTCAACATTCAACTGAACCAACACTGCTCATTTGTACCCGCTCACTCTTTTTTTACACACACTTGTAGGCCCTACAAGTCAGCTCCAGATGTACAGTGTTTTCAGAACCGCTGTCCACACTGCTGCCAGGTGTCTGCGTAAACTCACTGTACACCCTGCGCCAGGTACTGCAGTAACCCTTCTCTATTGCTTTATTTGCGCTCTCACAAAGCAGGTCCATAATCTCTGTTTTCAGCCTCCACTGCTGCCAGGTGTACTGAATCACTCTCTATCTGCTTCAGGATGGCCCCACAAAGTCATTTAGTTCAAAGGTTTTCAGGCACTGGTTGAACAAGCATCTGATTTTGTGACTGTGCGACCTTTCTTTACTGCTACATGTAGGCCCTCACAAGTCGCCGTTCTATCTGTTCGCCTTCAGCGAACACCTACTGGAGGTGACTGCCCCTTCTATTCTATATTGTTTGGCCACAATCTGCTCCGAATAACATAGTTCACATTCACGACCACATCTGCTGCATGGTACCACCCAATTTTTTATGATACACTTAGCCCTCACAAGCATCAATTACAGTTTCAAATCACTGACCAGACCTCTGCCAGTGTACTATCACTCCTACAACTCTGCCATTACAGTACCCTTCTTAATGTTTATTTGACAGCTCTCCGAGTATACCAGATTCTATCAATGTTTCAGACATTCAGCTGAACCAGTACCTTCTGCCATGTGTACAGCCACTCTTTCTCTATTTTCTATACTTGGATGGCCCTTACAAAGTCACCCCAGATTCTATCAGTGTTTTCAGCCATTCAGCTGAACCAGTGTCTGCTGCCAGGTGTACAGCATTCACCCCTTCTGTATCTGCTACACTTGGATGTCCCTCACAAAAGTCAGCTCCAGATTTTATCAGTGTTTTCAGCCTCTCAGCTGAACCAGTACATACTGCCAGGTGTACTGCACTCCTTTCTCTATTTGCTATACTTGTTTGGCCCTCACAAAGTCTGCTCCAGAATCTATCAGTAGTTTCAACCATTCAACTGAACCAACATTCTGCTGCCATGTGTACCACGCTCAACTCTTTTTTATCACCTACACTTGTATGGCCTTCACAAAGTCAGCTCCAGATTGTATGTGTTTTCAGTAACTCAGCTGTACGAGCACCTGCTGCCAGGTGTACTGCAGTAACCCCTTCTCTATCTGCTTTATTTGGACGGCTCTCACAAAGCAGGTCCATAATCTATCAGTGTTTTCAGCCTCTCAGCTGCTGCCAGGTGTACTGTAATCACTTCTCTATCTGCTATACATGGATGGCCCTCACAAAGTCAGTTCTAGGTTTCATAAGGGTTTTCAGGCACTGAGTTGAACAAGCATCTGATTTTAGGTGTACTGTGCTGACGTTTTCTCTACCTGCTACACTTGTATGGCCCTCACAAAGTCTGCTCCAGATTCTATCAGTGTTTTCAGCCTCTCAGCTGAACCAGTACCTACTGCGAGGTGTACTGCTCTCCTTTCTCTATTTGCTATACTTGTTTGGCCCTCACAAAGTCTGCTCCAGAATCAATCAGTAGTTTCAACCATTCAACTGAACCAGCAATCTGCTGCCATGTGTACCACACTCAGCAATCTTCTTTATCAGGTACACTTGTATGGCCTCACAATGTCAGTTCCAGATTCTATCAATGTTTTCAGACATTCAGCTGAACCAGTACTATTTTGCCATGTGTACTGCACTCCTTTCTCTTTTTCTATACTTGGATGGCCCTTTTCAAAGTCAGCCCCAGATTCTATCAGTGTTTTCAGCCATTCAGCTGAACCAGTGTCTGCTGCCAGGTGTACAGCACTCACCCCCTTTTGTATCTGCTACACTTGGATTTTCCCTCACAACGTCAGCTCCAGGTTCTATCAGTGTTTTCAGCCTCTCAGCTGAACCTGTACGTACTGCCAGGTGTACTGCACTCCTTTCTCTATTTGCTATACTTGTTTGGCCCTCACAAAGTCTGCTCCAGAATCTATCAGTAGTTTCAACCATTCAACTGAACCAACAATCTGCTGCCATTTGTACCACGCTCAACTCTTTTTTTATCACCTACACTTGTATGGCCCTCACAAAGTCAGCTCCAGATTGTATCAGTGTTTTCAGTAACTCAGCTGTACCAGCACCTGCTGCCAGGTGTACTGCAGTAACAACTCAGCTGTACCAGCTCCTGCTGCCAGGTGTACTGCAGTAACCCTTTCTCTATCTGCTTTATTTGGACGGCTCTCACAAAGCAGGTCCATAATCTATCAGTGTTTTCAGCCTCTCAGCTGCTGCCAGGTGTACTGTAATCACTTCTCTATCTGCTATACATGGATGGCCCTCACAAAGTCAGTTCTAGGTTTCATAAGGGTTTTCAGGCACTGAGTTGAACAAGCATCTGATTTTAGGTGTACTGTGCTGACCTTTTCTTTACCTGCTACACTTGTATGGCCCTCACAAAGTCTGCTCCAGATTCTATCAGTGTTTTCAGCCTCTCAGCTGAACCAGTACCTACTGCGAGGTGTACTGCTCTCCTTTTTCTATTTGCTATACTTGTTTGGCCCTCACAAAGTCTGCTCCAGAATCAATCAGTATTTCAACCATTCAACTGAACCAGCAATCTGCTGCCATGTGTACCACACTCAGCAATCTTTCTTTATCAGGTACACTTGTATGGCCCTCACAATGTCAGTTCCAGATTCTATCAATGTTTTCAGACATTCAGCTGAACCAGTACCTTCTGCCATGTGTACTGCACTCCTTTCTCTATTTCTATACTTGGATGGCCCTTACAAAGTCAGCCCCAGATTCTATCAGTGTTTTCAGCCATTCAGCTGAAACCAGTGTCTGCTGCCAGGTGTACAGCACTCACCCTTTCTGTATCTGCTACACTTGGATGTCCCTCACAATGTCAGCTCCAGATTTTATCAGTGTTTTCAGCCTCTCAGCTGAACCAGTACGTACTGCCAGTGTACTGCACTCTTTTCTCTATTTGCTATACTTGTATGGCCCTCACAAAGTCTGCTCCAGAATCTATCAGTAGTTTCAACCATTCAACTGAACCAACAATCTGCTGCCATGTGTACCACGCTCACTCTTTTTTAGGGACCTACACTTGTATGGCCCTCACAAAGTCAGCTCCAGATTGTATCAGTGTTTTCAGTAACTCAGCTGTCCCAGCACCTGCTGCCAGGTGTACTGCAGAAACCCCCTTTCTCTATCTGCTTTATTTGGACAGCTCTCACAAAGCAGGTCCATAATCTATCATGTTTTCAGCCTCTCAGCTGCTGCCAGGTTGTACTGTAATCACTTCTCTATCTGCTATACATGGATGGCCCTCACAAAGTCAGTTCTAGGTTTCAGAAGGGTTTTCAGGCACTGGAGTTGAACAAGCATCTGATTTTAGGTGTACTGTGCTGACGTTTTCTCTACCTGCTACACTTGTATGGCCCTCACAAAGTCTGCTCCAGATTCTATCAGTGTTTTCAGCCATTCAGCTGAACCAGTACGTACTGCCAGTGTACTGCTCTCCTTTCTCTATTTGCTATACTTGTTGGCCCTCACAAAGTCTGCTCCAGAATCAATCAGTAGTTTCAACCATTCAACTGAACCAGCAATCTGCTGCCGGGTGCGGGTCACTACCGCAAGCGTCACTACCGCGTGTAACACTGCCGCGTGTAACACTAACGCGAGTATAACACTACCGCGAGTACCCCGCAGCGCAGAATGCATAGAATGTTTGAAATACTAAATTAAAGAAAAATATAAAACTGAGCACATAGTATCCCCTCTCTCTCTTTCGCTCCTTGGATCACAAATGTAAATAAAGCAAAACAAAACAAACAGTGCACACAATATTTTCCTTTGATCGTCTTATTCCTAAAACAATATGGCTGCTGTCAAATGTCACGATTGGTTCAACACACATTGAATTCAATGTTTCTGGCCACTGACCGTAAAAGAAGAACCTGACCTTCTTCATCACCATCCCCGTCCTCGTTGTCTTCAGCCTGTTCGTACGACTGGATGAGCGTCTGGAGTCGTTTATTGATGGCCGAGAAATGTTTCTTTGACGTTGGGCCAGGGTGACCTCCTTCCATTTGAATTTTAACACTGTGCTGCAGACTTTGTTGTTTTTGGATTCCGGTGATGAATTTCCAGATGGATGGATTCGGGCCGTCAAACATGGATTGCAAGCCCCTGTGCCAGCCTTCCAGTTTATTATTTGTACGCGGGAGATCGACTTGGTTCCTGTCTCGAACTGACCAAAACTGGAGAGAAAAACGTGGAGGGGCCCGCGTGGGATTTGGGTCCCGTCTTCTCCCACGGCGGAATCTTCCAACATAATTGTCCTCAAAGTAGTCATAGAGTTCACTCAAGCGTGGGTCCATGTCTCTTTCACTCATGTCTTCCTGCAGTTTCTCGAAATGCCCTGTGATCTTCTCTGGTGATAAAATGCCAATGATATGAGCATGCGGCAGTACAGCCGGGTGTCTTCGTTGTCGGTATAGGTGAGTCGTAACCTAAGATCCTGTATCTTTCTCCAGATTGACTGGCATAAGTGGAAGAAGCATCCTCTCAACTCGATGTCTGGAAACGCCGCGATGATTGCGGCTTTGGCTGTCAATTCAAAATCAAGGATGCAAAACCGTGGGTTCAGATTTGGTGCGTACATTTTGATAAGGCGCCACATTTCATCATATGTCCGTCTGTTCTTTCCTGCCAGAAGAGCATACAAGCATGGGAAGACATGGATGCCTTTAATGACATGAATGGTGTACAGCTGAAAGAACAGTTGTGGTGCTACTTTGAACGTGCCGTCGGCCATCCAGTTAGAGTTTGCAGTCATAAACCGCAACATTTCGTCGGTTCCCAAGAGAATAATGCATTTCAACCGGTTTTCTTCTTCTTCAGCATCATTATCAGCGTCACCTGTATCATGCAATAGAAACCTAACTTGAGTGCCTCCAACTAGAACGTCTCTGCATTGTTCCGGAATTTCGATGTCTTCCAAATTTCGTGGCAGAGGGGGAAAGGCATCATCTCTTTTCCGTTTTCTCTGAATTTTTCGCCTGAGTGATGATCTCTGTGGCAAATTGGTCAGCGTCTCATCAGTCAAATTTGTCATCATTTCACCAATTAACCTTCGAGGTGGTGCATCGGTAGCAGCGGCTCTTTCTTTCATCTCAGCAACACTTTTCTGCTTCTGGACGTCAGCTGGGTTGGCAGGGTGGTTGTGGTCATATTTTACATTGGGGACCCCACCATTGCGGTAGTCAAGCGGTGTGCTGATTCTCCCTTTACATGTGTCCTGTACCAGCGCCAGTTGAACGTTGTTTTATTTATACGGTCTCGACGGTAAATATACCCGTTGTAGAGGATCTTGTCATTGGAGTAACGAGACTTTATTACCTCCATGGCCAACGTTTGAAGCGAAGTGTGTGTTCGACAGAAGAACACTGTCCTTGAACACTAACTCAACGCTTGTTGTGTTAACCAAAAGAACTTCCACTCTCTCTTGTGGCTGCTCAAACTCACTTGAGTGAACTCTCACTCTCTCTTTGCAGTAGTGACCAGCAACTGTTTGAAACAAAGTGCGCGACAATGCTGCACGCGCGGAAGTGTTACTCGCGGTAGGGTTACACTCGCGTTAGTGTTGCACACGCGGTAGTGTCACTTGCGGAAGTGATACTCGCGGTAGGGTTACATTCGCGTTAGTGTTACACGCGGTAGTGTTACTCGCGGTAATGTCGCTCGCGGTAGTGTCGCACAACCAAACCAGTACCTTCTGCCATGTGTACTGCACTCCTTTCTCTATTTTCTATACTTGGATGGCCCTTACAAAGTCAGCCCCAGATTCTATCAGTGTTTTCAGCCATTCAGCTGAACCAGTGTCTGCTGCCAGGTGTACAGCACTCACCCCTTCTGTATCTGCTACACTTGGATGTCCCTCACAACGTCAGCTCCAGATTCTATCAGTGTTTTCAGCCTCTCAGCTGAACCAGTACGTACTGCCAGGTGTACTGCACTCCTTTCTCTATTTGCTATACTTGTTTGGCCCTCACAAAGTCTGCTCCAGAATCTATCAGTAGTTTCAACCATTCAACTGAACCAACAATCTGCTGCCATGTGTACCACGCTCAACTCTTTTTTATCTCCTACACTTATATGGCCCTCACAAAGTCAGCTCCAGATTGTATCAGTGTTTTCAGTAACTCAGCTGTACCAGCACCTGCTGCCAGGTGTACTGCAGTAACCCCTTCTCTATCTGCTTTATTTGGACAGCTCTCACAAAGCAGGTCCATAATCTATCAGTGTTTTCAGCCTCTCAGCTGCTGCCAGGTGTAGTGTAATCACTTCTCTATCTGCTATACATGGATGGCCCTCACAAAGTCAGTTCTAGGTTTCATAAGGATTTTCAGGCACTGAGTTGAACAAGCATCTGATTTTAGGTGTACTGTGCTGACCTTTTCTTTACCTGCTACACTTGTATGGCCCTCACAAAGTCTGCTCCAGATTCTATCAGTGTTTTCAGCCATTCAGCTGAACCAGTACCTACTGCGAGGTGTACTGCACTCCTTTCTCTATTTGCTATAGTTGTTTGGCCCTCACAAAGTCTGCTCCAGAATCAATCAGTAGTTTCAACCATTGAACTGAACCAACAATCTGCTGCCATGTGTACCACGCTCAACTCTTTTTTATGACCTACACTTGAATGGCCCTCACAAAGTCAGCTCCAGATTGTATCAGTGTTTTCAGTAACTCAGCTGTACCAGCACCTGCTGCCAGGTGTACTGCAGTAACCCCTTCTCTATCTGCTTTATTTGGACAGCTCTCACAAAGCAGGTCCATAATCTATCGGTGTTTTCAGCCTCTCAGCTGCCGCCAGGTGTACTGTAATCACTTCTCTATCTGCTATACATGGATGGCCCTCACAAAGTCAGTTCTAGGTTTTATAAGGGTTTTCATGCACTGAGTTGAACCAGCATCTGATTTTAGGTGTACTGTGCTGACGTTTTCTCTATCTGCTACACTTGTATGGCCCTCACAATGTCAGCTCCAGATTTTATCAGGGTTTTCAGCCACTCAGCTGAACCAGTACCTGCTGCCAGGTGTACTGCACTCACCCTTTTTGTATTTGCTATAGTTGTTTTGCCCTCACAAAGTCAGCTCCAGATTCTATCAGTGTTTTCAGCCATTCAACTGAACCAGCAATGTGCTGCCATGTTTCCACAATCAACTCTTTTTTATTATCTACATTTAAATGGCCCTCACAATGTCAGCTCCAGATTGTACCAGTGTTTTCAAACAATCAGCTGAACCTTAAGTATTTCCTCTGAGTAAGTATGGCCACAAGGCAGCAGAGGTTTGAAATCAGAGTTTTCCTTCTCTACTATATGAACTGTCTTCCCACACTGAAGATCACCTTCTACCCTCATGATACAGGTAGTACTAGCTTACATGGTTACCTGTAGTAGAGGAGACCTCTGACCTGATGAAAGTTAACATTTCAATACTGCCATATTTATGTCAAATTATACTGAACCAGAAAGGTAAGAACTGAATAGTTTATGGCAAGGGGGTGGGGGAGGGGGTGCTAGGGAGATTCAAAGATCATGCCTTCAAAGAGATCCCCCTTGCAGGGAACGATGGACTTTGTTGTAGCATTGATGTAAGCTCCAGATTCTATCAGTGTTTTCAGGCATTCAGCTGAAACAGTACCTGCTGCCAGGAACTGAAGACCTTCGGGTGTAGCGAAAACGAGAATTCTGTCCGCCCCTGGACCCAAGTCATACGCCAGGAAAGGGGTGCCGTCAGGGAGCACCTGTGACATTAAAAGAAGAAACGGAAAGGGAGATGAGATAGGAAGAGAGAGAGAGAGAGAGAGAGAGAGAGAGAGAGAGAGAGAGAGAGAGAGAGAGAGAGAGAGCACACACTCACACACACACTTACACGGACACACACAAACAAAAACAAAAACATACACACACACACACACACACACACACACACACACACACACACACACACACACACACACAAACAAACAAACAAAAACAAAAACATTCAAGGGCACAAACCCCCTCCTCCAACTGCCCCCCCCCTCCACACACACACAAAGAGAAACACACATGCACACACACACACACACACACACACACACACACACACACACACACACACACACACACACACACACACAAAGAGATACACACACAAACACACACGCACATACACACACACACACACACACACACTCACACACACACACTCGCTCACTTCACCTTCATGTCTGCTGGGATTTCACCCAGTTCTGCAAGGCTGGCTGGTAGGGCAGGCAGATTGTTCCGTTGTCTCTCCCGTTGGATCGCCCTCGTCAATGACTGCTTGCTTGGGAGACTTGTGACGGTAGCTTGGGACAGTCCTTCGTGGATGTCAGCCAGAATTTGTCGCGTGGCATCCCGGGTTTCTTGGGCTTGAATTTTCATAGGATGCACTGCCTTGGCCGCTTCAATCTTAGGACGGTTGGGAGCGTGTGCCAGGTGCTCTCCTCTCCGCTGAACGACATCGCCTGCCTTCATGTGCATCCTTGCTTTGCAACAACCAACATGGCATCGCCAAAATGACAATGCTGCATCTTTGCTACTCAGCTTGTCAAAGCGATACGAGTAACCGTCAAAGGAAATCTTGTCCTTCTTCCGTATACTTGGGTAGATTTCGGCCATCCTTTCCGAGTAATGTACGGAGCTGAAATGGTTTACTTGATGTCTTAGGAATGATCACTCACATCCCATCATACGACTTGTAACTCACTTGTAAATGCCTCCCCGCTGAAATGTACGATTTGTAACTCACAACTCTCTCTCTCTCTCTCTCTTTCTCTCTCATACCGTTTGGCGCTGAATTGTGCGGCGCTGAACTGTACGGCGCTGAACTGTACCGCGCTTAAATGTACCGCACTGAAATGTACGGTGCTGAAATGTTGGCGCTGAAATGTTGGCGCTGAACTGTACGGCGCTGAACTGTATGGCGCTGAAATGTACCGCGCTTAAATGTACCGGGCTGAAATGTACGGTGCTGAAATGTTGGCGCTGAAATGTTGGCGCTGAACTGTATGGCGCTGAAATGTACCGCGCTGAAATGTACAGTGCTGAAATGTTGGCGCTGAAATGTTGGCGCTGAAATGACGTGTTACCCCTTCAAAGAGATCCCCCTTGCAGGGAACGATGGACTTTGTTGTAGCATTGATGTAAGCTCCAGATTCTATCAGTGTTTTCAGCCATTCAGCTGAAACAGTACCTGCTGCCAGGTGTACTGCACTCACCCCTTTCTCTATCTGGTATATACTTGGATACCCCTCACAGTCAGGCCCAGATTCTATCAGTGTTTTCAGCCATTTAGCTGAATTAGTACCTACTGCCAGGTGTACTGCACTCACCCTTTTTGTATTTGCTATACTTGTTTGGCCCTCAGAAAGTCTGCTTCAGAATCTATCAGTGTTTTCAGCCAGGTTAGAAATCAATAGTTTTCCTTCTCCTATATGAACTTTTCCCATACTGATGATCACCTTCTACCCTCATGATACAGGTAGTACTAGCTTACATGGTTACCTGTAGCAGAGGAGACCTCTGACCTGATGAAATGTAACATTTCAATACTGCCATATTTATGCCAAATTATACTGAACCAGAAAGGTAAAAACTGAATAGTTTATGGCAAGGGGGAGGGGGTGCTAGGGAGATTCGAAGATCATGCCTTCAAAGAGATCCCCCTTGCAGGAAACGATGGACTTTGTTGTAGCATTGATGTCAGCTCCAGATTCTATCAGTGTTTTCAGCCATTCAGCTGAAACAGTACCTGCTGCCAGGTGTTCTGCACTCACCCCTTTCTCTGTCTGCTATACTTGTATGGCCCTCACAAAGTCAGCTCCAGATTGTATTAGTGTTTTCAGCAACTCAGCTGGTGGCAGATGTACTGCACTGACTCCTTCTCTATCACCTACATTTGTATGGCCCTCACAAGGTCAGCGCCAGATTCTATCAGTGTATTCAGACATTCAACTGAACCAGTATCTACTGCCAGGTGCACTGCACTCCTTTCTATATTTGCTATACTTGTATTGCCCTCTCAGTCAGGCCCAGATTCTATCAGTGTTTTCAGCCATTCAGCTGAATTAGCACCTACTGCCAGGTGTACTGCACTCACCCTTTTTGTATTTGCTATACTTGTTTGGCCCTCAGAAAGTCTGCTTCAGAATCTATCAGTGTTTTCAGCCATTCAACTGAACCAGCAATGTGCCGCCATGTGTACCACACTCAACTCTTCTTTATCACGTACACTTGAATGGCCCTCACAATGTCAGTTCCAGATTCTATCAATGTTTTCAGACATTCAGCTGAACCAGTACCTTATGCCATGTGTACTGCACTCCTTTATCAATTTGCTATACTTGTTTGGCCCTCACAATGTCTGCTCCAGATTTTATCAGTGTTTTCAGCCGTTCAGCTGAACTAGTGTCTCCTGCCAGGTGTACAGCACTCGTCCCTTCTCTGTCTGCTATACTTAGATGTCCCTTACAATGTCAGCTCCAGATTTTATCAGTGTTTTCAGCCTCTCAGCTGAACCAGTACGTACTGCCAGGTGTACTGCACTCCTTTCTCTATCTGCAACACTTGTATGGCCCTCACAATGTCAGCTCCAGATTGTATTAGTGTTTTCAACCAATCAGCTGAACCTTAAGTCTTTCCTCTGAGTAAGTATGGCCACAAGGCAGCAGAGGTTTGAAATCAAGAGTTTTCCTTCTCCTATATGAAATGTTTTCCCACACTGATGAGCTCCTTCTACCCTCATGATACAGGTAGTACTAGCTTACATGGTTACCTGTAGCAGAGGAGACCTCTGACCTGATGAAATTTAACATTTAAAAAACTGCCACATTTATGTCAAATTATACTGAACCAGAAAGGTAAAAACTGAATAGTTTATGGCAAAGGGGGGGTGGGGGAGGGGGTGCTAGGGAGATTCAAAGATCATGCCTTCAAAGAGATCCCCCTTGCAGGGAACGATGGACTTTGTTGTAGCATTGATGTCAGCTCCAGATTCTATCAGTGTTTTCAGCCATTTAGCTGAAACAGTACCTGCTGCCATGTGTTCTGCACTCATCGTTCTTTATCTCCTACACTTGGATGGCCCTCACAAAGTCAGCTCCAGATTGTATTAGCGTTTTCAGCAACTCAGCTGCTGCCAGATGTACCACACTTACTCCTTGTTTATCACCTACACTTGTATGGCCTTCAGAAAGTCAGCTCCAAATTCTGTCAGTGTTTTCAGACATTTAGCTGTACCTGCTGCGAGGTGTACTGCACTCTCTCTATTTGCTATACTTGTTTGGCCCTCACAAAGTCTGCTCCAGATTTTATCAGTGTTTTCAGACAATCAGCTGAACCAATGTCTGCTGCCAGGTTTACAACACTCACCGTTCTTTATCACCTACACTTGGATGGCCCTCATAAAGTCAGTTCCAGATTGTATCAGTGTTTTCAACCAATCAGCTGAACCTTAAGTCTTTCCTATGAGTAAGTATAATAATAATAATATATGGAATTTATACAGCGCTGAATCTTGTAAAAAACAAACAAATATGGCCACAAGACAGTAGAGGTTTGAAATCAGAGTTTTCCTTCTCCTATATGAACTTTTTTCCCACACTGATGAGCTACTTCTACCCTCATGATACAGGTAGTACTAGCTTACATGATTACCTGTAGCAGAGGTGACCTCTGACCTGATAAAATTCAACATTTCATTACTGCCATGTTTATGTCAAATTATACTGAACCAGAAAGGTAAAAACTGAATAGTTTATGGCAAGAGCGTGGGGGGAGAGGGGGGTGTAGGGAGATTCAAAGATCATGCCTTCAAAGAGATCCCCCTTGCAGGGAACGATGGACTTTGTTGTAGCATTGATGTCAGCTCCAGATTCTATCAGTGTTTTCAGCCATTCAGCTGAAACAGTACCTGCTGCCAGGTGTACTGCACTCACCCCTTTCTCTATCTGCTATACTTGTATGGCCCTCACAAAGTCAGCTCCAGATTGTATTAGTGTTTTCAGCAACTCAGCTGGTGCCAGATGTACTGCACTGACTCCTTCTCTATCACCTACATTTGTATGGCCCTCACAAGGTCAGCTCCAGATTCTATCAGTGTTTTCAGACATTCAACTGAACCAGTATCTACTGCCAGGTGTACTGCACTCCTTTCTCTATTTGCTATACTTGTTTGGCCCTCACAAAGTCTGCTCCAGATTCTATCAGTGTTTTCAGACAATCAGCTGAACCAATGTCTGCTGCCAGGTTTACAACACTCACCGTTCTTTATCACCTACACTTGGATGGCCCTCATAAAGTCAGTTCCAGATTGTATCAGTGTTTTCAACCAATCAGCTGAACCTTAAGTCTTTCCTATGAGTAAGTATAATAATAATAATAATATGGAATTTATACAGCACTGAATCTTGTAAAAAAACAAAACAAATATGGGCACAAGGCAGTAGAGGTTTGAAATCAGAGTTTTCCTTCTCCTATATGAACTGTTTTCCCACACTGAAGATCACCTTCTACCCTCATGATACAGGTAGTACTAGCTTACATGATTACCTGTAGCAGAGGTGACCTCTGACCTGATGAAATTCAACATTTCATTACTGCCATATTTATGTCAAATTATACTGAACCAGAAAGGTAAAAACTGAATAGTTTATGGTGGGGGGGGGGGGGGGGGGGGGGGGGGTGCTAGGGAGATTCAAAGATCATGCCTTCAAAGAGTTCCATGACATTTCAGCGCCAACATTTCAGCAGCCAACATTTCAGGGCTGTACATTTAAGCGCCGTGCATTTCAGCGTCGTGCATTTCAGCGCCGTACAGTTCAGCGTCGTGCATTTCAGCGCCGTACATTTCAGCGCCGTGCATTTCAGCGTCGTGCATTTCAGCGCCGTACATTTCAGCGCCGTACATTTCAGCGCCGTGCATTTCAGCGCCGTACATTTCAGCGCCGTGCATTTCAGCGCCAAACAGCATGAGAGAGAGAGAGAGGGGGGGGGGGGGGGGACTAGCTAAATACATAAACACACACACACACACACACACACACACACACACACACCCCAGAGGAATATAACCAACACTCACTTCATCTTTCTTGAGTTCGTTCTTTTAATTGAACTTTGAGTTCTTTTTTAATTGAACATTAAAGATAAAATCACATGAAAAATTAAAATCACTGAATATCACTGAATATGCATCGTTTGGTGCCTCTCCTAAAACATGAATGCAAAAGCAATGCCCTCCATCGTGTCCATGAGAGAACGATCCCCTGCGTTGTACTGCAAGATGATGGTTTTGACACCTTGTTATAGGTCTTTTCGGGGCTTGGGGGCAGGTGCCTGACCTCCCATAAGACGCATGACGTCAGCTTGAATCATGGCTTGCTCTTTTTTGAGGACTGCAATGAGCTTCCACAAATCTGGGGAGTACGCCCCTACGTGGTTTTGGAATGCATTGTGAAATCCTTCTACACTGTTGTTGGATTTCCCTGCATCCAAAAGGACTCGGTCATGCACATTCCACATTTCCATTTCGAAAAGTGGTGATTGACGGGGGCCTCGGCGACAGGTCAGCCGATGTACGTGTCTTCAAAGTAGTCAATTACTGGTTGGCCCTGGGAGTCATAAAATGGCGATGTAGGGTCAAAGACACTTTCGAAGGCTGGCTCGACGTCATCAATAGGCAGATATACCAAACCCGGGAGCATTCTCATCAACTTTGCGAAATTTTCATCGTTTTTGTAGTCAATTGAGAGTCCATTGTCTTGAATGTGACGCCAGACGCTCTGCTCCAGATGGAAGTGACAACCCCTTACCTTCAATCCAGGGAAAGTTGCACAGAATGCTGAGACTGCAGCTTTTTCCTAGTCTGTCATCAACGTGCTTGGCGCAATTCCTGGTTTGAGCGTCTTCAAAGCTTGAAGAAGTCTATCGTACGTGGCACGTGACTTGCTTGGGAGCAGGGCAAATACAACCGGAATGGTTGTTTCCATGTAAAGTACATGAAGCGAGTAGATGTGAATAAACAACCCGGGAGCTGTCTTGAATGTGCCGTCAGCGAACCAGTCTCTCTGCTCGTACAGCAACTGAAGACCTTCGGGTGTAGCGAAAACGAGAATTCTGTCCGCCCCTGGACCCAAGTCATACGCCAGGAAAGGGGTGCCGTCAGGGAGCACCTGTGACATTAAAAGAAGAAAGGGAAAGGGAGATGAGATAGGAAGAGAGAGAGAGAGAGAGAGAGAGAGAGAGAGAGAGAGAGAGAGAGAGAGAAGAGAGAGAGAGAGAGAGCGCACACACTCACACACACACTTACACGGACACACACACACAAACAAAAACATAACACACACACACACACACACACACACCACACACAAACAAACAAAAACAAAAACATTCAAGCGCACAAACCCCTCCTCCAACTGCCCCCCCCCCTCCACACACACACAAAGAGACACACACAAACACACACGCACACACACACACACACACAAAGAGATACACACACAAACACACACGCACATACACACACACACACACACACACACACACACACACACACACACACACACACACACACACACACACACACACACACACACACACACTTCACCTTCATGTCTGCTGGGATTTCACCCAGTTCTGCAAGGCTGGCTGGTAGGGCAGGCAGATTGTTCCGTTGTCTCTCCCGTTGGATCGCCCTCGTCAACGACTGCTTGCTTGGGAGACTTGTGACGGTAGCTTGGGACAGTCCTTCGTGGATGTCAGCCAGAATTTGTCGCGTGGCATCCCGGGTTTCTTGGGCTTGACTTTTCCTACGATGCACTGCCTTGGCCGCTTCAATCTTAGGACGGTTGGGAGCGTGTGCCAGGTGCTCTCCTCTCCGCAGAACGACATCGCCTGCCTTCATGTGGATCCTTGCTTTGCAACAACCAGCATGGCATCGCCAAAATGACAATGCTGCATCTTTGCTACTCAGCTTGTCAAAGCGATACGAGTAACCGTCAAAGGAAATCTTGTCCTTCTTCCGTATACTTGGGTAGATTTGGCCATCCTTTCAAGTAATGTACGGAGCTGAAATGGTTTACTTGATGTCTTAGGAATGATCACTCACATCACGACTTGTAACTCACTTGTAAATGCCTCCCCGCTGAAATGTACGATTTGTAACTCACAACTCTCTCTCTCTCTCTCTCTCTCTCTCTCTCTCTCTCTCTCTCTCTCTCTCTCTCTCTCTCTCTCTCTCATACCATTTGGCGCTGAATTGTGCGGCGCTGAACTGTACGGCGCTGAAATGTACCGCGCTTAAATGTACCGCGCTGAAATGTACGGTGCTGAAATGTTGGCGCTGAAATGTTGGCGCTGAACTGTACGGCGCTGAACTGTATGGCGCTGAAATGTACCGTGCTTAAATGTACCGCACTGAAATGTACAGTGCTGAAATGTTGGCGCTGAAATGTTGGCGCTGAAATGACGTGTTACCCCTTCAAAGAGATCCCCCTTGCAGGGAACGATGGACTTTGTTGTAGCATTGATGTCAGCTCCAGATTCTATCAGTGTTTTCAGCCATTCAGCTGAAACAGTACCTGCTGCCAGGTGTACTGCACTCACCCCTTTCTCTATCTGGTATACTTGGATGGCCCTCACAAAGTCAGCTCCAGATTGTATTAGTGTTTTCAGCAACTCAGCTGGTGCCAGATGTACTGCACTGACTCCTTCTCTATCACCTACATTTGTATGGCCCTCACAAGGTCAGCTCCAGATTCTATCAGTGTTTTCAGACATTCAACTGAACCAGTATCTACTGCCAGGTGTACTGCACTCCTTTCTCTATCAGCCTCTCAGCTGAACCAGTACGTACTGCCAGGTGTACTGCACTCCTTTTTCTATCTGCTACACTTGTATGGCCCTCAGAATGTCAGCTCCAGATTGTATTAGTGTTTTCAACCAATCAGCTGAACCTTAAGTCTTTCCTATGAGTAAGTATGGCCACAGGGCAGCAGAGGTTTGAAATCAAGAGTTTTCCTTCTCCTATATGAACTGTTTTCCCACACTGATGAGCTCCTTCTACCCTCATGATACAGGTAGTACTAGCTTACATGGTTACCTGTAGCAGAGGAGACCTCTGACCTGATGAAATGTAACATTTCAATACTGCCATATTTATGTCAAATTATACTGAACCAGAAATGTAAAAACTGAATAGTTTATGGCAAGGGGGTGGGGGAGGGGGTGCTAGGGAGATTCAAAGATCATGCCTTCAAAGAGATCCCCCTTGCAGTGAATGATGGACTTTGTTGTAGCATTGATGTAAGCTCCAGATTCTATCAGTGTTTTCAGCCATTCAACTGAAACAGTACCTGCTGCCATGTGTTCTGCACTCATCGTTCTTTATGTCCTACACTTGTATGGCCCTCACAAAGTCAGCTCCAGATTGTATTAGCGTTTTCAGCAACTCAGCTGCTGCCAGATGTACCACACTCACTCCTTGTTTATCACCTACACTGCAACACTTGTATGGCCCTCATAAAGTCAGTTCCAGATTGTATCAGTGTTTTCAACCAATCAGCTGAACCTTAAGTCTTTCCTATGAGTAAGTATAATAATAATAATAATATATGCATTTATACAGCGCTGAATCTTGTAAAAAACAAACAAATATGGCCACAAGACAGTAGAGGTTTGAAATCAGAGTTTTCCTTCTCCTATATGAACTTTTTTCCCACACTGATGAGCTACTTCTACCCTCATGATACAGGTAGTACTAGCTTACATGATTACCTGTAGCAGAGGTGACCTCTGACCTGATAAAATTCAACATTTCATTACTGCCATGTTTATGTCAAAATAATCTGAACCAGAAAGGTAAAAACTGAATAGTTTATGGTAAGGGAGAGGGGGGTGCTAGGGAGATTCAAAGATCATGCCTTCAAAGAGATCCCCCTTGCAGGGAACGATGGACTTTGTTGTAGCATTGATGTAAGCTCCAGATTCTATCAGTGTTTTCAGCCATTCAGCTGAAACAGTACCTGCTGCCAGGTGTACTGCACTCACCCCTTTCTCTATCTGCTATACTTGTATGGCCATCACAAAGTCAGCTCCAGATTGTATTAGTGTTTTCAGCAACTCAGCTGGTGCCAGATGTACTGCACTGACTCCTTCTCTATCACCTACATTTGTATGGCCCTCACAAGGTCAGCGCCAGATTCTATCAGTGTTTTCAGACATTCAACTGAACCAGTATCTACTGCCAGGTGTACTGCACTCCTTTCTCTATTTGCTATACTTGGATGCCCCTCACAGTCAGGCCCAGATTCTATCAGTGTTTTCAGCCATTCAACTGAATTAGTACCTACTGCCAGGTGTACTGCACTCACCCTTTTTGTATTTGCTATACTTGTTTGGCCCTCAGAAAGTCTGCTTCAGAATCTATCAGTGTTTTCAGCCATTCAACTGAACCAGCAATGTGCCGCCATGTGTACCACACTCAACTCTTCTTTATCACGTACACTTGTATGGCCCTCACAATGTCAGCTCCAGATTCTATCAATGTTTTCAGACATTCAGCTGAACCAGTACTTTATGCCATGTGTACTGCACTCTTTTATCAATTTGCTATGCTTGTTTGGCCCTCACAATGTCTGCTCCAGATTTTATCAGTATTTTCAGCCATTCAGCTGAACTAGTGTCTCCTGCCAGGTGTACAGCACTCACCCCTTCTCTGTCTGCTATACTTAGATGTCCCTTACAATGTCAGCTCCAGATTGTATTAGTGTTTTCAACCAATCAGCTGAACCTTAAGTCTTTCCTCTGAGTAAGTATGGCCACAAGGCAGCAGAGGTTTGAAATCAAGAGTTTTCCTTCTATATGAACTGTTTTCCCACACTGTTGAGCTCCTTCTACCCTCATGATACAGGTAGTACTAGCTTACATGGTTACCTGTAGCAGAGGAGACCTCTGACCTGATGAAATTTAACATTTCAATACTGCCATATTTATGTCAAATTATACTGAACCAGAAAGGTAATAACTGAATAGTTTATGGCAAGGGGGAGGGGGGGGGGGGGGGGGGGGTGCTAGGGAGATTCAAAGATCATGCCTTCAAAGAGATCCCCCTTGCAGGGAACAATGGACTTTGTTGTAGCATTGATGTAAGCTCCAGATTCTATCAGTGTTTTCAGCCATTCAGCTGAAACAGTACCTGCTACCAGGTGTGCTGCACTCACCCCTTTCTCTATCACCAACACTTGGATGGCCCTCACAAAGTCAGTTCCAGATTGTATTAGTGTTTTCAGCAACTCAGCTGCTGCCAGATGTACCGCACTCACTCCTTCTTTATCACCTACACTTGTATGGCCCTCAGAAAGTCAGCTCCAAATTCTATCAGTGTTTTTAGCCATTCAGCTGAACTAGTACCTACTGCGAGGTGTACTGCACTCCTTTCTCTATCACCTACACTTGTATGGCCCTCACAATGTCAGCTCCAGATTCTATCAGTGTTTTCAGCCTCCCAGCTGGTGCAAGGTATACTGTATTCACCCTTCTATCTGCTGGCCCTCACAAAGTCAGTTCCAGGTTTTATAAGGGTTTTCAGGCACTCAGTTGAACCAGCAACTGCTGCCAGTTGTACTGTGCTGATGTCTTCTCTATCTGCTACACTTGTATGGTCCTCACAATGTCAGCGCCAGATTTTATCAGGGCTTTCAGCCACTCAGCTGAACCAATGCCTGCTTCCAAGTGTACTGCACACACCCTTTTCTGTATTTGCTACACTTAGATGTCCCTCACAATGTCAGCTCCAGATTTTTTTCAGTGTTTTCAGACGCCTAGCTAAACCAGGATCTGATACCAGGTGTACTGCACTCACCCTTTCTCTATCTGCTACACTTGGATTTACCTCACAATCTCACCTCCAGATTGTATCATTGTTTTCAGCCCCTCAGCTCAAATAGCATTTGCTGCTAGGTATACTGCATTGACCCCTTGTCTATCTGCTACACTTGTATGGCCCTCACAAAGTCAGCTCCAGATTCTATCTCTGTTTTCAGCCACTCAGCTGAACCAGCATCTGATTCCAGGTGTACTGCACTCACCTTTTCTCTATCTGCTACACTTGTATGGCCCTCACAATGTCAGCTCTACATTTTATTAGTGTTTTCGGAGCTTCACCTGAACCAGTACCAGCTGCTAGGTGTACTGCACTCACCTTTTCTCTATCTGCTACACTTGGATGTCCCTCACAAAGTCAGCTCCAGATTGTATGTGTTTTTAGCCTTTTAACTGAACCAGTACGTACTGAAAGGTGTAGCGCACTCACCTTTCCCCTATCTGCTACACTTGTATGGCCTTTACAATGTCAGCTCCAAATTCTATCAGTGTTTTCAGCTACTCAGCTGAACCAGTACCTGCTGCCAGGTGAACTGCACTCACCCTTTCTGTATCTTCTACACTTGGGGTATCCCTCACAATGTCAGCTCCAGATTGTATAATTGTTTTCAGCCACTCAGCTGAACCAGTATCTGATTCCAGGTGTACTGTACTCACCTTTTGCTTTGTTTGCTACACCTGTATGGCCCTCACTATGTCAGCTCTAGATTCTATCTCTGTTTTCAGCCACTCAGCTGAACCAGCATCTGATTCCAGGTGTACTGTACTCACCTTTTGCTTTGTTTGCTACACCTGTATGGCCCTCACTATGTCAGCTCTAGATTCTATCTCTGTTTTCAGCCACTCAGCTGAACCAGCATCTGATTCCAGGTGTACTGCACTCACCTCTTCTCTGTGTGCTACACCTGTATGGCCCTCACTATGTCAGCTCTAGATTCTATCTCTGTTTTCAGCCACTCAGCTGAACCAGTACCTGCTGCCAGGTGTACTGCACTCACCCCTTCTCTATCTGCTTTATTTGGATGGCCCTTGCAGGGAACGATGGACTTTGTTGTAGCATTGATGTAAGCTCCAGATTCTATCAGTGTTTTCAGGCATTCAGCTGAAACAGTACCTGCTGCCAGGTGTACTGCACTCACCCCTTCTCTATCTGCTTTATTTGGATGGCCCTTGCAATGTCAGCTCCAAATGTTACCAGTGTTTTCAGCCTCTCAGCTGAACCAGTACCTGCTACAAGGTGTTCTGTTGCTGGGGACAATGACAGCATTTAGGATGTAATGGCCTCTGGCTGGTATGATGGTGGAGGCTTGGAGTATGGCGTTTGGAAAGGTATTGCAGCATTGGTATAAAAGATTTTTTCCTGTTTCAGTGCCATTGCCAGGTTGGCCATGGCTTTGATAGAAGGAACGACAGTAGAGTTGGTTTTATACCCTGTTTTAATCTGTATATATTTGCATGTTTTTGAATAGGGTTTTAAAATTTGACGAGGTGATAGCCCTGATATGGACTCTGTGGTCCGCGAGGCTATAAACAAGAGGATTAGATTGGATTGGCCTTTTGCTGGCAACCAGCAGTCATTCATTCCAAAATGGACAGTGACATGTTTCACACTGGAGACAGATGTTTGCTGATGGAGCCACCCCATTAGTTCCAGAACAGTTAAGTCAGGAACACAAACTTTTTTGTGAGGAGCTGCGTGGTAGGGATAATAAAAAAAATGTCAATGCCCTGAATTGTAGAATCTCCTTAGTGTAACTTATAATTGTTATATTTTGGTCATTAGTAACAATGCTGTCAATGAGAGTTTTCCTAGAGGAAGTTAAAACATGTGGGTATGTCAGGAATTTGTGAGATATTGTAAGAAGTAGGCTTGTTTATTCAATAAAATCACCCAGTGATAAAAAAAAAAGTTGTATGACTGCCTCTGGCTGCTATGATGGCAAAGATATGGAGTGTGGCTTTTGGGAAGGTATAGCCGCATTGGTATAGAAGATTTTTTTCATGTTTCAATGCCAATGCCATTTTCAGATGTTGCTGGCAGCCTGCAGTGGTTCGTTTCAATATGAAGGGCAACCTTTGCCATGGAAGGGCAGGGAGCCTTGGCCTCCTGTTCAGTGGACAAGTTTTGGACAGATGCAATGCCAGCTGGTCCACTGCATGGGAAAAGGAAGTGGTGGCAGAACCCTCAAATACCCTGTTTTATATATAGCTGCACAGTTTTATTCTGAGATTTAAAATTTTATGAGGTGAGAGCTCTGATATGGCCTCTGTGGTTGGCTGGGCTATAAACAACAAGACTGCATTGGTTTGCATTGGATTGGAGGTGACAGCTCTGATATGGCCTCTGTGGTCGGCTGGGCTTTTAACAACAAAGTGAGATTGAATTGGATTGGTCCTGATTTCTGAGGATCAAGTCCAGATCAGCTTTACTCCACTCTCTGATATCCTTCACAGTTGAGTATGCCACAGCTACTGCTGCTGCTGCCATTTCTTTACATTGCTGCCTGCCTCAAGTTTCTGGGGAGAATACACTCTAACCTTGATGGTAAGTTGCTTTCAGTACAGTTCTTCCAGGCCTATTGCTTGTGTTTGCTCCTTTTGTTCACTGTTCAAACAGATGTTTTTTGCTGGATGTCTATCCAGCTGATAAATATTTCCTTTTGCAGGCTACTTTGGCAACAGTTTAGTCTTTTTCAAGTGTGTCTGTAAGGATTCTTGTTTTTCCAAGATGCCTGGTTTTGTGGTAAACCCTTGTACACTGACACTTTTTACATCAGTAGGCTTCATCTTCTTACTGCGCCTTGCTGACTGCGACTGGACCAGGCAATCACGAACAAGATGGCCACCACTTTTGCATCGGTAGCAAGGAGCTTTCAGCTTCTGTGACTTAGAGTGGCCTCTGAGTCTCTCTGCTACCGTGCCTGCCAACTCCTTATAGTTGATGGCCTCCTGTGCATGTACCTGATGTGTCCGGCCCGCCACAGCTGGCATAGATGGCACTGAGGATGATACCTCTACCTGCCTGACTGACTTTAACAGTGAAGTCAAATCAGGCGATGCAGAACCTGGTCTGCCGAACTGAAACTTCAGTTCCCGAGCCATCATTGGCTCCAACAACATCAAACCATTCATGAAAACAAAATAGACATTCCTGACACAATCATCATAAGAATACAAATCATTCTTATTCAAATTAATAAAAGTCATCCAAACATGTGTCAGCAAGTCTGATGGGCTGTCACTTCTGTCCATCTTCATTTTCAAGAACTCTGCCAGCAGTTCCACAGGGGTCTTGACACAGCCGAAGACATCGCTTAGTCGGCTGACAATGTCCCTGGCAGAGGAGCAGGACTTGGCAATCTCCCATGCCACACCTCGCAGACTCTGCCGAACGCTGGCCAAAACATCGTGGGAAGTGTTCCTTCTCATCAGCACATCGACTTGCTCCTCCCACTGGGCGAAGTTGACCTCATCACCACCTGTTGGTCTCTATCCTGTAAAGATGCCAAGTGGTGCCAAAGGGGTAGGTTGCATCACATTGCCCTGGATCTTGGTCTGCAGCAGGGTTGTCACCTTAACGATCCTCTCTCACTCTGGTCGTCCTCTCGACAAGACGCATTCAAGAAGAGCTCCAGTGTGCGACCAAGTGGAATGTCCAGGGCTTCAGTTACCAGTATTCTATGGTGTATTCTTCTGTGTTAAAGTGGTGTTGTGGTGAAGTGATGATGTGAAGTGGCTGTTTCCATCAAGCATGTGAGTGCCAACAACGGTTTACATGTACATATATTAATTTGTACATGTGTGTGTACCTAAACTATGTGAGGGCCACATCAAACCTTCCCTCCTAAAGAGGGCTGGTGGAGGGCTGTCCACTTGTCCTTTGCTGTGACTTTTATTTTATTCAATTAATCTTGTGATCTGCTCCAACACACCTTCCATGATGCGACCAACAACCAGATCTGTAAGTGCAAGACATTCACTAGCATTAGAAAATATCCAGTTCACTAAAGACAGTCGTCAGGTAAAATTCATTGCAGCTTACAACCATCTACCAACATGGAGAACTGTACTACACAATAGATATATGGACACACTCAGTCAGACACTGCAACAACCATATAGCAAGACTTAACAATCAAAAGAAATCATACCAAATCTAGACACATATTCAACCACACTTCCACCACAACTCAAGACATTTCTACAGCTTTTCCTTGACAATGCAAAGCTTTTGACAATCACAGTTTACCATACTACAGGGACAGTATTAATACAAGGGAACACTGTCTTGTCAGGAGTGTTTAAATAAAGAATTTAAAATCCTAAAAGACATAGTGAACTATATGTGTGATTGTTGTGCCAGTGATGTGAACCCCACCAATCCCCCCTCCTCCCCTGTGCGTTTGCCTCTGCTTGGCACATCATTTGAAACAAGGTCACCTGCAGCAGACCCTGTGTGCTTGCTTGTACACAATACTTTACCTGCCACTGCCATCCCCCTAAATGCAGACAGTTCTTTCATCATGTTGCCAGGAGACAAACTGTCATCTGCGCGGTCTCCTAACCCTATCCTCCCTTCCTCCTCAATCCCAAGCCTGTCTTCTCAGTGTTTAGATGACGCCATTTCCACTGAACCATCTCCTCAGCAACCCCAGCTCTCTTCTGTCCCTCCAGCTGCCCAGGTGTTGGTGACCGTGGTGACCTCCCTTCCCATGTCTAAGAGGCAAAGACTGCAGTATAAAATCAATACCCTCTGTTTCAAGTGTCTCCACAAATCTGCACCCTCTTATCTCTGTAACTGTCTTCACCTGTACACTCCATCCCGTTCCCTTCGTTCAGCCGCAGATACTTTGTGCTTTCGAACACCCAGATTCAAACAAACCACTGTTGGCCGTCGCTCCTTCTCTGTTTCTGGTCCATCCACCTGGAATGACCTCCCTCTTTCACTTCGTCAAAAGCCTTCACTTGATTCCTTCAAATCCAGCCTCAAAACACACTTATTTCCTACCTGAGACTTTCCCCCCACATATCTGTCCCTAATTTTCAACAGCATCTTTCACCGTCTAAGTGTTGTTCCGTGTGTGTGTGTGTGTGTGTGTGTGTGTGCGTGTGCGTGCGTAGTGCGCGCGCATGGATTTCTCATTATGTTTAAGGAGAGTTGCATGCCTGTAAATGATTGAGTGCAAGCGCTTCGATTTGTTTGTTTTTTACAAGATTCAGCGCTATATAAATTCCATATATTATTATTATTATTATTATTAAGAGGGCAGCCACTTCTGTCCTGGTGATTGTGATGGTGGCTGGTGGGCAT
This sequence comes from Rapana venosa, assembly GCA_028751875.1. Lineage (NCBI taxonomy): Eukaryota > Metazoa > Mollusca > Gastropoda > Neogastropoda > Muricidae > Rapana > Rapana venosa. The sequence continues at coordinate 44,556,410 of CM054149.1, read as the reverse complement.
GTTCTAGCTATGCTGGTCCTCTGCCTCCTTTGTAGTTTTCCGGAGTCTGGCGTGGCTGTTGGAATGTGCTCGTTGCCATTGAGCCTGACGTTGGTATGCCTGCTTGGCCTGGCAGTCTTCCTCATGGTGCCAGTTTTAATCTGAGATTTAAAAGATGACAGCCCCGAGATGGCCTCTGGTGGGTGGGGCTATAAACAATAGGATTGGATTGGATTGGATTGCCTCGTGGTGCCCGTGCATCAACACCACCAGCAGGTCAGATCAGTGCGCAGGCCCTGTGGGTCACGGCCTCTCTGCTGAGGCTTGGTGCTGTTGTCCTCGTAGCTCCTGCCTCATGTGGCATTCTCCGACCCCAGTGCAGCAACCAGGGCTTCAAGGCGGTGTAGGATGTCTACGACTACTATGGCTGTAGAGTGGTTAAATACCCTGTTTAAATCTGCATATAGCTGTACAGCTGTGAGATATAAAAGTTTTTGAGGTGACGGCTCTGATGTAGCCTCTGTTGTTGGGGGGGGCTCTAAACAACAGGATTGGATTAGGTTGGAAGACTGCAAAGACAGCACCCTGAAGATGCAGCAAATTTGGCTGACTTGGCCCAAGATGGAGGAAATTTTACAAGTGGTTTCTCATGCAGTTTCATTTGTGATTGTCTTTCTGCCTGTGCAGCAAAGCTAGACATCATACATATCAAAGTAGAAGACACAAGCATTAAGATGCATTATTGTATTTTTGCACAACATTTATTTGATTGCAAGGTAAGGGCAATTTAACCCTCTGACTAAACATACTTTTAATAGCCTTTGTAACTTTCAGCAATAAAACATTAAAGGTGCAACAAGACCAAAATACTTTATGACTAGAAAAAGAATATGATCCACAGTTTGTATATATATATATATATATATATATATATATATATATATATATATATATATATATATATATATATATATATATATGTGTGTGTGTTACACAGGCATCATTAACCAGAGATTTCCATGAGATGAGTTATTTATTCTTAATCAACAGTGATGCGAAAACAGTTACTAGTCTGTTATGCATTCAGCCGTGCTTGCAAAGCCTTTCGAATGATCGAAAGTATGGACGATCTATAATAATACAAATTGTCTCTGCTAACATCCTCCAATCTTATATTCGTTCAAAGCGGGAATATAAATTTGAAAAGATTGGATTGGGTTGGACCAGAGACTTAAACTTGTATAGCTGCATTTGATAAAACTCATTTCAGCGCAAGGAGTGACAGGGGAGTTGAGTTTATACCCTGTTTCAATCTGTATAAAGCTGCACAGTTTCATTCTGAGGTTTAAAAAATTTGATGGGGTGACAACCTCGATATGGCCTCTGTGTTTGGAGGAGCTATAAACAAAATTTGATTGGATTGGAGGGCGTAGCCAGACAAGCCTTGAAGAAAAGTCAAGTACAGATAGAATGTACCTGTCAGCTGTTATTTCATAGAGTGGCTTTGTTGGTACCTATCTCTGTCAAGTCAACCTTCCAGCGTTCACCATCCCATTTGGCAGTGACAGCCCTGATATGGCCTCTGTGGTCCGAGGGGCTATGAACAACAGGATTGGAACCCATTTTGCAGTGACACACTACTGGCTTGGGGCTTATTCTCAAATTTTCCAATTGTGCTCTGTTATTCCTTTAAATGCATAGACGTTTCTAATATGTTGTGCTCAGTGACAGTTGCATATTGCTTTTGAAGTTGATGTCCAAGTTTTCTTGCTCCTGCACCTAAGTCCCTGAGGAACTGATGACTGACGACTTTTGCCACTTTCCATTTTGGGGTGACTCTCTTTCTTACTTTGTTCTTTTCAAACACAAATGATGATTTGTGCTATAATACCTGCGAATGGCATACTGTTGCTCACTTGTTTGTTCATTGGCAGGAACAGTAAAAGTCCAGTCCATTGCACCTTTTTTAAGGATGTTTTTTGTGTGTGCTTCATTTAATTTTAATTTGTTCAAGGTGACAGCCCTGCTATGGCCTCTGTAGTTGGCAGCGCTACAAGCAGGATTGGATTGGATGGGGTAGGCAGTGCACACCCATGATGACCTGACACTCCTCTCATGCCTCAGTCCTCTTTCATCCAGCGTTGGGTCTCTGTGGCAGCATCTTGGAAGGAAGACTCTAGTTTCTCCTCCCAGAGGAAGCATTTCAGGTCCCTCTGCAAAGAAGCAGGGTGGAATCATTGACAAATGTGCCATGGTGCATGGCTGTAGACAGGGTGTCGGCTTTGGCCCAAAGGAGCCTCAGTGCAACAGCATACTCACCAACACACTCGGCAAGGCCCTGCTGCCTCTTGAAGAAGGCTGCTGCCAGCGTGGTGGAGTCCCACTGTTCCCCCAGTATTGCTCAAGGATGCCGAAGATTTTCAGGGGTGTGTCCACCTCCTCAGCATCCTTGGAGATAATTTCTTGTTGTGCTTGGCCCTCCAGTGCGCCCAGCAACCATCCTGCGGCAGTTGCATCCGTCATGGGCTGCAGCTTCAACATCAGCTTGGCTTCCCTGATGAAGCCCTCAGTGTCCTCCTCGCCGGAACATTTGGGCAGCTTTGTTTTAATATGTGTACAGGTTGCACATTTTTATTGTGAGATTTAAAATTTTGTGAGATGTCATCCCTGATATGGTCTTTGTGGTCAGCAGGGCTATAGACAAGATTGGATTGGAATCTGATATTTAAGGATTGATAAGGTGACAGACCTGATACGGCCTCTGTGGTCGGCAGGACTGGATTGGGAACATTTCAAACTACACCTGTTCATAGACTCAAGTCTATGCGGAAGAAGTGTGAGAATCCTCTGAAAAACCATCTGAAACTGACTCTGACCTGCTACATGAAACTGTATTCGGATTACAACCCTGCTTACATCTGTTTTATCAACCCCTGGTTCGGGGCAAAGTTCGAGGTATCTCCTGTCACCCCTCTCCTGGAGATTTGGCATTCAACACCTGAGAACGTTTTGTCAGAAAGCCCTGGACCTTCTGCGGATGACAGTAGAGTTTGTTTTATACCCTGTTTTAATCCGAATATAGCTGCACAGTTTTCATCTGAGATTTAAAAGTTGAGGAGGTGACAGCCCTGATATGGCCTCTGTGGTCGGCGGGGCTCTAAACAACAGGATTGAATTGGATTGGATTCTGCAGATGATTGCCCATATGGACTGGGGAGCAGACCAAAATACAGTACTGTATCTATTTTCTATTTTATTTTTATTTATTTTATTTTATTTATTCTTTTATATCGAGGATAATGGAATGAGCACTCATGTGCTTTCTTACATCCAGTTCCCGTGTGTATGCGGTTTTGTAAATTTTGTCAACTGTTTCCACCGGCACACAATGGCCTACTCTTCCGAAAAGCGGAACGTGTGGGCAAGATGTTCTGCATGCCTTCGAACACGGGCCTTGGTTTATAGTCTCATCTGAAGTCTCATCTCTACAATGTGCTTGTGCTTGTTTGTTGTTGTTGTTGTAGATGGCAAACGTAAGTGATGTCCATGTTAGTTTCAGGATTTGGTCCTGAAATTTTTCTTTACATGAAAAAGAATTGACGTACAAGATTGATAATAGTTATCGTTATTGTCCAGAAGTATTTAGTTTGGTGGTATTATTTGCTGTTGTTATGTAGAAAATTTCTGACTGAAAAGTCTGTATATAGTTGCACTGTTTTATTCTGAAATGTAAAACTTTATGAGGTGACAGCCCCAATATGGCTTCTGTGGGCAGGGCTATTAACAGCCAGATTGGATTGGTAGATGGGGTTATTAGCAGGATTGGATTGCATTGGTTTGAATAAATATATGAAGTGCTAAAACAATGTGTGTGTCCTGAAATGAGATGAATGTGTGTGTGTGTGTGTGTGTGTGTGTGTGTGTGTGTGTGTGTGTGTGTGTGTGTGTGTGTGTGTGTGAGTGGAATATTTAGTTTCCAGATGCAATGTATGATACAATGTAATGCAAACAGAAGCACACAGACAAGTCTGGCAACAACAATCCTCGAAGCTAAGGTTGAGGGCAGAAGAAAAAGAGACAGACCACCAATATCCTATACTGGCAATATCATTGTGAGAGCAGAGATATAATGATGAGGGCTACGGGACATTGTAGAACTCAGCAGAGACAGAGAAAGATGGCAAACCCTGGTGGCAGTGCCTGGAGCTCCTACTGGCCACAATGGCGATAGAGACAGTTGAGTTGTCTCAAAGGTCTTCTTCACGCCTGCATATAAATAATTGCTGTCCTTACCCATATCTGTTGGCATGTGCACATGTACTTTAAGCAACATTACAACAAACAACCAAAACAACAACAAAGCCACACCCTTGAACATCTCTGATCTGCTCTCCTCTGCTTCCAGAGCAAAGTTCTTGTTTTTCCTCTATAAACTTTATCAACTCAACAACAAACTTGTAACTTGGTCCACACCCAAGCCACGTTGATCGGCATGTTGCGTAAATATCACTGACGTATACTGGGTATTGTTCAAAGTGAAAGCAGTCAATTACCATTATGTACATACATGGAAGAAAGTGGCGAACAGGTCTTCAGTAAAGTGTCCCAAATACCCTGGTCAACTAGGAACATAACCCCCCCCCCCCCCCCCCCCCCCACCCCAACATGTTTGGATTCCACCACCATCACAAAGATCAGTGGTCTGGGAGGGCTACAGAAGATAATGATTAGAAGTCAGCAGAATCGGAGAGAGATGGTGAACCCTGGTGGCATTGCTTGGAGCTCCTACTGAACATAGCCACGATGGAGACAACTAGTTGAGTTTCTCTCTTGTGTCAGTAGGGGGGCGATGCAGCCTATTGGTTAGAAGAAGCCCATTATCTAACCTTAAGTAAGGACATGGGATCAGGTCTCCACTGGAGAGTCCATTAATTGAGGGATCACCAGTTTCCTCCTAGAGTTTATTGGATCTGACTCCGCTCGACTGTAAGTCATAGATGAGGCTTTAAACGGAGGTTTCGTTTGCAAAGGTAGGCATATCTTCCGCAAACGGTAACACCCCCCCCCCCCCCCCCCCCCCCCATCTTTAGTAGAAATTACTAATATATACACAGCATGCAACCTAGTACAGGATCCACTCCATCAGGATCCACTTGCCCATGATACACTGTCTGAGTGAACTATTCAACGCAATGCTCCAACACAGATTCAACAAGGAGTTAGAATAATGATGAGGTCAGCTTTGAGGGTATCTCTGATCGTATAAAACAGTTAAGGATGCATTGAGTGCATTCAACGTAGTGATTTTTTAAATAATGATTGTTTCGCACAGACCACATCACTCTAGCATCATGCACTGACTACTTCATGGAAGTCGGTTGTAATTTTTCGTTTTCCATGCCCAAATACCAAACCCAAAATATCAATCACCAACTGTACGTTCAGTGTCTGTTATTCTTTTAACTGCAAAATTAATTCCAACATTTATATTTAAAAAATGAAATGCACATTACAAGCTCATTGTCAACTTCAAGTGCAGACCTGCCGGCGCCTTAATTCCCTTTATAGGGCTTATATATAGGCTACACATGCAAAAGATCAAATAATGCAATTCCCATAATTCATGCCAGCGTTCGGTGGGTTACGGAAGCACAAACACACCTACCATACATTCCCGAAGTCGGAATGCGGCTACCTTCAAGGTGGGCAAAAATGGTCGCAACCGACCACATCCAATATTATGTGACCGTTTTCTCTGGTTTACTTGTTAGGCAGCTGACAGTCTTAACCGTCCTGCTACTGTCCCTCTTATGCATGATTTTTATGGGCCTTCATTCCTTCAAAATCCATCTGTTTATTACCTGACACGGCCACTATAGCCGAGTGGTCAAGCCCGTTCGACTTCAATCCCATGGGTCCATGAAGTCTAGAGTTCGAATCTCGACGGCGTCTGGTGAAGTAAGGGTGGGGATTTCTACAATCTCCAAGGTCAACTTCAGTGCAGACATCCAATCGTCAACGTCAAGTACAGACCAGCCAGTGCCTTAATTCCCTTAGTGTACATATACATGGAGAAGATAAAATAATATGTACATGAAAGATCGCGAATTTCATGCCAGCGTTCCGGGGGTGATGGAAACAGGAACATACATAGCATACATCCCCGAAGTCGGATTGCTGCTACCCCGTGGTGGCAAAAATGGTGGCATCCGCAACATCTCACTAGTGGTGAATCGTCTAATATCGCTTGGAGTGAACAGACGTTACATTGAAGACAACACCACCAACAACAACTATTGGTGAACCTGGGAGCTGTAGCCGAGGAACAGGAAAGAATTATAATATTATGAGGTTGACATGATTGCAAGGTGACACCCCCGATAATGGCTTCTATGGTCAGTGAAATGGATGACAAACAACAAGATTGATTTGGATGGGGTTGGCATCCATTCATGAATGTATGCATACATGCATATATACAATACAGATATTGCATTGTATATGCATGTATACTATGCATGCATGCATGCCTACATATCCCGTTTGGACCCGAAACTTTCCCCCCATCCATTAGATTATGAGTGGTGGTCTGGGCGCTAGTCTTTCGGATGAGACGATAAACCAAGGTCCCGTGTGTTACTCAGAATTATTCAGCGCACGTAAAAGAACCCATGGCAAAAAGAGAGTTGTCCCTGGCAAAATTCTTAGAAAAAAGTCACTCCGATAGGGAAACAAATACATACCTTCCCCCCCCCCCCCAAAAAAAAAAATAAATAAATAAAAAGGGGTGGCGCTGCTCTTGCGGCGACGCGCTCTCCCCGGGGAGATCAGCCCGAATTTCACGCAGAGAAAATTAATATCGTGACGTTAAGTGGTATAAATAAATAAATAAATAATAAAATACATACAGACATACCTTTCTAACCCCCCCCCCCCCCCCCCCCCCCACACACACACACAAAACACACTTTCCATCCATCATTCCTCCACAACAGTAATTTTTTACAAATAATTTTTTCTTTCTCTCTCTTTTCACCTTTGTCACAGTCCATGTCGCACGTGCTGGGTATACAACAAGTAGGACGACTTCATTACGTCCTTTTGTGAGAACATGTCAAAATTCACGCCAGCAAGCCTGAAACTGTCTCCCGTTCAAAACAGTGTTTTTAGAATATAGTAGCTTACATATGTGCAAGAATTGAACGTGGATGTTTGAAAGTTACGGTTTGGTCCTAACAGTGGAAAAAAAAGGATCTTGGTGTTAAGGCATTTCCTTCTGTATCCCTTTTGAGTGCAGCTTAGTCCTGTTGGACAGTGAGTGGTAGGCCTTTTCTGTGTAGGGTGGAGTTGGGAAGGAAAAGACAATTTCTCTAGACTGACTATCATCTATCTATACCTGGATTCCCGGACACAGACAGGTATGAATGAATAAAAACTATGTTTCATAAAGCGATTTTTCTTGTCTTTTTTCTTTGCGTTCCATGGCTTAGAGCTCCGAGGTTCACCAATGGTGAGATCGTGTGTGTATGCAACTGTTATTACCTACCATTCAGACAGCCAATCTCGGTACCCATACCTGTGATTGCCTGCAGTAGCCTCTAGTGAGGGGCTGGCCTGAGGATGCGTACTGTTTATTGTAGGCATTGTTTTATTTTCATGCAGAAAGAACTTCCCTGACTGGATGTGGTTGTTTTTTTTTCTTTTCGTTCCTCGGCTAGAGATCTGAGGTTCACCAATGGTGAGAATTTGCGTATGTGACCGTTTCTGTCCGCCACGAAGGTAGCCGCATTCCGACTACGGGGAAAATGATGTGGTATACAATGCAATGGAAGTGCTATGTTTGGGAGTTATAATAATAATAAGAATAATATATGGAATTTATGTAGCGCTGAATCTTGTAAAAAAACAAACAAATCGAAGCGCTTGCACTGAAATCATTTACACGCATGCAGCTCTCCTTAAACATAATGAACAACAGATTTCAAATCCATGCGCGCACGCACGCACTTACGCACGCACGCGCGCGCACACACACACACACACACACACACACACACACACACACACACACACACACACACACACACACACACACACACACACACACTCGCGAACACACTTAGGAGGTGAAGGATGCTGTTGAAAATTAGGGACAAATATGAGGGGAAAAGTCTCAGGTAGGAAATGTGTTTTGAGGCTGGATTTGAAGGTATCAAGTGAAGGCTTTTGGCGAAGCGAAAGAGGGTCAATCCAGATGGATGGACCAGAAACGGAAAGAGCGACGGCCAATAGTGGTTTGTTTGAATCTGGGTGTTCGAAAGCACAAAGTATCTGTGGCTGAACGAAGGGAACGGGATGGAGTGTACAGGTGAAGACAGTTACAGAGATAAGAGGGTGCAGATTTGTGGAGACATTCGAAACAGAGGGTATTGATCTTATACTCCAGTCTTTGTGAGACAGGCAGCCAGTGAAGAGATCACAGAAGAGGAGTGATGCGTTCAGATTTTTTCTTTCTTAGGACCAGTCGAGCTGCAGAGTTTTGTATGCGTTGAAGAGAGTGGATAGATGATGCTGGTAGGCCAGCCAAAAGAAAATTACAGTAGTCTAAACATGAGAGAATGAGAGATGTGACAAGCTTGGAAGTTGCATCAGATACTTGCGAATCGCGCTTATGCGCGTAATTGATCGTAGAGTGGGTCATCCTCTCCCCTCCTTTTCCTTCCTTCATTTTTTGATTTCTGCCCTTCCCCATAAGTTTCATCTTGCGTGAGGGAGGAGGGGGTGGGTGGGTGCATGGAAATATTTAGACATGTTTTTTCTTTGCAGAATAATCAGCATCTTTATTTTGTTTGAAGAATCTCTCTCTCTCTCTCTCTCTCTCTCTCTCTCTCTCTCTCTCTCTCTCTCTCTCTCTCTCTCTCTCTCTCTCTCTCTGTGTGTTCACAATCTAACTCCTACTTGTGACTTACTTATTCCCTACACTTTACTTCAGAGACGATTTTTCTACTCATGAGCGGCAGGGGGTCATCATGATGTGAATTCTTTACCCACAGCAAAGTGGTCCGTTGTTCCTGCATAGGTTGTTTCACCTCTGTCTTTCAGGAAGTGACCAGTGTTCTCTTTTCTATTCAGAATGGACCGGGGTCCAGAGCAGAATGCACGAATGGGACATTACGAGGAACAGGCGGAAAGCAACCCATGGCAACGAGGTCTAGAAGCCCATCAAGCCGTACCATATGCTCTGGAGAAGGAAAGGGTAGAAGTTCGAGGAAAAAAGTTATCTCGTAGAGAAGCACGTCTGAGGAATAAAGGAAGGCTAAGAAAAGATGGGACATCAAGTGGAAAGGAGACCAGCAGTCCTCAGACAGAACGGACGACGCATGGGAAGAAGGACGACATTCCACAAGAGCAAGTAGCAGCAAATGTCCAGGAGAACGAAGGCCTTCCAAGAGAGCAGACAGCAGATGTGAAGGAGAAGAACAAAGACCTTCAGACAGAAAAAAGATTTTTAAAGGAGGATGATAATCAAAGCTGTGAAAAAGAGCAGACACTACATGGAAATGAAAAGAAAGACCATCAGAATGTTCACGAGCAAGAAAGCCGTCAACCAGAAAAGTCAGAAGTTGTAGAGGACAAAGAGAGCCTTCAACCAGAAAAGTCAAAAGATGTAGAGGAAAAAGAGAGCCTTCAACCAGAAAAGTCAGAAGTTGTAGAGGACAAAGAGAGCCTTCAACCAGAAACATCAGAAGTTGTAGAGGACAAAGAAAGCCTTCAACCAGAAAAGTCAGAAGTTGTAGAGGACAAAGAGAGCCTTCAACCAGAAAAGTCAGAAGTTGTAGAGGACAAAGAGAGCCTTCAACCAGAAGTTCAAGAGGACAAAGAAAGCCATCAACCAGAAAAGTCAGAAGTTGTAGAGGAAAAAGAGAGCCTTCAACCAGAAAAGTCAGAAGTTGTAGAGGACAAAGAGAGCCTTCAACCAGAAGTTAAAGAGGACAAAGAGAGCCTTCAACCTGAAAGTCATCCTACAGCAGGCATGTCAGACACTTCAAAGGCGGACAGGGGGGAGGTCTGTGAGGATCACGTAGGTAGACCAAGGACAGCGACAGCACAACACGCTGAAGACGACCCAGCACTAGCAAGTCAAAACAAAACCTGTCCAGAATTTCGGGACGGGGCTGTGAACATCGTACAGAAGGATGTTTCCAAAAGACCTGGAAGAATTCAGAGCAGGGTGAAACTGGATCCATGTGCACAGGAGTTTACACAAGCCACGAACAGAAACGGCGGGGAAGCAGACGCACCAAGCAACCGCCAAATACAGCCTACCAGCGACAGCAGAACATTCGAGCAGAAAGAACAAGAAAAAACATATCGTAATCCTTTTTATATACCCATAGATTACAACTGTACGTACCCTCCCCGTGAGGCATATTCTGCAAACTTCCTACCTGAATCTCAACAGCCCAGAGAGAATTCAGCAGCAAGCACTGGACTCGGCGGGACGTCTGGAATAAACCTGGAGGCTAACAGCAATCGTCAAACGCCCGTAGAGCCTCACCATGACCGTCAGCAGCCCGGTGGGAGAGACTGGGAAGCAATGAATGAAGCTGGAACCGACATTCCACTAACAGTCAAGCTAGCCCTGGGAACAGACAACAATGAGGAATCCAGAAACAAGGCCGGTCCACCAGGCCCTTATCCACCATACCTATGGAGTGCGTTCAGGAAACCTGACTTCCCTCTCGGCAGATTAGTTAATTTAAAAGTATTATCGGACGGGCGTTCCTTGTTCACGTATTGCGCTCGTACCCATCGAAACGTTGACCAGCGTAAGAAGAAGTCAGTGGGTGACAAAGAGCGTGGAGCTGTGAGGTCAGAGAGGTCGTCCTCTGAGGACAAAGAAGAAACTGTAAGGCAGGACAAGCTGCCTGGTGATGGGGTGAAAGCCGTGACATCGACATCCACGAACTCATCCAGAGAGGAACAAGAAGAATCTGCAGCTTCTCCCAGCCCCCAGGGCAAGGACAGGAGGTAGGACCTTTGTGCCTTTCTTCTGCTTCCCCTCCCCCTCTCCTTTCTCCCTGCCTCTTCATCTTTCTCCGCACGCACGCACGCGCACACGCGCACACCCACCCACCCACCCAGACTGGAGGGGAACTGAATGCTTTCTGTTGAACGTGTTTGTACTGTCAGCAGTTGGGTAAGCAGGTGGGTACACAGAGGGGTGAGCAGTGCCGAAATTGCGTGAGAAAGAAAGGAAAAGTTTATAAATCGTTTGTTTTGTTCCCTTGGTTGGCTTCTGCACTGAGTGAGGGCGTTGTTGGACATTGCTGACCAGGGGAACAGTTGTGCCTTTGCTCTTTTGTTTCTGTATTGATCTATCCTTTTATGTCGAGGATGATGGAATAAGCACAGATATCGCATCTCAGGTTTTGGTGTGTTCTGGAGGAAGTGTTCTACTGTCATGGGAGAGGTGCCGCAGGAGCACACCACTGATTCACCAATGTGGAACTTTGTAAACATGTGATGCCCGAGTCTGCAGTGTTGAGACCTCAATATCACAACGGTCAATTGGTCTTCCCAGGGTAGGAGGTAGACCTAGTAGTCATCATTTCTGTTGAAATTAGGGTACTGCTGAAGCCATTGGGTAATGATGGGAAGGAATGATACAATTTACAAAACCGCATACACACAAGGACATACATACATACATATACATCTATATCTATCTATCTATCTATCTATCTATCTATTATATCTATATATATATATATATATATATATATATATATATATATATATATATATATATATATATATATATACATATATATATTCATTGATTCTTTCTCTGTCTCTCTCTCTGTTTCTGTCCCTCTTGTCTCTGTCTCTCTTTGTCTGTCTGTCTTTCTCTGTCTCTCTCTCTGTCTCTCTCACTGTCTCTGTCTCTCTCTCTCTCAATTATTCTGCTTTCTCTAAGCGTTATTTCGGAAAAGTTTTGTTTGTGTACCAGGTTTGTTTAAATAATTGAAAGAAAATGGTTTCTGTTGTAAACAGCTTAACTCTTTGTGTTTCATTAGAACTGTATTGACTTTATTTTTACTGTGGTGACAGGAACAAAGCTTTCCAAAAATAAATCTAGTAACAGATGTTTGTACTCTGCTTTTAATGCAGTGATAAAAATGGTCCTAGTGACAAGGAAACTTTTTTCTTCTAATGAAAGATACTTGGACTTTGCCCTGGATACAGTGATAAGAACGAGGTCAAAGCTTTTTGCTCTGATCAGAGATACTTATCACGACTCTTGTTTCTATGCAATAACTAAGTTGTGTCTGTCTGTACAGGATGGACTGGAGCGTGGGCAGGAGGTCACACCAGGGAGCTCACAAGGCAGCGTCATGGATCCACCTGCAAGTTTCAAAGGCGGAACATCCTCAAACCAAGAAACGACATCGGCAGAGAAGGGGAAAACAACAGATACTACAAAGGAACAGGGCAGTGTTGAAAACATAGAAGAACCAAATGTGACAAACACGCCAAAAGGTCATACCCCTGTTCGTCCTCAGCGTTCGTCAGCAAACCGTCCTCGAGGTCCTCCTCAGTCCAGGTTGAAAGGGTGTCTTGAATCTAGGCTGACTGCGTTCTCTAATGTACAGTTACCAGACCCAGGAGAAACATTCGGTGATCAACAGACTTCTGCACAGGAGCCAAGAGACTCTTACTCACCTGAAAGCAACGAGCCACTAGCAAGAAGCTTCAGACTAGGTCAGCTGGACCATGCTAATACGTTAGGAAATGGAGGTCTTCAATTTGTCTTCAATGATGGAAGGAAATGCAGTGTCCTGGATTTAACTGCACGTGACACAAACTTTATGTTTGATACCGTGCAGATACAGTCATGGATAAAAGCAAAAACAAAACAAAGTAGAGCAGCGTTCAAAGGGAGGGAGGACACGTCGCAGGAAGAAACGAAATCAACTCCAGACAAAGGACTAACAAACGAAAAGGAGAACGGCCCAAGAGCGAAAACAGTATACACACAAACTCGAAACGCACGCGTCAGAGTGAGCAAAAGATCGCTTAAAGCTGGAAGCAAACCACGTCAGATTGACCCATGTAGAAAACCCTCTGTCAACGAGAAGAAAGCTCCTGCAGGACTTAACTCACGTGACAAGGGGCAAGGAGCCGCGACGCCAGACAGATCCTCTGGTCAGGCACAAAGGAAAGATCCGACTTCAAAATACCCTTCGGGTGATCCAGACAAAAGAACTGACGAAGAAAAAGCTCTGACGCCAGAGAAGCCATCTAATGCAAGCTTAAGTTGGGCTGAACAGTCAGAGGCTAGCGATATAGTTAATTAGGCTGGTATGTCAGAGAAAGCATCTAGTAATAATAGGAAATTTGGCTAATATGTCAGATAACCATCTAGTGATAACAGAAAATAGGGTTGAAATGTCAGAGAATCTAGTGATATAGTCAAGTCAAAAACACCTTCATCATCCCATGAAGGGCAAGTACACCACTGACAGGCATATTCATTCGCATAATTGTATCGAGAGGCACAAGAAAGCTACATTTTATATTGGTATGAACATTCCAAATAAATTCAAATAAAACTATCAATCAACACACCAACACACCACAACAACACACACACACACACACACACACACACACACACACACAACACACCCCACACCCCAACACACCACCCACCACCACCACCACCACCACCACACCACCACACCACCACACACCGCCCCACCACACCACCACCTACTACAAATATACCATCAAACCACATAACACACCACACACAATACACCGCACACCACCACCACTACTACTACTATAATAATTTAAATACAATGTTTAAAAACATATAAAACATAAACTTAGTATTTACACCGCGCGGCCCCACCCCTCACAATTTAAAGTTTATAAAGACCATTGACTAGAAAATACATATAAACCACACACACACACACACACACCCGCGCGCGCACAGCAGCGCACACACACACACACACAGTATGGAAAGAATTTTATAAAACCATGAGTAGAAAAACATACGCACACACACACACACACACACACACACACACACACACACACAACACACACACACACACACAACACACACCCCAAACAACCAAAAAATAGGAGACATTTCAACACACACACCACACACACACACACACACACACACACACACACACACACACACACACACATGACAATCAGGGAGGTATATAAAAAATGTAAAACTGTTGTCAGTGCAGTTTTGAATTTAGAAATCGAATGACTACTGGAACAAAAGAATTTCTTTTTCTCTTTGTTTTACTGTTGGAGCACCTGGGTCTGGTCGCCAGAGGATCGGCGGCCAAGATGGCAGTCGCTTTGCGTACAAGCTGCTGATTGCATAACGACTTGAGATCTTTGTTCTTCTCCCAATTATTATTATTATTATTATTATTATTATTATTATTATTATCATCATCATCATCATCATTATCATTATCATCATCATCATCATCATCATCATCATCATTATTATTATTATTATTAGATTCTAACATTCTCTGAAGGCCATTTTTGTTTTTAACACTAAAGTTATTGTACCAACAGATGAAAGCAAAATTTAGAACACTCTATGTAGGACTTGTAGAACAAAGAAAGAATCTTTTTGTCAACAAAAAATGAGTTAAGCTTCCTTAGAAAGGTCCAAAAAGCTTTGCTGCTAAATGACTGACATCATGAATTATTGAGATGTTGGAGTCTTCTCGTATTAAAATATGGAAAACGCTGTTGAAGACTTTGGTAAAATGTACCGGTGAAGAGTAATAAACAAACAAACTGGGGTACAAGTGGAAATGTGATAGATCTAGTAGATGAAAAGCACGAAGCAGGCGTGAGATGAGATGATGTTTCGCCACTGTTTTGATTTCTTTTTCGTTTTTATTTGTTTTAGCTGTCAGATTTAATTTTTGCTGCTGGACACACTTAGCGAAAGCGGAAGAGAAAGCAAAAAGGGCACATTAGAAGCAAAGGGAGTGCAGAACAGAGCTTTTATCCTTAGTTATGTCCTGTGCGGATGAGTCTCACAGTGTGGTTAGAACGCAAAACATTTCCCCAAAGCTCCGATATCCAACCAGCTTACCTTACCACAGTAGTTACATATCAAGACGGAATTTCTCTGTCTCCTTGCATTTCTTTTGTCTCGTGTCTCTCACGCGGTAGGCCTACTGCTCTCTGTCCGTCTTCCTGTCTGTCCTCCACTCTCTGTCTGTCTGCCTCTCAGGTATTATTTCTACCCTGTCGTCTGATAATGAACATGTTATCAAAGTTGTATATTGCAAATTCACAGAAAATAAGACAAAACCAAGGCGGTACCAACTGTATCAATATAGCAAAATAAAATTAATTGAAATCAAGAGCAAGGTATTTTTAGAGTAAGATCTTTCAGGACGTTGATATATTTTGTGACATGAAATTTGAAGGGATGGTCGAATCGGAACCAGTTCGTATTTTGTTTTTAGTTTTTCTTTCTTTGTATTTGATTCTTTGCAAATAGATTGACGTCAATACTATAATCAGTTTATAATGAATGGGTGTATCTTTTCTTTTCATAAACTTAGTTGCACTTATCACATATTATATTTTTTATGTACAATTTTCACAGCAGGCATTTGTGTTACCTCCCTTGTCAAAAGGCCAAGCAGGGCAATGACAGTTAAAGCCTCTCTCTCTCTCTCTCTCTCTCTCTCTCTCTCTCTCTCTCTCTCTCTCTCTCATTTGGAATAATTTTGCATTTGAAAGCTGTGAAGAATAATAGGCCTACTTGCAATTCAATTACATTATTTTCCGATAGGTTTGATCTACTCCACCTCTCTGCAGTAGTTAGCTTTGTTCATCAACATAAGGATGATATATAGACAAAAGTACGCGTTAACGCATTGTGTACAGTGTGCAGAATTATCTCATTATCTCTTCTGGTCATTTACATCCCTGTATTTTTCTAAATTCAAAACCAAACTTAGTTTAGTGTTTGTTTTTTTAAAACTGTAGTTAACTTTTTTTTTTTATTAAGGAAAGGAAAGATTACACAAAAGATCAAAGAGAAGATGACCTAAACAATTGCACGTAAAAAAACAGATGGCATAGTTTGGCACGTCGCTATTGCAAAAGTTGTCCTTCCTGAGTTGATAAAAGCTGACATTTTTGCAACAAAATTTCTTTCATTAATATTTATGTTGTTTTGAATATTGAACGATCTATGTTTTAAAGTTGAGGAAAGTTCTAAATATTTCAAACAGGTCGGATTTTTGTATGACGCTGTATAAACCCAGCATAACTCGGTCAAGAGTCCAGGGGTCAGTGCTAAAATTAGCCCCCTCCTTTTGCCAAGTGTGGTCGGCAGTTGCTATGAGTAGCACCAGCTGGGATGAAATGTATAGCAGCTGAACGTTGGGGAAGCTGACAGATGTGTGTAGTGGCATTTTCTTTCGGAATTTACCGAAAAAGAAAAGAAAAACGAAGCCTAAGTTTTGCCTTTATCAAATCAAACGTGCTCATTGCTGCGTCCTACATACAGATTCAGGTTTTGGATGCAAGTGGTGCGATTCTCACGGTATCGTAAGCCTCTGAATTAAAAAAAAAAAAAGCAAATACCAATAGGCGCTTATTCTTATTCACGGAAATGTACGTTGTATCATATTAAACATTAGTTATTTCCCAAGGAACCAAAACAAAACCCTAACCAAGCAACCACACACACACACACACACACCCCGCCCCCAAACACCCAAGCACAGAGAGGCCACAATTAGAAAGGTGTTCAAACAGGTGACCATAAACACAATATGTAATGAGCATAAAAGGCTTTTAAAGATACTTAGTGGGAACTACTATCAGATGGGCTTCCCTTTAATATTTCCTGCCATGCTACTTTGGCTGTCATTGGGTCGTTTAACAAAACTATTTAACAATTGATTTTTCTGTCTTTGCTTTAGTCACTGATTTTTTTTTTTACTGACTGGAAGCCAGTTATCCTTGTTGAATTTTCGAAGACTAACTGTGTTAAGTCACATTAGTAATCCTTTTCTTTGTTGTAAAATTTTAAATGAGTAATCTTTTAAACAGCCTTGATGCCTTTTATAAAACCCTGGTGCATAGATAGACGAAAGGAGATTGAGTGGAAAGAATGAATAAAGCAACGAAGAAAGCAGTGAATGCAGGAGTAAATACATATAAAGGGTTATACGCGAGCCTTGTGTGCTCTTTTCCAAGTGTCCGCCTGTGTGTTTGTGTTTGGGGGGGGGGGGGGGGGGGGGGGGGGGGGCTGGGGATGCGCATGCACTCACCAAAGCATGCAAGCAATGTACGTGTGCTTGCAGACAAGCTGTATGTCCCTGAGTGTGTGCTTGGATGTGGAATGCTCACCCACACACACACACACACACACACACACACACACACACACACACACACACACACACACACACACACACACAAAAGCAAACTTGTATACATGAATTCGACTTCATGATCGATAAACAAATCCACTCAAAATAGCTTTTCGGAAGAGTAGGCCATGTGTGCCGGTGGGAACGGATGACAAAATTGACAAAACTGCATACACACAGGAACTGGATGACAAAAAGCACATGAGTGCTTAATCCATTATCCTCGAAAATAAAAGAAAAGAGAAATGTAAAAAAGCCCGTGTGTATGTTTCTGTGCCAGTCAGGATGTTGTTGTTGTTGTTTTTTTTTTGGGGGGGGGGGGGGGGTTAGAGCTGAGGGGGGGGTATTTATTTATTTGTTTTTTTATGAATGGTGTACATTCCTGATATTACCAGCAATATCCAGATAGCTGCTGCACTCGCATTTTTGTTTTACCTCAGCAGTAAGCAGCGTTTTCCCTGGACACAGAACAAAAAATGTTAACATTGCCAATGACGTCACAACTGACCGAACTAGGTGAAGGAGGGGGGGGGGGGGGGGGGGGGGGCGGCTATGGTGGAGTTTATCATCATCATCATCATCATCATCATCATCATCAGTCCTATTACCGAGATGTGTATCAGTGGTCTTGAGGTAACGCACCTGCATCGAAAAACGAAAAGCCAGGGTTAGATATTCGTTTATCCGAAACTTTTCCCCCATCCACTAGACCGTGAGTCGTGGTCTGGGTGCTAGTCTTTTAGATGAGACAATGAACACGAAGTCCCGTGTGCAACACACATTTAGCGCAGGTGAAACAACCCACGGCAACAAGAGAGCTGTCCCTGACAACACTGCTGAAAAAAAGTCACTCAGATAGGGACTATAAACAACAGGGTTGGATGGGATTAGAGATAGGGAAATAAATACACACGCAACAGGAAAAGAAGACCAACAATTAATAATGGATGGCGCTGCCCTTGTGGCGACGCGCTGTCCTCGGGGGGAGGGGGGGGGGGGGGGGGAGAGCAGCCCGAATTTCAGGCAGAGAAAATCTGTTTACGTCAACACATAGTGGTATACAGAGAAAATCTGTTTACGTCAACACATAGTGGTATACAGAGAAAATCTGTTTACATCAACACATAGTGGTATACAGAGAAAATCTGTTTACGTCAACACATAGTGGTATACAGAGAAAATCTGTTTACGTCAACACATAGCGGTATACAGAGAAAATCTGTTTACGTCAACACATAGTGGAACACAAACACACGCACACACACAAGATGGTTGTAGGAGGGAGGACAGTGTCCTCCAGGCTGGTCGTCTTCTGCCTTTTGCCGCAGCAGCACCGCCATGTCCAGGCCGGTGGTCCTGTCTTCCATGTTCTGCATCATCCAGTTCTTCACCTGTCTGTCTGTCTGTCTGCCCCTGTCGTGTCTTCCTCCCTCAGGTATTCCCTGCAGGATGGCCTTACAAAGAGAGCTATGGCACGTGACGTGACGTGACCAAACCTCGCCAGCTTCCTCCACTTTACCACAGTCAGAAGGGGTTTGTTCCTGTGGCCCAGCTTTCATGATGCATCACCTCTTGCCTTCCACACTGACTCCTTGGTGCTGTGGTCCTGCCAGGAGACGTTTAGAGGCCTCCTGAATGATTCCATGTCGGAAGGCTCGGACTTTCTTTTACCGTGTTTCTGTCAACAGTTCAGCTTTCACTGCCGTTCTGAGGCAACAACCCCCCTTCCCCCACCCCCCACCCCCCAAAATTAACGCCAAAACAACCACCCCCAAAAAAACCCAACAACCAACAACAAAAACAACAACCCCAAAACAAAACCAAAATCAGACAAATGGAAAACCTAAATCAAACCAACAAAAAACAAAACAAAACAATACAGCAATGCAGCACAGCAAAGCACAATACAGTTCAATACAAGATGATGCGATGCATGCAATGTTCTGCGATACAATTCAATGCAATACAATACAGAACAACATCACACAATACTTTTCGTCGAGGCCTTCGTCGAGCCTTAATCCCATACGCATACTTAAAAAACAAGCAAAAAAATCCTGCCATCACTGGTGTAGGGTTTAGACATTGTCCCCAAAGTCCAAATGTGGCTCCCTAATTGGTGTGCAAGAACGGTTGCACACACAGAATCTCACCATTGGTGCCTCTCGAAGCTCTAACCTAGGATCGTTATACATACACGCATGCATGCATGTGGTCGTAGGGGAGTTAGGTATCAAAGACCTCAATTTCTCAAGGGATCAGCATATTAAGGGCGGCGCCCATCTCCTCTCCCTCGCTGCTTTACCTTCCCTGACCCTAAAGAGACAGATACCCATTTAAAGCTGGGGGACTATACTGAAGCCAAGGCGCGCAAACGGTCACCCATCCAAGTGGTAACCACGCTTGATGCTGCTTAACCTTAGCTGGGGTAAAGCGAGTGCTCTGACCACTGAGCTATATATATGGGGACAGATCAGTGGTCAGAGCACTCGCTTTACCCCCGCTAAGGTTAAGCAGCATCGAGCGTGGTTATATGATATGATATGTGGATTATATATTATATATATATATATATATTATATATATATATATATATATATATATATATATATATATATATATATATATATATATATATATATATATGTGTGTGTGTGTGTGTGTGTGTGTGTGTGTGTGTGTGTGTGTGTGTGTGTGTGTGTGTGTGTGTGTGAAAGTGGCATCCATGGTAAGAGATTGTTCTGGACATAATTATAAACACACCAGGTCCAAGAACTCAGCCCTGTGAAAAGCCTGGGAGAGGACAGAGACCACAAATTAATGGCACAACTCTGAGTTTGGGTGGACAAATGGGATGACACCAGGTAGGATCTGTACCTGATATTATGCCAAGGGTAAGGTTTATGTGATTAGATTACCCATGCTGACAGTAGTAGTCTTTAGTTTTAACGTCTTTCGACTTAAAGTGATACCAGATGGTCAAAAGGAATAATTGGAAAGAGTGTGTGTGTGTGTGCGCGTGCTTGCGTGTGTGTATGTGTGTGCGTGCGTGTGTGCTTGTGTGTGTATGAATACATCAAAATGACAAACAGAACGTGCTAAACAACATAACCAAGTAATGATTAAACCACCCCCTTCCCACAAACAAACAAAACTTCAATAATTATAACAAATGTCCTATGGGACTTGACTGCAAACGTTTAGCAATATCAAACATTATATCTACATCTTCGAAAACTTCTTCAATAGAAGTCTTATAAATGAGAGGCAAATAGGGCTTTAAACCTGGCTATATTCAAATGAGTGGGCTGATAGATCTGCTAAAAACGGGTGCAAATAATGACAGTAAATCGACAGCATTGAATATTCCTTTATCCTTAGGAGAATGTTACCGATTATTAGAACAGGCATCCTTAAATAAATGTATGGAGACATATCAGCAAAAAGGACAGTTCCCGAAACCAATTCTAAGTAGGAAGAGCGTGTCTGAAGCCATTATCCATCGAAAGACTCATACAGATACTGTCAGAGACAGACAACTCAAGGCATTATTCTTCAGAGTGAGACTAAATGCATTTGTTACAAAATTCAGCAAGAATGTTTAATGCTTATGCGGAGATTTTATGTCCATACTGACAGACACCCACAACATTGCCGGTGCTAGTAAATTAAACAGGAAATTAAAGGGAATTAGGCAGCTCTTTCAAAACTTCTACACAAAAGCTGCCTAAAGCCTGAAAATGTCTGATTTTGATAGATTGAATCTACAACCCCCTATCTGGGAATTTAAAGCGCTAATTACCAGGCCAAAGAGGAGACTTTATGGTAACGTTTTTACTGTGTTTGGAAGTACCAATCTTGAATGACGACAATAATTAATCCTCCTACCTATGTAAAAAACCCAGAAGCATCAACTTTAAAACATTTAGAGGAGTAACAAAAAATGATAGACTAAATCGCAGTTTACAGACAATACAATAAATGAAAAGAGGAAAATGTAATGTCCTGCTGTTGCATGCTATTATGAACTCATTTTTCAAACTGCTATAAAATGATAACTGATTGGCCAGCTGTGTCAGAACGAGATTATAAAATTTAATGGGGGAGCTATACACTTTTTCAAAAAAATCACAAAGTGCATCTGTAGACTATCAATTTGATTTGTCGTAAAATGCCCCATGTATTCGTGAACAAATAACAACTTACCAATTCTTATAACTAGTACTTGGTTATTTTTTAGCTTGTGTTTCTTTGTTTGCATTTCGTTTGTTTATTTGCTTGTTTTGTGGGGAGAAACTATATACACTACTTTATTTCTCCAGTCTTTTCAGGAGCTACTGGCAAATCCCGCCCCTCTACGGGCTGCAGATGCAGGCTGGGTATGTTGGTGACATCCACACCACTGTCCATAGCTTTCCTGCCCCTCTACAAAAGATGAATAGATCTTGAAGTGTATCTAACATGCACGTGCCTTCACATCCGAGACCTTGGCTTGAAGTCTCATTCCGAGGACTTTCAGGGGACTTAAATCACTACCAATTTTGACTCCAGGGGAAAACTCCCCCTCCCCATTCTGCTTAGTGGCAAATAAAACCAGTGCCCTAACATTGCTTCCAGTCAGGAGTCAGGCACTCCAACCACTACACCCTTGATTGATGAGAATCTGGAAAGGAAGATGACAACAATACAGAACGCTAACTGTTGAAAATGTGGTTCTGTGACTCATTGTTTTGCTGCTGACATCAGAACATCAACTGTTGATCCTGTACCACATTGTTTTCTTGTTTACACCGCGGCACCAACTGTGAAAACTGTGATCGTACCCCACATTGTTTTGCTGCTGATATCAGAACATCCACTGTTGATTTGTTTACACGGCGGCACCAACTGTTAAAACTGTGATTTACCCCACATTGTTTTGCTGCTGATATCAGAACATCCACTGTTGATTTGTTTACACGGCGGCACCAACTGTTAAAACTGTGATCGTACCCCACATTGTTTTGCTGCTGATATCAGAACATTAACTGTTGATTTGTTTACACCGCGGCACCAACTGTTAAAACTCTGATCGTACACCACATTGTTTTGCTGCTGATATCAGAACATTAACTGTGATGTTATAACCGCACTGTTTTATTGTTGACATCATAACAACTTGTGTTGAAAATGTGATTATGTACCACATTGTTTTACCTTTTACATCAAAACATAGTATTGATTTGTTACCACATTGTTTGATTGTTTACATCAAAACAGAGTGTTGATCGAGTACAACACAGTTTTACTGTTTACATCAAAACAGAGTGTTGACCTAGTACCACATTGGAAAAAAATATTGTTTACATCATAACAGTGTTGATCTAGTACCACGTTTTTTTTATTGTTTACATCATAAAAGAGTGTTGATATAGTACCACATTGTTTTATTGTTTACATCATAAAAGAGTGTTGATATAGTATCACATTGTTTTATTGTTTACATCATAAAAGAGTGTTGATATAGTACCACATTTTAAAAAATACTGTTTACATCACAACAGTGTTGATCTAGTACCACATTGTTTTATTGTTTACATTATAAAAGAGGGCTGATTTTGTACCATTTTTTAAAACATGTTTACATCATGACTGATACAGTGTAGTGTTTATGGAACATTTTGCAGGCAGCGGTATCTTCTCAGATGATTAAAAAATAGAAACAGTTAGTATGTACTGCCTCTTCTTATGACAATAAATGTTTTAAAACAACCACAGTCCCTGTAAAACCCTGGGAAGAAAGGATAGTCTACACTGTTTAATAACACGCCTAGGGGGTTGACATTTCAGGGGAGTGGTATAGTTCTAAAGCTTGTCACCGGCACAATTTAGCGTAGTCATCATCACTTTCGCGGTTTTTTTTGTTGTGCGTGTGTGTCATTGGTGAATACCAGGCAATTTCGTATGGATGTATACTTTATGTAGGTCGTGTTCCCGTGAGGAGAGAATAGTGAGTGGCACTGTCAGTCAGTGGTGTGTGGTGTGGTTGGGGTGCATAGCCAGCGGCTTGCTGGCAAAGGAAGGAGGAGAGCCTTTGTAGAGGTTGAAATGATACACAGATAAAGCTGCATCACCAGAACTGTAGAGGACACAAACAGTAAGAGAACAACAGCTGAAGAGTGTTGCATTGTTTGTGTTATGATTTTTTTGGGTGTCAGTTTAAGTCACAACAGATGTTACTGCATGGATTTCAGGCTAGTTTTTCCAGAGCAGTGCCATATATATATATATATATATATATATATATATATATGTGTGTGTGTGTGTGTGTATGTATATATATAATATATATGGGTTTTTTTTTTTACTGATTCACACACACACACACACACACACACACACACAGAGAATTTTGCCAAAAAGATGACTGTTATTGCAGTGAGTTCTTTTAAATAATCATAAACGAATGTTACAGGCAAGACCTTGGCATATAGCCTCATCTAAAAGAGCAACGACCAGACCATTCATTCCTGGCCTAGTGAATAGAGGGAAAAGTCCCATTTTAGACAAGAAAACCATGCAAAGAGCAGCAAGAACAGTTCCAGGCCTACGAATATCTAAAAAGCACTGTATACCCTTTTCTTCTCTTCTTCTGTTTAGAAGTACTGTTCATGTGAACAGTGTGTTGTAATAATTATATTATGGTGCTTTATTGAGATCAAGGGTGCAACATGCATTTATCACACATAAAAGCACTTATGGCAAGAAAAAATGTCTTCAGCAAACAATCTGTCACAAGGGCCACTCATCTTGGCAGACAAACAAACATGCAAACAGAAAAAAAGCTGATGCTGCACAGTGGGAATGCACGCTTTCCCCCGACAGTAGCCTGAAGGTGACATTCAACACAATGCACTGCAATACTATATACTTTTATGTAAAAACAAAAAAGCTATCTAATGCAGTACAATATACTTTTGCCCTTGATGATTAAAAATATAACGAATAATGAGTTCACGTATGTTTTGAATCAGAATCTATACAGAAACAATTATCTCAAAGAATGCGCGGGTTTTTAGGGCAATTGAGTTCTAAATAGGTCAGAACTTGCCTTATGTGTATGCTATATAATTCTAGTATGTTAACATCAAGAGTGAGAACAGACATTAGAGAATATATGACCTTCAAGCTATGTTTCTTAAAAGCAACTGGAGAGGTTCGAAATTCAAATAGAAAGCATTAGAACGAACCCTATTTCATCCCGAAAATTTGACCTACTTAAGTTGTCTGCAGGACATTTGTTTTTATTTACAAAAGAAGTACAAAGACTTTTTTCAAAACTTCAGACGATCCCTGTGATGGACAGACCATGCTAGTTGTTTAAAAACCTCGCAAATTGTTAGACTGTCAGAAAGATGAAAAAATGTCAGTGTTTACTGTATTGACCGACTTTTCACCTGATTTACCTGATTGATGCCCTCACGAATTTAGTATTGACTTCGTGATACGCAGTATGGCTTGGTACGTAGTATTGATACGCAGTATTTGCTTTTTGTGTACAAAGTTAACAATATCGAATATAATAATGATAACAATAATAAAATAATGTATGGAATTTATATAGCGCTGAATCTTGTAAAGCAACAAATCAAAGCGCTCAGATGACATTTGTTTTTCTTTTTTGATAATGGAATAAGCACTCAGGTGCTTTTTTTTAAACATCCAGTCCCCATCCAGTCCCCGTGTGTATGCGGTTATATAAATTTTGTCATCTGTTCCCACCGGCACACAATGGCTTACTCTTTCGAAAAGCGGAACAGGATTTAACGTGTGCGCAAGATGTTCTGCATGCGTTCGCACACGGGTCCTCGGTTTATAGTCTCATCCGAAGGACTTTGACATTCAGTTCGATTTTTTAGTCAAACTGGGAAGAAAGGGCGAGGCTGGGAATCGAACCCAGAACCTCACGGTTTACTTGTTGGCAGGCAAACGTCTTGACCATCCTGCCACCTTCCTTCACATACTATACCACACCACACACCACTGACATAATATAACATACTGATCTCATGAATGGTAACGCCACATCATCCGGAGGCCACACTCAACATGTTCTCCTTTCTAATATAATCAAGGAGTGTACGTACCTACATACTAAAGTGCATATCTCGACTTCCTGTTGCAGGATTAATCAATATTTTTTCTTACCCTCTACACTATTCATATAACCAACATGATGAGCAGAGAACGGAATCTGAGCAACAGGAGACAGCATGCTTGATAGGGCATAGTGTCTATATCTGTCTGTCCATGTCTATCTGTCCATGTCTGTCTACTTCTGTCCATGTCTGTCTGTCTATCTGTCCATAGCTGTCTATCTGTCCGTCCAAGTCTGTCTGTCCATCTGTCCACGTCTGTCTGTCCATCAGTCTACGTCTGTCTGTCCATCTGTCCACGTCTGTCTGTCCTCGCCTGTACGTCCATGTCCGTCTGTCCATGTCTGTCTGTCTGTTCATGTCTGTCTGTCCATGTCTGTCTTTCTGTCTATGTCCGTCCATGTCTGTATGTCTGTCTGTCCATGTCTGTCTGTCCATCTGTCCATGTCTGTCTGTCTATGTCTGTCTGTCCATGTCTGTCTGTCCATGTTTGTCTGTCCACGTCTGTCTGTCTGTCCATGTCTGTCTATGTCTGTCTGTCCATGTCTGTCCACGTCTGTCTGTCTGTCCATGTCAGTCTGTCCATGTCTGTCTGTCTATCCGTCCATGTCTGTCCGTCCATGTCTGTCTGTCCATCCATTTGTCCATGTCAGTCTGTCTGTCCACGTCTGTCTGTCTATTGTCTGTCTGACCATGTCCGCCTATTGTCTTTCTGTTCATGTCTGTGTGTCCATGTCGATGCGCTTCGATTTGTTTACAAGATTGAGCTCTATATAAATTCCATACATTCTTCTTCTTTTTCGTCTTCTTCTTCTTATGTCTCTCCGTGTATGTCCATCTGTCCGTATGTGTCTGTCCATGTGTGTCTGTCTTTATCTGACCATATGTGTCCATGTCTGGTTGGGCGTATTACAACTTGCGTTTTAGAGTCTTTCGCAATTTTGGCGGCTGTGCTAACGTTTTTAGGGTGAAGAGGAAATTGTGTGGTGCTGTACCCTCCTCCTGGAAGGATAGGCCTTTGATGTAGTGTTAGGCAGTTCTGGTTGTGGGACAATCAGGTCAGTGCAGCAATGAGCACTGGCTTTCTCTTCAGTCAGAACAGAGCTTCTTATAAAAAGTGTTGGTGAAAGCAACAGTTTGATTTCTGTTGTAGGTGAGGATGCTTTGTCATCACCATGTTTGGAGCAAATTTTGGTATTTTGTTTACATGGATGTTACCCTGACATGACTGGATGGTTGCTGGTAGTGTATTATTAAATCATAGTTTTAACAGCTGTGAAGTTCGTTAAATAAAGTAAACTTGTTGACTTTATCGTGGCAGGGGAAGTACGCCATTCAGCAGTTGTGATGGTGGAGAGATCTACAGATTTTCTCTCCTAGATCTAAAATACAGATGTGGATATATAATACATATTTTATGTTGAATAACTGCTGTTATGTAGTGTCCACATGATAATTGATAAAGTAAACGTAATAAAAAAACAACAACCCCAAACTTGTAAAACACTAAAAGTAGAAATAATGACATTTAAAAAAATGTTATTCGTTGTCTTGAAGCCACATGACAGTTACTGAAGTCATTGAAGATTTAACTACTTGTTGTAAATAAGATGTAGGGCTAAATGATGTGAGCAACATGCTGGTCAGGAGTGAAGACTCCGGCAAGTTGACCCATAAGCTTACACGAAACTACAGTACCTGGTTTGAAATAGAACAAACTAGAACAGTACAAACACTATTGTGATATTGCAGAATAATAACCGATATAATTTTAACATGCTGCTGGATAGGCAGGAAGATAACAAAAGCAGAAATGGATTATGCTGAAAAATTGAATATCTTCTTTGTACAATGACAAGGCGTGTGTGATTGTGAATATATTTCTTAATTTTCCATTGATGACGTAGATCTAAATCAAAGCACACTGTGTTTTTTCAGAAGTTTTGTGTTCACATCATTGTGAGAGATTTTGTGAGTGCAACATAGATCTGAACAGAGAGATAGAATGCATTTACATTTTCTGTTTTAGGGAGTACTGATGACATTTATAAGTAGGCCTAGCAGCATTTATGTTTCTTAAAAGTCTTTTCACAGATAATTATACTTTAGAGAAACTGCACTGAAGGATCCACCAGGTTACTTTATTTGTGTCCTGGGATGTAGTCCATTTACACTGAATGTATCTACAATGTGTTAGCAGCCAATGAAAGATTGTTTCCATCATTATGACAGTCAATTTGAATATCAGTAGCTAGAGTTAAATTTTGATGTTATCTTTCATTTCTTATTTTCCAGTTATCTTTGACTTTGCCAGGTCTATAACATTCAGTGAGTCTGGCAGCATTTCCAGCATGGGGGTGACGGTGACCAGAGGAACGCCATTCTTCGGTCTGAGCAGAACAACACTGCCATTCAGTATGACCAGAACAACTATAGCCTTCACTGTTCTATTAATGATCACCACCACCTATGCTAGCCAAGCGGAAGTGGTGCAAACAACATTGGGGCCCATTCAAGGATTGAGAAAAACTGTTCAAGGAAAACTTGTGGATGTGTATTACAGCATCCCCTTTGCCAAGCCTCCTGTGGGAGACCTTCGCTTCAAGCGTCCAGTGCCTGCTGAGCCATGGACTGACGTCATGTCCACGGTCACCAAACCCAACGCCTGCCCTCAGACCATTGACACCTCGTTTGACCAGTTTCCTGGAGTGGACATGTGGAATCCCAACACTCCCATCAGTGAGGACTGTCTCTATCTGAACGTCTGGGTTCCCAGAGGGCTTGGATCCAATCCCAGAACCACCATGGTGTGGATCTATGGAGGAGGATTCTATTCAGGATCTTCTGCACTGGACGTGTATGATGGCTCCAAGTTGGCGGTCAACCAGAACGTGATCGTGGCGTCCATGAACTACCGCCTGGGAACCCTGGGCTTTCTCTACACCGGCACACTAGATGCTCCAGGAAACCAAGGTCTGCTGGACCAAGCACTGGCCTTGAAGTGGATCTATGATAATGTGGTCAGCTTTGGGGGTCAGCAGGACAGCATCACCATCTTTGGGCAGAGTGCAGGATCATTCAGTGTGGGGCTTCACCTGCTGTCTCCCATGTCCATGGATTTCTTCACACGAGCCATCATGGAGAGTGGAGGCCTCACAAAACTCTTGCCACAAGCTGAGGCCAAGCGGCGGGCTAAGAAGTTGTCATCGATGTTCAACTGCCCACAGACTTCTGTCACTGTGATGATGCAGTGTCTACGTGAGGTCAGTGCAGAGAACCTGACCATTGCCCAGTGGGATGTGGTTGATCGTGGCTTGCCAATGAGGCCAGTGATAGATGACTTCTTCCTTAAGGACGATGCCCAATCCCTGATGGCCAGAGGCGCTGTCAAAGACACTGAACTGCTCCTGGGAGTCAACAAGGATGAAGGCATGTACTTTCTGCTGTTAAATTTCCCTGATCTCTTCCCACTCAACTTCACAAACGACATATCTGAACAAGATTTGAAGGTATGTATGGATGTATGGATGCATGCATTACATCACATTATGTGCATATCTAGTAGTCTTTCCAGCAACTTGTCAGTCCTCTCCATCCTCTTTCTTCCATCTCTCACAGTGTTTCACTCAGCACCAGGCCTGTCCAGTCTTATATTACAAGGTTTAAAACTCCATTTTTCTAGACACAGATCTCGAGCCCAAATCAACTCCGATGAGGAAAACCTCTGACAACAGGGATGAGACGTTTAAATACTTTAAAGAAAAACCCATTGGGGTTTAAATAAAGCTTTTTTGACCAGCAATGTAGCTAATTTTTGTTAGTACTCTTTCTTCTTCTAGAGGGAGTAGTACATTATTTAAAAGAGAGCAAATCAACTGGAGTGGGCAACATCCATGCAGAATTAATCAAGCAAGTAAGAGAAGACGTTATAAATACATTGACAGAACTTGACCCCCCAAATCTTCGACATCAAGATATAGCAAGAAGAGTGAGCACAGTCTCTAATAGTCCCACAATCAAAGAAAGGCAAAATAAGGTGGCACCAGAACTACATAACATATAGCCTTAAAAGCCACGTAAGCAAAGTAGTTCTCAGAATCATTCTGAAAAGGATAAGAATATCACCCAAATCATAGAAGTGCTAGCAGAAGGAGAAGCAGGCTTTAGATCTATAAGGAACACAACTGAGAAGACTTGTAACTACAGGCTTATAAACCAAACACATCTCCAACACCAGAAAGATCTGTTTCACAGTTTCATTGACTTCCAAAAGGCATTTGACAGAGTGTGGTGTGAGGGGCTGTGGAAAACCCGCAGAACTCTCGACTTCGAGAAAGGAATGGCGTAGATCGTTCAGGCACAGTCCTGATGATTAGTAAGGCTGGGTACTTCTTCCAAACAACAGTAGGGTGTCAAACAGGGCTGCATGTTCTCACCTATTTGATTCAAATTCCTTCTTGAGAAGATCATGCAAGAGGCAATTCTTAAATGCCACACTACTGTATCTCTTGCTTGCAAAACCATTTGAGTATTGACAAACTTTTATCAACTAGCTTTCACCATGAGTTAGATTATCATTAATAATCGCAACCTATAACTTCAAGTAAACTTAAACAGAACTCTGAACTCTGAAATGGTTTAATGTACATAGCCTTTTGCCAAGTACATTTCTATGGTAAGAATGGAAGATGAAAGAAATGAAACGTAACTTCTCACAAGGTTTGATAAGACATCCACCTTTGGCATAAACCCCAAAATGTACTCCTGCATACATATACATTCCAAAATCATCAACACAGAGCTAAGTTTTAAAAAAAATGATTAAAACACGTCTCAAAAGTCTTGGTTCATTTACATTGTTCCTTAGAATACTACATGAAACTAGTAGGCCTGGACATAAAGTTAGTAAGTGGACTTATACTTGACAATTTAAAAGCTTCATCATATAAAAATTACGAACTTCAAGTTCGGTATTTATCATGATAACTTTTTACAATACCTGTAAATAAATGGAGATATACTCGACAATGTCACCACTTTATCATAATATGAAATGCAAACATCAAGTAACGCATACATTATGATAGCTGAAATCAATTGTATTAACAAACTATTTGTATTTTTAGAACAGTAACCATTCTAGAAAGCTATTGCTGATAAATATAAATAAGTCAGCCTTAAGTTATTATAATGCAAACAAAGAGCTCTATGCAAAAAACATGGCATGACATTGTGCTGATTCATGGCATACAACATTTGATGTAATCATAAGAGAAAATGGGGGAGAATTAAAAAACCGCAGTGCATCATTTCAGAAACAATGACCACCCATACTGCTCTACACAATAGATTCTGTAATGTCCACAGGATCAGATTTAGCACACCAGGCAACTTTTAATCTAATGATTGTATAGTACTTGTGATGTTACAACAACAAAGGCTACAAGCCCTCTAGTGTCATCTCAGCTGTACCTCTGAAATACACGCACGCACGCACGCACACACACACGCACACACACACACACACACACACACACACACGAAGGATAAAATAACTAGAACAAAATATAAGAAAAGACCGTACGAAAAAAGAAAGGAAAGGCAGAAAGAACAGAAGAAAGACAGAGAATCAGACTGAAAGAAAAAAAATGGAAAAAAAGTAAGAAAACACGGAGATCCGTGACTTTCCAGCTTCTAAGCAAGAAAGTAAAAGCATTTCATGTATTCGTGTTATGCTTTTCTGTACAAGTAACATTTTGCTTAAGCCATGATATAAACAACAGAAAGTTCACAGAAATGACATTCATACTAACCTGTCTATCATTATAAGTGGCTAGAGAAGCAGTAAAAAGTGCTCCCTGAGCTCATGACCCCATCCTTCTAAAAGCGTAAGAAGTTCAGGACCAAACTGCCACAAGAAGGGGACTTCTTCTCTGGAGACCTTCTGCTGTCATACTCTGCCTAGCTTGAGTTACTTCTTGTGAAATATGCTCTGTTTTTTTCAGTACCTGGTGCACGAGTTCAACATGACAGGAGACGACCTCTTCCTAGACAGGGCTGTGATCTATGAATACGTAGACAGAGTGGTCCCTGCCCTGAGGAAGACTTATCGGGATATCGCTAGTGACATCGAGGGAGACATGAGCTTTGTCTGTCCGATTGTTGACTTAGCTTATCTTTTCAACGGACTGAAGGGCCACCGTGATGTGTACCTGTATTCCTTTGAGCACAGACTGTCCAACGACCCCTGGCCTGACTGGACGGGTGTGATGCACGGCTATGAGATAGAGGTTGTGTTCGATTTGCCCCGACCCTTCAACTACACACAGGCAGAGCTGGATTTGGCTGACAGAATGTCGGGCTACTGGACACGTTTTGCTGAGACTGGGTTAGTGTGTGTGTGTGTGTGTGTGTGTGTGTGTGTGTGTGTGTGTGTGTGTGTGAATGCTCTTATTAAAACATTTGCGAAATAATTCCTACTTCACTCCTCCCAACTCCATTCAACCCAAACCTGAGTTTAGACACTATATCATATTTGCAAATACTATTGTAAAAGAAACTAAGAATGGAGCAGTATAAATGAAGACTAGAAACTGAAATTGAAGTTCCGAAGAATCTTACAGGATTCCTAGCTAAATGTTTAACCAGAAACACTTCAATTGAAGTACTGTGCTGGCAGAACTCCTAGCTAATTGTTTAACCAGAAAACACTTCAATTGAAGTACTGTGCTGGCAGAACTCCTAGCTAAATGTTTAACCAGAAAACACTTCAATTGAAGTACTGTGCTGGCAGAACTCCTAGCTAAATGTTTAACCAGAAAACACTTCAATTGAAGTACTGTGCTGGCAGAACTCCTAGCTAAATGTTTAACCAGAAAACACTTCAATTGAAGTACTGTGCTGGCAGAACTCCTAGCTAAATGTTTAACTAGAAAAAAACTTCAATTGAAGTACTGTGCTGGCAGAACTCCTAGCTAAATGTTTAACCAGAAAAAACTTCAATTGAAGTACTGTGCTGGCAGAACTCCTAGCTAAATGTTTAACCAGAAAAACTTAGATAAAATTATTTTTGAAGCACTGTGTTGACTAACTACATATTTAACAAAGTGTAACATAAACACGCAGTCAGCCAACTATATGGTCGGCCTCTATAACGTAAACTCCATCCAAAATCGGGATGGGTAAACACATGTCCTCTAATTCATATAAAACTGGTATCTGTAGGAAATGCACTGTACGACTGTGTGTTCAGGTCTCCTACTGCAGGAGAGGCCCTGGTGTGGCCCAAACTGACGGTGCAGGAAGCCCAGTACCTGAAGTTAACCGCGCAGGGAGACAGTGTGGAGCAGGGACTGCACCGTCAGCACTGCTCCTTCCTGTCCACCATCCTCCCTTTGCTGGGTAACAATGCAGCAATGGCATTTCAAACCATTCTGTTTGAATTGTAGCTAGCTATCTTTTAATGTCACAAAGTGGAAAGAACAGAACGAATTCTATGCTATGAAATAAAGATAGTTTGAATTTAAGTTGAATGTTGTTGTCATCAAAGAATTTCCGCTTAAATAGATTTTTTGACAATTTTCAAATTACTATTGCCTTCGAATGGAGAATGTGTTTCCTCTGGTAGCCTTACTAGTTGGTTTTTTTTTTTTTTTATTATAGTGAATACCTTAAAAGTATCTAAAAACCTTGATGACACAAAATCTTCACAAGGTTAGTGTATATTCTTGAACAGAAATGTCTATGCCTCTCCTACATTGGTGTAAAAAAGGGTTTTTATTAAGGTTCTATTATGCCTTTGATATGCAACATCTTCTAACCAGTACAGAAACACATTTTGTATTTTTTGTTTGGAAGTGGCTTTCAACAGGAGGTGAAGATTTTTGCGGTTTTGTTGACCTCAGCGAAGCCATTCAACAAGGTCTAGAAAAAATGTCCTTTTCAAGCTGCTCCTGAAGAAAGTATATGGCAAGATGTTCTTCTAGATCCAGAGCTTTCTCTTCAGCCAAACAGTCCAAATCAAGCTGAAAGTGAAGACCAGCTTTTCAGCAAAGATCAAAGATGGCGTACCTTAGGGTGGAGTTATCTCACATACCCTATTCACCATCTTTATTGGCGACATTTCGGACCAGCAGTCCATCCACATCCCTCGGGCTCTGCATGCAGACGACCTTGTCATTTGACAAAAGCAGTGCAAGCTTTTATTGCCACCAGCAGAATGCAAGAAGCTCTAAACCCCATCTCAGACTGTACAAAAGAGTTACCGGTCCTCGTCAATAGGACCAAGACAGAAGCCACCTGCTTCTTCGTCTCACTCAAGAGAGAAAAGTTCACCCTCAGCACGACACTCCAAATTAGCTTGGAAGGAAGCTTAACATTGACCAGTTAGCTCCATGCACAGCACTTACTTACTTAGGCCCATCACTCCCCCTGGAGCATAGGCCGCCGACAACAGTCCGCCAGTGTCCTCTGTCCTGGGCTATTCTCTCCAGCTGTCTCAGGTATATCCCATCTTTCTGGTTTCTGATGCACAGCACAGGCTCCAGAAAAATGGCCTGGATAAAGAAGCGTGTAGGAACAAAATGGGAGGGGATTTTTCAGCAGAGATATCCCTATTCTCTGGTAACTCTGCGCTACATTTCAATACTGTTTTCTTTGGTTTTTACCTTGCGTCTATCATCATTTTATCTGTATTTTGTTCACCTGCTGTCATTTGCAGTTGATTCTCCTGCATTTCCTGAAGCAAGCGTTGTAGGACGCCTGTGCCCTGTCACCTTTACTGGCACCTAGATATTAATAGTCTCTACACCTGCATGGGTACATGGTGGCCGTTATTCAGAATGTACTGTAAATCTTCGGACTTTCTAGAAAACACATGTTCTATCTAGTATGATTTATTTATTTTATTCTTTTATATCGAGGATAATGATGGAATAAGCACTTATGTGCTTTTTTACATCCAGTCCCCGTGTGTATGCGGATTTGTGAATTCTGTCATCTGTTCCCACCGACACACGATGGCCTACTCTTACGAAATAGGATTTAAAGTGCGCGCAAGATGTTCTGCGTGCGTTCGTACACGGAACCTCGGTTTATAGACTCATTCGAAGGACTTTTGGGGAGAGTGGAGTCTGCACTGATGTTAACTCCAGGGGAAAATATCCCCTTGAACGGGAATCGAACCCGGGTCGTCAGATTGCGAGCGTAATGTTCTGACCACCAGGCTATCCCGTCCCTTGTACTATATAGCTGCACTATATATATAGCTGGTTAAGCGCTGTTAGGCTGATGTCACAAGTCTATCTTAATTGTCATGGAATTGAATGGTGTAAATGATGTGCACTGAACATATACTTATTCAAGTAAACAATCTTGAATGTTGTTGAGCTGGGTGGGCGTTTTAAAAATTTGTTTTAAAAAATCATTAAAATTGTAATATTTCTTTCTGAATAATGTTAATTCATTTTTATGTATTTTTTCAGGAGAAGATGCAAAGATCGAATGTTCACTTGCCTAAAAGTAACCAACTCACTCTGATTACCGCATTTGACGTGGTTCACTTAGGGGAAAAAATCTCAATTCTTTTTGAAGATCAACACATTTATCTCTTTTTTCTCGATTTTAAAGAACAGTAGATCTGACCCAGGCTTTTCCTTTGAAGAAGAAAACTATTGATACGCTTCATTAATCTATGGCCCTAGTACCCCACCTGACAGTGACGGTATGTTGCAGAGTCTGTGAAGAAGTCCTCAGCGTTCCTCAGCACCACCAGAAAAAGCAACACTGCCATGCACTGTTCTCCACTACTGCTCTTCAGCAAGGCGTGTGCGCCTGTTCTCTGATCCATCCCGACGTTTGCTCAGTCACTGCTCTGTGCCATTTACCACCTTCATGTGCATATGTGCATAATATATGCATATCAATACCAGTGTAAAGTATTAGGCATGTGCACTCACACACATGCGTGCACGCATACACACTTGCATATTCATTTACGGTTATAAATGTCCGCACACCTGACACCCGACATTTTAATCTGAATATAAATGTCAATCCCAAATGCAGCTTAAGTCAGCGTTTTGTCAGAATGTTTTTGAGACAGTTTAGCCATGCGTAAAGACCACATGCATTTAAGGATTTAAGGTATCCTTTTATTTTTGACAAATAATTAAAACACGTGTTTGATTGATTTGAATTGAAGAGAAAGGGTTCTTTTATATGTGTGTGTGTGTTCTGGAGTGTGACTGTGCTGTGGCAGTGGATTCAGCGAGGTTGCCCAGTTGACTGTGCTGTGGCAGTGGATTCAGCGAGGTTGCCCAGTTGACTGTGCTGTGGCAGTGGATTCAGCGAGGTTGCCCAGTTGACTGTGCTGTGGCAGTGGATTCAGCGGGGTTGCCCAGTTGACTGTGCTGTGGCAGTGGATTCAGCGAGGTTGCCCAGTTGACTGTGCTGTGGCAGTGGATTCAGCGAGGTTGCCCAGTTGACTGTGCTGTGGCAGTGGATTCAGCGAGGTTGCCCAGTTGCCTGTGTTCCGGGAGAGTTGCTCTGCCATCCAGTGTGACATACAGGTGTGCACGACAGTCCTCAGACCCTGGCCTTACACCTGTCCATCTTTCTGCCTGTTTTTCCTCAAGGCTCTTGCCTCGACCTTCATCACTAATAGAGCTGGACAAGGGTCTGATGCACAATACTGCCACCACATCTTAGTGGGTTATTGTGCTCAACTGAAGAGGTTTCTTCTACTTCTTGTTCTTATCATTACTATAATTATTATATTTTTTACAATAGCCTCAAGCTTGCTTCTGGTGCACAAGATATGCGTGCACCCACACACGAGATCTTGGTTTAACTGTCTCATCTAGAGCATTTGCAATGGAGCCAGTGTCAACACCAGAAAAAACATCTCATAAAACAGAAACGTTAGTGTCTATTTGAACCCACAGCCTCAGACCACAATTACACCACGAAGCCTAAGTTCTCTTATCACATATCTAACATCAGTTCTAACCACAAGGTTATTTTGTCCTCTGCTACACTGCATCATCACAACAACATGTTCATTCAGATCAATATAAACAGGTAAGTCAAGATCTATGTGAGTAATGAGAATTAAACCAGCATTTTCTGCAGTTTGGGTTAAAAACTCTACCCTCTAAGCCAGGTAAACTACTTTTCACTGCCAAAAAACAATAGGCCTAACAAAAAAGAGAAGGAAATGAAATTAAAAGACAAACAATGAGTCAATTGAAGTATCAAATAAATAGAATGAGTGAAAGAAAACTGACAAAACTCAGCAGGATAACAATGAGCCCATTGAAGTATCAAATAAATAGAATGAGTAAAAGAAAACGGACAAAACTCAGCAGGAAAAAATACAGAAAACAAAGCCAAACATCAAACAAAGGACTGACAAATAAACAAAACAAAAAAAGGCGTTAACAAAACCTTCATAAAAGTTTGTACACTGGATGTGCGAAAAAGAGTGAAAGAAACAGAAAGAGCCAAACAAAACAGAAAGTAAAAGAAAAAAAGCAAAAGCAATGAGTGAATCAGTCGACCATCTCACATCCATCAACCTTTCATCCAACAGTCAACTTAAACGCCACTGGATCTAGATGTGTTGATGCTCTTTACTTAAAAAAAGTCTGTCTATAGTGTAATAAAGATTCAGAAGAAGCCTACAGAGAGAAACGCAATATGCTCTTTACTTAAAAAAAGTCTGTCTATAGTGTAATAAAGATTCAGAAGAAGCCTACAGAGAGAAACGCAAACTAAAAAAAAGAGTATCGCCATTGACATTTTTGTTTCCTAGCTTGACGGCCATTTTGGCCACTACCATGAAAAAGTAATCTTAAACCATGCATTTTTTATTTATTTATCTGAATACTGTGTTTGAATTGTCATAGTCATTCAAAATATCTAGCCAGCGCATGAGTACCATCACTCATGATTTCTTTCGCTCTATTCTCACATGGCATTCATACAAATCATTCAGTTTCATTTGCCGACCGCCTTCAATTTTAATGCAACCTGTTATAATTTTATTGCATGCATTAATTATTTTTTTTAACCATCAGGGTTTATTCCAGCATATCAAAGGAAAGGAAATGAAGACTCAATGAAGCATCAATAGACATCCTGTGAAACCTTCACATTTACTTGAAGACTTCGGAGTTTTTAAAGAAAGAAGGTATGAAAGTGGCATTTCCTGTTTTCGAGTTCTGTATTGGGAGTAAAGCTTAGTTTATCATCATTAA
The DNA here is from genome assembly GCA_028751875.1 of Rapana venosa. Taxonomy (NCBI): domain Eukaryota; kingdom Metazoa; phylum Mollusca; class Gastropoda; order Neogastropoda; family Muricidae; genus Rapana; species Rapana venosa. The sequence goes on along the minus strand of CM054149.1, from coordinate 44,518,574 downwards.
AGGTTTCTAAGTATTTATATTCATTCACACATTCCACGTTCATACATTAATTAATGTAAAGGTTTGGTACTTGGTATTTATCTAGTCTTTTTGACATTAAATCCAGATAATTCTTTTAACACCAGGAGGAAAGCTCCTGGACTTGTTTAGAATATGTGAAGTGTGAGCTAGATAGATCATCAAGAGCAGAGTCATCAGAATATTCTATTGATAGTGTAAAATCGAAGCCAGTGCAGTCGTTGGTATAAAGAGAGAAAAGGATAGGGGAAAGAAGTGTGCACCGCGGAGAACCAGTGAAACCAGTGGTTGTTAAAAAGCTCATGGTCCAGGGAGCTGAAGACAGACGTTCAGAGAAAGTAGTTTAAGTGCTAAGACATGGGGATGGATGGTATTGAAGGCAGAGGAGAAGTCAATGGAAAGTGCGCCAACAAAGAATCCAGGTTTTTCTAAAGGAGGTAAGCATTTTGTAGCAAGGTGGTTTTTGCATCATTATCATATATATAAGAAAGATCAAAGAAGTAAGGTTGAAATTGTTTTTAGATAAGACTGTTCTACAATATTTTAGCAGCAAAGGAAATTATTTTGGAATAAATGGGAATCGTAGTTTATGATCTTTGTACTTTCTGTGAAGATGAAGATTAAGTGCAGCATTAACCTTATAATTTATATGGTTTTGAATATTTACAAAGAACTTTGGAAAAATTTGGAACACGTGTTAAGAAAATAATGTAAATTGTGTACTCAAATGCGATTAAATATAGAGTAGGTCTTGTGTGGTAGTGATAATAAATCAAATACAGACGACACCTTTGATTAGTTATCGTGCTTGTTGGTAAAGATAATAAATCAATAACAGACGACATTTTTAATTAGTTATTGTGCTTACTAAGCATTTTGTCTGTAGATGGAAAAGGAATAAAATGGAACTTAGTTTGATAAAACTGTCTTAATGAATGAAAAAAAGATTTAAAGGATTCCCCCCCCCCTAAAAAGCGGCACACTGTTTTTGTACACGAATTGTATTTTATCTCCAGCTTTTTCCTACGGTATGATATACAAAGTATATCACATAAACCATAGGAATGAAACAAATGTTACGTATTGTTTGATTTAAGCTGTTTTTTTCTCTTTGCTGTCTCATCTTCTGTGACGTTCTGGTCTGGCCGTTTCCACGCTGCTCATTTCATTCTCTCCGTCCCAACCACACCCAGATTCGTCAAGTCACATCCTCCGGGTCAGAAGTCTACAGGGAACCCATCAATGTCAGACTGCCATGGGGCCACCGGCCAGAGAGGCCCTGCACTTCTGCTGGGTCATTTCGGCGGTGCTCAGTGGTGCCAGTTAATGAACTAATAATATACGCAGAACACCACCTACTGACGATGGTAAAAGCTAAGTCGCGGATCCAGACTGAATGAGGCACCCACCAGGGGTGCCGACCACCACAACGTCCCGCCAACGACCCTCTCCCGTAAACCTCCTTCCCCGAAGGCCCTGACACAGACTCACCAAAGGCACAAAAGTGTTTGGGGAATCCCAATCTGAGGTTACCATGATAACAGAGCCACAGGATCCACCGACTTAGAGACCCTTTTTGTTTATTTTCGTGACGATCCTTGAGGATGATGCAATGATGGTGTTATGGTAGTGCGCCTACTGTCTTTTAGAATACTTGGCAGGCCTAAACTCCACGCTTCCTATAATGATATATCCAGGCGTCAACAGAGAATGAGAGATGCAGACACACGCAGTGTTGGTCAGGTAATTTAAGCAAAGCTCTAAAAACGCATCCATAAAGTGGATGACGCTGGACTGTGTGGTCCCACTCTTCCCAATAAGCCCACGGCACACTCACTCTGGCCAGGAGCCGGCCCGAGTCCGAAATAATCCCAACGACTCTTATGGGATTCAAACCCACGACCTTCCAGTCCGTAATCCAAGCCTCTAATCACTAGTATTGTTTGAACATTTTATTGTTGGATGTTAATGGTGTATATTTCATTTGTTAATCGTACCTTTATCATAATTTTACAAATGAATATTGTTTTCTCTTATGTTCTGTCCAGAAATACTAAATCCCAAAAAGGTATCTGGCACAGTCCTACAGGACATTTGTTATAGTTTCATTTACGTCAATAACTTCTTTTTCTATGCGTTATAATTTCTATCGCATTGCTAAGTATTTTTGTTATGTGTAAGCTGTTTTTCGTTTTGTTCCTTATTTCTTTCACTCATACTTATTTAAAAAAAAAAATAGGACCCCCCTCCCCCTTCCTCTAATATTACTGACAGTGAACAGATGTAAAATCCAATACGACGGCGCACAAACAAACAACACACACACACACACACACACACACACACCACACACACACACACACTGGCTACAAGACAGATAAAAAAATCAACATTTTAATATCATTTATTGCAGATGCTGTTTTCACATTGAACAGCACTGTCCTGTCTCTGCCAATTTTCAGCGAGTGACAGAAAAGAGGGAGACAGGTCAGGGTCAGAGAGATATTGACACCTGCTGAAAACTTAAAGACATATCGGCATTGGTCACAAAGTCAGACAGACATTGAAAGTTGTTACACATTCAGAGAGGCATTGAACAATGGTACACGGAGACATTGGAAGCAGTTAAAAAGTCAGACAGACATTGAAAGCTGCTGACAAGTTGGAAAGAAGTTGGCATTCTGGAGTTTAGCTCTGGATCCCAGTAACTGCATGAATCCAGTCCTTGAAGTAAGCCACTTTGGAGTAAAAGCCAGGCTCGTTGGGTTCGCCGCATTTAAGGCCGTAGGACACCAGGCCTGTCTGCACGTAGTGGTCATTGTGCCAGCACACCAAGGCGCCGCCAGAATCACCCTGTCACAATGCAGTGTGGGTTGGGTCTTAACTTTTTCAATTCAATCACTTTATTATCTCACAGAGAAATTCCTGTAGGCTACAAGCTGTACATAAAAAAGTGAATAGGAAAAACATTTATCACGGAAGAATAACACAGCACAGTACACACCTATCACCTCCCACACACCACAAGATAATACCTTTACCAGTGCTAATACCAGCACTTTGTCATCTCAGTAAAAAGAGGAATGCAAGTGGTCACAAGCCATATCTGCATAAAAATGATAAACAGAAGCATTCATCACAGAATAATGTAAACTAATAATACAATTTAATCTTAAAAATCACACACACGAACGCATCCATAACCACATACACACATGCATACACACACACAGCATGCATAGACACATGCCAATGCACAAATGATTATAACATGTCATACAATAAGAGCATTATCTATTGATAAGATGTACTATGTTACACTTTAAAAGACATATAAATAAATAGATAAGTTAAAAAAAAAGAAACATTGCACTCAGTAATAGAAAAAGTTCGCCCACTTTGCTACAAGCACCCTATACACTTCGGCCTGCTCAGCTCTCTCTCTCTCCCCCCCCTCTCTCTCCCCCTCTCTCTCTTCCCCCCGGCGGGGCTTAACGATACAGTGGCAGTGGCGGATGTGCAAATCAGCTCTGTTACTTTCTACTGAAATGTGGACAGTTTGAGTGCAGTGGCCCTGTTGAAATTTGACTGACGTTTGTATAGTGTATGAGTGCATCATAAGATGTTATCAAGATGTTGGAAAGGTCAATTGTTGTTCGTTAATTAACATTTAAATATGTACATCATATAAAGAAGGAAAGCCATCCAGATTCCAGTAACAGCAACTCACCATCAGTCTACAGCCTTCATTGTAGATGGGCCAAGTTGCACGTGCTTAGTTCGTGAGATGGCTTGCATGGTCTGCTGGCTACAGGCTAAATTTAGCATATCTGATTTGTGCTGTGACACTGCTGCCAGGTTGTGAACACTAGTGTGTACCTGTAGTGGACATTTGGGACTGCCATTCAAACACAGGCACCTGAAAGTTAACTTTAAAAATGTCTGTTCCTCCTCAAGGCAACTTGCTCTGTTTTATTGACTGGCGATTTGACCAAATGCAACAAGGTTTACAGCTGCATTTGGCAGGCATAAAAAACAATATTGATGAAAAGTTTTGTAATTTAGAAGACAATTTCTCACGTTTCTTCACTGAAGTCAGCCAACTGAAAGACACTGTACATGTGCATACAGAAGACATTAAAGAACTCAAAGAAGACAGAGCATTAATGTCAGACAGGATAGAGGCGCTTGAAAAGAAACTAGAGTCTACTGAACAGGATGCTAGAGCTCTTAACCTCAGGTTTATTGGCGTTGAGGAGCAAAGGTGGGAAGATGAACATGTGACAAGTGAAGTGATTGTAGATGTACTGAACAGTCATTCAACTTCACCCAGCTGGCAACAAACAGACATTGCTAGGGCATTCCGCATTGGCAGACCTCGCCCTCGCACTGAGGAACCACGGCCCATACTTGTCCAGTTTTGCCGCTGGAGTGACAAAATGGCTGTTCTGCGTGATAAAGAAGTGCGAGATAATCTGAGAGCCAGTGGTATTCGGGTTGCTGCTGACCTTACCCCACGCCAGCGGGATTTGCTGGAGTTTCACCGTGGTCAAGGCAAGACCGCATACTTCCATGGTGGAAAGTTGTATGTGCATGACAAAGAGCAGCCCAAGACTTTCAGTAGCAATCACAAAGAAAATGACTGGCCACAAGTACAGGCTGGTAATCGTGCTAGTTTCAACACAAATGGAAATGCTTGGCACAAAAATGGCTTCCAGACTAAGTGGTTTCCAGCCAAGCACAGGCACCAGGCAGAGAGACGCCAGTTTGACAGTGCCCATCAGGATGGGGATGGTCTGTCTCCAAGACATGGTGTCAATAGGACCAGATCACCATACCCATACCAGAGCATGTGGCGTGACAAACACCACAGACAAGCAGACGCAGAGGAGCACTCAAGCAACAGTTCCAGAATAAAAGACAGGTCTAGAGGTTTGAGTCAGTCCAGTCAGCAAGTCCACAGAGAAAAGGCATCTGTGCCAGTGGTTCCTGGCATTCTCTCATACAGTGATGTTGTACAAACTGGTAGATCAAGTGAAGAAAATGATCTGGACCACAGGAGAATTGTCAGAATGAAGGATTCTTTGCAAAACCCTAGTGTGATAAATACAAAACCTCACAAAAGGGGCCCTAAACCTTCAAATGGGCAGCAGAGGATCACTAGGCATAGCTTGGTTCCTTTTGAAGGAGACAATGCCAACAAAACAGACCTTAATCTGCAGCATACACTCAGGGAATTAGAAGGTCCTTTACATGCTGAAAGCTCTGACAATGCTGACTCCTTACAGGAGAAATTATCAGAGAAAAAACTGGACATGCATGACAAAGATAGAGACAAGACAGACACAAGTGATGATGACAGTGTGATGAGTAATACTGCTAACATCACAGAATCTCACACGGAAGCTCAAGACACAGCTGCATCTGTTGGGGCTAGGAAAGAAAGTTGTTTAAGTGAGGATGCATTTGATGCAAGTTGTGCAGAAAGCTCACCAAAACATGACACAAATATAAATATAAATAAAGAACAGACCTTCATAACTGTGACAGCTGACCAAATCAGGGAAGATGAAATTGACAACTGTCCCACTAGTGAACATGTCAATGAACAGACATGTGAGGACTTTGACAAAGAGAAGGGTCAGACCCCTACACTTTTGCCTACAGCTCGTAGTCCACGACCAAGAAGGGCTGTATCCAGCTCTCGAATTAACAGGCAAGCAAGCAAGAAAACTGCAATTAGATCTAACAGTCAAGGCAATATCATGGATTCTTTTAAAAAGGCAGAGGCTGTAAATCAGGTAAAGGACAAAAACAAGCCTCAGCAGTCAGTATCCCAACATAAAAAGAAGGGTGCTTCAGGCACCAGAAAATAGGGATTCGGCCGGGCCACCTTATCTGATAGTAAGTCCTCAAGAAAAGAGAAACAGTCCATATCATGTCAAAATGAATCTGAGGTTGTACAAAATGTAAATAATAGTTCATTTAAATTTCTAAGTTATAATGTGAATGGTCTCTTGCCAAAACTAGAGAATGTTGACTTCATTAACTTCCTTACTTCATATGATTTTATATGTCTAACTGAAACGTTTGTTGGGTTTGAGTTTGAATCCAATTTATTTAGTGATTTTGTAATACTCACATCAAAGGCAACAAAACTGTCCCATCAAGGGAGGTATTCTGGGGGTGTAATTGTTCTAATAAGAAAAACATTTTCCAAGTTTGTGAAGCGTGTTCATGTAGATCAAAAAAATGTTGTTGTGATAAATATACATAAAGATCTCTTCTACACTGAAAAAAGCATTATGTACATGTGTTGTTACGTACCTCCATGTGATTCCACATTCTGGAATAGCCAACAGGATATTTATGGCATGGAGATGATAGAGCAGTGTTTGGAACATTTGTATGATATGTATAGTGACTTTTTTGTTCTGTTAACTGGGGATCTGAATTCAAGAACAGCAAGTAAGAATTATTCTTTCAATGGAAATAGCACTGACTTTGAAACATCTGTCCCTGCTGAAAACAAATTTCCACGGAAATCACAAGATAAAGTTGTTAACAACTTTGGTGATCAGTTGATTGAATTATGTAACATGTATGATTGTATTATACTAAATGGACTAAGTGAAACAGACTTTGATGATAGTTGTACCTATGTTGGACACTCTGGGGAAAGTACTGTGGATTATTTTGTCACATCTGTTGAACTCTTTTCTTCTATTCAAGTGGTTGCCTTAATTGTTGAAAACTGTATAGAGTCAGATCACTTACCTGTTACCATGGAGGTGGAAGTAATGGGAACTGGTAATGACTGCCATGTCAAAAGTAAAGTAAGTGAACATGCTGAATTTGACAGATTTATCTGGAATCAAGCACTGGAAAATGAATTCAGGATTTCTTGGGAGAGCACAGATATACAAAACAGATTGAAAATGGCCATAAATAACTTAGATAGCTATGTAGATGGTGCCCTAGAAGTATTTGTAGAGTGTTTAAAAGAGTCTAGTAAATGCATGCTCAAAAGATGTTGTATTGGTAGGGCAAAAAGGTCAGAATGGTTTGACAATGAATGTAATAAAGCTAAAAAGGAATGTAGAAAGAAGCTCAGATGTTTTAGAGCAACTCGAAAAGAAGCTGATAGGCTAATGTATGTTACAGAGAGAAAACAGTATAAGTATCTTTTGAAAACCAAGAAACATACTTTTAGAAAACAGAAAACTGAAGCACTGGCACAAGAAATTAGCAATGGGTCAAATTTTTGGAATGAGCTCAGAAAAATGGGCTGTGTAAATAAAGAAAAGGTAGTAAACAGTATCACCACAGATGAATGGTTTAAACATTTTAAAACTGTTTTTCAGGGGGATACTGAAGAGTTAGAAAGGGACTTAAACAGTGATAGGGAACTCTTAGAGGAAACAGATCATGTTTTAAATATAGAAATATCAGAAGCGGAAGTTATTCAGGCAGTAAACAAACTGAAAGATAGAAAAGCCAGTGGAATAGATGATATCTTAGCTGAAATGTTAAAATGTGGTGGTACTTATGTTATTATATTTCTAACAAAATTATTTAATGTTGTCTTTGATCAAGGAGTTTATCCACAGGTATGGTCAAAGGCCATAATCATACCATTACACAAAAAAGGAAATTCAAATGATGTAGATAACTACAGAGGAATTTCTCTCCTAAGCATAATATCTAAATGTTATACCTCAATTTTGAATAAGCGATTATACTCCTGGTTAGAAAGTCAAAACTTAATATCAGAATGCCAAGCAGGATTTCGAAAAAATATTCTACAGTTGACCAGATATTTACTTTATATGCTGTTATCCAAAACCACATGAGTAAAAAGGTAGAAAACTCTATGTTGCTTTTGTTGATTTTAGAAAGGCCTTTGATTCTGTTCAACATGATAAACTATTGCAATGTATTCAAAATCAAGGAGTAAACGGCAAATTCTTTGCTACACTTAAAGCTATGTACAAGTCATTAAAGTCATGTGTACGTGCAAATTTCGAATTAACTGAAATATTTGACTGCCCTATCGGAGTACGGCAAGGCTGTGTTCTCAGCCCAACACTATTTTCATTATTTATAAACCAGTTAGCTGATCTAATGAATGTGACCGGTAAACATGGGGTACAATTATTCCCAGATAGTATGGAATTATTTATCTTATTATTTGCAGATGATGTGGCATTAATATCAACAACACCAAGTGGTCTCCAGAATCAGTTAAATATTTTACGGACATGTTGTGATAATTTAAAATTAACCGTAAACATTGATAAAACAAAGGTCATGGTATTTAGAAAGGGGGGATTTTTGGGAAAACATGAGAGGTGGTTCTACGATAGTCATAGACTGGAAGTGGTTAATAGCTATTGTTATTTAGGATTTAAATTTACAACGATGATCAGTGCTAAAAATGGTACACTGCATTTAACAACAAAAGGCAAAAAGGCAATAGTTCAGCTTAATAGAGTATTTCAAAAATATAAAGAAATGACAGCGAAAACTTACTTTAAAATCTTCGATACAAAAATACAACCAATTTTGCTCTATGCTGCAGAAATATGGGGAATAAACAGGTTAGAACACATAGAAAAAGTGCACATGTGTGCATGTAAAAGGTTTCTAGGAGTGCCAACCAAGACACCAAATAAAATGGTATATGGGGATTTGGGTAGGTACCCACTTTATGTGAATTCATATGTTACCTGCCTAAGATACTGGTTTCGATTATTAGAAATGAACACAGAACGGTTACCATATAAGGCCTATCAAATGTTACTACAATTAGACAGAATTGGGAAGCAGTGTTGGGTGTCAAAATAAGAGAGATATTATGTATTACTGGTTTTAATATTGTCTGGTTACAACAAGGTGTTGGGAATGTGAAAACATTTCTGCATATTTTTAAACAGAGGCTTGTGGATATGTTTATTCAGGAATGGACAGGTACTCTCAGAGAACGTGACAGATATCAACCTTACACGTCATTCAAGACCATTTTTGAAAAAGAACGATACATTCTAGATATTGATGTATATTGCTTTCGTGTCGCCGTTTCGCATGTTCGGTTCAACGTTCTTCCCCTAAATAACAATGTACATCGCTACAAAGAATCTAACCATGATAAAGCTTGTCCATTTTGTAAAAATCATATTGAAAATGAACGGCACTTTTTGTTTGCCTGTCCTATGTATGATGATTTGAGGCTTAAATTTCTAAAGGAATCGAATGGACTTCCTCTTCACATTTTGCTAAAAGCCACTAACCCTATCCACAGACATAATTTATCAAAGTATGTGTTCCATGCAATCAACAGGCGGAAGAAAATATTATTTTAAGCATTGAGCTTATCATGATCTGCACTTCTGTGTGAGTGTGACTACCTAATGAATGGGGTATCAACTTTTCCCCCCCTTTTCGTTATTTGTATAAAAGCTTGGTACATTGGTATGCAGCAAAATGCAGGGAATACTGTGTATTATAGAATGTTAATAGTGTTGTATTCAAGAACAAAACAAATGATGACGAGAAAGAGAAATATTTGCAAATGTTGTGTTGTAGTATTTGAACAGAAGGAAGGCATAATTACTGAAGTGTTGAGATTAAAGAATAATATCCAAGGATGAAAAAATACCCTCTTCACTGTAATAGAAGTAACCTAAAGTATGGAACAATGTTCTCCTCTTTTTGATATATTTGCATAATCGGGTGTCTGATTAAACAAGAAAAGCGAAAATCAAGCAAAACTGAATTTACTCTGTATTGAAAATTGTTTAGTATCTTGAAAACGCATGAATATATATTGAATGTTGATTACTGTGTGTTATGTACTGCGTTATATCGTGATGCCTTCCCTAATCTACTTTGCATTGTATTGTGGCCCAAGGCCGATGTGCAATTAAACTAGTTCAGAGTTCAGAGTTCAGAGTTCTCTCTTCCCCCTCCCCCCACCCCATTCTCTCTCTCTCTCTCTCTCTCTCTCTCTCTCTCTCTCTCTCTCTCTCTCTCTCTCTCTCTCTCTCTCTCACTGTCGTGGGAAAGAGCTTTTTCTAGCGATTCAGCTTTTGTCTTATTTTTCAGTAAGGTGCAACAGCGTTAGAATCTGGACTAAATCTCAGCAGCGCACAGATGTGGTCATGACAGGGCTGGGGGGAAGGGGGCTGCTGCTGTGTCCTTCGGATGAGACTATAGACCGAGGTCCCGTGTGCGTACGCACGCAGAACATCTTGAGCATAGGTTAAAACCCCTTCCGCTTTTTAGGAAGAGTAAGCCATTGTGTGGCTATGGGAAATGATAACAAAATTTACAAAACTGCATACGCACAGGGACTCAATGTAAAAAAAAAGTAATGTGCTTATTCCATTATCCTCGAAATAAAAGAATTTTTAAAAAAAGAACAGGGATTTTTATCCTGGAGTTACCGTTATTTCTGACTCAACTCCCCTGCAGTCTTTTGGATGAGAGAATCAACCAAAGTCCCATGTACCAACAAGCAAACATACACACACAACAGACAAACACACACACACACACACGCACGCACCTACGCGCGCGCACACACACACACACACACACACACACACACAAAACACACAAACACGCAAACACAATGTACCATCTGGAAATAAAACTTTGACTTTGCCTTACACACACACACACACACACACAAAACCACACACACACACACACAGTCATGTTCTTGCTGCAACTCGTGTCTTATTGCTCTGGGTATTCCAAGGGCACCACCAGTCAAGTCAAGTCAAAATGTTCTTTTCAGTGCCGATTTCAGTAGTAGGAGGCGAGTAAACATTACGATTATACAAAACAAAGCAAGCCATTTCTCTAAAGGTGAATCGTGTTGAAAACTCTGACAAACTTCTCTCTCTCCAGGAAACTGGAATTTCTGCCTGCCGTTAAGATAGCCGCATTCCGAATGCAGGGATGACGACTGTCTAAACGCAACACCGCTGTTAATCAAACTAATAATCCCATTTTTGTTATTTGTCCCTTTCAGCATGGAATGGCCTACTCTTCCAAAAGGCGCTATGAGTTTTTAATGTGTGCGCAGGATGTTCTTTGTGCGTTCACACACACGTGACCTTAGTTTGTAGTCATCATCTGGAGGATTTTACGGGAAGTGGAGTCCGTACTGGCGTTGACTCCAGGGAATAAAAAGGGATTCCTTTCGTTGCACTTTCTGTGACTGACGGCGGGCAAGCAGGCAGGGAGTCTATCAGCAGCGTTGCCTTCTGGTGTCCTCAAGACACATGCGTTGGGCCCCTTAACAAGACTCACCTTAATGAGGTGATTGTCACTTTGTTTTGTACAATAATGTGGACTTGTATTAGCAGTGACACACACACACACACCGCATACACACGGGGACTGGATGTAAAAAAGCATTATTCCATTATCCTCGATATAGAAAATAAAAAAATAAAAATAAACACACACTTACACACATCCACACGCACGCACGCACGCACATGCCGGTATAAACTTCCAGCTTTTTACGCGCGCGCACACACACACACACACACACACACACACAAACACACACACACACACACACACACACGCATATGCACACATATACATAATAATACATACATGCTTACACACACGCCCACACACACATGCACATGCACACACGCGAGTGCAAAAGCACGCACAACATCTTGAGCACACGTTAAAACCTTTTCCCCCTTTCGGAAGACGAAGCCATTATTTTGTGTCAATGGACACCGGTGACAAAATTGACAAAATCGCATGCACACGAGGACTGGATGTAAAGAAGCACATGGGTGCATATTTATCATCCTCGAAATAAAAGACTTCACAAATCAACAACACACAAACACCCCCCCCCCCCCCCTCTCTCTCTCTCTCTCTCTCTCACACACACACATTCTCTCTCTCTCTCTCACACTCTCTCTCTCTCTCTCACCATTCTCTCTCTCTCTCTCTCCACACACACACACGCACTCTCTCTCTCCCTCTCACACACACACAAAACACACACACACACACACACCACACACACACATGCGTGGCACGGGTTGCCTGATGGTAAGAGCTTTGCGCACTCGCCCATTTTCCCCCCTTCTATAAATGCGGGCCCCGTGGGATCGACCAGTCATGTTGTAAACAGTACCTGACAAGATGGGTTCTCCTTCTCTATACCCAGACACAGCAGCTTGTACTTTCCCCTATATCTAGGGGAAAAATGGTTTAGCTCAAAGTGGTTGCGGATGTGGGCCCTGATAAGTTCCACCTTCCCCATCTTCAGCAATCAGATCCTTTTCCCCTTTGCCTGAAAGGTTTAAGCCACAGTTTTTAACAGCCTGGGGTGTGCGGCCCAAAACTCCTCTCTCCTTCTCTCTCTCTCTCCTCTTTTGGGGGCCCAAAGGGGCCTATAAGAATAAAACTTTGCATTTCTTTTCCTCCTCTTCCACCCCCTTGTCCCTAAAATTTATGGGGTGAAGATAAACATTTTGCATTGGAGAAAGAAAAACAATATTGTGAATCGATAACAATTCAAATAAGCTTTAAAATAGATCCCAGAATATTTCGTGGTGTTGCTTAAAAACCCGAAAATTGACAGTTTTGTGTATACTTGGTGTAATGTTGCTAGATTCCATGTTTTTGATTTTTAAAAAAAGACAACTTGTCAAGGGGAAAAATGTTTAAAACGAAAAGACAAAAATTTAAATTTTGGGTAGTCCCAAAAAACCTACCAGTATTGAGTGAAATGGGGAATATTTTAATCACTGTAAAAAAAATGTAACGTTTTAGGGCATTTTTACAGAAAAAAAACGGAAATTTCATAATAATCAAATTTTTTTATCATCAAAAAAGGTTTAGATATTTTTGAAAAAAAAAAGGGGTTTTCCATAAGGAATGGACACCAAGTTAAAAACAAAATGACTTTGCAAGGAGTGTCCTTACTGCACTAAAGATTTATCAAAGAGATGGGTACCACAGTTTCAAAACCAACAACTTGCACTTGGGGTACCCCGTTTGCTCTTTCCCAAAAGATGTAAAGAAGTGGTACTTTTATTACAAAAATATTGTGGATATCTGTGGCAACGTTTGTAACTGGATCATATTCAACAGAGAATTTTGTCTACAGCAAAATAAAAATACGGTCTGATTTACTTTTTCTGAAAGGAGGCAATCAACTTTCATAGCGAAAGTCAAATGCTACTCACATGTCCACATTATCTGAAAAATTCAAGAGTAGTCTAGAAACTGTTGTTATCAAATTATCATTTCCATCTGTACCAAAATGGAGACTCCTTACAGCTTTCTTTGATATCAACTATGTAAGATAAAGTAAGGTAAAGGTGTCTCATAGCCTATAAGGTCGTTGTAGAGGAGCAAGGCGTCAGAGACCTCACTTCTCTAGGGGCCAGCATATTGAGGAAAGCGCCCATCTCCTCTCCCTTGTTGCTTTACCTTCCCTGACCCTAAAGAGGCAGGTGCCCATTCACAGCTGGGTGAACTGGGGGACTGTACTGAAGCCAAGGCACGCAAATGGTCACCCATGCAAGAAGTAACCATGCTCAATGCTGCTTAATGTTGGCTGGGGAAAAGCCAGCGCTCCGACCATTGAGCTATTTCGTCCCGACCAACTATGTAGAAGCCAAAAAAAAAAAAAAAGAGATAAGAATAGCAACAATGTAAGAAATAGAGTCAGAGCTTATATATATAACCATTACATAGATTTTTCACTGGAGGGGTTTATATTGGATACTAAAAATGTTGGCGCGGCTTTCGCTTTAGAGTTTCTTAACTCATATTTTCTCGGGAATCAATTCTCGAAACTTACTGCTGAATTTGAAGCCATCTAAAAAGTTGTCAAAATATCTGATAGAAGTTTCACAAACAAAGTAGTAAATTTTGCTGATCAAAATCTGCCCGGAATGTCTGACCTGATTGCTGAAGTTCATCACACTATACCTTATTTGATATCAATTGGTAATGACATACGTTTTTTGGTGCTTTCACATCAGCTAATTACACCGTTTTAAAGATGAAGAATGGCCTCTGTGGTTAGTGGGGCTATAAGAATATTATTGG